>CP130735.1:18895252-19495252 GCA_030553155.1 Nippostrongylus brasiliensis
TAGGGCCAATAGGCGCTACATGTGTTTGGGAGCGCAGGGTTTCTGTGAGAAGAACAGGGTCCAAGCAGGTTTTTTTCCCTCTGCTGTAACCTCATCCGAGCGCGTACCAGGCCGAATTACGGTGCTTTGAGATTACAGCGAGGATTCCTCCTTTAGTTTTCTTCCTCCTTCTTTTTCTTAGAATCTGTGAAATGTGGTTCACGTCTTTCTAAAACAAAATCTCAGAGCAGCGTCCTACTGAAGCGTTACTGCTACCTTTTGCTAATCCTGCCTCTCGAGCTTTTGACAATGGGCTGGACTGCAACCTGCGACCTTTTTGACGTGTAAACCGAGTCTTTCAAGCTCGGTAGGAGCTACTAGTCGCATTCACTAGGTTGATGCAATAATAATGTCATTTTCAAGATTAGAGGACCAAAAGTCTTTTCAACGTGGATTTTCAACCGTAGTCGAATTACTATTTTTGAATCAGCAGATTCTTTCAACATACACCCCGGAGCAAAATTATAAGTTCACCCTGCAGTTTGCTCAGAACTAGCCAAATAAGTTATTTCCGAGATGTGGTAATGTTACTATGATATTCTTCACTATCAAAAACCTACATACACAAGTTTAGGGCACGGTGCCTTACCACTGCAAAAAGCTACAAATTTTTATTTAAAAAATAAGGATGGAGATCGGTGCAAAATTATAAGTTCACTTTGAAAAAAAAAACAGACTAGTGTTAAAAATTTCAACAAGCAAATTAAGCATAACACTTCGTTACATTATCCTTTTTATACAGAACATCAGATATTCCATCTGACATACTTCGAATAAGTTTAAAAGGAACAGTTTGCTCTATATTAGCCCATGCATCATGTTTGACCTCCTTCAAGTTCGAACAGAAGCGTGAGTGGTTCCACTTTTATACATTTGATGTACAAGAAATCCTTACAAATTCTCTATCGGGTTTAGATCTGGAGAACAACTTAGCCACACCAAAAGTGAAATTCTATGGAAACTAAACCAGTTCATTGTTCACCTCGACGCATGTATCGGGGCATTACCCCTACGTATTCTTCTGAAATAAGATGAAATATTATCTATAGGCACTTTCTGGTAGTCTTCGCTGCCCGTCCAACACGAAACAAAGTCCAACGCAACAGTTCCATAACCACAAATCACAACCCAAATCGTAACACTTCCACCGCCAAAGTTCCGCGTTCAGCATACTCGTAGATTTTTCCTCAAATCTCTCCAATAGCGCCGATATCTGTCGGGTCCATTGGGATTCCACTAATTTTCGACGGATAATATCACGAAAAAAAGAAGAATGCTTTTCTGCACTCCCAAAAAATAACGGCAGTCTGGACTCATCTCCTTCCAATTTGTGCTGATGTGTTCACGGGCGAAGACCAACCTGGCAGCTTTGTTGTCCTTCGTCAGACAAAATCTACGTTCCATGACTTGATGAACGATGTGCAGACTGCGATTCAAGCATCGTAGTATCGTCCATTTCGAGAATAGGAGGTCCAATTGACGTCGCAGATCCATAGCGGACAGGGTGCTGTTAGAGGCCTCTCGAACTAGAAGGCTCTCATCTCTTCTAGACAGCTTCCTTTTACAACCATCCTTTCGCTTTCTTTTGTAGGCATCCGTGTCCTTCAGATAACGGTTGATGCAACAGAAGGACCGTCCTAGTTGAGCTGCTACCTTTTGTTTGCTAGGCCAGCCGCATGAAGAGCATAGACGTGATCTTGCTCAAGCGGAAAAAGCTTGGTGCTTTTCGGCAATACGATTTCATACCCGTTTCAGTTGTCTCTATGTTTTTAACCTATTTGTATCACGGAAGAAGCGAGAAAACCCTCGTCCTAACCAAATTATTCCAAGTGAACTTATAATTTTGCACCGATCTCCATCCTTATTTTTCATATAAAATTTTGTAGGTTTTCACAATGGTAAGGCACCGTGTATTAAACTTGTGTATGCAGGTTTTTGATAGCGAGGAATATCATAGTAACATTACTGTATCTCGGGAATAACTAATTTGGATAGTTCTGGGCAAACTGCAGGGTGAACTTATAATTTTGCACCGGGGTGTAGCGCAAGCTAAGATTTTTCATTAGTACTCGCTCTGGGGTTTATTCGGGGTTTATTTAAGATCTAGGCGCCAAGATTGAGGTCTCTGAATCCCATAGCGCCAATAATGAAATGAATCATTTGGAAACGCACCACTGTACAAGGCCCGGATTCATCATTATTTTATGAGCGACATACCCGAAGTGAACCTGGAAATGCACCCCGAATGATCGGAAACTCTGATTTATCAACGCCCCAGCGATGTTTATTCAGACATTATATGGGGTTCCTATGAAGTCTAAAACACGTCAGTGGCGCAGTGATGTTTCAGCAATTTCCGACAACCCTTTTCTTTACAAAAAACGGAATCTTTTCAAAAACGATTTCTGGTAAGGTAGCCTTCAAACAGAGAAATCCATGGAAATTCATGAAATATGTTTCGTTCATGTTTCCAGTACACCAAGGTGCGATTGTTTCATTTCATTTTCAACAACCAATGTGCCAAAAATTGAACAACACAACAGCTTTTCCTGCTAGCAGAAATCAATCGTATTTAGAATTCGAGTCAGGAGCACGTTTTTTTAGATCTTTCCCAGCGTGGTTCTATGAACTCACTCTAACATTTACGTTTTATTGCTAAAGGCCCGAGCGAGTGATGGGCTGTATGATATTTGCGGACAATTTCCCCATATTGATAATGTCTACGTCTTGAATAACTGAAAATAAACAAAGCAATGCAGCTGTACCACAAAAGAGACCGTCGCTCCATCCTGCTCTTCAAACCGCTTTGTTGCTGTTGAGAGGCTGAATGTCGTCGTGTTGCAGCCGTTGTGAGGAACTTCCAGTTCGTTATCTTGTCACCCCAATTAGCCCTCACTCTGTCCACTCAGAGTCCATCACGTTCGTCCAAGAATAGGAATGTTTGCAGGGACTTGACTGACTTGACTGGGGCAACACCTTGTTTTACCAAGCATCCCAGTACGTAACTTTTAACGACTGGTTCAGTACCATCGAAATCGAATATAAATCGTGGATCGGCTGCTTGGTAAAGTGCCACGGTACTGACTGATGCCTGCGTTCTGCTTCGATTTCAGACCTCCAGGGCTCGGGATGTTTTCTGTCCATACAATTTTGTCCGAACTTCGAGGTTTCCTATAGCGTTCATCACGATTCTGACATTAATTTTCGTCGTTTTTCTACCGAGAACTACCCATATCGTGAATTGAAGTGCGTTTACATTCCTCTTGAAAGCAGACCTCACGATCAGATTCATGATCGGGACACATAAGCTTTCTGTAGAACCGAAATACTCGGCAGACTACAAAAATACAAACGTTGCAATCAAGCTGAATATAGAGCGTCTAGAGTCGCCACGCACGATATTCTTTTATTTAGTTATTTGTTTATTTGTTTGTTTATTTATTTATTTATTTATTTATTTATCTATTTATTCTTTTATTTATTTATTTGTTTTTTCATTTATTTATTCATAATTATATTCACATGGATGTGCAATACAATCATAATTAGAAGCGAAATCGACAGAAGAAGAACCACAAGGTAACGTTCCTCAACAACCCATTTCTTATGAGGATTTCACTGCTTAATGATCATTCATACTTGACAGCAGGGCGGCGCGGCGATAATCAAATATAAGAGCGAAGCTTGAGACAGTCGACGGTTTTGGACATTTATCCACGACAACACAGCTCTTAGCAATTCCAGAAATGATCGATATAGTGTATCCACTACTAAAAATGAAGTGTGAAGCTTAGGTGCAGCGTCACGTTGTAGCCGAGTATGAACGGCCCTTTAAAGCTTGCCTGCATTGTACATTTATAGATTTATATTTATATATTCATATATCTTTGTATTTATATTTATGTTTTTATTTTTATTGTGTGTACAATACAAGTGACATTAATGGTGCATGTCAGTCGCCGCTATTGCTAATGTGCAATTGATACAACGGATTACAATAGTGACGTAATTGAGGGAGAGAGAGTCAAGTTTTCGTCACAGGGATGACGTGATTGATAAAAAGAGTCAAGTTTTTGACACAAAGAAAGAGATATAGAGTAGAGTGGGTATGTAGAGTTAGGTGGACAATTAAACATCGAAGCGATCCTGCAGTACTACATGTCTATGTCATCACTGAAAACAAAGCCTAGTTCTCTATTCAACTTGAACAACAGCCGTTTTACAGACGCAGCGAAGGATGCCTCGAGGCATTCCAGTCGAACGGCCTGGTGAGCTGCCGTTGCAAGCAGTGCGAGGAAGGAGTGGGTTGTGTGAAGCACGATGCTGAACGACCTCGTGAACGAAGTGCGACTACAGCAGGTGCAGGAGTGGAGAGCAACTTGATGGATGTGCTTCGCAAGAACTACGACATTGGTGAGTTCCTGTTTCCTCGGGAGTGCTCGACGAGATTAGATCGGGTCGTGACCGACAACACGGCACGAGATCCCGAGAAGAACCGCTTCCCTCGACGAAACGGCCTCACCTCCGCTTATCACTTACTCTCATCGATCCTACACCACACAAAAGGTCGCCTCACAATCAGTTCGCAGTCAACACCACCCTTTACCCTTAACTCTCACTTAATCTCGTTCTAAAATTTATGTTGCCACAAATTTGTATTTTTGCGAAAGTGAGTGGTAGAGGGAAGACAGTAACCCTCGCCGCGAAATGTTAATTCCTGCAGAAACTAATATATTCTGGAGGTACCAATTTGAGCATCGCCTCAACCCATCCGCTACATTTGCGGACATCATAGACGAGGAGATAACATAATAGTCAGTCTTTAGAGCACTTCCGAGGTTTTCAGCGAGTCGGTCTTTTCTATTCCAACCTAACAGCGTTGAGAGGCTTTAAAAATTAAAGATGCATCTTCAATTTTTTATGCCTTTGGTCCCCGCTTATTTGCAGGCCCACCCACGTTAGTTTACCCACTTAAGCAATTGGGGCTCGGTGGACCGCCTTGGTTCCATCAACATGGTTAGCGTACCCTAAGTTTAGTGGTATCTGCTCTTGACTCTTTGTCCTCTAGAACTCTATTCTATTAGATGAGACAACCGGTAGAGAGTAATGTCCTGAATATTTTTTCGACTTTCCATGCTCTGACGAGGGCGAAACGGGCCGAAACGCTAGCTCAGTAAAAATATTTGCTAAGAGCTGTACTCATCGAAGAACACTGTTGTCAAGTTTCAATGTTTTCAAGTTAAACCAGGCGCATTCCTAACAAAAGTTGTGATCTGAGGTTTTTTAAAATTGCTTTGTGTCACCGGAAGTTTTTCGTCGATTAGTCACACGAAAATCGTCATTGCTGTACCCCATACAAGTGAAGGGCGGAAAGCGGAGCTCGAATGTTGTACCGTCTGGAAAAGCTCTGGATTGTTAGTTCAGCTTCCCAGCCCATTCGATACGTGAAAACGCTTTTGAGCAATAGAACTGCGCGCCATAAGGAGGTGTTCCGTTCAAGGGTAGCAGCGCACTTACCTCGATGACTCAATGGAGGGAGCGAGTTCACGTCCTGAAGGTTCTAAGTGGTCTGGTAATGGTGTTTTCGTAACGAGCACCTCTTCCGTTGCTCTCTGAAACCGCTCGCTATAAATGTTGTTCAAGACGACATCCTGAGAGGCAACGAAACCTGAAGCATTCTAGTTTTCCTCGATCTCCTCGTTTGTTTCCTTTCCTCTAGCTCCATTTTCTTCACTGAGTTGTCTTGTTGCTGCTGCAATTCTTGTCTGTAGCGGGATCTTTTGCTGTTTTCCTCACAAGAAGGCGATGAAAACTTCGAGCGAGATGCAATCGATGTTTGTGTAGTCTATGTGGTACTAGTGTGGGGCCGTTTGTGAGTATAAGGGGTAGAATTATGACCAGGACGATGGTCATATTTCTACCCCTTAATGTCTAAGCAGGAAGAAGGAGGTTTATACACCTTCCTGTCACTTCATTCGACCTATCAAATTCTACGGTAGCGCGCACGTACCAAACTGGTAGGAGGCGTTACTGAAGCCCTCACGGTATAGCGATTGATCACCGCACTGGGCTAGCCAAGCCTTCCATCTTTACGGGGTCAGGTAGATTGGCACCCGACTTGTCTGGTAGGTATAGGCACTGACTTGGCATAGCGGTGGTCCCGCAAGTTATTGTATAAGCTAAATACATACTCAACATGGCTCCTCAATTCTAGATTGAACGCGAATTCGGTAGAGCGTCCTTAGTGTGCCGATCAACGACGAGCCTTTACCTTTAACTGTTGGTTAACCGAGTTTGTCGAATCACTTGAGCTTACTGTCAACCCTATATAGCAGACAAGACTACGAAGAATTCACTTTGAAGGGTTGTTGACCGTGATTTCGGCACCCATCAGGTGCTAACAAAAAGGCTGGGAGGTAGGAGGAAGAACGCCACCACATCCGAGTGAAGGCCGACACTTTTTTTAAAATCTTCCAGCCTTTTCGTTCCCACGATCCTACTCCCCACGGTCCTATCAACAAGTCAGAGGGATTCAGTTAGAGGGCTCTTTCATCGTTTACAAGTATTTTAGATTTTCTACGGTTTTTCAACTACAGCATATATTCAGACTTCTTTGCAGTGAGTGCCCTCGCGGATATCGAAACCTCGGAGTCGTGTCAAGGAAATCATCAGTGAGTTTCTTCTCAACTCGATAATTTTTTTTGAAAGTTCCCGAAGCGCCGGATTTGGTTGTTGGAGGCTCTGCAGATATTTCGAATTTAAGGCTTTCATCTTCGCTTTCTGATAGATTTTTGTCTCAGGAAAGGCGGTGCAGTCGTAGAGGCGAAGTGTCATCAACTCTGGGTTTTCCCTTGAAACTCACCAGGTCTCCGGCTTTAATCCTTACATGGTATGAATCTCGAAATCAAATATTTAGTGACATAATTAATCATGGTGCAGCTTGACCACCCCTCGCTTTCACCCGATCGTTCGTCCGAGAAGCTAATCGCTTAGCATGTCGCTGATTGCGCCACCTGCCGAAAACTGGATAGAATGGGATGGCAAAATTCGTCTCGTCAATCGCATCCCACCGCGTATTCTGCAACAATTTCTACCTTCCTTTTATATCAGTCCTCATCGAGAAGTTGGAGAATTCAAGACACGAAATTTGTTTTCTTATAGAACTTAAACTTTGTGGAATAATTTTGCTGTCGTCCTACTTAAATCATGCTAAGGTTTCAACACAATAGTTGTGGCGTGTACTGAAATTTGATATCTTTGCCTCGCTCTGCGCGATCTCCGTTGTATGTTTCGCGCGATAAGAAAGAGGAAAATCTGTGAGTATAATTCGCGTGAGTTCAAATGAGAACTAGCGAATGATATTCGCGCGTTCAAGTTCCTGTATCATTCACTCTGAAAAAATAACAGGGCTACAAATGATCGGGGCTGCTGCTGCTAAACGTTGAAATAAGCGTATCGATAATATATATATTCTGAACGAATTCTCGGGCAAGCGAGCCGTGCCCCTCATAAAGGGTACACCCTTATAAAAGCCTTCGAATTACAAAGAATTCTGATTTTACAAAGGGAATGAGCGAGAATAGGATCTTCGGCACAAAATCACAACTGAAACATTTCTAGTTATACACGTTGACGTTCTCCGGTAAAATATTCCTCTCTTCAATGAAAAGACCGTCGATTTTATTTCTCCTTAGGTAATGCTATTTGTGAGGTCTTACAGAAGGGCAAGCGAACTCGCCTCTTACGAAACCCACGCACCTAACGCACACGACAAGTCATTCTTAAAACTGGTTTTAGTTCTGAGAACGGGTGCCGGTGTAGCAGAAGGAGGTGTGGAAAGCTTCCAAGAATCAACCGGCTGAACAACTTTTTCTGAATGTACTAGGAACCTTTTTAAGTGCATTAAATATTGAAAAGTAACCGAACGAGCAGTGAAGTGCATCAATCTTGTTCAAACGTAGATTCTACCGCGAGAACTGTAGGCGACAAAACGTCACAAGGAATTTTATTTCATTTCACCATATACATTTTCTGATAGATGGAAGGTCCTCTGTTACAAAGTTTTGAAAGCCTTGCACTTTGAACGACCTTGCTTTGCGCCAGTAGTGCTATCCTAGCTATTGTATCTTACCTATTTCCTTGTTGTTCCTAACAGCGACACAAATTTAACAACGAGACAATGAGCGGCCCAGTCACCTGAGTTTCACCTGGCTCCAGCTGCTCGGTTTAGCGCCACTGCTCCGTCAAAAAGTTGGCGTTAGCTGAGGTTTGTGACGGTTCCTTTCATCCCAGAGTTCACCTCTGTGGTGTTTCAGCGAGTAGTCTCCAGAACATTATACGTCTTACGAATTTCTGAAAAGTCAGAGCAAACTACGGTAATGAAGCTATCCCACTTAACTAATTTGTAAGTTTCGTAATAGAAACCGCAAGTATGTAAATCGATAAGCTCCTGTCTGAGTACTATGCCTTCGTAGTGTTTGTATTGCTATCCTATTGTTAGTTTTGCCTCCTCGGACTGCAATCTAATCAGAAGACCGCTTAACGGTCGTTGTTTTGAGTGGGCCCCTCAAACTGCTGACCGTGAGTCGAGGGAGTACCGAAGCAGCAGATGTTGAGCACGAGAATCCGTCGGAGGTGAGCACTTTTTCATTTCCTCGACAGGAAACGGGATTCCTCGACTATCTCCTGCAGCATCTCGCACCTCAGTTGTCACTCTTTTGTTGTCCTTGCCTATCTGATCGCCGCGGTTCACCCTTACCCACAAAGTCCAAGCTCTACTTCTTCCCGGTATGTGTAACATACTAGTAACACCTTCCAAGGCTTTCACAAGCCCTCTATTTTACCTAATTCTGCTATCAACCAAGGGTGGTTTGGTCAGGTCCCAGGCGACCTTCGTCTTCTTTACAGCATGGCGACTGCCATTGTTCCTTCGGCGGAACGACAATCTGCCACGGCTTTTTGTTCTCTGTCTAGAGTTAGACAATTTTTGTAATGTGTTCGCGCACATACTGGTAATGCCAAAATCTAAGTCTTGTTGGTTTTCTCTCTTTCATCAATCAGCATTTTTAGGATGCGAGGGCCCGCCTCCCGTATCTTCTGCTCATCACCGAGGCCGCTGGTGCTCAAACAGAACATTCCTTCGAAATGCAGCTGCGAGTTCGAGAACATGTCGATCTCTACTGAAGTATCAGGTTCGTCGCCTACCATAATTTTTCTGGTTCACATTTGCCTTCTCGGTTGGAGTTAATCCCGCTCTTCGTTAACGGCTTTCAAATAAGGAAGAGTTATTTCCATATTCACACCGTCACAAATGATCGTGTCGATTTCTTCTCCATCACCGCTTTTTATCGTCTTCGTCTTCTTCTTCTCCTTTTCTTCCTCTTCTTCATCATCATCAACATCTTGTTCTTCTTCTTTTCTTCTTCTTCAAATCTACTATGTTCGCATTGGAGATGATGCTTGATAGAACCTATTTCAACACCCATGGACTTCAACCATACAGGCCCAGATTTCGTTATCAGATGAATAGTCTTCTACTTCATAGCTTGTCTGTTTTCATAACTGCTACTTCACAAGCTCGTTCCTCCCACTTTGGCTGGCATAAAGAGTCGAGGTCTCCATATTTCTGTTTTCTCAGCATATGTGGTGTTGAAAAAGTTAAAGACAAATTATTCTGCTATTCGCCGCTTTTTGTTTAGCGATTTGTAGACGGGAACTAGTTGAATGACTTATATAGTTGGAGATGCTAGAAGATTCGCAACCTACATCGGTAGCACATTGGTTACTGCAGTCTGCCGGAAACAGAAAGACGGGGATTCAATTGCCGTCCGATATCAGTGTTTTGCGAATAACATAGCATCTCCAAATTTATAAGTAATTAATTGAAAACAAATGTTTAATTACCTAGGTTCGAGATACCGTCCACCGAACAAGTCCCGCGTGGCATAGAGCTACCTATGACCAGAAAATGTCATTTGTCACCGAACCTGTTTTGCTGAGAGTAACTATGCCTCAGTGCCATGTCGTGATGCAACAGAATTTTTGGCCACTCCTTAATCCCTCATTCACCTCACCCATAGACTCGCAGCATTCTGTTCACTTCGCCAACGAATTTCATAAACGCAGTTTCTGCTGGTTAATAAAATTACAGAACCTTTTCGCTTTGTCTCTCCGGTTTCGATTCTACGGTATCTATTTAACTGCATGGTAGAAAAATGTTCTTATTAGTTTGCAGGATAATAATATTCACTTTTATTATTCAAGTTCCCTCTGCATATTTCCCAAATGTATTTAGATTAGCTGAGCAGCAAACTGAACGACATTGATTTGTAAACTATTCCAGAAGAAAATGCGCCCGACTCGATGTGGAGCCGACTATCGAACGAGATGAAATGGTTTCTCTACGACATCGCTGAGGCGTTCGACGCACCGCCACAGGAGCAGAAGAAGCAAGTCAAAGCCGAACAACAAAAGCTGTCCGCTGTTGCGCTTAGACGCGACCTTAAACGATGTTGTACGTCCTTATTATGTCACAACAGTTTTCTTGTTTTGTTTGTTTGAAGCTCGGCAGGTTTTTTTTGAAGATTCAATTCTAAGTCCACAACAGATAACGAACCTCCGACGAACAGTATGTTTGGTCGTCAGTGAGAAGCTCCTAGGTGTATGAACTTTTATAAAAACGTCGTGAATATTCCCAAGTGCAACCATCAGATTTTGCGAGAAATCGAATTGTATTAATGCTCTACCGAAATTGGTGGTGTGTAAGGAACGAGCTGAGCCCACTACAGGTTTTACAGACAGTTTTCTTCATCCACTGGTTGAAGTTGCTGCCGCCATTTACGACACGCTTCTCTGGAAGAATCCGATGCACACGCTCCTACTCGCTTTGGTAAGTGGGAAACAGCTTTTTCATCTCCATCTTTATTCAATATTCCTATTTTCACTGCAGGTCTACACCTATTCAATCGTTCGAGGATGGACGGCGTCGTTGGTGCTCCTTCTGCTGTGGACCCAGCTGTCTCTCAACTACCTCAAGGCAACCAGGTATTCCTCTTTCGGCCACAGCAATATTTGCAGTTCACAATGTCCATATCTTACAGGAATGTTGACATCGGCTTGTGCTTCCTTCCCCGAAAAGAAGTGGCCATGCCCAAGTTCGACATCACCGGGGCGCAGCTGATATTTGACGTGGCCAAGATCGCGCAGAAACTTCTCAGTTTCGCCGCAAATTTCCTCGAAAAACTACACAGGTAACCGATAAAAGAAAATTATTTGAAAAATTAATTCGCAGAGTTGTGCTTTCAGCTTACTAACGTGGAAAGACCACCAAGTGACCTTCGTGTTCTACTGCTTGGTGATATATTGGCTCGCTTTGTCGATGATCTTCAACACTGGCACTTGTCTTGGGATGTGTGGTAGGTGTTCTTTGTCCCTTGTACTTTTCTGGTGTTATCGGCGAGCATGAGCAACTCTAAAATTTGATTTTTCGACAAATTTATGCCTATGAGAATGAGGCACTACTTTGATGATGTCATGAATTTAGGTCGAAGGCTATAAAAGGTAAAGGTAAAAGTAAAGACCCTAGAGGAGTGCGTTCATCAGACCACTAGGAGCGCACTGCTGCGTACATATAGCCATTAAGGGAGATTTAGATAAGGAAGGTGGAAGGCAAAAAATGTGAATTCGTCATCTTAGCTAGTTGGCATCGGTCCTTCAAGGATGCGCCAGTCCATTTGCCCTCCATCCAGAGTCGTTTAGGCTGATTGAATACGGTTTTGGTTGCGCAATAACTTGCGGGGGTCAGCCGCCATAACATGTCAATGTCTTTACCTTCCCAGACAAGTTGGATACGATTTCACCCCACTACGGTATGATGGAAGGTTTGTTTAGCCAGACGATGTCGATGGCTCGACAGTGCGGTGGCTCATGCGCCACGACACGCCTTCAAATCGGCTTTAGTTTCCTGAAGCGATAATTGAAATTCAAAATGAAATGAAAAACGACATTCGGAAACTACAAAGAAAAAAGAGCGGAGCAGGAGCAATGGGCGCTACTGACACCCTTGCGGTTAATCTGTCGGTTCTCGCCCGGGTCAACCAAGCCTTCCATCTCTCGGTTACCGAATTTATTGGTATCGTACTTTGTGGGTAGCTGAAGACATCGACTTGTACAGCCATTGATGTCAAAGTTTACCTAGACCCTAACTTCGCAGTTTCAATGCATTGGCGAATATGATTGGGAAACATAATTAGCTTATTCTTATAGGTTATAAATTTTAGTTTCAAGTCATCAATAAACCGTAGATTTTTTCGTGTGAATTTTTGAATGGTCAAAAAATGGTGAAATCTTGGGACAATCTTTCATATAAAATTCCATATATTAGTGACTAGTGGATGAATTTGCATCAAATTTGGACACGTGATAGAGTAAGTTTCTCTCTTTTTAAGACGTATTTAAATTTAAGAAATTGCCGTCCAGATACAGAGAAAATAGCTCTTAAAATTGCGTTTACATAAGCGGCCGTTTCAAGGAAACCCGGAGAACATTTGACTCCAGATTTCTCTAGTGCATAGTAGACTTTTTGCTTGTTAGCTGGTCAACAGGTAGCATAATGATTTCCACTCTTCTGTAGAAAATCGTCCTCTAGTTAGACCGATTGAAACTACCGCGCCAACCTGCATGGTGTACGGTGGAGGGAATAGGGACGCATGCAATATTACGACATAGAAGATGATTTTCTGCAAAAGAGTGAAAATTACTTCGCTGCCTGCTAAGGACCAAACAAGCAACAAGTCTACTATGCACTAGAGGAATCTGTAGTCAAATGCCCTCCGGGTATTCTCTAGACGACCGTTCATGTAAATGCAATTTCAAGAGCTATTTTCTCTGTAATTAGACGGCATTACACGAAAGGTAACTATGCGTTGGAAAGAGAAAAACTCACGCTATCACATATCCAAATTTGATGCTAATTCATTCACTAGTTACTAATACATAGAATTTTATATGAAAGATTGTCTCATGATTTCACCATTTTTTGACCATCAAAAAATTCACACAAAAAATCTACGGTTTATCAATGACTTGAAACACAAATTCATGGGCTATAAGAACAAGCTAATCATGCTCTATCAGAATATCACCACAAGACAAGCAGTAGCTCACTGGTTCCTAAGATACATTCGTTTAAAAGTGCATATGAAAATGAGTGTGAAATTTTTTCAAAAAATCCAGAATTTCCAGCAGGGGCATGTATCTTCAATAGGGGTTAACAAAAATGTCAATTGGAATCAAATTCCTTTTGGTTTCAGCGATCTGCACCCAAAAATGCAAGGTGACATATCATTTCGCGAACTACTGTACGTATACGTGGGACAAAGTGATAAGATAGTTATCGCTGACCCTAAACGCTAATCAAGCCTTCAAATTCAAGTCGACGCGAGAAGTGCAGCGGCCTGTTTACTTTCAATTCCTCCGGGATCGGTTGAATTGGTACCAGACTTATCTGGAAAGGTAAAGCCACTGACACGGTATAGCGGCTTGCTCCCGCAAGTCCTTGTGTAGGCCAAATACGCATTCACTATGCCTGTTCGATTTGAATGGAAAATGAATGTTTCCGCGCGTCCTTAGAAGACTGGTCAATCTTTTACCTTCACCTTTACATCGATCAATGAGACTGATTTCAGGTCTGACACTTGGCGTGCGCATCTTCATCACAACCTATCTCTTCCATCGATTCCCACTGCTCAGGAAGCGTCTCGACACGTACGGATGGTTCTACCGCAACCTTCCGGTGAAAGGATCACGCGATCAGTCCCCACTACTCACAGTGAGCACCGAGCCACTTCCATCTCTTGCCGCCAAGTCGGTATGTTTTTACCAGTGGCACTATAGTTAAAATGGTGCTCGCTTTTCTTGTTTCAGTAACTTACTCCCAAAACAAACCATGCTGCAATAGAATAGTAGCACCACCCTTCTGTGGAAAACACAATTTTAAGGAATCTTGTTCCTCACAAAAGTCGACTTTATTGTTACTCTAGTCGTATTCACTTCTTTATTCTGCTTGCATTTAGCCCTCGCTTTTAGAGCCAAAAGTAATTGCCGTTTTTGAGGCTTTCAATTCCGCAGCCTACCGCCGAATTGTAAGGGAAAGGGGCGAGTGTAATTTGATCTTAGAAATTTCCAGGCTTCGCCGATGGCTCGTCGACCCGAAAAGGTCAGCGGCCTGTTCACTTCTCGTCTTGGTTCGAACTTCAACCTCGATACAACTGGATCACAGCTGAGCCTAAACTCACAGCGTCATAACTCATTCTCGAACTTCCTTCCAAGAGGATCGATTCCAAATCTGACTAACTTCAAGGTTTGCTTTCGAATAGCAAAAGTGTAGTTGAATCAAATTCAAATAGTGCTCGTGGAATCTGCTTTCGTTATGAAATTGGGCACCAATTAGACTGAGCCCGGAGCGATAGAAGGGTCGATATGCCCGGGTAATGGTCGATGATCGTGCGGGTGGAAAAATGGCTTCCCACTTCTGCACGCTCTTTTGAGCGATTTAGTACTGTAACAGACATCATCAGATCTTGACGCATTCACTACGACCTCTAACGGTGAGAATTTTCAGGGTTCGTACGACGCTCTGAGCGAAAGGGCTGGTCCTGCGCTCGCTCGGGTGCAATGGGCGATCAACGGCCATTCGGACTCTGTGGCATCCGAACCGCCGCTGATCACATTCAAGCCGAGTCGAGCCGGCATCTCACCGCTGGCCACTGAACAACAGCGCAGTCCAAGTCCTCCACTTGACCCTCCGGCCAGCGAAGTTGGACCATCCGGCGAAGAATTCGACGACATGGACGCAGGAAAGTCATCGTCACTGTCAGTGTACAGCAATGACGACGAAATGTCGGTGCATGAAGACGGCATGATCGACAACATTCTAGCATGTACGTACATTCTCAATTGTTACTCTTCTGTTTTCGAAAATTCTAAAGTAAAATCAGCGATTTTCTAGATCGTAGCTGCGTAATGCACGACAAGGAGAAGACGTTCCCCAAAGGAATTTCGTCTGGAATTCTATATCTCACGACAAAGTATGTTGTGTTTGTACTCACTATCAGGAATCAGCTATCAGAACAGATCCAGACGTATAGGTAGAGGCAGCGGATCACCAATTTTGCTGTGCATCTCATTGTGTTGCAGTCAGAGTTGACAGTGGCAGTGAAACAGTGGAATGGAGGCGGCGCCAACATTCGCTGCGAGACCACGAAAGGCCGGCAGCGGCGCCTTGAGATATCTCTGAGAATGAGCGCGCACAGCTGATCAAAGTTGTGAGCCACTGGTAGTCTTGCAATGGAAAGCAGTCCTGCTAGCATATCCTAGAAGACACACTCTAGAGCGATAGTAAATTCTGAGCGAAGCGCAACTGTTGCGGGCGTATTTCCTTTTTACGGCGGTGTTGCCTAGAAATAGTAAGTTTGCATTGGGACCAGCAGCAACGTGTGGACCGCTGCCAGACGGCTAATTTCGAGATTCACACCTTTAATTGTAAGATATTTCTATGCGCTGCCACGGCCGACTCTGTTTGGGTTGCTCGTGCTCTTAGTTTTCCCCTAATGTGAGGGTATTACATCACATTTAATGGCAATTCATATTTAACCAGAGTAGGTTCGTCAGCATTTTTAACGAATCACGTTTCAGCGCCCTCATCTACAGATCAAAATCGACCTCAGATGATCGTGCACCGGTCATCATGCTGTTCGCCGACTTAATATCTGTGAAGCGGGTAGGTTCAACCAACGCCTTTCCTCAACAGTGTCACTTTGAAGCAAATTTCGAACCTTTTTTTAAGATTCAAGCGCTTCGAACAATGGGACTCCTGACGGGAACGAGAAAATCACTTGAAATCCACATGGAAGGCAGACGGAAGCCGCTGCAGTTTATTGGACTCGCTCAGCGAGACGACTTCTTCGCTCGGGTTCAAACGCTTTGTGAACGAGACACGAGTATCGTTTTTATCTAACTAAGCCCCACCTCACGAGAAATAGGCCCTGGTGCAGTTGGTAGAGTCCTACGATGAGAAACCACCATATAAACGCTGAACAGGAGATAACAGTATTCCTTAGTCGTTATTATCTCCTCAGCCACCTTCGTTAACCAAAGCTACCTCTATGGTTCTTTATGAAAGCATAAGAAGAAATGGGAAGGGAAGTGTGTAGATTACCAAATTCTGAATCACCATCATTGAAGTGATCGATCTCTTCCCTCTTTTAGAGCCTAACATATCTAACTAACAGCGCACCAAGACCAATTCATCACCTCTCGCCAGCCTTTCACTTTGTCACTAAGCTACTCAACCAATAGCCCCTGACAAAGCCAAATTCCTATTCGGGTAACACATGAACGCCTCCTCAAATTGTTCTCTCACGCATAGCTTTCATCATTTTTAGTTGAAGAGATTGGTCTCAACAGGCAGTCGGTCATGTATAAAGTCTTATTACAACACCAGTGATGTAACAAATGAGAACAATCATAATAAATTACAAAATACCATATTGTACACAAAACGAGAGGTTTTCGAACATGTCAAGGATACCTGATGCAAAGCACAGAAACTGTATATCGCCAGAGAATCAGTTGCTTTCTTCATCACTGGTGAGAATCTTCTTCTTTTGTTGCTGCTTTTTCTTTCGAAACTCCTGAAAAGAAAGTTCTGAGAAACAACTTAAGGACGGTTTAAGGTGCGAAAATCTTCACCTCATCAGAGTCCTCCGTGTCACGAGCAGCTGTTCTTCGTCCAGACTCACTTTCCTCTGAGTCGCTCGCGCCTATCAAAGGTGCTTCTGCGCCCCGTCCGCGACCGCGAGGAGTTATGTCAGCATCGTCGTCTAAAAAAGTTGAATCTTTTTGCCAGCATTGCCCCCGGTCCAGATTAATGGACGATATACCCAAAATATACCTCAAACAGGGCATGACCGCGATGCATTGACGCGCTCAGAGGTTTTGCTAGGGTTTGTTTGAGACATACACACTTGTGAAGGGTTAAACCCTAATAAACTTCAGATAAACACCGAGTAGACCTTAGAGCGCTGAAGAATCTAAATTTATCCAGCCGTCGGAGTTTCCAAACTCTCGCTGCGCTAATGAGTTGCGTTGGATATCTTACGAGCCGCGAAAGAACTCAACCGCAGGTGCTGATGAATCACAGGTCGCGCGCCATTAGAGGAATAACTATTGTGAACCGGATATTGAATAGGTTTCGGGAGCAGCCTGGTAAATCCTTTTTTGAAGCAGACACGCGATACCGTAGCAGTCTCTTATAAAAGTATCCCTAATATTATTTCGCCCCATTGTCATTCAGATTACGCCAAATTACTTCGAAAATGCCTTCTAATAGGACTAAAGGTATAAGTATAAGACTTCGGTGCATAGCGGAGTCTCTATGATTTTTTTTGGAAAAAGAGTCAACAACATCTGGTGTGAATGCGCACTCAGGTAATAGAATATTGAAGTTCTTTAGCAAACTTCCCCTACCTGAATAATCTGGTCGACCCTCAAGGAAGTGAGCCTGTGGACGGTGGCGATCTTTTGTGGTTCGCCGTTGTTGTGTTTCCTTTCGAAGTGCTGCTCTTAACGCTTCTTCTTCTCGACGGACCGCTTCCTGTAAAGCACTGATGAAGATAAAGGTAAAGACCCCAGAGGGATTGAAATCTTCGTTGGCCGGGCGAGGATCGAACGCTCGAATGTGCGCGTGTCAGTAGCGTCTCTTACTACATTGCGAGACAAACAGAAAACGTCACTAAGCATTGCTTACCCTTCGAGCTTGTTCCGGATTGGATCCTACATCAGCAACCATTCGCACTTGACCACTCTTACGCGTTCTCTCAGCCATATTCATCGTTACCTGTTTGAGAAGTCCATTAGAAACGATACAATATTCATAATAGAGTTAATCCCTCAAAATTACCTTTCTATGAGTCTCACTGTCGGTGGAGTGAGGACGGAAGATGAGCTTCCTATCGAAAACTTTTTGCGCGGCAAGACCGTTACCCTGTCTTACATACAAGTGTTGCATATTGCCAAGGATTGGCACTGATTCAACATCGAAGACCTCCTTTCCAATAACCATCGACATTCTGCAATTAAATTCAAACTTGGGACAAAGACGAAAAGGTGAAATATGTGCAGAAAACCCACGTTCCATCACTCCATCGCACGATCCTTGTGTTACTTTCTTTTACAAGGTTACCGTCAGCATCCTGCACGAATCTCCATCGTATCGTATTTTCCGCCTAGAAATTACAACCAGTGTTAACTGCGAACCATTACACAAGACAATTTATTTTCAAAAAAAAAATAGTAAGGGTCAACAGATCTTCACCTTCAACTTGAGACGATTTCGTCCTTCGTCATCAATGTGATCATCGTCTTCATCCTCTTCATATGTTTCTGGATCGAAAGGCTTCAACGCAACAGAGAAGAAATTTGGAATCTAAGGAACAAAAAGTATTTTAAGTTGTAATTGCTCTATTCATGAATTGATACATACCTTCATAAATTGAATGCCATCACCGAAATCGCAGTCTACCTTACTTATAGTAGCCTGAAAAAAGGATTTGTGAGCAGTCAAAAGTAACGAAACTAGGATTGACCAAGAAGAAGTTAGAAAAATCACCTCCACTATTGTAGGAGGTAGTTCCTTCTCCTGTTCCTCCTCTTGCTCCGGATACATTCGAATGCCATGCACACTTTCATCACCTGGAACACTTGAAATGTTTTCTTTTACTGATACAAGAGAATTTAACAAGAAGACGCCGCCGAAAGCAATAGATGGGAAAACAGGGCTCAAATCTAACGACCTCAGCAGAGACTTGATCCTCAAGCAGGAAAGATTAAGATGAACTAACTTTTCCTGCCGCCGTCAGATTTGCTGCCGTCCGAATCCGAGTTTACCCGCTTCCGCCTAACAGCATCACCTCTCTCGTCGTCTGAATCCGATGACGACACATCATCGCCAAAAATGTGAGCAGCCGTTGTTGGACCTGGTTTATCGCTGTCAGCCGCATCATCCTAAAACAAACTCCTTAGTTTTACCCTGAACTCAAACGAAAAAATGACGTTTCGAGGCAGCTACTTCATCATCAGAGCTGGCAATGAGGCTCTTCTTTTTCTTGTCTCTCGGAGGAGATGCGGAAGAGCGCTCCGAATCACTTTTATCCGAGTCTGAAAGAGTACAAAAATTTTCCGAGCACGTCAACACAAATGAGCAATTACATCACAAGGACCTTTCTTTTTTCTGCTTTTCGGTGGGGATGCCGAAGATCGCTCCGAGCCACTTCTTTCCGCACCTGAAGATGGTAAGCAATGTTATTCTCAGGTTAGAGCAGTATATGCACATACGGTAGCGGTCAAGAAGATATGTCACCTTGCATTTTTGCGCTTAAGTGGCTCCAACTGGAATTAATCATTTGGTTGTAACAAAAACTTCACTTGAAATCACATCGATCTACAACCTTGTTGCAAATTTTAGACTTTTGTTAACTTTTCACAACAATCGCGTGTGCAATTTCAAACGAAAATATATCAAGAACCGCCGAGTCTCTACTCAATTTAAGGAACGACAGTCTAAATCACGTGTCTTTCGTCTCGTACAGTGAAAAAAATCATGCTATAACAGAATATATCCTAAGACTTTGTAGAGACCCAGCGATTTTCGATGTTTTCGTTTGAAATTACATACAATATCATCCCGAAATGTTTTGAAAAAATCTGAAATTTACAGCACGGTTATAGGCCGATATGTGTTTTAGTGAAACCTTCAATACTACCAATTCGATCAAGATTCCTTTCATCTGGAGCCGTTAGTGGGTAAAAATTTAAGGTGACATATCGTTTTGATCGCTACTGAAATATGTTTCGCTATCCTATCTAGGAATGATAGACCCTGCTCAAAATACTTGAAATACCCCTGATCCTAAGAGATATAATACCATTTCCATAACCGTAACCAACTTGAAACGCCTACTCTATGAATCCTTGTCTGCTCTAGCTCTTGGGAAACAAGTGTAACCTGTTCTAAGCTATTCTGCATTGGTATGAAAACACTATCATTCACAATTTCTTGAAAGCACAGAACTCTACACGAAGAAATGTGGAAATCAATGACTTCCATCATCTTTAAGACAAGTTGAAAGCTTACCTTTTTCGCTGGGTGCATTCGGCGGGCTGCTACCGCGATGAGATCCTGACCTGTGGGAGGGAGTGGAATCAGAATCATCGCTGGAGGACTGTCTGAAAAGAACACCAGATAGATTCAGAAGGCATTACCACAGAAAAGATTGAACTTGAGATTGAATACCTTGCAGGAGTGGCATTCTCGTTCACCTTCTCGTTGTCATCACTACCGCTGTCAGTGTCGGACATTTTCCTGAAGGTTTCTGTGAGACTCTAGAAGAATACCATTCGTTGGACGAACGACCGAACAAGATCTTAAACTGACTTCTTAGCAAGGAGAATAATGTTCCCATTAATCGTCAAATTATTCATAAACTGCTAAGCTCTCATTGTTGTTATGAAGTGTGGTTCAAAGGACAATATTCGAAATAGTAAAAAAATAGAAACAGTGCCAGCTTGTTCTCAGCATGAAACACATTTAAATCGTCATCAACAATTAAATAAATCAGATCTCAAAGATCAAATGATTGAATTGTGATCAGATCTCGGAGATCAAATGATTTAATTGTGCTTCAGTGACAAAGTAAACTTTTATCCAATTTTGCCTCAACATCGCTTACAATGGTTATTTGGATAATGCCTAGGAAACAGATGTCCGTTTTTAACATTATGACCGGATTTTTTCAGTGACAATTAAGGATATCGCTATTACGGATGCAAGCAATTATCGGCAGAAATTCCAAAATTCGATGTCGGAATCGTCATCAGCATCTCAAATAACGCAGTAGCACTTGACAACGTTTGAACAAAATGGTAGAAAAATGCATGAACTCCGACACCGGATTCCATAACTGAGCAGTGAAAGAGCAACCACATGGTAGCTCAATACATTAGACAGTCCAACTTTTCCAATTTATACTATATATAAATCAATACAAATTCATAAATAGGTCTCATTTCACTTGATAACCTTTTTAACTTGATCTGTCCAGAAGTTTTCAATGTGAATACATTCATTACTGTGAGGTTTGCATCAAATTCGATTGAAAGGTTTAAGACGAGTACGAGATCCTTGATATTTTTTCGCAAAAAAACCACTTAACGGATATGAACAGATAAGAGAGCCTAGTACAGCAAAAGCACTACTGTGTTTCAGGACGGAGAAAAGGTAAGCAGTATCTACAACCATAGAACAGAATTTTTAAAGACTCAGACACGATCTTAATCAGGGTTTCCAACACATGAGAATAAAACCAAATCAAAACGTAAAAATAGCTGAATATTATTCACCGCTCGCGACTTACGCGCCGCGCGACAGCGACGCGCGCAATTCTACTGGGTTGGTCCAAGCGGGGCGCTGTTGACGCCTCTGCCTTATTCAGTGGCAAGTCTTCTTCTGTGAGGCGCCCACATCGGGATTTCCATCTGTGGTTGTAGCTTAATGAAGGTCCTACAATACATATGGAAAAGTTCTCGAAGAGGGTAATCGTGCTGATCAGTGCTACTTTCATGGAAGCACAGATTATGTTGTGATGCAGTGATATCGGAAATGTAGGCACTATTCAACTTGACGGACACCAGTAGTCGATTTTTTTTTCAGTCGTCGAAATTCGCTGAAGCTTGGTCTGTATTGTGCACGCAGTCGATCATCGCTATCGCCGTCTCACGTCGCTGTACTGCTACTTTATGACAGACCCAGAATTTGGGGCTCTTGGTCTCAGCAAAGCCACCGGTACTCGTAAACCTGAATAGAACCAGTGGTTCTATTGACACCGTAGGTTCCAGAAATGCGAATCAATTTAGGCCGCTAGTTAATTGAAACGGATCTCATGGCAATATGGCAAGCATCTTCTGTGATCGTCGGTTTGTCGTCTTTTATCTATTCTTTTATTTACGTAAGACTTTCCGTACTTCTGAAAGATGACGGACCATACATGTTAGAGCGTACATGTGCTTGTCCGTGTATTCTAATATATAACTAATATATTTTTGTATATTTTCGATTTATTTTTTTCACATTTTACTTTTCTTTTCTTTCAGTAAGCCGCAACACAGGGCGCGTGCTACTAATGAAACGCGGAAACACGGCGAAGTTTACGCCGAACACGACTGTGTTTCCTGGCGGTATGGTGGCTCCATCGGATGTGGAGCTAGGCTCCCCTACTAAGATTGCTGCTTTAAGGGTTAGTTGCTGCTATGTGAATGTAAGACCTAAGTGATGTAGGCCAGATAAATTTCTGCGGAAAAGTAGTTCGGAGCTTGCTGAGGATTTCCGTCGCAAGGGATATCTTAATATTCCCACCGAATTGTACAGCTTTCTCGCCATCAGACACCTTTAACATTGAACAACGTACAAATCACAAGCCAATAAAAAATCAGGAGCCGTCTTTCGCCCGTGGACTTATTCTGCTCTGTGAAGGCGTAAAGTGCTGCTCTGATCGTGGAGCAGACCATCATGGAATTTGTACTGAAGTGCTTGCTAAGCGGTTAGGAATTGTCCTCGTGATTAGTCGGGTCGAATTGAGTCTTAATTTGTCCATATTTCTGCTAGATACAACAAGTGAGTAACTCAAAGAGCCACAGCTCATCATTAACAAGCTACAGTCGCCTAGGTCGCACTGATTTCGACACCATTATTCTGTACCTCAGTTCGGAGAGGGAGAGCGAAGCTGAACGTTTCAAGGGTCACATTATGTTTCCCTTTTTGTTGAACATTCCCGAAGAAGGAAGCATGCCTTCAATGTGAACGAGAATGTTTTGTGTTCAACGTGTAGGTCCTTAGTTGGTAGCAGTCATTTTCCTTATCAGTTGAGGATATCAAAGCGTTCACAAACATATTGAGAAGAGGTTATGCTAGATCCTTTTAGTTTGTGCGTCAGTAGGTTAACACTGCACTTTGTGATATTCTTTTATTATCGTTGCGCTGCGTAGCTTTGTAGTGTTGAATTCTCTGTAGCTCTATAACTCAACTATGAATGACTTCTCCTGTTACGTCGAAATGAATTCACTCAGTAACTTTTCCCTACAGGTGTTACTGGCGTTGGAAAGCGTCCACTATGTTTGCTGCACCAAAGTTTGACGTATTAGTGAGGTTGTTATTGATCTCGTTCCTCAAAATTACTTCAACTTTTCTACAGGAACTTTTCGAAGAAACGGGTATGCTTCTTGGACGGAAAGAAACTGCAGCAACTTCGCGTGAGCTCGATGCTTTGCAGAAACGAACTAAAGCAAAACCCAGCGATTTCAAATTGGTATCGTCCGAAAACGAATTCATTTTCTAGTGAATTATCATCTTTTCAACTTCTTTAGGCATGCCCGTCTCCTCCCGTGGAAAACCTCTTGGAGTGGAGTACATGGCTCACGCCTTTTTCACACAAGCAGCGTTACATGACCTCGTTTTTCATTGCCTTAATGGATGGTTAGTGATTTTTCAGTGCTCGTGAGCAGCACCACATATACAACATTTGCAGCTGAACTGCCTGTGCAGATGTGCGAAATGGAGATGTCCCACTACTCGTGGATGGCGCCGAAAAATTGTTTAGAACAGGCTAACGAGGGAAAAATTATTTTACCTTTGCCACAATACTACGAATTAACTCGGATTTCACAGGTATTCAATCGTTTTGTTGTTTCCAAAGTAAAACCTACCTTTCCATTTTCATTCTATCATGATACCTGTGCTGGAGCCCCTAAAGATAAGATATTAGCTTATCTCCACACTTCAGGTTGAAACATGTGTGTGTTAACCCCCCCCCCCAACAATACCTAAGCTTTAGCATGTCAAGTGATTGCATAATAGCATATCAGCTAAGCGTAACCCTATTTTCAAATCTGTAAACCCTTCGTTTTTAACAGGTGCCTATCGATAAACTTCATGAGTATGGTAACATAAGTGTGGTGATATGTCCTCAGATTGTTAAATGGCAAGATCACTCAATGATGTCTAGTATTCTGCCTGGAGATTATCTTTACAGTGGTAAGCTCTTACGTACATTCAATTGATATGAACCCGCATTGATTCGTTTGCTTAGTATGCCACCTAGATACGAACAACTACCAACAGCCTGTTCGCTCAATGACGAGAGCGGACGTCCAAGTTGATCCTAAGAAACCAACTCATAGAGCAGAGTGCTCTACTCAACCGCTATATTCTAACTGTAAATTATACATGCATAATTTATCATCGAAATATCTAAAAAGTTTTCATCACTTTGAAACTATGTCAAAGAATTTGCTGTGCTAGTTTAGTACTTCGGTTGTATCATTTGGCACGATAGGAGTATGCTGGCTTTAGTTCACAATATGTTGCGATCAGCGACCTCTTTCATTTGTAGTGGGGCGGGACCTAGTGCCTCGCCACGAACTCACTGATGTGACATTCTTTCTTATTCACGCTATTCGTCGCTGATTGCTTGTTCTAGCTATTAGCTTGTAAGAGTGCTGCTTGGTTGATTGGAAGCAGGAATAAATTGTAATTTAACTCTACCACTGAACTCCACACAATATACGGTGATTGTCTTTTACGTAAAGAACACACTAGTTATACTCGTTACAATAAATAATTCATCAGAGCAGTAGAGCGCATCTTTTGTATGCAGCGATATTATAGGTGAGTAGAGGACATCCGCTTTTATGAGATATTTGTACGTATTATTAGCACTAATTATTAGAATGCATGTTTACGTGGTTGGAAGTGGTTTTCTTGCGCACCGTTTTTTCCTACCTGTACTTCGTCAATTTTGAGGACTCCTTCGCAAAAAGACCTATTGGGTATGGAAATGAATAACCTCCAATTGCGAAGACAAGCTCTGGAGAAAAAATCATCTTCTCGATCTTCAGATTGCATATTGATCAAAACAGTTAAACAGTTAGTTGACGCCATCGGTGTAATGTAAGAGAGGAAATAAAGGATAAATCTTTATGAAATCCATCCAAAGGCTCAAAAGTGTTTGCAAAATGGTGCTCAAAAAACTCCGAAAAAAATCGAAAGACTTCAAAAAGTTCAAAAGAAATCCGAAAGATGCCGAAAGACTCAAAAGAAACAAGCAATGTAGTTGCTCATATGGGCACAGCCACTCGGCGCTTGAGGGTCCAGATACTCTTTGAGAGGCCCATCGGGGTCATTGTGTTCAGCCTGACGGTCTGCACCAAGATATTCGTCGTAGTCCTCCGGTTCATTATTTGCGATGGAAATATTTATTGATTTATTTATTTATTTATTTGCGGGCTCAGCTGATGAAGATGAGCCATACATTTGAATAAAACTGAGTAAAACATCATGAAACAATACCAAACACGTGTTAACGCAGAGGTAAAACAATAATCATATAAGCATAACTCAACTCAGCGATGCCTCCAGAGTCGGAAAGAAGGAACAATAATCAAATAATCAAAGATGATGCTAATGCCGCAGCGTTAAGTGGAAGCCAATTTAAAGCAGGAAGAGCACACTCAGTGTAACTCAGAGACAGCCAATTTCTTTAGAAAGCGTTTGAAAGTTTTGGGTCGCATATCTAAACAGCCCTGAGCTATTAATAGGTTTAGAGCGTTACGAACTCGATTTGAGAGGAACTTGGACCTCGTATTCGTGCGAGAAACCCGCGCGGCGAGCTTACATGTGCCTCCTCTGGTCCTGGATTCAACCAGCGAAAAGAATTTCTTGGAATTGACTGCAGTCAGGCCTCGTAGAATTTTGAAGGCCACTAAAAGGTCGTATTTTCTTCGCCTTGATTCAAGACTAGGTAAACCTAGCCTTGATCGTTTTTCGAAACCGTTAGGAATTTGGTTGTAGGGTAACCCACTGCAGCGAAGTTCGAGCTTCCTTGTGAAGCTATTTTGTACACTCTCTAGTATCGCGATATCCTTCTTTAAATGGGGGTTGAAAACCGAGGATCCGCACTCCACTAACGGCCGGACATAAGTTTTGTAGGCACGAATAAGCAACTGTGCGTCCTTGGTTTTTAAAGCCTTAAATAAATTGTACGTCCTAGCAAATGCTTTCGTGGCGATGGCCTTGCAGTGGGCGGAGAAACTGAGTCTACCGTTGACCAAAAAACCAAGATCTCTAATTTCATTTACTTGGATTAGAGGTTGGTTATTTACATAGTAGAGAGGTTCAATTTGACCCCTACCTATTGTGAGAACTGCCGTTTTGTGCACGGCTAGAGGCAGCCAATGGGACACCGTCCAGGACACTATCCTATCCACAGCTGACTGGAGGGTTTTCCGGTCGTCTGGACAACTTATTACACTATAGACTTTTATATCGTCGGCGTACATTACGCAGGTTACATCGGAGGGGATTAACGCCGGAACTTCCGCAGTGAAGATACTGAAGAGGAGTGGGGAGAGCACGCTCCCTTGGGGTACGCCGCTAGGAGCCTCATAATTGGTTGAGAATTCGTTCCCCACTCGCACTTGGAAAGAGCGACCCGAGAGAAAATTTTCTATCCATCCTACGATACGCGGGTGAATCCCTACCGCCTTAAGCTTGCAGACTAACAATCGATGCGGCACCTTATCGAATGCTTTGGCAAAATCGAAGTATACCGCGTGGACTTGTTTTCTCTCATCCAAGGCCTGCGACCAGTCATTTAGTGAGGAGAGGAGAGCAGTTTCCGTTGACCGACCTTGACAAAAACCATGCTGACAGTCCGGGATGATGCGGTTTTTATCAATGTACTGAAGTAAATGCTTCCTTAAAATTTTTTCGAAGATCCGTGCAAAAACTGAGGTTATACTAATGGGCCTATAATTCGCCGCATGGTTGAGAGGGGTTTTTTTGGGACCGGTACGATGTAGGAATGTTTCCATCGGCTAGGAATTTCACCTCTACAGTAAGAGAGGTTGAACAAAAACTCAAGCGGGAAAGCAATTTGCCATAATACTTTTTTGACAAAGAATAAAGGTACGTGATCTGGGGTCACCGTAAAAGAACTTGGACAAGCTGACAACAACTTCACTATCTCCTCCCTAAAGAACCAGGCGCCATCAGTCATCTTCGATTGTAACTCAATGAGATTAGGCAGAGTCAAGTCAGGTTGAAGAGTATAGTTTTTATGAAACTCACAAGCAAGTAACTCCGCCTTATCCCTGTCTTTGTACACAAAACCACGATCGTCATCAAGGAAACTAGGGATTTTAGGGCGAACCTTAAGGCGGGATCTAATCAGCTTGTGGAACCTTGATACACTGTTGGATGCCATAACTTTACGTTCCACACTTTCGTAATATTTTGAGATTTTTTGTTCAAAATCCTGTTAAATCTTCGAAACTCATGGGATTCCCCTCCTCCGTGCACCAACGAGTTTTCCCACAATAAGTCCCTTTTCAAGAGCAATCTCTGTAGGTGATTCGGAAGAGCGGTGCAACCCGTAGAAACATTTGCTAGAGGCACAAAGGATTCAATGACATGATGTAAGATATTTATGAAAAGTTCATACATAGCGTCTACCGAGTGTAAGGCACTAAAACACCCTAGCCAGTCGATTGAGTCTAAGTAGGCTTGAATGGCTTGGTAGTCTGCATCCTTGAAGTCCTTCCTAGTAGACGTAACATGGGAGATTTTTCGTAAGGAGAGGCAGAACTCCACCCTAGCATGGTCGGTGTTACCGATGGGGCTACCGATGCCAATTTCTTTCACAATATTTGGCCTGTTGCAAAAAACCAAGTCCAGGAAAGACTGTTGCCTAGTGGGTTTGGACACTAACTGACGGAGGCCGTGAGCTTTAAGGAACTCAACGAACTCCTTAGAAATCGAAGAGTGAGCCTGTGGAGATGCGCAGTTACTCCAGTCCACGTCGCTCAAATTGAAATCGCCAAACGCGATAACAGGGTTATCACTGGTGGAGTAGTCACCAATAGCCTTTTTTAGTCTATGAGTGGAATGCGTAGGGCAAGAGGGGGTTCGATAAACTAAAATAAACCTAAGTGCTCTGAGCCCGATCATCATATCCGAAATTAGAATCTCGTATGAATTGGGAACACTCTCTTCAAAAACCGCAGTGGCGCTGATAGAATTTTTATGGAGTATGAGAACACCACCGCCCTTTTTCCTACCTCTGTCTAGCCTGAGAAGTGAGTAGAGTGGTTGAATCTGACCGATGAGGGCGGCGACATCAATAGAGCTGCGCAGCCAAGTTTCAGTTAGGAATACGAGGTCGAAGCCGCCTTGCGCCAGGGCAGCGGAGACAGCGTCCGCATTTCTAGCCAAAGAGCGAACATTTAGAAAAAGACAGCTGATGTAAGTTAATCTTGAACCATGATTTACATTTTTATCATTGGCTGCGACCGTGACCACTGAGTGTGACTCATTGAGCAAAGAATCCCGAGCAATGGGATCTGAGGCTACATCGATAGTATTAGACATTACATTATCTTGCCTAGGCAGTGTATCATTACACGAGCGATACAAAATGGACGATGCATAACTACCAGCACAATCACGATTAGAAGCACACAACGGATTCCGCAGAGTCTTTACAGGTTTCCCTGCGGCCCCTGATTGACAGGATTCGGAGGATTCGAGACGAGATTAGATACGAGAGATTCGGAGGGAGGATGAGGTGGCGGAGGAGTAGAGGATACAGTTGAGGCAGAATTTACAACAATAGGTGCATTATCAGACACATTGACAGAAACAGTAGCTGAATGCTTGGATTGCATCCGAGCCATCCGTTCCTCCCGCCTGCGCTCCCTTTCTTCTTTCGTAAGAGAAGGCCTTAAGTACACCCCCCTACGAAAGAAGGAGCGGAGGCGGGGGGCACAGCTGACTGCAATTTCCTGAAACTTGGAAGATGGTAGAATAACTTTGATGAGACGAGAGTAATTTGGGTTTGGCCTACCCATTCTGTAGGCAGTAACTGGTAAGCAATCGATATTCAAAAAATCAAACACCGAATACACGAACTTAAAATCTTCAGAAGCCCTCTCAGTTGCCGAGGTGGCATTAGATTCGCGAAGAACAGAACACGCCAGGACAATTCCAGCTGTATTCTCGGGAGAGTATCTAGAAACGCTGTTTGCAATAGTACACTTTACAACTTATGTAACATTTTACGCTACCTGCACTCCCCACGGAGGATGTGGAACTGCTTTTTCAGTACTCTAAAAGAATGTTCAATTCTTGCTCGAGCATTGTTGAGTGCCGTATTATAGCGCACTTCTATAATTACACTATGAATGTAAAAAATAACATTAGGGTTTCCAAAAAACACCTTTTACGGTCCTCGGCGAACTCACGGGCTTCAATAGGAACGTTTCGGCAGCATACGCCGAATCGCCGGGAAGAGCGCCTCCCAACTCTCCATTTTCCAATTGGTTGAAGAGCCTTGACGTCCGAAACACCCAGGCCAATTCGCACAAACCGATTGAATGTTCTTGTCAAAGTCCACCACCATTCCCACATTCAAGCTGTGGTATCCTTTCCTGCACACGAAGCCCCCTTCGTTTTCAGTAGGGCGCTGTATCGTGCAATGGGTCCCGTCGATGACTCCGATGACACCTGGCAGATGATATTTGCGGTAAAACGCCTTCCGCAGCTCCCTGCATTCTTCGCGTTCAGGCCAGTATATGAATTCGGCACCCCTCCTATTAATTGCCTAAACGAATACCATCAAGACCTTCGATGCAGTGCCTTGATGACATGCCGCAATGCGAGGAGAGTCGCTCTGCATGACATTGCGGCCCAGTAGGGGTATGCCAAGAGCCACCTCGTCAGCAACACTCATGTTCATGTGCTGCCGCCCTGATGGCTCCCAAATTTTGAAGAAGACATGCCGAGAAAAGCGTAATCCTTTCGGAATTCCGTATCGCTCAATGTGTCGTAGGGGCAGATTCGATCCCGGAACACCCCTGGAACACTTTCGCTTGCACTCTTCTATGCGATGTCAAGCGTCGTGAGGAACTCCATGGTTTGTTTAGGCTATCTGTAACTATTATCTAAAATCTCACTTCTCATTGTCTTTGAATTTTGCCAGAACTACGAGCAAACACCATTCCTATTTCTATATGGGCTGTATTTCGATAGAGAGAAATTGCATCAAGCAGAAGACTAATCGCAAGGACAAGAACGAGGAGCCGGGGGAGAATTACTATTCGTTAATCCTTGTGTCCAGAAGAAAGTGGGGAAAATGAAGCCACTACAACTACTTCATGTGAGAGCAAGGGATCTAGGCTTTTTCCATACCGTTGTCCTTGGCCACCTTGAGCCACCTAGGAGAGTAAAAAAACTCGACAATTAACACGTTGACGACAGTGTGGCGCAGTGCTGCGCCAAAGTCTTGTATCGTGTTTTTCTCGATACATTTCAGAATTTCGAAGGATGTTTTTGTGCCGCTTTTTAGTAGACCTTTGCACATTGTTATAGGAGGCATGGTCCATGAAAATGATTCTTAGCTTCTGATTTATTGGAATTTTTGATTGTGCACTAGTTTTTTTTACAAGTAAAAACAAATAATGGTTATTGCAAGGAACAAATAAATGCAAACAAATACTGGTTACTGAAACAAACACATAAATGCGAACAAGTATTGATTATTAGAATAAATAAATAATGAACAATAAGCAAATAACAATTTCCTTTTAACTTGGATAGGGGAAAAGGACATTCTAAAAGCTTCCAGCTGTTGTTCTATTTTCATTGCAAAAAAGGAATAGTCACAATCCCCGATATTACAGGACTGTATATGTAGTCTTCAAGATTCACTATTCACTTCCATTTCGGAAAAAATTCGCCGTATGCCGGCATCATGCCACAGCCTCGGCGCGCTAGAAAATCGTTAGGTCCCACGCGCCAGACACGCGAAAAAGGCGCTGTCGTCAACGTGTTAACACAGTGACGACAATACGACCCACGTTGACAGGTCGCTCGAGCGAGTTAGCCGCCGCTCTGGAGTATCGTAGAATTGACCTGTGTGCGTTGCAAGAAACGAGGTGGTCTGGCAGTAAGTCGAGAGATATTGGCCGTGGCTTCAAAGTTCTGTATTTTGGTAGCCATAAGACCATGAACGGCGTCGGAGTGGCTGTATCCGAGCGATTCCGTGACTCAATTGCGGAGGTGAAGCGCTTCAGTGATCGCTTCATGAAGATCATAGTAGTAACGGAAGAGAGGCGAGTTCATTTTTTCACTGCGTACGCCCCGCAGACTGGCTGTTCCGAAGAAGTCAAAGATGAGTTCTGGGCGTTGCTACACGAAAAGACAGCCGAGATTCCGTCCGAAGAAATGGTTATTGTCGCAGGCGATCTCAATGGTCATGTCGGCATATCGAAAGAGGGATTCAAATGCCACGGAGGTTTCGGCTACGGAATACGAATCGAGGACGGTGAGCGTATTCTCGAATATGCGTGTTCGCATAATCTGGGTATCACAAACACGATGTTTCAAAAGCGTCCATCACATTTGATCTCGTTCTACAGCGGAAATACGAGGTCGCAGATCGATGTGCTCGTAAGACGTCGTGACGTCTAACGAGCACATCGATCTGCGTGACGCTAAGCTCGTCAGCGACGCAAAGAAGTGCCTTATGAAACGGTGGCCACCCAACATCGGCCGCTGATCTGCACAATGAAAATCACACCACCAAAGCGAGAGTGGGTCGAGCGGTGCGGACATACTCGCATCAAGTGGTGGCGAATAAAAGGGAACGAAGCCAGGATGATAGCAGGAATACGAATGCCTCCGATCGTGAGTGTCGAAGAAACGTGGCAGTCGATGAAAACGACGGCCTGCGAAGCGGCACGATCTCAGCTTGGGGTGACCAAGCCAGGTCGCCGAAGGATTGATAAGCAGACGTGGCTTTGGAGAGGTCAAAGAGAAGGTACGAGCGAAGAAGAGCCTTTACCACACCTTCTTACATAGCAAAACAGCCGACAACTGGAGCGCGTATCGCGAAGCAAAGAGAGCAGCCAAGAAGGCCGTGGCTAACGCCAAGGCAGCTCAGTATGAGGAAGTTAACAGACTGCTCGAAACGCGCGAAGGTGAACGACATATTTATCGACTAGCGAGATCCCGACAACGTCAGTCTGAAGATGTTGAGAAATTTTATGGCGTTAACGATGAAAATGGCCAACTCCTAATGGATCGCAGAAAGGTTATGAGGAGGTGGCATGACTATTTTGAGAAAATTTCCACAGAAGAGTTCCCTCATCCACCGATACCCTACGCTGAGCCTGTTGCTGGTCCCATCCAGCTTGTCTCGGTCGAAGAAGTGAAGGCGGCATTGAGGAGGATGAAGCCCGGCAAAGCAACTGGTCCGGATGACCTTGCTGCTGAACTGTGGAAGTCACGCTGCTGGAATTCCGCTGTCTGGCTTACGTCGTTTTTCAACCAGATCATCGCGGAGAAGAAGATGCCCTCCGATTGGCAGCGAAGCACGACAATACCGATTTGGAAGAACAAGGGTAGTCCAGCTGGCTGTTCTACTTACAGACCGATTCGTCTACTTTCTCACACCATGAAGGTGTTCGAGCGTGTTATCGAAAGACGAATTCGCGACATCGTTGAACTATCCACTAACCAGTGTGGTTTTGTCGCGAACTGCAGCACTACAGATGCGATCCTTGCTGCTCGGCTTCTGGTAGAGAAGCATCGAGAAAAACAACGGCCACTACACATTGCTTTCCTCGACCTCGAAAAGGCGTTCGACCGCGTACCGCATGAGGTGATCTGGTACGCACTGCGAAAAGAGATGGTTCCTGAAGAGCTCATTAATTGGGTCCAAATTCTGTATACGGACCCAAGAAGCAGAGTACAGGCGGCTGCTGGAACATCTTCGGAATTCCCAATTTCGGTTGGGGTCCACCAAGGTTCGCCGCTCTCTCCTCTTCTTTTCATTGCTGTGATGGACGCTGTCACGCGTGATCTTCAGAGTCCAGTTTCATGGACTCTGCTGTACGCGGATGATGTAATGTTGGCCTCTGAAGACAGGGGAAAGCTTGAGCTCCACGTGCAGTCCTGGTGTGATCGGCTGGCGCAGTTTGGACTTCGTCTCAGCGTCAGTAAGAGTGAGTACCTCACCGCCCAGGTGAATAATCCAGGAACAGTTAAAATTGATGGAACCGAGCTGTCAAGGACAAATGCCTTTAAATATTTAGGCTCGACGATAGCTAGTGATAGTAGTCTCTGCTGTGAAGTGAACAACCGAGTCAGCAGCGCTTGGTTGAGGTGGCGCGCGGCGACAGGTGTACTCTGCGATCGGAAAATGCCGGAGCGACTGAAATCGAAAATCCACCGTACAGTAGTAAGACCGGTTGCTCTGTATGGAGCTGAGTGCTGGCCTGCCACGAAAGAAGTTGAGCGTCGCCTTAGCGTCATGGAGATGAAAATGTTGAGATGGATGGCTGGCGTTACACGGCTAGACCACGTAACGAACGCTGACATAAGGGAGCGATTTGGAGTGGTCCCAATCGCTGAAAAGCTTCGTGAAACCCGTCTGAGATGGTACGGGCACGTGCTTCGGGCAAGCAAAGACACCGTGTGTAAGATAGGACTCGCTCTCGACGTACCAGGGACAAGAGCGAGGGGACGTCCGAAGCAGCGCTGGCTGGATATGATGCATGCCGATCTAAAGGCAGTGGGAGTTCATCCAGACTATGCGTATGATAGATCTTTATGGCGTCAGAAAATTGGCAGAGCGGACCCTGCTTCGAAGCGGGAAATACGCTAAAGAAGAAGAAGAAGACAGACAGACTGTATACTTTTGCGCAAGCAACGTTGAACAGAGTAAGACGTGGAGTTATTTTGTATAGCCGGTCTGAGCCATCGAAACTGGCGTTGTCAATCAATTGAAGGTTTGCCAGCCGACTTTCGAATCGAGTTCTTGTCATGACTTGCGCTCCAATCGGCTGTCCTCCAAACACAGATCGAGAGCTCCAATAGCCTCGCAAGGATGGCAATTTGACAATGCCCATTTGAAGACATAAGCCAAAGAACCGCTTCATCTCATCAGTATTCGTACCAGGAGGGTCACAGTTGACCGCAACTGCCGGGGTCAAGGGGGCGAGCGCGCTCTTATCGACCACGACGGTGTGGCCAAACGGTGGCACTGCGCCATGAGAGCAGCAGAGATCACGCCGGGACGTGGTCAAAACGAGGAGATCGCGCCAAGAGAACAAAACTAGATCAAGATAGGGGCGTGTCCGGCCAATGGTAGTGCGAGTCCTTCAGAATAAATAGAAGGCAGGAAGGAGAATCCTGAACCGTCTACAATACCTAGTCTATCTTGCTGCTTCTCCTAATAAATTCTTAACAGTCGTTGTGTGCGAACGCATTCCGACGAGTGCCAGCCTCCTATAGTTACTTGGGGGCGAAGCCAAGCCGGAGCGCTAGGACAATTTGGTGTTGTGGCGTATATCCTTTGGGGATCGCCACAAGCGAGTTAGAGCAGTTAGTACCTTAAGCGGTCGCTGCTAAAAGTGAGATCTCTGCGGCTAGAACCCTCCCTGGGTCGCTGCAGTAGTGTCAAAGCGAGAGTACAGCTAGAACCTTACTGGGTCGCTGCAGAAAATACTCTTGCGCAGGACAGTAAGCTGGTACTCGGTAGAGTCGCTTCGGACACTCCTACTCGTATATCGTGGAGCTCGAGGAGTCAGCTTTATAGCACTTTCACAAGTTCTGTTTCAGAATGTGCGACCAACAGCATGACGAAGAGATGCTGCTGATGACGCCCGCTAAAGGAACTGTAACCGCTATCGATGACGGGGAATGCGAGTTCGAACTGGAAGATGCTGGAGCCCCGAGTTGCCGACCAAGCGACCAGGTATTGAAACAGCTAAATAAGACATAACAATGATCGTGGTCGAATGTGAGAAAGTCATAAGCCAGTCATTTAGGGCTACTGATCCAGTTCGGATAAAATTAGAGAGGTCGTGGAGCGCCAAATGAAAGTGGCGAAAGAGACTATTAAAACTACATTAGAACAAACTGTAGCACAGCAGGAAATTGGCACAGCTTCCAAAAGTGTACAAACGTTAGAAAAGAGTGACATAGATGAGGAAGTCGCTGAGACATCAAAAATCACGAACCTAACACAAGCGGCACAGTTAGAAAAATGTCTGGATGAAAAACTACCGGATCAAGAGGTATTGCGTGAGCTGTGTGAAGTGACAGGTTGCGAGAAAAGCAAATTGGAAGTTAGGCTGCGAGAAATGAAAGAAAGAATAACAGAGAAAGAGCGTGACATAGCCCGTCTAACGACAAGCGTATACATTGAGCAACAAGAAATTCAGATACGAGAACTGACAGAGCAGATGCGCGAGATGGGCCACGGAAAGTCGCATACAACAAGCAGTTCTGGCGGATATGGGCAAGGTAAGTGCTCAACGGCAACGAAAGACTACAGCTGATTTACTAATATAGGCTCAAACTTTCAGATGCAGCCAGCCTTGCACAGTGGGATCCACACATGCTCACCGCCATCGCAAACAGAATGCTCAAGGAGAAAAATGGAAAGCCAATGGTCTTCTGCGGGCACAGGTACGAGTGCAACAATAATTGATAAAAATGAGAGTACTACACAAAATAAGCCGTATAACGAGTTCGCGATTACGGAATATATGAGAGCTGCAGCGCTACCCGTACTGGAACCATTCACCGGAAGCGAAAAACAAAGCTTCAAAAGATTCGTAAATGATTTCACGATAAGGTACCATAAACCGCAGTGGGATGACGCAAGTCTAATACAATTATTCGAAGGTTTTCTGAGGAAGAAAGCGTTGGTAACTTTTGAAACCTTACCGGGCGAAAAAAAAGAGCGGCTCTTTTGAGGAAGTTGTAGAAGCAATGAAGAGCCGTCTGATAGAAGACGGGAACGCAGCGAGAACTAAGGCTCTGGCCCAGTTGCGAAACCTGTCTATTAGGCCAGAACAGTCTGTTGCGGAGTTCTGCGTAGTACTGGAGAATTTGGCTAACAGAGCATCTCCGAAAAGCGTCATGGTGTCGCGATGGTAGTCCGATTGCTGTGGCTGCTGCAAACGTGGATTTGGATATTACGTTGCTCAATGATCTCGCTAACGCTGGAATCCGGTACGCTCAGTCGCATTCGTGGGAGGAGATAGATGAGCAAAAGGCGGAGTGAAGAATTTTAATTTGCGTGCCGTGCGGACTTCGCGGTTTCGAAAGAGTGCTGGTGTCATGCGGAAGCACCAGAATTGCAGTCTACGATCGTCTGCTGGACATCGTAAGACAGCTCGAACACCGTTGAAGGCAGTCGTCTTGATCACGCCAACGTAGGAGGATTCGGGAGGGGGACGTTCTGCACGGAACCTTAATTGCCAACTCATGGCGCGCGCAAGGTGATAGTACCTGCGGACCATTGGCGAGTTCACCGCGTGCACCACCCTGGTCCTCGGCCCACGCGATCTTGGCCGCGTCCGAGTTCCTCGCTAAGGCGATGGTGACCCGACGGACGAGAGCAGTCACCAGCTCGACCAGATCGGCAGCGAGAGCTATCGCTCACCGATTTATAAGGCACTGTAAGGAATCAAACATGCACTACACCTACACGCGCCTATATCAGAATTTCGAGCTCTATTCAATGAGCTCAATCGCATTGGGGGAAAACTGTCGAGAACACAATTCTGTGCCAAAATTACATATGGGTTTCAGTTAGGATATTTATTTTATCAAACAGCTGGAATCGAATGAAGAAATAATAGCGATATCCAGTTCATATTGCTCGCCCTGTGACGCGTGCCTGGATATCTTGATACGAAATACCGTTACTTCTCTCGTGCTAACCCCTCTTCCATAGTATCGACCTCAAATCTACAAAGTAATACTATCCAAAAAACTATACAGTTTGTAATTTATACAATACTTCGTTACTTCTCTATCCTCCTTTAGTCTTCTCTTAGCATCACGCTTTCTAAGACGCTTCATCTCATCTGGGTTCTGGAACCAAATTAGGGGAGCTAAATTATTTCTATGGAGTTGATGTTCTGGAAATCTTTACCGATATTTTCCGTTGTAATGTGCAGTTTGCTTTCAGGTTTGGAACTCTCAAGAGTTGCTAAGAGTGGCCAAATCGGGGTGGTCACATCCTAGCAGATTCTTCAAGAAACTGTACGGTTATAACGTTTTCTGCATCACATCACTCAAAAATAGAATATTGTCGGTGGTTTTTCATGCAACTTAGGCACAGAATGATGTTCTCTCCAAATGCGATTGAGCTCATTGAACAGAGCTCAAAATTTTGATATAAGCACTTGTAGGTGTAGCGCATGTTTGATTCCTTACAGTGCCTTGCGCGCCCTATGAATCGGTGAGCGATAGCTCTGGCTGCCGATCTGGTCGATCTAGCGACTCTTCTCGTCCGTCGGGTCACCATCGCCTTAGGCCTTCGTTATAGTCTCGCTCGTGCTGAGCGCCTGCGATTTGCGGGCGGTGACCGCGCGGCCGCAACGCAGGTACGCACGCGCCGGAAGCATACAAAGCGACCCTCATTGCGATTGGGTCATGCCGCGAAGCCCATAATAGCCCGTGCGCGTCCCCGCGACGGCGTCACCCCGTTAACTCGTACGCGCGTGTCTGACCCCACGCGCGTCTCATGCTTAATGGACGAGTTTCGCTCGGTTCGAGCGAACCTATAACGAAGGCCTTAGCGAGGAACTCGGACGGGCCAAGATCGCGTGGGCCGAGGACCTGGTGCAGGTGCACGCGGTGAACTCGCCAATGGTCCGCAGGTACTATCACCTCACGCGCGCCATGAGTTGGCAATTAGGGTTCGTGCAGAACGTCCCTCACCCGGAGGATTCCTGCACACCGTAGGAGTAGCAGAGCCTAGCGATGGCACTCATAGGTGTTGCTCGGTCAGGGGCTAAGGTGTACGCGGTCAGTGCGCCCGAGGAGAGAATACCTGGCAGACCTACCGGCGGGACATGAAGAAGATGTTGGACATCGTCAAGGAGTCAGCGGCGGCCAGTCAGTGCAGCGTAGCTACGCTGTACAGCGACGTGCCGTCCATTGGAGAGCCGTTCGTCTGCCTAGGAGAGAAGTCAAGGCCAAGGCGCCGTATACCCGACAGGAGCTGTGAAGGCGTTCATGGCCGCGTTGAAACCATAAGTGGCGCCGTACGTAGGCGAGAAGCTGTGCCAATCCGCGAGGAGCCCTTGAACCGTCGGGCCGCACATAGAGAGAAAAAGAGGAGACAGGACGAATTGAGCGAGGAAAAACGCCAGGAATATGGAAGCAGGAAGTTTCGCCAAGGTGATGGAGATGGGCGAGGAAGAGGATCGCGAGGTCGTTAAGCCCCATACACGAGGCACCGCCCGTACTATTTATATGTGAATTATGTGGCAGGACCGGCCAATCTGGCAGGATAGGCCACGAGGTCGCCCGGTCAAGAGGCGCGATCTTGGCGCCAATTGGGTCGCATAAAAGGGCGCAGCTGACCACTCGTCATCAACTACGTCAGACCTGCGTCATCGACGACGTCACCGCCGGCCGGATCGCGTCTCTTGATCGTCCCTTCCCAGTGGCGATCACTTATCCTTTTTATTCTAATCTATCTCTCTCATCTCATCTATTGATAAATAAATATTATTTGTTCCTCTTGTGTTCAAGGATTCGACGCTGTTGTTGAAGAGTTGGGAAGACTCTTATCAAGCGATTCCACAGCGGGTCGGCTCCGGGCGCTCACCGAATTAAGGAACTTGAAGCGATGGAAAGGGCAAAGCGTTGCCGAATTTTGTGTAGCGCTGGAAAAATTGGGTCGTCAAGCGAACCCTGCCTGTAGTATAGCGGACAGGTCCCTGGAGTACGCTCAGATTCTTCTGGACAACCTTGCCGACTGGCCAGAGCACGTCCACCTGCTTAGCACGCTGCACAGAGTAGATGCTAAGGAGGCCTATGAATCGGTGAAGCAACTCGCTTTGTCGATCGAACAGTCCAAAGCGATGTGGTCTGCAGAGGCAAGTAAGGGTAGAGAGGAGCGGGACAGTTGGAGGAAACGAGCAATAGGTTACCAGGGCGGAAATAGAATGGATGCGAGACACGAGAAAGGGACTGCGGAGATCACGGGTCCAGCGAAATGGGAGGTCCGAAAAGAAGGCAGTGTCACATTAGGTCGCCCCGGGAACCACATGAGAGACAATACCTCAGGTCACAGAGTTGCTATCGATAGAAGTAAAGAAGGCACTTCACGCAGGGACGTGAATGGACAGAGGAGATGTTATAATTGTCAGAGGGTAGGACATATCGGTAAGGAGTGCCCAGGGAAAGGGACGCAAGTTAAACAAATCGGTGAGAAGCGTAATACTAAAGAAGAAAGCGTGCGGATTTCAGGAATAATCACTGGGGCTCGCAGTTTAGGACTGTCCTGCGGGAAAGGGATAGAAGAAGAAACGCCGCTCGTAGGAAGAACAATGACAGCCAGAGCAAAAGTAGTAGGGACTCAAGTAAGAGCAATAGTGGATTCGGGCTCTATGATAAGTATAATACCTGTGGGACTACTAGCGCGAGCTCAAAAGGCTGGATATGACGTAGATAGTTTGGAGGTGTTGCCCAGAGAAGCTATGGTCCCCGTTTACGATGCATCTGGTAATCGTATGAGTTTTCTGGGGGCAGCAAAAGCGAAGGTAGCACTGGAAGGAGGTAAAGTAGCAGAAGTGGCCTTCCATATTGCAGACGAGAAGAGCGATGAAATATTATTAGGAACCAATGCACTAGATAAGCTGGGAGTGCAAGTATCGCTCACGTCCGAGGAGGGGGAGAAAAAGAAAACTGCAAAGATAGTAGTTTCAAACAGACGAATTTACATTCCCCCATATGGCAATGCTCTGATATCGGCGCAGTGTGAGGGAGGCGTAGATGACGAGGAAGGCGTTCTGTGGCCTAGTAAAGAAGGAGTCGTAGCGGGCCTATTCAGGATTAGGAATCAGGAAATAGAAGTACCCATGGTAAACGATAGTGATAAGGCTATGATAATTAAACAGGGAGAAGAGATTGGAAAATGGGGTACGGAAAAATGGCGCGAAGGCGTCGAGGACCTCAATCCCCTGATGATGGATAGCGACTCAGAAAATATGACCGAGAGAGCGAAGATTGCTGTTACACGAGCAAGTGAGAGAGAGTTCGGGAGTTGAAAAACTGGATGAGGAGGTTCAGGCTATTTTGGACGAATTTCCCAATGCGTTTGCAGTGTGTGACAGAGAACTTACAGGAACCAACAAGGTGGAAATGGATATCGACACGGGAGAAAATAAACCAGTCAAAATGAAAGCCAGGCCGGTCCCGCTAGGCATAAGAAAAAAATTGAGAGAACTGCTAGCTGACCTGGAAAACAGAAAAATTATTGAAAGAAGTAGCTCTGAGTGGGCCTTTCCTATAGTGCTGGTGGAAAAGAAAGATGGAAGTCTTAGGTTATGTGTGGACTATAGAGAGCTAAACAAAAGAATCAAGCTAGATTCGTATCCCTTGCCCACCATTGATGCGGTTCTCCAGAGCCTGTCCGGAAAGTCGTATTTCTCCACACTTGACCTATGCAGTGGATATTGGCAAATCCCGTTGACTGCAGAGGCTCGCGAAAAATCCGCTTTTACAACAACGGAGGGACTGTATCAATTCAGAGTTACGCCGTTTGGGCTAAGTACAAGTCCGCCAGTATTCCAGCGCCTAATGGATTCGGTGTTGCGGGAACTTCTGGGGGCGGAGGTATTTTGCTACATTGACGATATTATAGTGTGTACAAATACCCGAGAGAGACACATTGAGTTACTCAAACAAGTCTGCAGTAAGCTGCAAGAGGCCGGGTTGAGGTTAAAGGCTCAAAAATGCGTGTTGATGCGATCCAAAGTGAATTTCCTTGGTCACGTGATTGACAAGGAAGGAGTCCATATGGATCCAAAAAAGGTAGAAGCAATAGAAAACTACGTCGTCCCAAGGAACGGAAAGGAACTTAGGACATTCCTAGGAATGGCGTCATTCTACCGTAAATTTTGCTTAGGATTTGCAAAGGTATCGGGTTGTCTGTTTTCGCTTACTTCTCCAAAGGCTCATTGGCAATGGACAGACGAACATAGGGTAGCGTTTGAGAGGCTGAAGGAAATGATTTCAAGTTCTCCAGTACTAACACAGCCTAACATAGAAATGGCCAGGAACGGATCAAGGCCTTTCGTGATCTGTACAGACGCCTCGACAGTGGGTTTAGGTGCGGTCCTTTCCCAAGAAGGCGACGACAAACAGCTTCATCCAGTATATTTTGCGTCGAAGGGATTGAGTAAGGCAGAACGTCGCTATCATGTTACGGACCTCGAGGCATTAGCGGTGCTATTTGCCGTCAGGCGGTTTCACATGTTCATTTACGGACTTCCTACGGTCGTTTTGACAGATCACCAACCCCTGACAGCTCTATTCAATCGTAGCAATGTGTCATCTAGAGTGTTGAGATGGTCACTGGAGCTGCAACGCTACAATCTTGAAATTAGGTACGTGAAAGGTAAAACCAATGTGGTAGCGGATGCTTTAAGTAGGGGAGCGGTGCAGTGGCCAGACGCAAATTCTATGCAAGGCATAGACGAGGCAGTGGTTAACATGATACGCCCACAGGAAAAAACTAAGTGGCTGAGAGAATTGGAACAAGACGATGATTTTGCACACGTAATAGACACCCTCAGGAAAGGTCAGCTGGAAGGAATTGTAACGTGGGTGGGAGCCGCAAAACCAGCGCGAGTGGCGGATTTTGTGCTGGAAGAAGGCGACTCAAAAATGTATCAGGCCGATGGAAGGCTAGTATTGGTGGTGCCAAAAAGTGTACGGTACGAGATTTTCCACGAAGCCCACGCCGGCACATTTGCGGGACACTTCAGCGCATATAAGTTGGTAAACCTGTTGAAAAAAGAGGTATTTTGGCCAACCATGACACAGGACATTAAAAGGTGGACAAGCGAGTGTCAGAAGTGTTTTGTAAGTAACCCCAGGCAGAGGATGGTGCCCCCGTTAAAGCCGATAGTAACATCAAGACCTTATGAAATAGTGGGTGTGGATGTATTGGAATTAGGGCCGACGACAAATGGAAACCGATATGCGGTAACAGTAATAGACCATTTCTCCAAATTCGCGGCCGCATATCCGGTTCCGGACAAATCTGCAGCAACAATTGCGAGAACACTCTTCACAAGATGGATAGCCGACGGTTGTAGGTGGCCAAAAGCCATTTTGTCCGATAAAGGCGGAGAGTTTGAAAATAGAGTGATGGAGGAGTTGACTCAGGTTACAAAAATAAAACATGTAACTACGAAAGGTTATAATCCAAGGGAGAATGGAATAACAGAGCGTTTGAATGCCACAATTGTAGCAATGTTAAGGCGAAGTACGGTTGTACCAATGGAGTGGGACGTCAGGTTACCAATCTGCATGTTTGCGTACAACATTACGCCCCACCAGTCTACAGGAGAGAGCCCGTACTTTGTATTGCATGGAGTAGATCCCAGTTATCCGTCAACTATGATTCCCAATGGCGGGATCTCGCGGTATGCTATGGACAACAGTATAGAGGACTATAGAGCACAGTTACTGCAAGCAGTAGCGGAGGTACATGAACGTGTAGCGGAGCACAATGAGCGGACACGGGAAAAGATGAAGGCAGAATATGATAGCAAAAACGCAGTGGGCAAGTGCAAGTACCCTAAAGTAGGCGATCGAGTATATATGTATTCGCCAAGGGAAAAGGCTAGGATTTCGCATCCAAAACTTGTGTGCGAATGGGCAGGTCCGTTCCGCGTGCTTGAAACAAGTGAAAATTCGGCCGTAATAAGTAGAATAGGAGAGAATGCGAAGCCGATACGGGTGCAGTTTGACATGTTAAGGGTTGTGCCGAGATATATACCGGATGATCGGGTAGATACGATTACTAGTAGGGGTAAAAGAGGAAGAAAGCCCAAAGCAAAAGTCAGGAAAATAACCTGTTTTGGTTTCAGAGGAGCGGTGATTCGGTCCAAGAAGGAGAAAGGCCATTTGGAATACGAATGTCGCGATGGCTGCCTCAGAGACACCAAATTGGGCGAACTCAAAGGACTGCAGCTGCCTGGAGCATTTTCTGGAAGACCGTTCGGCACCCTCTGGAACGCCTGGAGGGCCGCGAGCATCTTTATACGCTCCGACATCGACACGGCAGCGAAGATCAAATTTTGGAAAGACGGAGCTGTCTGTCTAGATGAGGAAGCCCTGCGGAAGGTCTTACGTCTGGCATACGACAAATGCCTAGACTGGACCGAATTCATCTGTGTCACAAAGGAGATAAAGAGACACGAGAAAATCGACGATTTTGGTTTCGACGGAACATACGATGCGGCACTGAAGCGCTTGAAAAAAGAGCTTGAGGAAGAAGAGCGAGAAAGAAGACCGATTAAGGAAGGGCCAACGGCATTTGCGGCGCCGCCAAGTGCCGCTCTGCTTCAAAAAGACGGACCACAAAGAGGAATAACGACAAAGGTGGCAGCAACGTTTAAGCAGCTGCGGGAGGTCCTCACCGAACTACGTGCGAACAGTATCTGGGTCATTGTTTGGCCTAATGATAAAAATATAATCAAGGAGGACGTATGTGAAATTATTAAGGCGTGTCATACTCAGTTGGAAGAAGGATGCCGCATAGTAACGGCTTGGCCTGCGGAGAAGAATGCCGATAGCTGGAAGTATATGGCAGAAGTGTGGAAGGTTCTTGACGACGCTGTTGGCAGGAAAGCTGGGCCTGGACAGTTTGTTAGTACGGCCAGCACAAGGATCGAAAGTGGTAAAATATTTTGCGAAGTAGGATCGCCGGAGTCGTCATTGGCATTTTACGGCATGGACACAACCGTAGGATGTGCGAAGATTCTGTACGAGGTCATAAGGAAAAGGTGCCACGGCACAATACCGCTGCCGGAGCTGAAAAAGACGTATCAGCTACCGAGGACGGCAGCTTCGGAGGGGGGCGGCATGTGGCAGGACCGGCCAATCTGGCAGGATAGGCCAAGAGGTCGCCCGGTCAAGAGGCGCGATCTTGGCGCCAATTGGGCCGCATAAAAAGGCGCAGCTGACCACTCGTCATCAACTACGTCAGAGCTGCGTCATCGACGACGTCACCGCCGGCCGGATCGCGTCTCTTGATCGTCCCTTCCCAGTGGCGATCACTTATCCTTTTCATTCTAATCTAACTCTCTCATCTCATCTATTGATAGAATAAATATTATTTGTTCCTCTTGTGTTCCTCGAACATCAACGGTTAGGCGCGTCTCTAGGACTCAAGGGAGCTACTCAGAGATCCGGGGAAAACCCTACAATTACTGGTTTACTTTGTTCGTTTGTTGGTTCATAATTTGTTTTGTTCATGCAGTTTGTTTTTGAGCCATTACTATAAAAAATACTATAAAAGTTTCATGCAGTTGTGTTTGTGAGTCATTAGTTAAAGAAAAAATAATTAAAGTTGTTCGTATTCCGTTGTGTTTCAGCGGCAGGGACGTCGACTACAGGAAGTGGGAGATGTACCAGGAGGGTCACAGTTGACCGCACCTGTCGGGGCCGAGGGGGCGAGCGCGCTCTTATCGACCACGACGGTGTGGTCAAACGGTGGCACTGCGCCATGAGAGCAGCAGAGATCGCGTCAGGACGTGGTCAAAACGAGGAAATCGCGCCAGGAGAGCAAAACTAGATCAAGATAGGAGCGTGTCCGGCCAATGGGAGCGCGAGTCCTTCAGAATAAATAGAAGGCAAGAAGGAGAATCCTGAACCGTCTACAATATCTAGTCTATCTTGTTGCTTCTCCTGATAAACTCTTTACAGTCGTTGTGTCCGAACGCATTCTGACGAGTGCCAGCCCCCTACAGTTACTTATTTGTTGACCAGGATTCATCCTTTTCTTGCCCACATCTGTTATTTTCAACGACTAATAAATTGAGAACGTCACTATTGAAGAACAACTCATCGCATTTGATGGGTTTCTCACAAGCTTCTAAAAGCACCGAATCAACTCCGCAATCATCTTGATCGCTCCAAATCAAAAATTGTTCGAAAGGACTCTCGAGATTCTCTGGGCTGTTTTCTGCCATTTCAGATTACCAACTGGCCTCAAAACACTGCTGCTAGGAGCATAGTATGTCTGATCAACCGATATCAGAAATCGCCTCTCAATATGTTAGACCAATACAGCGAAAAAGAACCGTTACAGATAACCTGTCTCGTGGGACAATACGACCCACCGGTAGGTCGCATCCGCAGCGGGCAATAAACTCCGCCTGTCCCGTGTGCGCGAAAACGAAAAACGCGCGCTGTTGTCAATGTGTTAATTGCTCACGATTTAACCGAAGCGCGCAGCTGGAGCTAATTAATTCCTTTGCACACTCGGCGACGCCTTGCGCGGCGTCGTCGGCTTAAAAGGCTACAGGAGGGATCGATCCTCGATCACCAGATTACGAGCCCACAATACTACCGACAAGACCATCTTGTCGCTGTGGGGAAAAAGCTCACCCCGCTACTCCCGCTGGCGGTGAGCCTACGCATGCAGTAGTACAAAATTCCGCCGGCCATTTTGAGATCAACCAGGCGGCGTAAGCACCTGGCAAACATATCGTTGCATTCCTCGTGCGAAGATCTCCACGTTCATATGGGTTTCGTTAAGGCCTCTGCAGAGTGTTGCTGCTGACAGCAGCAGCAAAAAGGGGGCGGAGCGCCTTTCCACCCAGGACCATCACTCTGCTGGCGGTTTGCTGCTGAAATCGGCAGTAACGCCACAGCAGCAAAATGACGTGTGCTGACGTCATTTTCTGGTGATTCGTGCTAGGACCTCTAGCACAAATGACGTCCCGTCTGGCGTGGCGTACCGATCGATTTGCTGCGGCAGCAAAAAATGATCGAAACCATTCCGTGCTGCTGCTGCTGCTGCTGGCTGCCAGCTGCAGCAGCAGCACTCTGAATAGCCCCCCCCCCTGCTGTGGGTTTGCTGCGCAGCGCTGCTGCGTTGCTGCTGGGCTATCCTTCATCATTGCTGCTGCTGCCACCCAGCAGCAACACTCTGCAGAGGCCTTTATGAATCTTCATCTAGTGCTAACATGCGGGCGTGGGGTTCGTCGTGTCGACGACAGCGGTTGTTCACTGGGCTTGCAAATAAGACTTAAATCTGAGAAAGCGATCGCGATCCCACGACCCGAACCCAGGCGTTGCACCATCACCTCAAAGGTGTAGCTACTTCAATAATTGCATACCTAAAGCACACACCTAATTATTTTGAGCATTGGAAAACGCGAAAATGTCTCGTGGAACTCTACTAGTAGTGGGCAGCAGCTCGGCGCAATGAGACAGACAGAAGAAGCATCAAGAAGCGGGCTCACCCGATTCTTGATGTTCCTCTCATTCTGTGTCACTGAGAAAGCGTAAGCAAAGTCGAAGGTACCGCGGTTTTATAATGGCAAGGCGTCCTGTCATGGCATTAATTATGTGATGAATACGATGGGACCCTAAGACTACGGTTTCGGGCGTAATTGCTGCTCCGGAAGCATTTTAGAAGCTGGGATCGAACGAGAAACGTAACACATAAATTATATGAGCAACTCCGTCCACTCAAGCAAAAAGGCAACATCATATTGCGCTATGTACTCTTCGAAACTGACAAAACAGAAAACACTCTGAAGCGAAAGAACAGAAATTGAAGAATTTCTTCATTTTTTCAAGCAAAATGACAGCGAGAACGGAACAATCTCCTTCTTTATTCACAGTAAAGTTCTTTTATGGACCGAAGACATGGGTAACGAAATGACGTGGGCATGCCAAAAACATATATGGATGTTAGAACGATATCAGTGTACAGCCAACTGTTTCAAACAAATTTTGGAATAAGAAAGCAAATAGCAATCAACAGAGAGTCAGTATTGGCAATAAATGATGTTATTCACAACATAAACGAAATGCTAAAAAGTGAGGTTCACGTTGTGACGGAGAAACGATAGTAATAGCGAACTTTACCTATTCTTAAGTCTTCCATATATATGGAGCACAACCCGGGACGTTAAGTACCTACCGAGGATTTTAGCTCAGCAGATTTAATCAGAAAACTAATCTTGGGGAGCCTAAGCCCCAATAAAAACAGCAATTAAACGCGGAACTGTGGCCGAGTAGATTGTGTGCTGCCAGTGCTTGATGATGACCGTCCCTGAAACGACCGTTTTGAGGTAGAAAACCAACACAAAAACTAAAAATCGAAACGACATTTTTATGCTTCTTTCTTTCTAATTAAATGATATTGTTCTCGATGGTGAGAAGAGGAAACATATTTGAGACCCAAGGTTTTCCTTTTCCAGAATAGAAGCGAACCCGCACAGTGCTTAACGATCCAGGTCGACTACTATTGGTCGCTATCAGTCGTTCAACCATAGTCTTCACATATCGCAGACGGCTCATTAGTTCCTGAAAATAAAGAGCAATTTCTAGTTCACAGTTGATAAAGGTCTCCTATTGATGACTGTGGCTGTGTGATTCTTTTCATTACAACCATGCGTAGGAAATTGAAAATTCGAGAACACCGTGATAAAAAAGATCAAATGCTGATCAACCGTAACATAATTGAAGATCTCTTACCTTCGTACATCCGTGACTTTTCAGATGAGATAGCTTGTATACACGGAAGTTTCTATGCTCATCAATGTATGTAATTGCACCCATCAGTGGACACACAATTGCCTTCGTATGATCCTGAATTTTTTAAAATTGTTAAATTGCTCGTCACAAGTAATGCTAAAGGGACACTTAACCTCGAAGAAATTAATTTGTAGAGTTCCATTAGATAAATGCAAAACGATAGCAGATCGCGTTCGGAACCAGTATCGGAGCACCGGAAGACGTGCCAAATCATCTCCGTCCTCAAAACGCATGAATACAATTCTGATTCAAGAAAAATGAACAGGGAAGCCGATACAACCTTTTTCACAACGTGCGCTCCAGCCTTTATGAGGTGCTCGTTCATATATGCACGGAAATATTTCAATAATGTCACCTGAAATGATATGAATTGCGTTGCCCCTGAAATAAGATCCCAAACGTTCGCAGTAACTTACCTTTTTAGATAATGTGGGCGGGAATGAGTCAATACCATAATAGTTCTCAACTTCATTCTTCTCGATATACGTCAATTCATTTCCAGCTTCGTCTAGTACTAGTTTCGAACTGTCGTTAAATAAAACACCAACCTAAAAGTCATTTTTAAAATTCGGCTTGTTGTTTATTTGGTGCGGATCGCTAAGGAATGTACACTTTAAATAATTAGTGCTATATGGGTTGGAGTGCACTCAGTAGAAGTGTTCCATTTATAAGGGTAAAGGTAAAGGTAAAGGTGCCGGCACTGATCAGTCCCCGCGCCGCCGCATTCGTGTTCAATTCATGTCGTAGAGGCATGGTGAATGCGTATTTGGCCTATACAATGACCTGCGGGGGACCGTCGCTATACCGGGTCAGTGTCTTTAGCTTCCCACACGAGTTTGGTACCAATTTACCCGACCCCGAAGGGATGGAAGGCTTAGTTGGCCCGAACAGGGATACATCGCTCTACCTTACGGGTGTCATCGGCGCCTCTTACTACAGTACCACGCGGGCCCTGTTCCATTTATAGTACTGGTAAAGTCCTCAAAGAAGTAAATTTGTCTTCAAAATGTTTTGCTTTACATTCTCTATACTCTAGCAGAAATCTGAACAGGTTTCTGTGGGAAAAATAGGTCCTCGGAAATTTCCTCTAGCTGCTTACCCTATCCATATAGCTTTCCGACACCTCATGAAATCAACCTATTGATTATTTTGAGGGGGAGAAAATAGGAAAAGTCGAGCATATGGTTAGTAAGTGATCCGGTCGGAACTCGAATAGCAAACAAAATGTTTAAATGCGTATAACTTTGAAATTTGCGACGCGTTCTCGTAGAATCTGCGAAATCAGAACAATTTAAAGGTTTTCGGCATAATTTAATAAGTACAGTTAAAGGCTGGCGGTTCCACGTGCAGATAGGAACTCACCGAATTATCACAGAGTTGATATCCGATGCCATATTTATCGGAGTAGTCCACCCACTTACTGATCCAGAATATAGGCATAGCTTCAGGAGCTTCATCCTCCACGCGTAACTCCCGCTAAAGTGTTAAACTGATCAAGACTAGGAGAACCACTTTCACTAACAAGAGTTGCACTTACATCTTGAACTTTTGCGTTACATAGTGATGAAATCTGTTCATAGAGCTCAGACAAGTAGCCATCCTCTGGAACTTTGGCGACACCAAGACCTTGAAAACAATCTTTTGAGATAAAATATGCAATAAAAATTATAATAATGGACCTAAACCTCTGTCGACGCGTTCTTCCACAATTTTGTTCTCAGGAACGACATTAAGAGGACGATTTTGACCATTCATGAGGTCTTGTCTGAAAACAGAGTAGCTTTCCTAATTTCGCAGCAGTTGGTGAAGTTATAAAATAGTAACGGAAAGAGGCACGTACCTCACTATTTGTTTAGGGCTGAGTACACCGGAAGGTACGCCATGACGCTCGGTAGAAGCAGGTAGACCGACCTAAGGATACCGCGCGTGTTCAATATTTTGTAGGATTTCAGCTCCCCTGCTACGGTTGAAAGAACATTCGTTCGATCACCTACCTCGCTGTGTCTGTTGAATTTTGGTGCCATAGTTAAGCAAGAAATAGGTAGACGCGTCGGCATATATCCACAACGGAAGAATTCATGAGCAAGCACCTGACAAAGTAATTTAAATAATTACGGAAACAAATGGGAGAAGGAGATTAAACGGAGCTGGCTAAGCAGGTGGATAAGGTTAGTTGGGTTAGGTTTTACTCCACATTGGACTGCCTAATGATGGAACTCAATCCTAAAGAACAACCGTAAATATTTAGTGAAATATTCATACAATAGGAACGCTGCAGTGGTCGCTTTGCGCACACGACGACAAGAACGACATACATATGCTTCACCACTACCAGCGGAAACCCTCATAGTAAAGAAAGACAGCATAGCAAAATCAATTCTTATGAGAATTTGACTCTTAAGAAATCAAATCGTTGGGTTGTTGGAACTGCGTTCTGCTCTGGAACTACTTATCTATTGATGGTTTTGAGGGTCGGAGTTAATGTCAGCTACATATCCAACGAGACAACCCTGACCACCATGGTATTTTGATGCATTTTCGGAATAAACATCAACACACAACAGAAGATCACTGTGACACTTGACGAAATGCAATATTTTTACAGCTATATTTAGATTGTACCTGTTTGACCGTAGGCCGCTTTGCAGGGTCAGCAGCCAACAAACTCTGTATAAGGTGGCTAACAACTTGCCCAGCAGTTGATGGTACCCGATACTGATTCATTTTGATACGGCTGTAGGTCTCCTGAAATTGCAAATAAAGGTTTCACTAGTTTTTCAACTCACACGTATTATGAATTAATCCGAGATTATAGTACGAACTCAAATCCGGTTCTTAACGGCAGAAGCTCACCTTTAGCGACTTGGTTTCGAACGGTGGTCGCCCAAAAAGTAGCGTGTATAAAATGCAGCCGATAGCCCAGATGTCCACTTCGAATGAGTGTCCCTTCTTGTCGAGCACTTCGGCTAAAACATATTTGTATAGCCGCTTCTCTGTAGGATACAACAGATTATCTATATAGAAACTGAGACTGACGAGCAATGTAGTTTGGTGTGCCGCACAACGTCTTTTTTCGTTCTCCTTCCATATCTACTGTGGTAGCCAATCCAAAGTCTCCTATTTTGATCTGAACGTAGTGCAGATAAAACTAGAGTCAGATACGTCCCTACAGGGGAAACGAAAATTGGTGCATTCAAACCTGAAGTTCTCCATTGAGGAACAAGTTTCCCAGCTTCAAGTCACGGTGGATCACCTTCTTGTCATGAAGATAGTCCACAGCTAAGCAAACCTGAACGCTGCCACCTATGATCTGGATGTAGACCGCGAAGCTACCTAAGGTGACGAGAAACAAATACCTGATGTGTGAAGTAGCGCGCCTCCGGTTCTGTTACAGATCTCCTCCTCTTATGCAACTCCATTAACGACCTACGAGGGCAAAGTTCCAGCGTAATATACACATTATCGCTGTCTTCGAAGAAACTGTACAATTGGACAACGTGCGGGTGGCTCAAATTACGATGTATGTGTACCTCTTGGGTCATCTGGAATGCGCGGAAATGAAAAGAAATAAAAGTAAAACAGCTGAAAACAGCAAAGCAACGGTTCGTGAAAGTTTACCTTTTCACGTTGATACGGCTTCATCAGCAGAGTCTTGGAGACAATTTTCCCAGCGAACACTTCATTTGTGGCCATGTTTGTAAGCTCGTAACATCTGGCAAAGCCACCTTTGCCAAGAAATTTGCCTCGCATATAGGTAATACATCGTTCCTTGTCGAATATTTTCTCTGGCACTTCTTTTAGTGGAGCTTTGTCCATAGCGCCCTGAAGCGGGAAGCAACTGGACCTCACACAGTAATTTACAAGTGGACACGGTCATAGCACAACCGACAATAGAGACTAGAATACGAACATGTTCGAGGAAAAGGCATGAAAATGTCAGAAACGAAGAATAGGAGAAGGGGTGCGAATAATTTGAGTTAGAGAATGTGTTGTTCCGAAAAAAAATCATAGGCCGCTATAGTATCTACGATTCGGGTAATGCTTACGGAGCACAGTAGGAACAGATGTTTGTTCCACTTAGTACTCTTAAGACCTGCGATGTGGTCGTACGACTACGAATAGTCTCGATGAGACTTCCAGATATCAGAAATTTCGAGCCTGCGAAATAAAGAGAACTCTTTTTCGTTGCAGGGGAAGTTTTCGATCACTAAGTTTGGCGGTTGGTCAAATTGTTGGAGCGACTTCCAGGCTCTACCCCCTGTAATTAACATGTGGACTGATTTATTGCCTACATATACCACTAATGTCGGGGCGCTGCGGCACAGAAATAGCGGAAAAGTTCGACCTCTCCTACAAGCCAGTGAAGTGTACATCTACAGGTGAACGTACTGGTGTATACAGGGTGCGCCAGCTAAATCCGGACAAATTTAAATTCAAATCTCCCGCAATTCCGTAACTTCGTCAGAGGTATCGATTGGTATAGTGTGAAAAAGGCCCTCTAGTTTGTAGTGATACCCTCATAACTGCAAATATGTTTCCTATAAGTGAGTAGTACAACAGAGCCGCAATCATCGAAAGCGTTCGCACTGAACGCACAGGGGCGGAAATCATTCGATTCTTCGGATACTCAGGATCGACGGTTCACAATGTTCTGGCGAATTACAAGGCTTCCGGAGAGAGTTCTGCAACTCAGTCGAGGAGAACCCATTGGCTAGAACGTGTTTCAAGAACCGCAGAAGCCGTAGAATGTGCTGAGGAGCTGATCTTGAAGAACCCGATACAACCGCTAAGGAGGTTGGCGACAGTGTTAGAATTAGCGAAAGTTCAGTGACTGTAATGGTCCCCTGGATAGCGGCTGTGTCTTCAGGAAGGCCATATGTCTTTCAGCAAGACGGTGCACGAGTTATTTGGTTAAAAACTGGCTGTCCGATAACTTGGACATGCTTTGGTCCACGGTGTTCTGGTCCCAGAAAAAACTCGGATTTGAACCCCATGAGCTACTACGTTTGGAGCATTGTTGAGAGGGTTGCTAACAAGACGAGGCACCCTAACGTCACATTTCTGCGAACCGCCAGTAAAGCAGTATTTGCAAATTTGGACCGAGCTTTTTTGAAGAGGGCTTGCGAACGTTTCATGTCGACGATTGAGGGGATTATTGCTGCTGACAGAGTCTACATTGAGCCATTGTAATAACAATACACCCCTCTACTAATGTGCAAAAGATTTCTGGATTTGAATTGTATTTGGCGTTCGTAAGGTTTTTTGAAAAATCCGAGTCGCGGTTGTCCGGATTTAGCTGGCGCACCCTGTAGGTGCACTGTTGAGTTGAATTGGCGTTGAAAACATTTTATTATAATTATCCATTAGAATGTCAATATTATGTCATTACAAAGACAAGGGCCACTGTATGATACCGCGAACAATAAGCAGTATTGCATCTTTTTTCTGAACGCCTTCAGAGATTTTTCTTAGTCTCTGATGACAGATAAAAGTGATGATTTTAGTCCAGAGCTCAAGTTCAAATTGGCGTTGACTACATTTTCCGTTTTTTTTCTTTTAGCTGCTATCAAACGTGTGAGAAAATTACAAGTCTTCCGACACAATGTAAAAACAAATGGAAATATAAACTAACAGCCATAACCATAACACGAGATATCACAATGCGACGCAGGTGTTGCACTAATCAATATTCTACATTTATCTCCGAAAATGGACAATCTTATGTAACAACACTGGCGGGCAGTCCCTTTGCTCTACACCACCTCAGCGAAAAGCCAAATTGATAGCATATGGGGAGAACATGACTGTCGGACACCGAGATATGGTGGCTATGGTTCGACTTTGAAAACTCGGAAAAAGGCGGCCATAAAGGAAACTTGGCAATATCTATGTTCGGTTTGGATCAACTTCATACCGAAGAAGCTCGGGCACTCGTGAAAACGTCGATATCCACAGACCCGCCCGAGGGAAAACATTTCTAAATTTTCAAACAATCTCGTTTTAGCTTCGCTTAGAATTGTTAGTTGGAATGATCGCCAGACTGACATTTATATCAATGAATTGAACAGATTTTGTTGGATGGGTCTTACTAATGAACTGCAGCCTATGTTAAGTTCACCCAATTTCCAAACTTCTTGTATGAACAAACCACCATAGTTAGCAATATGAGTGTTCGGTCGAAATTTCAAAAATCAAACACATAATTCTTGGGAGCTATGTGACTTGGGAGTGCAGCCAGTAGAAGTGTTGTGCTTGGTGTACTTAGTAGAGCTCTCGAAGAGGTCTAATTGTTCTAAAATGTGTATTTTCATATCTTCCATACTTTGACACAACTAAGAAGAGGATTATGTGAAGCAAGTCCGTGGAAGTTTTTCTCTCACTGCATCCGCAGCCAAAATTGCACCTATTCCTGTTTACAAGCTCCTAGAGCAAAGTGGGATCGCTGGAGTTTGAACTAGCGTCGAGAAGTGTCGACACGAGAAAATCTCAACACGCAGATCATATAATAGCACATCAATTTTACTGATGATCAGAGATCACATACGCCTAACATTACATGCAATCCAAGCAAAATGTCTTTATTTGTAGGGGTGAGAGAGATAGAGATAAAATTCATATTTAGAAACCGCTCAGAGACCTCCGTAATAAGCTTCACACGTTAATGGAAACAGTGAAACTCTGCATCCATGGAGGCCGCACTGAAGATGTAACGGTTGATTTTGATCGGTGGATGGAAATGCATGAATCGGAAGGCAGACCTATAAAAAAGTCTACCCACACGTACATGGAACGGATAGAAATGGCCGGAGAAAGCTTATTATCAGTGAGAAAGCCAAGAATCACCAACAGGGTACGATCAGTTTCAAAAGTTGAGTCCTCCCGCCGTGAGTTCGATTAAAGGGTTGGACCCAATCGCGATTGGAGCGCGGAGACGACGCCTCTCTAGGAAACTGCTAGAGGGTACAGGTAAGATTTGCGGTAGTAACAATCACTATTATTTCTTATAGAGCCACTCACGGAGGCCTCGTTTCTTATGGAAACCACTCGTGGTCTTTGCTGTGCAAGCTGTGCAAGTTGTTCACGCAGCTGAAGTCTGTTGTAGAGGAAGTTCGGATGCTGAAAAAGGAAAGTCGATCAGGACTGTGTGATTTAGCACGTCGTGTGAAAAGGAGGCGATTAATGGCATGTTGCTGTCCTTCTTTGACGTTGTCTAGCTAGGTATGGTTGAGCTGCAAATGCGCTCTCTGAAATTCCTATTATGTAAACGCTCTCCACTCTGACACTCTTGATCTCCTACTTTCCTGAACATTTCAGAATGACTAGTAAAAACACGCGAAAGAAAAACATCTCAACAATTACGGCCATCTCAAAACCGGAGGGTAAAAGTTTTCGCGAATAAACCGGCAGACTTCAATGCGTGTGGAATAGAATAATTACCAGCAGGAGGGCGACACATAGTAGTCCAACGATGTTCCATATACATGTTTCTCAATTGGGTTCTTTTTCAAATAATAAGCTTGAAAAAATTGAGATGTGGCAAATGTTCAGTTCAAAGGTTTACAACCTAACGCTGGCAGTTATTAGTTTTTGGTGAAGCAACATTGTTTCGAATCGCGTAGAGCAGAGGGAGGAAGATGCATTGTAGCATTTCCTCAGTTGTAATTTATAAGTGGAATACAGCAACGGAATCTCACCGGAGTGTCGCCTCCTCCGTTCAGATGGTGATGACGAGCAGGATGCATCGTCTGAAGGATTAGATTGTGAGCGGCTCTTTTCCCCATATGAGGGCACTATTCAACTTAACGGACAGCAGTACTCGATTTTTTTTTCAGTCGTCGAAATTCGCTGAAACCTCACCTAAGGGGGTTACTTAGGGTCCAGAACACGAATCTGCTGTCCGTTTTTCACGTGATATCGACTACTTGGGTGGTCCAATCAGGACCATTGATTCCGCAGAAACTTTGTCTATGGGGCTTCTTTGGTGTACTGAAAACGATGGTGAAGTCCGCTTTCCAAATGGCGGTCGAATACGGTAGCTATAGGTGACTCTCACCAGATAAGGTCGGTAGGTACTCACCGATAACTACCATATTCGGCCGCCATTTGGAAAGCGGACTCTACCATCGTTTCCAGCACACAAGAGAACCCCCATGGACAAAATTTCAGCGAAATCGGTGGTCCGAGACCACCCACATGAAAAGATTCGTAATCAGCGCCCTCAATTACCCCCCCCCCCCACGTGCAAAGTTTCAGCGAATTTCGATGACTGAAAAAATCGAGTACTAGTGTCCGTTAAGTTGAATAGTGCCCCTATGAGTCTCTCAGTTTTGTATTCTCTTATCCTATTTCATATCGTTTAAAGTTTCAGTTTCCTCAATTCTAGCTCCTGTCCGCACTGCTAGCGTTGCCACCAAAGTTGAATCCTGCTGGAAGGTCATGTCATGCAACACCTTTCACCGATTACGATCCGAATGGTTGTTCAACTCAGTGTGTGTGGTTCCAACAACAGACCTTTGTATTCGTCTGTTTGGTCCCAACGCGAAAACTACCGTTTCTCAGCAGCACTACCGCAAAAGCGGAAGCTGCTGCAGAATTTCGTCCACCCTCCTTGTGACTGCTCTTCCTTGGTTTTACTGCCACAGTAGAGCGTGAAGGGGTCCTGAGGATGGACGTCGACTGTGCCACAACAGATGCACATCATTTCGCGGCAGAACCAGGGCCCAGATTCATCATTGGTAAACCACCGATAAGCCTCTACATATAACCCGAGCGGCGCCCACCTTTGTCTAGTTAACCTAAACCTCCTATTTTAAACACAGTCTCTCATCGACTCTCCGTCTGCGCCCAGATTCATCATTGGTAAACTCTCAACAAACCCTGAGTTATAGCCCGAACGGGGCCCATCGTTGTCTACTTATCCTCAACTTCCTATGGTAAATGCAATCTCTCATCGACTCCCCCGTGTAGGTTCCGGCTGCGCCGCAGTTTCGGAGACCGCTCGTCCGTTCATGAATCTGGGCCCATGTGCAGAAGCAGGGGGTATAGTTTACACACAGTTCAAGGGCAACCGTAATAAATTCACTGTGGCGATGAAACTCCGACAAAATGTGAAAAACCCTGGCGATATTGAACCAACTTTAATCAAGCATTGTTGCCTATGCATGCAACTAGTCCACGTTTTCACAGTAGTGCAAACAAATAATGGAAGGATCAACAGCTCACTAGATGAGACCCGTTGGCGTCGCCGCTAGACAATAAATAATAAGGTGAATAAACTATAGTCGAAATTCTATCTCCTAAATAGAAATCTATCACTGATTGGGACCCACACGAACTACAGTTGCCTTCCTTGGCCATTTAGCCTAATAGTAAAATAACTAGCAGCGACGATCTGTTCCCTTGTTTCTCTAGAACACAGTCGTACAGGTGAATAGAGTTACCTTAGTGTATCTTGCAAACTTTGCCGGTAGTACACAAGGATGGTTTTATATTTCATTTTCGCTCGATTTAGGGTCGAATCGAACATTACTGGTTAAGTTTTGATTTGTTTTGCCTTGCCAGTAGTTCTTACGAAAGAGTTGGAGATTGAACTCTTAATCATTTTCGTTTAATTTTGTTCTTTAATACAACCCGCTTAGGGAGGTCAACGGTTCTTCATTATATTACCGGATTCACAGCTTTGAAGTAGCCGCACCGAAGCAATCGGGGCCGATAACTCCAACCTGCCGTACGTCCAAGCGTCCGGATTTCCTAACGTTCCTCCTGCACAGGCGGTCCTTCTTCCATCTTCATGTGGAGCTAGTGGCTAACATTAACGCTGATAATTGAAGTGGAATGGACTACCCTACATAATTCGACTTTTCTGAAAAGTCAAACGCTACCGGCGTCACTGCAAGTGGCAGTTTATTCCCACAGAAAAAAAAATCGGCGCCATCAGGATTGGGATGCAGTTGAGGGAAATTCGCGGGGCTCTAATTTCCTTCAGAAGCACGCTCTGATTATTGTATGGATATGAAAAATACACAAAGAAAGTTCAACTTTTCCGAGGAATCTGGGAAATGCAGCCACAACAGCAAGGCAACATCAATAAATTGCTATTGCATATTTGCTACACTTTTTCTTCCATGAAATACCTAACCACCGTGCTCTAGATCTTGTCGAAGTTGCTTTCTCCATTCGTTTCACACTTCAAAAGCGTTCAAAAGGCTAATCGTTGTAGAGCTCTGCTTCGATTCAGTTCTTGGGCCCAATATTCTGTTCGCACCATTCCTCACCTACAGCAACGAAGAGTCTGCTGACCAATTTGCTATTCGATACAACCACAAATTACTAAACATCTGACGTCTTATTGTGAGCTTGCGAATGCCCGATAACAAGCGTTCTTCTTTTATTAGATCCTCTTAATGTAGCCAACAATGAACCTTGAAAGGTGTGGGAGGAGTTGGAATCTAAAGTGTGAACCTATACCTATGCGTAAAAGCCACAAGTGTGGATTCAGATGTTCGTGTGGGGCTTTTTGGCCCGCATGAAATGGAAACACCAAGGGTACCAATTCGATGACGACTGTTTTGCAAACAATGAACAGTTTCCGCTGTTCCATCACTCGTAAAACGCCTCGCGCCGCCTGAGCCAACAGGCGCACCATTCGAATGTATAAAGCGCTCTCGAAACAACGAAGCTACGAAAACGAGCCATGTGGTCGTCGGCTCTCATGGTGCTCGTTCTGATTCGCCCGGCAGTGCTCGTCCCTCAATCGTGGCTGATCAACGAGAACTCACCGACGAAGCTGCTCTACGGAGACATGAGTAAGCATTTACCTGGTTTAACATCGCCGAAATGCCGTATGTGTTGGTTCCTGTCGTTCCTGTGCTCATTTCTCGATAATAAGAATGATGACCGACCGACCACTGCAAGCACCAGCTCAAACTGAGTCTCAAACTGAAATGGATTTTTGATGATGTTTTCGTTCAAGCTCCTGTCGGCAGTGCATTCATTCTATAGAGATCCTTATCTGATTAGTATTGCAAAATGGAAACATTCCACTTTGTAATAGGCAGGGCTGGTGAGGGAGCTAGGTGGATTCGGTGCTGGAACCAGTAGAAGTGTTGAACTTGTTGTGCTTATCGGATTTACTAAAACGCTCAAATAGTTTTCCAAGGTGTATTTTCGAGTCCTCGTACTGGAATAGAAATTTGAGCAGGTTTCTGCTAAAAATACAGTCTTAGGAATTTTTCCCATTAGCTGCACCCCCCGCTTACCCACACCAGATCCCCTTGATGAGACGTTTCCTGCTTCAGTCTTGTCCTTTACCTGGCAGTTGTAGAAAGGAAAAAGGGAAAGGATAACGTAAAGGCTTCGGTATGATCGGTCCCCTGGAGGCGCCGCTGCATTTGTCTTCCATTCAGAATGGTGGAGTCATGGTGAGCACGTATTTGTCTTATACAGTGACTCGTTGCTGCCAGGTATTTGCCTTCCACTCCTCTGTGTTCGGATAAATTGGTACCACACGAGTCTCGTACCAATTTACTCAATCACAAAAGAATGGAGGGCCTGGTTAACGCGGGCGAGGATCGATCGCTCGACCGTGCAGGGCTCATCAGCGCTTCTCACCACTGCACCAAAAAGTGCACAATTAATTATTAATGCCAACCTCGACATTGGAATATTGCCTTATATATTACTATACGCTCTTGCGAAGGGAATGCCGATGGCAATTGCTGCTCTAAGCTTGTTACAGTTTATAGCATAGAGTGCTGATGAACTTATTTTCTTATTTATAATATATTCTTAATATTTTCTTTATATCATCCCAACGCTCGAGCGGTAGACTAGCTGTTTCGAGATAAGGAGGGAGAGTTTGTTGATAATCGGTTAGCTAGCTTTTCTAAAAACCTTTCTAATGACGATTTGAACGATTTTCAAGAAAAGGCCTTTCTTGATCTGCTGCTGAGTTTTTGCTACCGTAATTTCCACTTGAATATTGCATTCGATTGCACTCCAAAACCCTCATTTCCGCATCTCTACTGAAAGAGTAATGACGTTCTAGTGCGAACTCCCAGGAGATAGGGATCAGCGTGATCGCACTTTCAGGTATTCCAACGATCCGAGCTGAAATCCACCGCTTCGACTGATATTTGCCGAACAACCAGCTCTGAAAATATTATCAGTGCACAGCTAATTGTAGTCTTTGCAGTACTCACTCCAATGCAGCAGCGACGTTACGGTGACCAAAAGAATTCCGTACGAGGTGTCTCTCGAAAGGAGAACTCTTTTAATCGCTGGAAGGACAACATCATACCGTACAAGATCTCAACGCAATATACCAATGATCAGTAAGTTTTGTTCCTCATTACTGAGTGGCTATCAGTCGACCACTTTCAGTACTAGCCTAAATAGTTAATTGTATTCGTTGAGAGTTGAGAAAAGGTAAAGGTAAGGGCGATTTTGAATTGAAATGTAGCGGTTCATACAGTCAATTCCCATCGGAAATGTAGGCGGATCAATCCAAATGCGCAGAGCGAGATGCAGTAGGGAGAGATGCTACTTCCAACCGCAGCGTCGAGCGATCGATCTCCGGCGAAACTCACCAGGCCATCCATCCTTCCGATGTCAAATAAATTTGAACCAAACACTGTGAAGGTGAAGACACTGACTTCTGACTTCTACAGTAGTTTGCCTCACAAGTCATAGTGTAAGCCAAAAGTTATTTTATTAACGTTATTTTGACGCAGTTAAGTTAAGGACATTCGACATGAGCTGGAAATTTTCCAAGTCTCGCCTACTTATGAGAAAGTGTTGTTGATAGTCATAAACTAATGATGATCAGTTACAAAGCATATAGTAGTTTGATCTATGTGGTGGTAAAATAATTTTTTTCTATTTTCTTGTGTTGTTAGAATTTTTAAACTATGAACTTCTTGTCTAGGATCGCTCGGTTTCGTTTAACTAATGCATTTGTTTCTGAGCACGACTATGATAGGCATAAATAAATAAATAAGAGACGCGTTCACCTGCTTTTACGATTCTGAATGGGAGATGAATGCGCCATTAGAAAACTGATCAAAACCCACCGCATTACCTTTATCTCTCACCAGAGCGAGGACGATTCGTGACTCACTGGATGAACTAGAACGCATGTCGTGTTTTCGATTCGTTGAGCGCAGCAACGAGAAAGACTACCTGTCTCTGGTGCCCTTGGACGGGTGCTACTCCTTTGTGGGCAAAATCGGTGAGTTCTATGTTGCTCTAAATGGCCAGAGCCTCCATGCGGCTTTTTATTTTGGGTTTTGGTCGGAACAGGCTCCTTCCTGCTTCTTCTTTCCCAAATACAATCTTCTGTTTCCTTAAGCTCCACCTTAACTTCTTTGAAGGAGGCGCACAGGTGGTCTCGCTGGCTCGAGACTGCGTCGCCGACTACATCATTTGGCACGAGGTGATGCACGCAATCGGCTTCGAGCATGAGCATCAACGGCCTGACCGAGACAACTATATCCGAGTCGAGTACAAAAATGTTCAACAAGGACAGCTACGTTAGTTTCTCTTGGAACATAAGCTTATCGCTTCGCGAAATTTCGTTTTTAGTGAATTTCGAGAAGCTCTCGCCATACGAAGTCGACTACCCGGACGGGTACGACTACAAGTCGATCATGCACTACGACGCGTATGCATTTGGTCGTCGAGACCCGAAGAGCCGTGCTCGTCTCGCCACTATGATTCCATTGCTGGTTGGTTTGCTGGATATTATTATAATTTTGTGGTTTAATACTTATGCGTGATGTATTGGTAAAAGGCGCTGCTGACAATGGCACGATCGATCGATGTATCCTCGTCCTCGTATAGCAGTTCGCCTACGCAAGCTATTATAGAGGCATAGGCGATCTTGACGTTTTCGATCTGAAAGCGAAGCTGTCATAACTCATAAAAGAGGATGACCACAGGAGATACAGTATTAGGAAGACCACCCTTTACCCAGTAGTGTCGGAGTGGTAAAGTTTAAGCAACAATCTCTTCAATATTCGATATTCTATACATTCCACCAATTATTTTAAGCCATAATGAAAAGAAAATTTCCAGACACAATGCTCTTATCAATTGCGAAAGGTGCTGCTGGAGTTAGCACTTTTCCCGTGCCCAATCTGTCACGAGAAGGTTACAACTGCTTTCCTTCTCGCACGAATTTTTTGCGCGACCTCCACTTGAATATTAATGCCCAAATCGTAGTAACTATGTAGCTTAATTTTCAATAAAAATATTGAATTTTGAAAGGCTAGAAAGAAAGCAATCGCTAGAAAGCAATCGAGTGAGCATTACCCTACTAGTCGTTTATTTCTGTTGAAAGATCAACTTATCATCAGTCGAACGAACACAGCAAGAGCGACGTGCTAATTCTGCGACGACGTAGGAAAAAGGGAATCTTGTTGGACCTTGATTGAATTTATGCATATTATGGGATATTCACATGTCTAGGTAGCTGCAACAAATGAAAATTAACTTGATCAGTTCGAATATTATACCCCTTTTCGAAGTCACTTATAATTCACAACTTTAATTCTTAGAAAGCTAAAAAAACAGTGGAAATCAGGTAAATGTAACTTCAAGGGCCTGCTTTCAGAGCGGAGTAACTCTGGAAGACAACATGAAAATGTCGCCGACAGATATAGTGAAACTGAATCGATTGGGGAGATGCAACAATAGAGGTGACATTTTCAGCATTGATTTTTTGAATTACCCATTTTCATCGCACTTTCTCTGGGAATTAAGGCATGGGAGGATCATGGTCAGGTGAACAGGAAAGCAGCACGTGTGAAGATCATGCATCAAACTGTAGGACGATGAAAAAGGTGGGAGAGAATCAATAATGTCTTTTAATTTTAACAATATCTAATCTCAGAATGGAATGTGCTCGATGTCGTTCTACCATCAAATAATGCTAAGTAACTGTGCGAAGACATGCCAGTTTTGTTCTGCGAGTCCTGTAGATGAGAGAAGTTCGGCGGCGCCGGCAGAGGAACTTTCAACTACATCATCAAGCCCTGAATGTACCGACAAGGTGAGTGTCGATGAATGCTTGGAACGCCCCGAGTGCGTTCTTTGTTTTGAAAATTCAACAGAACATTCACTTCATTGAACTTGTTAAGATAGTTCCTGAACGTGTGCTAAAAGGGCATGCGCGGTACAGTGGTAAGAGACGCTACTGACACCAGCACGATCGAGCGATCAATCCCCGCCTGGGCCGGACAAACTTTCCATCCCTCCATAATGTGGTACTAGACTTGTCTGGGAAGGTAAAAACACTGACTTGGAATAGCGTCTGGCCCTCGCAAGTCATTTTATAGGCTAAATACGCATTGACCATGCCTCTACGATTCTGAAGGGAGCACAACTGCGGCGGAGGTGACTGATCAACGACGATACCTTTACCTCTTTACCTTTACCTTTCCATGGGCCCGAGATTTCTTCAAAAAAAAGGTATAAATGAAGTTATTGGCGTTGATAAGTGCTTTGAGGAGGAATTAAAGAGGTGCGAGGCTAGTTGATGTGTAAGCCAGTTTCTCCAACTCCATTGCAATTATGTTATCAATACACCTGACCTTGGAGGAATCGGTGGCATGCTGAGCTTAGGCGAGGATCGACCACTGGACCGTGTGTAATTAGCCCCTCTTACCACTGTACCACTGCACCACGTGTGTCTTCAAATCTCGAAAATATTAACTCGCTGGGATCTTTTCAACTTCTAGGTTTTCTTTTCTGAAAATCTACGCTGTGCATTAAACAGCATACGTTCAGTTTTGTTTCATTAGAGGACGCTTTATTCTTTTGAAAGGCTAAAGAAATTTGTAGGCAAGCAGTCCATTGATATCTACAGACAGCCACATCACTGCCTCTTCCATTTTTTCTATTTTCAACAAAAAGACCTATCGCTATGCCCCGAAAATGAAACTCGCTTCTATTTATGGGCTCTCTACATAATTCACTCTCATTTGCAAAACTCTGGTATTTTATAGCTTTCCAGAATAATACCAATAGGAAAGCAGAGGTCACGTCACTATAGAGTGAAGCAACAACTTTTTAAAAAAGGAGAGAGAATGCTGATCGAAGCGTCCATTCGAAAAATGCTCTTTTTTTAAGGATCCTCGCTGTGAGATGAACGTGCGCAACGGCTTCTGCAAGAGTCCATTCTACACGCTGAAGATGAAAATCAGCCGATGTGCCAAGTCGTGTAACTTGTGCTCTTCTGCGTAGCCCGAAGAACACTCGTCACCTCCCCCCCCCCCCGCCAAAGTTCATCTTCCCCGTCTTTCAGATTTTGATTTTTGCTTCGTTTTTGTATATTGTACATGTATATAACGCTTTTTTACAACCGCATTCTTGTCAACTTCTGAAAAATGGCAGAAAATTCAGGTTGTAGACGGCACGTGAGTAGCTTTTATTTATAAAGTGAATTTCCTTGAACACCTTGATTTTACTGCAGAGGCTTACAAGATCGTAACACAATAATAATTCAGATTAAATCGAGATCAATTTCGTTGTGATAAATGTGGTAGAACCATTTGGAGAGGTTTTTGGGTAAGATGAATTCCTTAGCATAGCATCCAGGTTTAGTAAATCTCCGTAAATCTCAGGTCTACCTCTACGATGCTAGTGAGCGAGAGTACTAGACAACAAAAAACAAGCTCCAATAAATAACTGTCAGCGTTTTATCCCCATCCACCAAAAAGGGCTGGCTGATCACTTTGGGAAGTATCAACACTCGTGGGAGCAGAGGTAATGATCAGTTTTAACTGCATCATAAAGGTAAAAGTTGCCAGCAAAAAGGTGCCAACATTGATCAGTCCACTAAGGACGCGAAGCTGTATTCGTGTTCCATTCAGAATCGTTGAGACATGGTGAATGTTTTTGGCCTAAACAATGACTTGCGGGGCCCAGCCGCTATACCAAGTCAGTGTTTTTACCTTCCCATACAAGTCTGGTACGTCCGGGCGGCGAATGAACTGTGCCATTGGTGCCTCTGAACGCTGTACCACACGCGCCCTAAATTCGACGGGGAAAAATCTAGCATTTTCAGCAAAAGGTCCGATATTTATATTTATAATTAAAAGCACAAACATGAAGACTGATTTTTGGAATCAACGCCAGACAAAGAGTAATGAAGTGGATACGGTCGCCAGCGTCAGTGCCGCCGAGAGTGTCGGGACCGAGTTGCAGAACTGCTTGTTGCGACAGTAGCACTGGGTGTACTTGCTGCGAACCGCTACACCACCGGGGTTCGTCACCACATCGTAGGTGGCACAACCGTTGTCCACGCCGAGAATGTTGATGTTCGAGCATGATTTTACCACTTGCCATCCGCCTGAAAACAGCTATGCACAGTACAGAAAGTGCATCAGTGGGAATATCTTGTTCAACAATAGCGGTCGCTCTCCATCGCTCCATGGCAGTCCAGATTGGTATCGAACTTGACTATGAAACCGAAGATACTGACTTGTATTGAGGTGGCAACTAATTTCGTGAACCCTCGAGCACCTTCGGCCGAAGTGTTAATTACCAAATAACAAAAAACAGTCCTCAACCGAAATATGACCTATTAGAAACGAGCAAAAACAATTCGTGTTTTGCGATTTTCTAAGGCTGGTCTAAATCAAGTAAAATTTTTAAGTTCTTGAGGAGAAAGATTCCTGTAGGTGCCTTCTGATCTAGGCCACAGTAGTGGAACATGCTTCCGTTAAGGAAGTTGTATTACAGGGTACACATTATGTGCTACATTGTACACGAGCACGATGCACCGCGTTCATATAATCGGTATTTCCCAGCGTTCGAAACGCAACGTTACGATTATTTCAATGAATTGTAAAACCACTTCTTAAGAACTGTCTGAGCTCACTGCTGTGGCTGGCAAAGACCAACCTGCACATAATCAGGCCAAACACAGTCGGCCTTTTCGTGCATTCTGGATTTACAACACATGAGTTCTGAGAAAATTGTGCCGTTCCAGCAACACCAAGCTAAAGCCTTAACTTCTTGTGGGTATGGTCAAACTTTAGGGTCCGCAGCGGTATTTGCTCATAACGTTGCTTAGAATTAGTACTGGAGGCAAGAAATGCCACCTGGCACGAGAAAGGAGCTATAGGAGCTTGAACGAATGGGTAAGTTGGGATGACACCGTGCGACTTGATACTGTAACAATCTAACATCACAGAGACACGGGCTTGAATGTCGCTATTTTGTCACTAATTTCGCGACAAGCTTAGTAACTACATCTACCTCTTGATTAAAACTTTCTGCCAAGAAGTGGACTTGTGGGGTGACAGTTCTTGTGATCCATCCATCTCTTATCTGCTGCTTACAACCCTCCTTGCTGAGAAGTCCCGTGTGTGGTGGACTATTTCTTCAGTATACGTTCGTCTAGTAAAGTGTTCCATAAGGATGCACCTCCGCGTTCCTGTTCCATTCAGAATCGAAGATGCATTGTGAATGCCAATTTCGCCTATACAATGATTTGCGAGGGCCATACCAAGACAGTGTCTCTACCGTCCCTGACAAGTATGGTACCAATTTACCCGACTCTGAAGGCATGGAAGACTTGGTTTGTCCTGGCGCGGATCAGTGGACCGTGCGAGCGCCAGCAGCACCTCTGAAAACTTTTGAAGCGAACACAGACATATTTCTGGTCCTTGTCATTATTCTAATTACGCATATTATCGGCTTCTCTCTCCTTTCCTTTATTATATAAAGAGTTACTGCTCACCGGCTAGATTGCTATTTAACGACTAAGTGAACAGCCGGACTCACCTCCCAATTGAACCGTTTGTTTTGAGCAGTACTTCTTCGACGAACACTTGCGCTCCTTATCGTGGCAGTTGCTGCCCTCACGAGGCGAACACTCAAAACAGTTCAGAACTTCACCGCCGAGAACTGCAACAAACACCAAAATTTATCTTCAAGATCACATCCCAAGAAGGTGTCCTTACGGTTGTCGACAGTTTGTTGGTTGCAATCGCTGAAGACACTGTTAGATGTTGACTGGCGCGAGTTGCAGTTGGTGGTGCTGGAAGCAGCAGAGCTTACCTACGATTACCAAGTTATATTTCTTTAGACTTCGGAACATTAATGTAACGCGTTTCCTGTTGTTTTTGTGTTTTTCGAGTGTGTTAAGCCGCCGAACGAAGTTCTCTCGGTAACAACTCGAAATGCACAATAATGGAAAGAAATTGGTTAGAGGAAGCATTTATCTACAGCTCTGCCTCTAATGAGCTACTTGCCCCTTACAATTATGTTGAAGAATTCAAAGAGAGGTCGCGCACCTGCAGAATTCTGTGAGAGATCTCACCGACACCAGGTCGCCCTTGCTGTTCGCCATCTGATGTGTGGCATCGTATTCACAATAGGAGGCGCCACCAGTGGAGCTCGTACGATTGGAGACAACCTGCGGTGGTCTTTCTAAGTGAAACGATATTATAAAATATTGAAACAAATGACAACCACATTCGGCTTTCTCTTTACTACTGATCTACTGCCCATCGTACATTCATAACAGGGTCAAATGTAGCACCAGAAAATGTTAGCCATATAACTATATAACTGTTAAATGCATACTCACATAATTTACCGAGCAATTACAACTGTATTGTACTTATTGGGTAAATATTTCTCGACAGTGCGAAAAAGACTCACTGAAAATTACGGTTTATGCTACACCTTGGAGGCAAGGTATTATGATGGAGACATAGAAAATTAAGTAAAGCTATAGTTTCGCATATTCACGGCTCGATTGAGTTTGAATACTCCAGTCGAACTGGTATAGAAACACGGTAGGTTTGATTCAATTTGGTCTAAATTCCCAAGTTTAATTAGGTTTAATTACCGAAGTTTGAAGGCATGTTCTATATTTGCCTTCACTTCGGGAAATGCACGGTTAGTTTATTTTTCATTTCAGTTTTCTTTTGAGTTTTCTGTTTCAGTCTTCTATAAAACCCCCTCTCGCTTACTGACGAGTCCCCGAGGGTTTTTTTCTGATTCTTTTGCTCGTCTAAGCTTAAAGGGCGGAACGAGCTGCCCCTTTCATATGTAGTTTACTTTGTTTATTTTTATTGATGCATTTTTTCATCCTATTATGAACAACGCCACTTAACAGTTAGGTGTTGTGAAATTGAACGATCCGAGAACTTCAAACTATTTTACCCTTTCATGGTTTCCTTTTCTCTCGCTTTCTTCCTCGATTTTTATCAAAATATCAGTAACTCTTTGCCCGCGAAATTGAACTCGAATTCCCATCACTGTATCGGCGAATGACTTATGAACAGGGGTGTGCGGAAATTTTTTTTTCAAAACAGCGGAAGGCGGAAAACGGAACGGAAATGCCCAAAAATGGCCGGAAACCGGAATGCGGAACACGGAAGCCGGAAATAGTGCAGAAATCACTAAATTATTGGAATTTAGCCAAAATTGGACCACAAAAAGTTTTCATTTCTGTTTGTAAAGGTACTCAGTAGAGCGCTCGTTTTGTTTCCACTAGAATGTGTCTATTATTTTGGTGAAGGTGTTCAACGTTTGGTGATAGCTTCAAAGTTAACGGTGGAAATTAATCTTCATAAACATCACTATAAGCCGAAGACAAGTACGTAGAGAAAGACGGACTTTTTTGGCGTGATAGACATGATTGCTTTCAAAACAGAATTAAAAGCCTAAAACGAGCATGTCATGGTGGAGAAGCAGCAGTTTTTTCATGATTTTGGGGAGAGAGGCTTTTTCTCAGATCGCTTACAATGAAACCAGCAGAAGAAAACAATCTCTCGCACTCGGACGATGTGAGGGTGCTAGTTAAATACTTCAGTGCAAGTTTCCTTAGGAGGGGGGGGGAGTGTACTTCGCTGTATTGGTTTCATTCTACCCGAATTCGAATGGATCGCATCGACGTCAGCACAAAAACTTCAGTCTCCATTTTGTTAGCTTGCACAGTGGAGGTCTTCGATTTCTTCTTCCGTTTCCGTGTTTCGCCCAAAAACAAAGCGGAACACGAAACGGAAGAGCCAAAAACGGCCGGAAACCGGAATTCGGAACACGGAAACGGAAGTTCCGCACAACCCTGCTTATGAACAACAGTAACGTATGTACGAAGAGTGGGTTGGAACACGGATCCAGGTCCGGCGTGAGTCGCCGCTTTTGCAGTGATTCTAGCTTCAGAACACCGAACATATGACTAGCGTGACCGATAGAACATAGCAGTAATAAAGGAGTGTACCTCTACAGTTAGGCGCGTGTGGTACAGTGGTAAGAGGCGCTATTGGCACACTCACGGTCGATCGACTCTCGCCCGGACCAACCAAGCATTCCATCTCTCTGGGGCCAGAGATTCATACCAGACTTTTATGGGTAGGTAAAAACACTGTTATGCAATAGCGGCTGGCCCCGCAAGTCATTATATAGGCCAAATATGGCATTCACCAAACCTCTACTATTCTGATTGGAATACGAATGCAGCGGCACATCCTTCGGAGACTGATCAACGCCGACACCTTTACCATTACTTTTTTTCACCTCTACAGTTGTTGATATAAACGCTTAGAGAATATTCACTCACTGTGGTTATTGCCGTGTGACAGCCTCGCACCACAAGCATCACACTCGCAGATCCTTGAGCTGAAACCGTATTTTGCTAATTATCACAAATCTCGCGAGCTACGGTGACAATAACCAAGTATGAGGCTTGTATCTAAATAGAAGGGTTGCAGTGGCAAGACTCGCACGCGCGGTGAAACGATTGATCCTCGCTTGTTATCAACCAAATGCTTCATCCCTGCCGGAGCAGGGTACATTGTTATTGCAATTGCCTGGAATCCTTTACTTTAAATCAGAAAGGCAGAAGAATCTTACTCGTCGGAATGTCTGGATCTTCGAACATGTAGGTAAAGCAGCCACCAGTACAGCTCTCTGTCTGGAGTTTTCCAACGGTCTGAGCAGAACAATCTGTGAAATAGCTGTCCTGGATCCTCGGCAGACCGGTCACCTGCCACCTTGACGATAAGCTCTCGGAAGCGCACTGCAAGCAGAGAACCATAAGAGCTGGTTCGGTACCATGATGAGGTCCACCTACCACATAGCAACTCTGAGAGTCTTGTCGTGAGAGCTGGACAAAAGCGGCCACTACCGCGAGCGCTGAGCGAAGCATTGGCACTGAGCACACACACAAAGGGGTCAGGTGACGATTCGAGAACTCGTGGACGCATCAGCGGCTTATAAAGGTAGAGTCACCTGGCTTAGATCATAGTGATTCATCCGGAGTGCATGGCACAGACACTGACGGTTTGCGCCAAACTCGGCGGACTTTTCCACTCTGCTAAACAAGACGACAATCAGTCAGTGTATCACGGAGAGGGTTGATCATTTGCAATATTCCAAACAAACCGTGAAAACGCAAATCTGCGAGAAAAAACAACACCAAAGTCGAATCACATCTTAAGAAGGAAATGACCTGTGTATTGTGGGGCTCTTCTAGAAGTATCCAGTGCAAATTCTTTCCAAAAGACGTAGCAGTGACTGCAAAACTACTCGCTCAGCAACTGGATCGTGTGGCTTGTGAAGTCAAGGGGAGAAGGACAAAGCGCTACTACAGAATATCATTTGTTGCAACTGCTTCAGAATCACACGGAAGAAGAAACGGTACTATTCAACTTATGGCACTCCAGCAGCCGGTATAAACGTTTTCCACCCAATCTTCTACAAACTTCACCTCAGGGGTGTGCGGAACTTCCGTTTCCGTGTTCCGAATTCCGGTTTCCGGCCGTTTTTGGCCCTTCCGTTCCGTTCCGTGTTCCGCTTTGTTTTTGAGCGAAACACGGAAACGGAAGAAGAAGTCGAAGACCTCCACTGTGCAAGCTAACAAAATGGAGACTGAAGTTATTGTGCTGACGTCGATTCGATCCAATCGAATTCTGGCAGAATGAAACCAATGCAGCGAAGTACACTCCCCCCCCCCCTCCTAATAAAACCTGCAATGAAGTATATTTGTCGGCACCTACTACCTCGTCGCAGTGCGAGAGATTGTTTCCTTCTGCTGGTTTCATTGTAAACGATCTGAGAGAAAGCCTCTCTCCCCAGAATCATGAAAAAACTGCTGTTTCTGCACCATAGCATGCGGGTTTTGAGCTTTTAATTCTATTTTGAAAGCATTCCTGTCTATCGCGCCAAAAAAGTCCGTCTTTCTCTACGTACTTGTCTTCGGCTTATAGTGATGTTCTTTGATTACGTAGCCGTCTTCGGTTTATAATGAAGTTTATAAAGATGAATTTCCACCGTTTTCTTTGAGGCTGTCATCAAACGTTGAACACCTTCACCTTAATAATACACACTATCTAGTAGAAGCAAAACCAGCTTTCTGTGGGTACCTTTAGAAACAGAAATGAAAACTTCTGTGGTCCAGTTTTGACTAAATTCTAATAATTTAGTAACTTCTGCACTACTTCCGTTTCCGTATTCCGGTTTCCGGCCATTTTTGGCCATTTCCGTTCCGTCTTCCGTTCTCCGCTTTTTAGACAAAAATTTCCGCACACCTCAGGTGATCAGGTGTACATGAAGCAGGGGGTGTGCGGAAATTTTTGACAAAAAAGCGGAAGGCGGAAGACGGAACGGAAATGGCCAAAAATGGCCGGAAACCGGAATGCGGAACACAGAGGAGAATTTGACTGAATGCAGAGGAGAATTTGACTGAATCCGTCGAAATCGATCGGAATTTGAGAAAGAGGCATCAGATTGGTAATCAGCATCCCATATAACCTTCCTACACGAAGTTCTAACCAAACCGATGATTTTGACCGGATCACCATTCTGACAATATAGGTGGTCCTCGGCAAAAGTTCGAGAAACAAACGTGAGGATCGTTACGAGCATGCAAAATGACCCCACTAAATGAATTTCTAACCAAACTGGTGACACCACCTGCACCACTCAGCCAGCTAGTGGCTGCAGGCGTATGGGTGGTCTCGGGTCGAAGTACGGAAAACGGGTGCCAGATTAGTGATCAGGACGCCAGAAAATTCATTTTCAGACGGGCGAAGCTTGAGCTGATTCGGAAAGAAAAGATTCTCTCCGACCAGAAGAGTACAAAAAGTCGAGTAATACCGAAAAAGCCAGCCAAAATAGTGGAGTATTTCATGAATAAACGGGCACGCTTCATGTGGTGTAAAGCAGTGCGTAATTTCATGGATGCTAGGACAGGGCTGAGTACCAGTATAACGCTCGAATTCATGAAATTCATTCGAATTCATGCTCGAAATATACTTCACCTTGTTTGAAGGAAACTAATTCAGAAAATCAATACACCTGATATGACCTCACCACGTTTTCGCATCTGCCTTTAACTTCACAACATGAGGCGAATTGTATCGCCGCTACTGCTTTGGCACAGAGAACCCGACCGGTTCATTGACATTTTATCCCTGGATATACCTTGTCGCAAAACATGTGGTCACGACGGTTTCTTCGTTTTTATGCAACAGAATTATGGATCTATGTTAATATTTACTTATAAATATTTACGACTTGTTCGCAATTCAGACTCCCTTTGTGTAACAAACGCGATAAACCTATGCATGCAACAAATAGAAACTACTCACTGAGGTAACAAACCAAACATAACAAAGAACAACGTGAACTAATAGCAGTAAGAACATTAGCAGCATGATACCGCCCAAATTCCGAGAAGAATACAGATCGAAGAATGATAGGCTGGAATGCACCCCCTTTGACTACTGCATCGGACTTCACACGTAAAACGCAACAACTGCTCTCTTGGAACAACCCAGAAATAGTAAAGCCGATGGAGAAAAAATAACAGAAAAATTCAGAGAACCACCACCAAGCAGATAGTCAACAAACTACTGACTTAAATAGGAACCAGTAAAATTTTTTAGACCTTTTCAATACGAGAACTCCAGAATAAGGGAACAAAACTGATCAATATGCCGAAAAAACAACTAATTTCCTGCAGCCGTAGCTTGCTGATAGTTCTTCTGTTGCGTTTCCCACATCTTCTCGAGCTTTTTTCGTTGCTTCTTTGAGATCTGAACAAGGTCAGGAATCAATGAAAAAAATGTAGTACAAAATTCTACTGGGATCAAAATACCCGCAGTTTCGAAACGTGATCAAACCTCTTGTCCATCAGCGGTGTGCGTCGGGATGCCGTTTTCATCCCACTTGCTGTACTTTGCAGCCTCATCTCCTCGGGAGAACATCTCTTGAGGGGGAACTCGCTTCAGGGCATCTTTCCCAGCCTTTTCAGCAGCTTTTCGTTCCTTTTCCTGAGAAAGCAATTAGTTATTATCCACTCCCTTGTCCGTCTCGATAAGGCGGGAGAACTAGTCGTTTGGTGCCCATCTTGGGACTACATTAGGGCTCGTTTAGACACTGCGCGGTGGGAAAGCAAAATTGAAGCTCAATAATTAACGTCCTTGATCGCAGTTGTTCGTTTGCATTAGGGGCGCAGTCCGATGGCGCCTCATACAGGCATACTTACTGGTCGCTAGGGTTTTTAGAAGGCCGCTATTACTCATTAAAGGACATTTTGACGGAAATCACTTTTTTCGTTTAATTTCTTCCCTATGTGATTATATGCCTATTTTTTTGCTTAGACGCGGCGCCACCGGATTGCGCCACTAACGCAAAGCAGCAAACTCGGTCAATGACGTTAATTGTTGATTGCGGTTCGATTTTGAATTTTTCGCCGCGCGTCGTCCAAACGAGAGCGTACGGTCATCATTGGAAACCGGAAGAGTTTCGAAAAGAAAAACGGCGGTAAAAGTAGAATTTCACGACAAAGGGTAAACATTTGAGGGCATAAAACAGGTCAGTTGTTGTTAAAAAAAACCCTGCAACACAGAACAGTACAATAAACAAGATAACATCGTCCGCATGTATTATAGATTTCCATGTGTGCTATCGTATAACCATACTGAACCCAATTTTTCAGTCACTCATCGATCGCATGATGGTTGTGTTGGGGCGCCCTCATCAAGCTCCGCCGGTTGTGCCTGCTAACCAACTCTGACTGCAGAAGTCGGTTATTGGGCCTTGCAGGAACAAACCGAAAAAATTCACCATTCTTGGTCAGATATATCGGAGACCGGTTGGTGGACGGGCAAGTCCGTTAAGTTATTCTCTCGTCATTTCTGTGCAGCCCTAGTACCTTTCGCATTTTTTGTTGTTGTTCTTTCTCCGAGTTTTGTGGGTTGTTTCTTTTGTTTCTTGCAATGAAATATAGTGACAAAACCATACACTCGTGGTCGAAAAACAGAATATTTTAGAGACTGGAGGTTTTTCGGCTACATGAATTATTTTATCCTTTTATTACTCGCCTTGGTGACTTTCCTCTATTTTTTCAAATCAGAAAGTTGTCGTTTACACGCGATAAACTATTTGACCGTGAATTTCATACGATTATTCAAAAAGTTCATTGAGCTTACCGCTTGTCGAGCGGCTTCCATAGCCAGCTTCTGTTCCCGCTCACGAAGCAAGATGTCTCGGTCGCAGAGTTTCACCACGGTCTCCTGGAGGCGATCCTCTAGCCTTACTCCGAGTTCGGGCAAAACATCGTCGCGCAGCCGGTCGCACACCTAAGGGAGCAACAAAATCAAGCCGGAAATCCGGCAACATGAACCAATCATTTTACCTCAAGGATGCCGACAACTTTGTTTTCCTTGGCGATATTCCGCACTTGCTCTCGGAAGTCGGCAAGCGCGTTCAAGTATGGCATTAACATTTCCTCCGAGCCAACACCGGCTTCCCTGTCGAAATTAGATATGAAAAGACGAAGAAGGAACAGTAAATTAGAATTTTCCTGATAGGTCGCACTTCTCCCACTCAACTTGACCATAGTTGATTGAAAAAATTGCAAAACAAGATCACACCGAAAGTCTTTATTCTAGAAAGGTACGCGACTCTGACGACGGTTGCGCCGTTGGATTTCACCCAGAACTTTCCATTCACATTCTAACACAGCAGATGACTCCAATTTGTACGCAAAATTTTTGCAAGCGAGATACGACAGAAAGAGACGCTTACATTTTGGATTTCTTACCGCTTGCTACAATCGATCATGATTGAAGGCACAATAAGCAAAAGCAATATGAAGAGAGACAGTAAAGGAGTTTAAAACTACTGAATGCTCATTGTCCCGCGACAATAAATCTGCCCACGTAGACAAAACAAAAATCTTTTTGAAATTCTAGAAATCCTAATCTTTCCATGAGGATTGCTCCCCATTCTCCACCTCAATAATTATAAAAATTCACCTCTCAATGGGGAATCCGATTTCTCCGGACATGGGAACAACTCCAAATACCGTGAACAGGTTTGTTATAAATGACGCAATATTACGAAGAAGAAGGCAATTTGGAGTCGAGTTCTCCTTTTCCTGAAACAGTAGCCTGTGAGAAAGATGAATGGAAAGCTAGAGGTATTGTCACCCACCTTCTCATTTATATACGCGTTTCCAATGCCGATCAATTCCCGAAGCTTTTCAATGACTGTTCTTGTATCAACGGAATCACATAGAGCCGTGTGTATCTTGAAAAACAACAGAAACATTTATAGTTCAGAAATTGGAAACTTGATCAATTTCAACCTACATCTTTTTTGATGCTTCTGAACTCTTCCACTATCTGAAGTTCTCGGGCACCATACTTTACGTAGCCCTGAAGGAGATTGCCAATAAGTTCAATACCATTAAGTGCATATGAAACAGGTTTAAATTAAAAGAGAAATCAATACCTTAGGAGAATCAGGCTTGTAGTGTTTACGCAACAAATCCTTTACCAGTAGAAAGAACTCATTGGAGATTTTCTCGAATTGTAGGGCCCGTTCCATAGTGGACGTACTGAAAACAAATCTCAACCAACTTAGTGAAAATAACTTCATGAGACGGCAAAGAGCAAAATCTCGAAGGGCGGAAAGTTCACAAAGGAAAGGGTAAAGGTCAAGGTAAAATGGTCGGCGTTGATTAGTTCCCTTAGTATGTGCAAGCACCCAAGTCAAGTTTACTTTCCCAGGCAAGTCTGGTACCAATTTACCCGAACCCGGAGGGATGGCAGGCTTGGTTGCCGGGGCGAACATCGTTCGCTCATCCGTGCGGTTCTCAGCAGCATTTCTTACCACTGCAAAGAGAAAATTGTAGCTGAACAGAAGGCGAAAAGCTCACCTGTAGTCAAGTACGTCACTCCAATTGTGCATAAGGAACAGCAACCTAAGCTGTCTAGACGAATAGGTCTTCAATGCGTCCCTGATTGTGATGAAATTCTTCAGCGATTTGCTCATTTTCATCCCTGCTATTCGAAGAGTACCGCAATGAATGAAGTAGTTCACCCAATGAGGGTCGTCATAGTAAGCCTCTACCTAAAAGATATAATTAGCTGTTTTTATTCAATGTTCATAGAAAGGCATAAGCAACATAAGACATGAACATAATCTCTAAATCTATACAGTACCTGCGCAATCTCGTTGTCATGATGAGGGAACTTCAAGTCGAAACCACCGGCGTGAATGTCCAACTTTTCTCCACAGATCGCAGTTGACATCACTGAGCATTCGATGTGCCAACCAGGACGTCCTGAAAAGTCTCGAAATCACGGGGTGTAAAGCTGTTTAACTGCAGTTCTACTGCTAAAGACTCAATAAATGAAATTAGAAAAATAGAAAGTGAAACCTCCCAACATTCGAGAAAATGAAATGTTAATTTAACAATGCAATGAGTTAGAATTGCACTAGAACGTAAAAAAGGAGTTGCACTGATAAATGAACGAAATACCTATTTCGAGAGACAGATGCTCGAATATGGAATACACACGTTAACCTTTATCTCACCTTTTCCCCACGGACTATCCCAGAACGGTTCTCCCTCCTTTGACGACTTCCAAAGCGCAAAGTCTGACGGATTGCGTTTTTGCTGAAACAGCAAAATTTCTTTCGAAGATGAGGAAAATACACGTTAACTGGACATCACCATCAGTTTATCCGAGGTCATACTGAGTTCACCTTCGCCTTCGCGAAGACCCTTCTCAAGCGATTCAGCATCTCCATACGCTTCAGGAACAAGTTTCGCGTAGTGATGTTTAGGGTTGCTCTCAAATGCCTTTGTGTCAAAATACACCTGGAAAGGAAAATTTTAGTGCTATCACATTTGAAAGTTGATAATTATCAAGAAGGAACTGGACACTTCTAGCCAATAATTTGAGACGACTTCGGTTAATAATTTCTCTGCAAACGCAGACCTGTTCTGAGTTAGTTTTGTAGCTAGCTCTAAATGAAAACCCTAATGTAGCTCTCCCAACAGTGACCTCATATATGATACATAAACCACCGTCCTCTACCTTATACGAAGAAACAGTGGGTCTATCCCCTTTGAGATGATGCGGATCATTTCAGACCTGGTGCTGACGAAGCGGCACTAGTTGAAAGTTTCGACCCGTAAGATCCGACCATATTCAAAAAATATTTGCCACGTTCTTTGTGGCGCTGATTGGGGATCTGACATCCGTTTTCCAAACTGCGGTTGCAGAAATTAGGGATCGAAACGAGCCAACTTTGTTAAAGATATCAGGTGGTCCTTGTTCGATGACTATCAAACTTGTGATCAGCACGAGAAATAACTACACAACAATATGATGCTGTAATGGTGGTGCTAGGTTCATCGCAAAAAATCGCATATCAGGCAGGATTCGAACTCGCGTCTCTGGCCTATCCGGGGCACTGTGATGTTGAACCACTACACAGCCGAGCCGACAGCTCCCCCCCCCCCCTACTGCGCCGGTCATTTGCGCTCTTCTAGCACCTTCCTTAAGCCCGGAGGCTTTTAACTTCCAGCACTCAGCTGTAATGTCGGCTTGAGCCGGCGAGCCAGATTTGGCATTGCACCAGTTGGGCTGAAAGCGTACATAAAAAGTTTCGGAGGGCCCAACTCGGACCGCAGAAGTTAGTTATACCAACAACGTGAGTGGTCACGAAATCACGGAAACGAATATCAAGTTCAAGACCAGTGCTTAAATAATTCCACTATTCGGAGTTTTAGTGAAAAATAGTCCTCTGCCCGAGTAGAAGTTGCGGAGTCCGAAATATCAACTAGCACCGGACAAGCTGTACAAACCATTGGTGAGCAAGTCATGCGACCTTCATGTTGGAAAGTTACTTACAACACTTTGATTGAACCTAGGTTCACAATATGTGGCGAAACTTACCAGCAACAAGTTTTTTAGAAGGTTGTTGACACGATAAAGCAAATTCACATTAAAACTGAGCAAATAATGAAGCAAATGAAGAACTAGCACTTACCGATCCATCACTCGTTTTGTACGCATATCCGTTGCTAATTATTTTCTCTATGTAAGCCACAATTTCTGGCACATACTCGGAGACGCGAGTGACAACGTCGGCTGGAAGAACATTCAGACGCGCCATATCCGAAAGAAATTCGCTCTCATATCTGAGAAAAAGTCGGAATGACACACATTGTAGACTGCAGAAATAAAGGTCACGTAACGAAAAAAAAACACTATTCCACTCATTACACTCCAGTTGTCAAAATTTTTCCAATTTGGCTCAAACTTCGCCCTTGTGGGATTTTCGGGATGCTGATCACGACTCTGACGTCCATTTCTCGAATTTCGGCCAGAGACCACATACACCGTTTGCAAGAGCTAACAGGGTGGTCCAGGGCTAGCATCACCGATTTGGCTAAAACTTCGTCAAGGGTGGTTTTCTGCACTTAACGTCTAGGATGGCTATTTTGCACTTTTTAACAATTCTAACGTTTGCTTTTCGAATTTCGACCGAGGTCCTCCCATATTTTCAAATGGGTGGCCGGGTCAAAATTACCGATTTGGCCAAGACTTTGTCTGGGAGATTTTTTTGGCATGCTGAGGCAAGAATATGATGTCACTTTCGCGGATTTCGATCGAGTTCGGCAGATTCAGGTGAGTACTCCTCTGCGCCGCCACCCTGACCCAGCCCCCCCCCCACGCCAGTATTATTAGCCTAAATCAATCCGTAACGGCCGCCGAAATTCAGAAAAAAACATCATAATCGCTATCAGCGTGAAAAATAACGTATTCTTTGACGAATTTTGAACCAAACATGAAATTGTCAGCCGAACACCCTTGTGGACGTATGGGTGGTGCTCGCCCGATCGGCGGGTAACGGACATGAGATTCGTAATCAGCCCCGCAAATAGCCCCCATAAGCGAAGTTTGGGGAAAATAGGTTCAAAAAATTTTCTTCGGCCACTAAAGTGTATGAAGTGGAATAGTGCCCAAAAAGGATAACAAAGACCATACGTTTTGGCTAGGTTGTCGAAAACACTGAGGTCGTTCACGGCATTTCCAAACTGAGCGTCCAACCACTCGGATAGAACATCACGTGCTTCGTTCAGAAGTTGACCCTTAAAAAGTGACACCAATTGTGTGCTAGAGTGCAATAGCGTCGGCCAAATGCGAGAAAAATTGATTTGAGGATTGAAATGTACCAACCTTAGCACTTTCGATATCCTGCTCAACTTTACTCTTTAGAGCTTTCTCAAGAAGATTTGCAGATGCATTAACTTTTCCGATCTGAAATCAGACAGGGCACTCTGATCGAATCCAAACTGAGTATGCGATGAGTCTTACCAAAGTTTCGTACATTTTCTTCTTGTCTGGATCAGTTTCGCCTTCGAATTTCTTCTGAAATGATGATATCGAAACTCTCACACACGAAAACTCTATGGATACTTCCAACCACAGGTATTACGAACAGAAAGAGGGCGCACGGTGCAGTGACAAAGGGCGCTACTGGCCCTTAAACAGTCAAGCTACTGATTCGCTCGAGTTAATCAAACCTTCTACTTCTGAACACTGAATAAATTGGTAACAAACTTGTCTGTGAAGGATACTGCCTTTGATAGTGGCTGACTGTGCGCGTATAGTTCGCTTACAACTATCATACAAACCGGTTCCTATCTAGAGAAACTATTGTCGCCATGCCTGCCCAATATATCTCACTAGGGAGGTTGCTCAGTGTGCTCCGAAGATTCACAACGAGACCCATCTTGATTTGTAGAGCATCTAATGACGATTACAACGGTATGGTTTGTTTCTGCTAAATGCAAATGGATGGCCCAAAAAGGCGAAAAAAACTTGAAAACTAACCAGTGGCAAATGAAATTCTAGATCGCAACCACCAGAAATACCACCAGAATCGACCCAAATTCAAAATAAATGTCAGATTCGTGATCAGCGCCCCGAATAACTCCAGTAGTCAAAGTTTGAGCTAAATCGGTGATTTGACCTAATCAGCCTTACGAGCGTTGAGTAGTTGTACGAAGGTCCACTTACCGAGCATATTCCTTATTCTATCGCTCTACTTTTTGGACTATAAAGAACACAGCGACTCCATTTTGGATGAGTTTCTTTTAGTTTTCATCAAGATAGATCACTCGGGCTGTTGACAAATCCGCAATTCACAAATCTAACACCAACTTTTCCCGTTGTGTCTGGCGTGAGCTTGCTTAGGGTCCGTGGTAACAAAGTTGGGTAGTTGGGTCGAAATCACCGATTCAGCCCAAATTTTGTCTACGGGGGTTATTCGCGACGCTGATCGCGAATCTGACATTAGTTTCTGAATTTGACATCGATTTGTGTTGATTACGGTAGATATGGGTCACATACATATGTACTAGAAGACATTGTCGTTTGTGCGTACTTTGTTGGCCATGCTCCTCCGAAACGCGATTTTATCGCGCAACTGCGGCAAAATTCCAAAAGGAGCGTATTTTGGTATCTAGCGTAGGAAGGCAAAAGAAAAGGACAGCAGAGGGATCGATCCACCGACCATCAGATTGAGAGCCCTGCAGGCCACCCACTGAGCCACCGTGATACGATCTCAGTTGATTAACACCTAGAAGTGGTCTCGCCACTAGTCGATGCTCTACAAAACAGTGCGGGTCTCGTTGTGAATCTTCGGAGCACGCTGAGCAACCTCCCTCGTGAGGATAATGACGTTAAGGCGCGAGACGCGGGTTCGAATCCCACCTGAGCCGCGAACTTTGCAATGAATCTAGCGCCACCATTACAAAGCCATATTATAGGTAAAGGTGAAGGGGCCGGCGTTGATCTGTCCCCGAAGGACGCATCGCCGCATTAGTATCCCATTCAGAATCGTAGCGGCTTAAGGGCATTGCACACTCTGCGATGCCCTGTCCGGCGTCGTCTGCGGCGGGTGGGGATAGGACCGGCGCTCCGCCCACCACCCGCCGCAGCTCCGGCAGGGACTACGCCGCTGCCTGCGCCGTCCCTGCCGGAGCCGCCGTTCGCGAGACGGCGAAGTGAAAAAGAAGAAAGAAGAGAAGGAAAAAAGTGAAAAAGTGAATAGAAAGAGTGAAAACTTTTAGAAGTGAAAAAATACTCAAAAGGGAACATAGAAGTAAAAAAAAATGCTCAAAAAGGAACATAGAAGTGAAAAAAGACTTGAAAAGTAACATATAGGTGAAAAAATACTCAAAAAGGAACATAGAAGTAAAAAAATGCTCAAAAAGGAACATAGAAGTGAAAAAAGACTTGAAAAGTAACATATAGGTGAAAAAATACTCAAAAAGTAACATAGGAGTGAAAAAGACTTGAAAAGGAAGTTTGAAGTGAAAGAATACTCGAAAGGAACAAAAGGAACATAAAGACTTGAAAAGGAACATAAAAATGAAAAAAAGTACTCGAAACGGAACATACAAGTGAGAAAGACTTGAAAAAGAACTTCGAAGTGAAAAGAGACTCGAAAAAGAACTTCGAAGAGAAAAAACGACTTGAAAAGGAAGAAGGAAGGAAGGAAGGAAGGAACCAACGGCTTCGAGTCCGCCGTCGAGGTGCCCGCCGCAGGCGCCGGCGCCGCACGAAAAATGCCCGGCGCCATTCCCTGGTGCGGCGCCGGATACGACGTCGTCGGTGCCGTCGCCGTGGCCGCAACCGCCGCAGAGTGTGCAAAGGCCCCTCCGGCGGCTGCGGCGCCGGCGCCGGATGCGGCGCCGTCGAGCCAGCGCGGCCCTATATTTCATCATAGCCGCAGACGACGCCGGACAGGGCATCGCAGAGTGTGCAATGCCCTTTAGTGAATGCGTACTTGGCCTATACAATGACTTGCTGGAACAAGCTATACCAAGTCAGACTCTTCACCATTCCAGACTTGCTTATTACTTATCTGGTACCAATCTACCTAACCCCAGAGCAATGGAAGGCTTGGTTGGCCCGGGCGAAGATCGACCGACAGTGCGGGTGTCAGCAGCGTCTCTTACCACAGCACCACGCGCGCCAATATTCGAGTATGCATAATAATAACCCGATAAAAGCGGTAATGAAATTAGAATTTTACGATAGTTGAAAGAAATATTCTATACAAATATGTCCGTAGTTGAAAAGCGAGCTCTGACAGTAAATATAAAGGAGAAAGCGACTTACCCTGAAGTTTTCGAGCGCGGCAACCACATCCTCAATTATCTTCTCTACCGTTGGAGCTTGTTTATTGTCTTCCAGATACTTTGCCAACAAATGACGTTGACGAGCTCTGCAACAACAATCTTAAGAAATAGGTGCGGTGACACACAATGAAGAATACCTTTTTATAATTTTGTCGTCAATATCGGTAATGTTCATAATGTACTGGACATCGTAGCCAAAATAGGACGTCAACACGCGTCGGAGAATATCCATCGAAAGATAGGCTCTTGCATGTCCCATATGGGAGCTGTCGTAAACAGTTGGTCCACAGATGTACCATTTCACCTCAAAAAGCAACACTTTACAATATACTGGACAAATGGTACAAATGAATTGGACCTACCACATTGCCTTGATTAGGAATAAATAAATCTTTACGTCGAGTCAGACTGTTGTATAGATAAAGTTGAGGAGTGGGTTCACTGTTGGTCGGCAAGTTCCATTCCTTTTGAGCGCGTTTAGCAAGGGCTGAAACACATAATTTGAATAGGTGGAATGTAACTTTAGCGGTACTGGATGGATCGACAATCTCTTATAGGAGTTTGTTGAACGCTGCTATGCCGAACGAGGCTAGTAAGGTGGATAAAACTTGATTTGGTCTGACGTTTCGATCTTCCCGTCGTCTTCAGAGGCCTAAAGATTGACTCGAAATTCCTTGACCTTATAGAACTACCCGGCCAAGCGTTGCATAGAATATAAAATAGAATTCTGCACATCATGTCAAAATCATTCCCGTCATGTACTTCACGCTTGTGTCGTCCCAGTGAGTTGTTATGTTACCCTTTCTCCTACTGGCCAGATAATCATTTATACGCGCCAATAACACACTACCGGTCTCTCTAATGCACTTGCCCTTGCAATCCTTACATTCAATCTCATACACCAATCTCGTGTTCTCTAAAGGGCATTCAGTGCCGTAGAGGAGCCTCTCTCGCACTAATTGACGTTTGATGTTGTCAGTGGGAATAAGAAGAACGACATCATTTTGAAGCTAAACACGAACGAGTCACCGTTGTATAGCGTAAGAGAACCCATCAGATAGAAGACATAAAGGTAACGGTCTTGAAAACATCGTGTATCGCTGACTCTTGTCGTTCGTCCATGACACTACCACACAATATATTAGCTAGATTGGTGAGCCGAAACAGAACACCCTGATTAACGATGACGGTATTCCCTTCTTTAAATTCGAAAACTAACACTAAATTCGTCAGCGAAATAAATAGTTTAGAAGAAACTTCAGGAAAAAAGCTGGTTCCATCCGTTGTATTGCGGAGGAGAACGCATCAGAGATTAATGGAAAACATACAGGTACACGGACTTGGAGGGATCGTATATCGCTGATTCTTATCTTTCGTCTATGACGCTCCCAGGCAATATGTTAGCTAGATTGGTGAGCCGAAACGGAACACCCTGATTAACGATGACAGTATTCCCTTCTTTAAATTCGAAAGCTAACACTAAATTCGTCAGGGAAACAAGTAGTCTAGAAGAAACTCCAGGAAAAAACTGGTCCCATCCTGATTAATAACACCAACAATATTAGCGACACTCAGCAGAAACTAGTGAAACGTACATCAGTTTAAGGATCATCAGCCAACGGAACTTCGACGAAAAAAGGCACCAAAAAGTCGAGCCTCTCAACTTTGTGGGATATTGACGCGACTCATTTTAACAGAAGAGAAAACGTACGTCGAGAAATCAAAACAGAAAACATTGTACAAACCTGCGGAAGGGACACCAGCGGAAGCCATCGATGACAAAGACCTGGCTGCAGTTCCGACGGTGATACGAAACCCGCTGAGGAGCAGAATGACGAAGTTGTACCTAACACTTACAACGTGATAGCGCTGCTAATCGAACGAGAAAACCGAATACGAACGCAAGACGAATCGAAACAAAGGAGTGACGCAACGCTACGTCGCTCGTTTCTCGGCAACGAACGAACTGATACGGCAGAAACGATGGGCTGAAACGACGCCCTTACTCCATACAGCGAGGAATCTCTTGATTTAGTCTTTCTTTGCAAGCTGATAATTTGTGTTCGATTCACATCTGAGTCGTTACTCTATTTGTTAAACAACTTTGATTGTGAGCACTTCTTGTACGGTGTAGAAATAAATTGAATTAAATTTATAATTCTCGGACGCGTGCCCTTCCAGCTCCCACATCACTGCGAACACCTAAGTAATGGGAAAGTGTGAAGCAGCTTTCGATGATTCCAACGATAGTTGTCAAATTTAAAGGAAAACGCGGAAACGAGAATGCTATGCGAGTTGGGAGTGCAACCGAAGAAAAAAGGCTCCAAAACCTTTTGTTTTTTTTAAACTTGTCCTTATTAGATAGTCAGGTGTGAAGATTTCGAAAATGCACATTTGAAATCAATTTCGACTACTCTAAAGATTCCAGAAAGCACAACAGTAACAACGAAACAAAGTCCATATGTTGCACGTGCTATTCTACGAGCAACTTCGTAATAACTGTGCTCCTGAATTTATGGCAGACGTTCTCTATATCATCACCCCACATTCCAACCATAACGGAAAAGTGGTCGTTCAAAAGCTCTACCATGCACCCGCTCAGGGCATAGGCTTCTTAAAGGTGCACATCTAACCCGTGCAGCACCTTATTCATTTGAGGGGTTGATCACTGATATCGCATCGGTTTTCGAAAGGTCCGCAAAATAATTTGTGTGGTGGTGAGTTCGACAGCGAATAGTGAACTTATAATTGAAACCGAAATAATAAACTTTAGCTAAGAAATTCCTGACAGAAAAGGATCTAAGAAGCCTTTCAGTTGGTGTCTACAAAGATCGAAGCTGTTCGAATCTATCCCAAACATCCTGAGACGGTCCAACAAGTTCTGATACGAGAAGCAACAGTGAAATAAAGCGGTTTCGTGCATTTGGAGTTGATGACGTAGTTTTGTTCCATCAGAAGTGTGGCGCGTGTGATTGCACCACGCACACTTCGGAGAGTAAAAATGAACCGCTGGAGCCCGGTTGCACCCAGATTCATGAACGGAGGTTGGGGTACATCATACTTTGGGCGAAACAAACTTAGTATATCCCTGATAATTAAAATTCATGATGACAGGGCGCCCGATACCCGACAAGTGGTGGTGCAATGGCCGTAATCACAGTCGGCACAAGGAACGGTCGACAATTCGAAATTGGTGCTATGCGGGTTGAGGTGAAACGTAATGGTCCGCAGTACTCGATCTACGCCGATTAGCGTGTTATCATAATCATATCTGTCATTGTTTCACAGTGATGGTTTGAACATGTCAAACAAGTTTAAACCGATTGAGCTGATCGTAAACTATGGAAGATATGACAATGATAACACGTTAGAGTCGACATAATGTTGCGGACCATCACCCTGCACCACCAACACACATAATGCCGATAATTTATATACCGGTTTTTGAAGGTTTCGCTAGCATGATGTTTGAAAATGTTGTACCAGGGTGTCGTGGGTTACTGGCGGATAAGAGAGGAGTCGCTCAATCTGACCGCTAGTGCACTCATAAGGCACGGCAAGAAGTGTTTTCTCTCGTCGGCAAGAAGTGCTTTCTGTCGGACCAAATCATTTATGTCAGATCGTCACATCGGAGTGGCTGTTCACAAAATTTTCGGGCACTAAACAAAAAAGTTTGGACACTGTGGAGCGGGCTTAGGCCGGATATTTTCTAAATTTCATCGATAGCGGTTATTTGGGGCGCCAATCACGAATCTGAATTATGGGACCATCAATATTGCCGACTATGGTGTTCAAGTCAAAACCTCGGATTTGGCTCGAACTGTGCCCATGTATGTTATTTCGAACCCCGACTACGGCTGCGATGTTGGTTTCTGGAACTTCGGCTGATTTCGGCCATAGGCAGGCTTAGCCGAGATCAATCGAATTATGAGAAAAAGAATTGGATCTGTTGAAAACACACCGGATAACACCTCTAGACCTAGTTTAGCCAAATGGTGGTTTTGACCCGATCACTAAATTTATTGCTAGAGGCAAAGGTGATCCTCCGCCGAAATTCGAAAACAAACGTCGGAATCGTTATCCGCATGCAAAATAACCACCTTATACTAAGTTTCAACCAAATCGGTGATCTTAGCTGAAAAAAAACCCAGCTTATCGTCGGCGTCGACGAACACCTCCGCCGTGCCCTCGTCGTCGACACACTCCTGCCACCCCTACCTCTGCCAACCCAAGAAGCTCCAGCACCGCCCCTCTCACAATTTAGTCTGTGTAGCACATTCGCATAATAAATGCGTTATACAGTCTCCTCTGCACAGAAGAACAAAATATCGCCACATACAGCTAGCTCCGTCAAACGATATGGGTGCTCTCTGATCGAACTTTGAAAAATGGAGATCAAATTCGTGATCAACACTCAAGAATACCTCAATGGGCGATGTTTCGTTTCTGCAGATAAAGAATGAGCATCAGATGAGTTTTAAACTAGAGGTGAGACCAGCACCACCTAACGCCCATAGAATGACTCGTGGAATTAATCATTTCGGGAAAATCAATGTATTAGCTTTCCTAGAACACATTTCTTTATCAGAAATTCATCATTTGAAGCAGAGTGATAGTTGATTAATTAGTCGGAGAATGCTTAATTATCGGATGAAAAAAAATGACATAGCAGGAAAGCAGGATTGCATCAGAATAAGCAATAGGAGCACGTCACTACGTAACTCGAAAGAACCGGAATAAGTGCAATAGCGACTACCGCCACTAAGTGCAATAACGACTACCACATCGGCTCACAATGTCGACTATTTCAATCGCACCAGATTTGTACAAAAAATCAATATTCCTGCTTTTCTAGAACACATTACGTTTTCCTTATAGGATCATTTCAATAAAGGAGAAGTGAAAGTTTATCGTTTTGGTCGGAATGCTCGAGGAGGCTGAAAACGACGCGGCCAAGCAAGAAAGACAAATAAAATTGCACCAGAATCGGCAATGGGAGCAGGGAAGGGGAACAAAGCGGACGATTGTCGGTCGACAAACTGAGCAGGAGGGGCTGGTTGTCCGCGGCCCGATCGACCGAAAAAGCTCGATGTGATCGAGAGAGGCTCTGTGAAGAGCCTATTTCATCTGACTGTCTACCTTTGTGCCCTACTGACAAAGTGTCGAAGCTACTGGGACAAAAATTATGAAAAGGAGAGGCGTTCCATACAGAGACACTTAGAAATTCGTGGCGCTGTTGCTAAAAGCAATGCAAGAAGGAACCTTTTTTGTCACAGAGTATTCTGAAAACAGAGAAATCTGATTCAGGAAAATATTTTATTACTTTCTTCGAGTTCGTTCAGATCTCTCTTGAATAAGCAACGATGTCTCCTTGAAAATTGAGTTCTTTCTGTTTATTTGTAGCGCAGCTATACTCAATCAAAGACTTAGGAATTGTTTACACTAATAAATTTTCGTTCGAACAGCATATTGATAGGATTGTAGCTGCAAGCTTTAGGATGTCTAACATGATTCTTAAAGCTTTCAGCACGAGAAACGTCGTCTCTCTCTTTCGTCTTTACAGAACCTATGTAAGACCTATACTTGAATACTGTACCCCCGTATGGTGCCCCTCAAAAAGAAAGTTTATCGATAAAATTGAAGGTGTGCAAAAGAGTTTCACCAGGGCCATTTTTATAAGAGCCGGTCATCCACAGCTCAGTTATCGTGAGCGCTTGGCTCAGCTCGGATGCAGTTCTCTGAAGCTAAGAAGAATTATATACGATCAGAACCTCCTTTTTAAGATTGTGATGGGCTTCATGAATATCAACCGGGATGAATTTCTGGGTGGGTGCCGATTTGTTGATAGAACTCGCGGCCACCACCTCCGGATAAACACCGGCGTGGCTCGTACACAGCAACTTCTCGATTCATTTCTGTTTCGTGCTTCCAAAACTTGGAATGATCTCCCTCCTCAGCTATTTGAGAGCTCTTCACCTAAGAGCTTTAACCTGGCATTAGAACGTCACCTAAAGCAAGTGGGTCTTTACTGATACTGCCTTTTCTTTGTGCGATCTTAAGTTCTTAGTTTTCAGATGGTCGCTAGTCGAGCTGCTTCAGAGTGGTCGTTGAAATCTGTTCCCTTCTGTGGCTATTTCGTTCGAGCTTGCACGTTTTCTACGTAACCTCTTGTCGTCTTCCTCCCCTTTTCGCTTTGACTTTCAACTTTTAGTAGTTGCTTTGTTACTGGCCCCTTGCTGTTTTCTATCTGCAAATGTTAGCTTTGTGTTCCCGGTTTTACCGTTATCCTTCTAATCGCATGAGGGTTCTCCTTCAACTTCTGTTCTGTCCCTAGTTTTGTGGCTTTTTATACTTGGTAGGAGAGATTTCTGATATCCCCCCTTTTTCTAGGTCCTTTCCTCAGACTGTTTCACTATTCTCTGTTCTCATAGAAGTACTAGGCCTTTACTGTTGTTGAGACTGCCTCTTGCTGTAACGTTTTCCTTCTAATCCAATGAGTTTTTTTTTCTTTTCCTCTATCACTTTTACTATCCTGTATTGTTTCTAATTGGGCTCGAGTTCTTGGTTCCCTCCGATTTCTCTTTATATCTTTCTGCTCCATTATGCCCTCAACTGAGCACTATTACCTTCGCCGAACGCGTGCCGACTCTCGGCCATATTGCAGCCTTGGTCAGAAGTTTCTTCTCAGCCCAATAACAGCAGTATCTCATTTTCCCGAATGCCTGCATGCTAATGGATGTTTCCGTACGGCATTCGACCTCCTAACTGGGCTAACCTATTATTCACATAAGTCATCTGCGCAAATGCGTTGGCTAGCCCTTTTCGCAGTAGTATCCTTGCCGTTTGATTATTATCTTCTTCATTGATTACTATTCTTACCTCTGTACTGCTTGCTTGGCCCTGGGAAGTACCTAGCGTACATTACAGGTCTTGCATTCTGGCCGACCCATGATTTGTTGTGCTCATCGCATGGATCGGGCATTGCTTTTATTTTTATTTCAATTCTCTGTTCTCCGCTTCTTAACTAAAAAATGGAGTTAACCTCCAACTCGAGCTCTCAGTTCAGCCTGTTCCCGTAGTTAATTTCCTTTTATGCATATTTAAGTCCGACCACTCTTCCAATAGTCAACCTATGTTTGCTTTATATACTGCGTTGGACGAAATAAATAAATAAATAAATAATTATATGAGTTTTTCTTTGCCTGTCGTTGTTGTTTCTATTTTTCTTTTAACATCCATGGTTACTTGTGTTTGAACGCCTAATTTTTGGGTTATTTTTACGCGTTCTTTGGTTATGGCTTAGCACTTCCGTGGCGTACGCCCACGTCGAATAAATAATAATAAAAATAAGAATGTTTTCAGCGTAGCCGTTCGAGAGATAAATGTAACCCAAAAATGAATAGTTAGCCTGTATTATTATTCCAGGACAGCGATTGATGACAAACGAGAAGGCTGTATTTCTTTACGGACTGAAATTTCTAAGGTTGTGGGTTTTCGTTCGTAAAATATTGGGAGTAAAAGAAAAAGAAGGAAAATTGTTCGCTGAATCTTTTTAAGAATATTATTGATCGTGTTTTCCCTTCACAGCAAGGTGTAGGCAGCAACATCATAAGATCTGCAAATGAAATTGCAATCGTCATCGGCTGAAGAGTGAGAAAAATTCTGAAAAGTGCTGACGAAAATGATTTAAAAAATCGAAAGTGTCTGAAAAGACCTGTATCTAGGCTTGTAGAAGACAGCTATAGTGCGTTTCATAATTATACGCCACCCCCCTATTTTGGTAGTTCCCACTTTTTTGGAAGAGATGCAGCTTTTCCTCACATCTCATTTTAAGAAGCATGGAACATAACCACGCTGTACACTTTTTCGAGCTACGTTAATATATTTAGCATTTTTTATAAAAAATTTTCGTTTTTTAGTCATGTCACGCTGAGTGGAACCTTACACTAAAAAAGTCTTCATGTTTTTGGTTTCCCATAAAACGAGCTAATATTGTGAGTAGATGCTCTGCACATATACCTCTAGCTCCACATCTTACTTCTGAAGAGCTAGCCGCAGTTTCTACTCTTAGCCGCGTCGATCTAATCATCAGCTGGATCTCGGCAAAAGTTGGTCGTTCCAGGCCCACTGCTTGAGGCTACTTGAGTGGCTCCGAAGGCTATGTCAAGAGGATGTCTAGTAGTCGTTTGCGACAAATATCCAATGAGGGTTAGGGAAAAATTCATAGAGTTACACCCAAAAGTACCGCAAGTCTGCGTCAGATCCCCATAGTTTTGAAGCTTCCATCCCCTTGCTCGTTTACATACTACGTTTAGCTGGTTCTGCTTCATTTTTGAGAATGAAACTCAAACAGCGATGGGCACAATGGTGCATTTTATCGCTTTGCACAATTGTGTCCAGAGAGATTTTCATTCCAGATAGTTTGATTTGACAAAAGAAGGGCATTCTAAAAGTACAGGGCAGGCAGTAGGGTTACTTTCATGTCAGCAGGGAAGAACCGTCATTTTTCAGAAAAAGGAGATTCGGTGGACCTTAACTTTTGAGTTGGGGCGCTTTTTGTGTTATCATAACGATCGAGGTCACCTTCACTAACACACAGTTGGATGGAGAGAATTACCAGAAAGTGCTAGCAGATCAAAATATGCCTCCTCTAAGCCAGCGCCGGACAGTAAAATTCTCGATTCGGCGGGAATACGCGAAAATCCATCTATGGCGCTCGACTTAATCATCCTCTAAAGTCCACGGTGTTGAGATCTCAGAGGAGGTTGCTTGTAGGCTAGATCGCTATACAGTGGAAAATCGTTAGAGCATACTAATTCGAGATGTGTATGTGAACAGACATCACTAAGCCACCATCACGGAGATCAGGTGTGCCACATTGACGTGCATGAAAATCGGCCCACAAATTCTTTGAAACTCGCGCTCAGGAATACGGAACCGCTTGATAGCAGCGGTGGGGAAACAGGGAAAAATAATCAACGAATTTTATAATCGGATTGTAACTGCATCTTTAATAAATCTACAAGAAACCAAAGTGTCGCGTTGGGCACAAAAACCTGTGGATGTTAAAAAAATCGATATAAAAAAACACCACATCAGGTCATAAATTCCAAAAAAGCGTTTTCCATGGTTATTTTCCATGCTGATGAAAATGGCATTAAAGAAAGAACCGCATCTCTTTCGTTAAAGTGAGAACCACCAAAATAGGGGGTGGCGTATAATTATGAAATGCACTATATGTACCTTTTGCTGTTGCTGATATCCATATCATCAGATTTTTCGTAATAACTTTCGTAAGAAATTAAAGATAAAGGTGTCTACGCTGAAAAGTTCCCTAAGGACACGACGCCTCATTTGTCTTCCATTCAGAAATGTAGAGGCATGGTGAATTGGCCTACACATTTACATGCGGGGGTCTGCCACTGTAACAAGTTTGCGCCTTTACCTTCCCAGACAAGCCTGCTACCATTTTACCCAACCGCGGAGCGATGGAGAGCTTTGTTAGCCCGGGCCATGACCGATCACTCGACCGTACCGGTGCCACCAGTGCCTCTTACCTCTGCTCCTCGCGCGCCTAACGGAAGGGAAAACAGACACATCATTGTGCATATCATTATTCGACACCAAGAAGACACTTGTTTGAGTTCTCCATGTTTTGCCCTTTTTTCGGTGATTTCCACTTTGCTTGACCTGGTTGTAAATACTTACAGCGGGAACAGTAAGTGTGCCCAATTACATGCCGGATGTCTGGGACGGAAAACAAACCAAATCCATTAGGGTGCGGGATACCATCATTCGCCTCACCCAAACTACTTTGCGCAGATCCGGTTCGACACATATAAAGCCATTGAGTGGACTCCATACCATGCCATGGATCTCGAAACCAAAGTGAGTAACCGCTCGTTCTTCCCCTTTTTTGTCTTTCGCGTCACACTCGTCAAACTCTATGGCATTTGGAAACGTTCCCACTGTTAAGCGTTCAGAAACACCCATTATTTGGCTCAAACAGCGAAATTTGAATTTTTATGAGGAACAACAAGAAACGTTTCTCTCTGTCAGCTTTGCTCTCCTCTTAAAAACCCAAGTATTACCTTTCTTCATATCTTCATAAGCCATGCGCTACTGTAGTAGAGTTTCATTAACGAATACTTGTATAGCGAACTATATCATGAAGGTCCGCTAGCACGGCATTATTTTTCTTGCACAATTCTTTTGCATCGTCCACGCTCACTCCCGGTTGGTTGGAAGCCTTCATCCTAGTTCCCGGTTTTGCATTCACTGCATAGTCTGACGCCTTCAATATGTACAATCCAACCTTGGTCATCATCGCCGGCTGCCACGGCTTTGAACGCATGCCCAGGAGCTTTATGCGCCGCTGGGCATGCGTTAACGGCAGCAACCAATGCTAGCTGTTGTACAGCCGGAAAATCCGGTTATCTGCTCGCGGTCGGTGAGGAACGAAGCTTTCGACTGTGCAACAGCTAGCATTGGTTGCTGCCGTCACCGCCTTTTTATGCGCTCCTGGGCATGCGTTCAAAGCCGTGGCAGCCGGCGATGATGACCAAGGTTGGATTGTATTGAAGGCGCCAGACTATGCAGTGAATGCAGAACCGGGAACTAGGATGAAGGCTTTCAACCAACCGGGAAGGAGCGTGGACGATTCAAAAGAATTGTGCAAGAAAAAAAACTAGCGAATTATTCCTTCGGCTTTTATTTATTCATTTGTCATTTGAATTTTCAGAATAAAGAGTAAGCAAGATAGCAACATAGTATAAACAAAAAGGGGTGCAAAATAAGTTCCGCTGCTAATTAATACATTTTTTGTGTGATTCTAAAAATTAAAGAAGCTCGAAACATAGGATTTCCCAAGTTATTTCTCATTGAAACCTGGGCGTTAAACTCTTGAATGTTGCTGTGCCGAACGAGGTTAGTAAGCTGGATCAATCCTTATCAGGCCTCTGACGACGACGAAAAGGTCGCCGAAACGGCCAAATAAAGACTGATCACCCTTACTAACCTCTTTCGGCACAGCAGCATTCAAGAAGCTCGCAATTAATTATTTGATAATTTAATTAATTTCGTTACTTTACTTGACTTCATAAAGCGGGAGGTGCAGTGGTATGAGGAGCTGCTGACCGCTGCACGATCGAACGATCGATCCTCATCCAAGCTAACCAATCCTTCCATCTTTCTGGTTTAGAAAACTTGAATTTAATGTGAAGGTGGAGGCACTGACCCGACAGCGGTTGGCCATGCAAGTTATTGTGAGGGCCAGGCACTATGCCTGTACGAATCTCACAAGGGAGGTCAGTAAACTTCCCCCGACGATTCTTAACAAGACCTATATGGTCTTATAGAGCTTGAAGCGTAGATCATAAATATGCAATTAATTTTTGCTGAATGGCAGTGGGTGGTTCCCAAATTGCAAAAAAGGAAACACTGCTCTCACAACACCGCTGAGGGCCGCTGAATAGCCCCTGAGGTGAGACGTCCACATAAGGGTGCTTCGGTAGCTCAGCGGTAACGCAGTGGACTATTGTTCAGACAGTTGTCAGAGGAACACGCGGGCCAGGCGTTCTCTTGAGGGACCTAGTTAACCCTGACTTCTATTGACATCACCGATGACTTAACGATACGTTCAGGTGAAGACCTTCCGGCTTGCAGCTTACGCAGCAGCTACGCTATCAGTTTTGTCGGTTTTGTGTGTATGTATCACTATACCGATGGTCTACAAATATGTGAACCATGTGAAAAGTGGATTAACTGGTGAACTTGATTTCTGTCGAGTGAGTTCCGACTGAAAATTCATCTTCAAGAGTTTTTCACTCGACTTTTTGCAGGCCTCAGCGAAGGACATCTGGAAGGAAGTTCAGGAGCTGAAGACAGTACCTTATGAAAATAATCGAACTGCCAGACAGGCCTATAGCAGAGCTTTTCGCACGGAGACAAATGATCGCTTAGATATGAACGTAAACGGGGACGCTTCGGTGTGCGAGAGCTGCTGCCTGCCAGGACCTCCGGGCATCATTGGCACCCCGGGAAAGCCAGGTAAACCGGGCAGGCCGGGATCACCTGGTATGCCTGGGAATCCTGGTAGACCTCCACTACAACCGTGTGCAGCACTGACCCCTCCGCCATGTCCAGTCTGTCCAGCTGGAGCTCCCGGAAAGCCCGGACCTCAAGGTGATCCTGGAGAGCCAGGAACCGACGGATTGCCGGGTCTTCCAGGAGAAGATGGTGCTCCTGGAGAGCCAGGACCACCTGGTCCGCCGGGTGAGCCAGGAACACCTGGTGAACCTGGCGTCGATGGAAAACCAGGTGAAAATAGATTAAAGTGATTCGCTTTCCTCGGAAAATGTTAGTTCTTAATTTTTAGGAAAACAAGTACCTGATGAGCCCGATGTGCCTGGTCCACCCGGGCCACCAGGTGAGCGCGGTATTCCGGGGCCACCAGGCGAACCCGGTCTTTCTGGTGACGATGGTCCTCCGGGTGCTCCAGGACCGAAGGGAGCACCGGGTCAGAACGGACTGCCCGGAGACGATGGGCCACCAGGGATGCCGGGGCCTCCTGGACCTCCGGGTAAGCCCGGCGAGAACGGGATTTGTCCCAAGTACTGCGCTATCGACGGTGGAGTCTTCTTCGAGGACGGAGCGAGACGTTGAACGTTTGGTTCGGAAAAAATATTTTTTGACCATTGAAGTGTACAAATGTTTGCTACATAGGTGTTGAAATTTCTCTTATTGTGTAGTTTTCACTGATACATAAGTTTTAAATATGTTCCAGTTTTCACTGAATGGTTTCCGAGGTGTTGATGTTTGATGTTTGATTTCTTAATACTATAGGCGATTTCATGTGTAGCTCGGCAATTTCTTCGATAACCGGCAATTTTAACCTATTCGATTAATGTTTTCTATTCCTTGAATCTTATCTATTCCATGAATTTTTCTTCAATTTCTCTCTCTCCGTTCCTTCAACTAACTAAAAAACAGACCTGCTGAGGGCACACACGAGGGCATCCTTACAGAACTCCCCATCTCAATGACTTCGCTTCAGATTAGTGACCAAAAAACGCTACTTACCCTCAGATGCATATACCCCGAGGCGGCGACGGGTACTTTGGCGTTACCCCAACCGAGGCAACTAGAGCCGTCATTTTAGCTCCTGAGTGTTGAATGCCCCGATTTTCATAAATCATACATCACGGCAAGAAGAAGGAAATAACATGGTTTGTTGAAAAACAGGAACGGCTTACTAATCTCAGAGTATTTGAAGTCTCCGGGTCATTCATGAATCCGAACCCGGACCGTATGCTTCACACAGGTGCTCCTTTCTCTTTTCTCTCTTTCCTCTTCTATACTGAAGTCTCGTGAGGACTGTGCTTTCAGGAAGGCTTTCTGATCTCGCCAAGTTAACAAAACCTCATATGTTGAGGCTTTGTTATGTCATTTCTACTGCAATACCTATTTTGGAATGGGACACGCTAAAATCCAATATCAAAGTGTACACTGCGTCGCTTTGGGGTGAACGACCCTAATGCTTTGCTTTGCTTTTTGCTGTCAGTTTACCACATGTAAATGTTAGATGAGATTCTATCTTGTTGAAGTGTAAAGTAGTCCGTGTTTGGAGTTCTTAGATGCATCTTGCTGTTGATGCCGGTATTGTTTTGTTTAGAAACCTATCAAAACATTGGGTGGTGTGAATAAAGATCTGAGCGCTGTTTTGCTGTCGCTTTAGTGTCTATGCTGTAATACTAATGCTTCATCTCGTGATTGTTAATGATTGTTTGCTTAAAGTAACGATAGAGCGGTGAGTTGTCATAGTTTCCAAATAAACAGAACTAGGTTTTTTCACGAGCTATAAATCCTGCCTTTACTCAAAATAAAACGTCATAAGCATAATTATGCAGATCGGATCTCAAATTCGATTTCGTCAATTTCAATACCAATAACAAGGGAATGCTTTAGAAAAAAGGCGGTTAGAGAAATCTACGCATAGGGGGAGAGTCACCAATCCGCGAAGTGCACCATATTCTAGAAATTGGGCGAGCCGTAGCAAAGTGCGCTCCTTACACCTACACGGGGATCGATCCTCGCCTTGGCTAACCAAGCCTTCCACCTCTTTGGGGTAGCGTAAATTTCTACCAGACGTGTTTGGAGTGTGAAGATACTGGTCTGAACAGGTAGAACCGACCAGTCTATTTTTACTTTTTTTATGCAAGCTCCATTTTGCTCGAATGTGGCCCATTGGTTTGGGTTTGTTCGTGTTCATTATGATCCTCCTTGACATAAACCTTACCATTACTCTGTACGTATGAAAAAGATTGAGGATTTTCTCAACATGAGTTACTTCTGCCGCACGAAGTTGTTAGGTGGATAAACTTTATTAACAGCCTAACGTTTCGACCTTCCCGTCGTCTTCGGAGGCCTGAACACACATCGAAGTTAGTGACTTACCAGACAGGCCCACCAAAAACCAGGTCGTCGATGCCGAGGTTCAAAGACGAGAGGACATGGAGATTGAGGATTTTGTTTCTTGAGTAGCAGAATAGCAACAACGGAGCATTGCGGCATTTTGTGCCATTTTTTGAGGTTTTATTTTAGTGACTGCAAATTCTATGCTTATTAGTTTCTCACTGCGCCAGATACTGCTATCCAGCTGATTGTTTCCTGTAGGCATTCCTTTTTGCTTCAAAATTCTTCTCTACAATGCTATTGTATTCCCTTTCATAGAGTGCGAGGCGATCTGACACTGGGAGCGACACCTTTGAGTGGTGGCTTAAGGACCTTGCGCGAAACACTTCCAAAGAATTGGTGCTTCCCTTACAATGCTCTAACCATCAGAAGCTAGTTTTCAGGAAAACGCGGACTACTAGCGAGACGCAAGCTTGACAAAAGGCTTTTTATTGGCTCGGAAGCTCACGAAAGCCTATCGTCTTTGGGAGAGCTTTGAAGACAGGAATTTCACTATCTTCCATTCACGACAATTAATCACAAGAAGCTTTTATAACAATCTGTTTGGTTCTACACGACCTTCTACACGACCTGTAGCGAATTAAGGCATAAATGCTAAATGATTCAGTACTTAGCTAATTATACTCCATAATTATACGCCTGTTGCAGCAGGTGCCCTTTTCCAGGGAAAGATGCAGCTTTTCCTTATATCACATTGCCATCAGCCTTTAAATTATCCATGGAACACGGTTTCATATGCTAGCTCGCGTCGAAGAAAAAAGCGTATCTCATTTCAGTTTTTATTTTTCATTAGTTATTTTTCAGGTTAATGAAAATAGTAAGAACAGAGTGTGTCTCTTTCTTCATTGTAGGAACACACATAACCAGGGGATAATTAATTGTTATAAAATGCCCTGTAGTTATTCTTCGAGCCAAAATTAGAAGCGGAAGCCTGCAACAGAACTTGACGAGACGTTTGCCGTGCAGCAGTTATGTTATGTACTCCATTCTGCACAAGCTTTATTGAGGGGTGGTGCAGTGGTAAAAGGCGCTACTGACACTAGCCCGGTCGAGCAACCGATACCCGTCCGGGCTAACGAAGCCTTTCCTTTCTCCGAAATAATTGGTACCAGACTTTTCTGGAAGAGTGAAACGCTGACTTGTTATAGCGACTGGCCCACGCAGGTCACTGTATGAGCCAAATTTGCAATCACCATTCCTCTACTATTCTGAATGGGACACGAATGCGTGGCGCGTCCTTCGGGGACTGATCAACACCAACAACTTTACGTTACTTTTCTTTACTTGGTTTTGGTCTCACCAGTGTCAACGTTGCTAGGGAGTCTGACGAAAGCAGTAACGCCGAAACGTTGAGTGAATGAAGCCCGTTTTTCAATCTTTGCACGATCTGTAAACAACATTAGCACACTTTACGGTCGCTCAGTACTGGGCGGTAGACTCTCTCAAATGGAACCAAGAGGACACTGAAAATAACATTTCAACGTTGATTGTGTGGGTGGCATTTTCTAGAAAAACGATTCAAGACTTTCTATTTAAAAGAACCCCATTTCCAACATTTCGACCTTCCCTCGTCTTCGGAGGTCTCGGTAGTCCATCTTTGAGATTAGTGCTCAATGTCAGTAATAAATAAGTTAGTGAAGGTAGAAGTTGCTACGAACCGTACATACGTTAGGCAGTCAAACAAATTTTTTCTTTCTAGTCTGAGACAGTTTCTTTGCAGTGTCCAGCCGAATGTGCATGGATGGTTCAATACTCCATTGGTGAACTGTTCATTCAAAAGACACGGTTTTGCTGCTCGATTTTCATATTGTGGCAGCTAAGTTGTTCCGAGGCGGAATTGACTACAACAGTGTTGACGATTTTTTCATTTTTTTGTTGTTTGTTTCTTGAATAACTCTGGAAGGTTTCTAAAAAGTTTGCTCTGGTTGTGAGTACCTCCGAAGATTTGGTTTCTATGTGAAAAAAATTATGAGCGCTACATAATTTGAAGCAGAAAACTACAACTACCTCGCCGTATCGCCGTATATGTCTAGGTCACCACTTCTTTTTACGTGGAGGCAACCATCTCAAATTCATTCTCATCTTACACATGACTGCACATTCTTGTGTTCGACACTGTTGTATAGTTTTGGGGTGTTACCCACGAATAGAAAACGAAATCAGTGTAAGGTTTATTTCCACACATGTGTTTATCGTCGAGTTCCATCTTCGAAGAAGACACCGCCATCGATGGCGCAGTATTTCGGGCAGATACCTTTCTCTCCCTTCACTCCAGGTGTTCCATGCTGTCCGGCAGCTCCTGGTTTGCCATCGGCTCCAGGTTGTCCAGCCGGTCCTGAGGGTCCCTTTGGACCAGGAGCTCCGGCACCTCCGGGAGATCCAGGTTGGCCGTCGGCTCCAGGTTGTCCTGCAGGTCCAGGTGGTCCGGCCGGACCGGCTGCTCCTGGAACGAGCGGCTCCGATTGCGCATTTGCTCCAGGTTGCCCAGCGGAGCCAGGTGTTCCGTTTGCTCCAGCTGGTCCAGGTGGTCCCTTTGGTCCAGGCTCTCCAGGAGCAGCATCGCTTCCCGTTTGTCCTGCACTGCCGGGTGTTCCGGCGTCTCCAACTGCACCAGCTGGTCCAGGAGGTCCGGGTGGTCCTTGTGGACACGGCTTGCATGGAGGGGGTTGAATTGGATCACATGGCTGGACTGGTGGCTTTCCAGGATTGCCGGGGTTGCCGGGAGCACCAGGCTTTCCTGGCCTTCCTGGATTTCCTGGCACACCAGCTGGACCGGCTGCTCCTTTCACACAGCAGGCCTCGCAGCCGCCGGACGGCTTTGCGCCACCTCCGGCCACTGCAGCATGAGCTTCTTGGTAGGCCTCACGAGCGGTCCTGTTGGCCGATGGTTGAGTAGCGATCTTCAGTGTATGCACTTCGGACCAGATGTCCTTGGCTGCGCCCTGAAGTGACAGTTTGAGTGAATCGATTAAAAACGACTGCTTTGCTGCAGAAGCTGAATATAAAAATTCAGGGTATATTTCCAAAGTGATCATACTTCATAGGATACCCAATGTATATTAATCCTAATTTATACGAAGATTCATTGAGGAAACTGAAAGAATTATTGTTAGGTAAGCAAAATGATTTCGAAGGATTTAAAAGTAAACATTGTTGATTGTACTATCTCTCTTCAGTAATTTTAGCCAATGGGTCGCATTCAATGTTTCCTTCCATCTGACATCCTTTGAAAAAGTTCCAAAAAAACTTGTTCACTCATTAAGCACCTCTCAAACTACCACTGCAACCGAAGCACACTGGAAAGACAAATGCACGCTTGTCAGTCGATGTATTGACTCTATATCTTCCCATCTGCTGCAAATGTGGGCGCTCTCGGAATCTGCTGGTTTGCAGCAAAAATTTTGTTAAGCGAATTTCCCGTTTTTTGGGTTCAAATTTCACTCTTTTTTTGGGTGCCATTTCCAGGTAACGTTGTTCTTTGGAACACATCGTCTCTAGAAAAACGTTAGCGTTACCTGAGGCTCTCAAGAGCACGAAAAACACCGAAATGCTGGCTAATTGAGTGTGGTGTATTCATATTGTCGTAAAACGATTCTACTGCACGATAGGCCCAACATTTATTGATGGTTAGACGTGAGCTTATTCATATTGAAACAGCCATAACATTGCTCCGCTGTTGAAGGGTCTTGTTTATGCACAATATATTGTCAGGTGCGTTGCGCTTTTCTTTCGAAAAATCTTTCGAAAATTTACCTTCTATCTATGGAGCGTTGAAAAATTATTTCAGTTGAAAAGACTCAGCGGAGGGTCAAAAAGCTCATCTCATCCTGAGATTTTCTCATTTTGGAACGATGTAGTCGATTTGCCACTCAAAGATTGAATTCTTTTAGCTCCACTGATCGTCGGTCATCAAACGGTGTTTTACTCTCGAAAGCAAAAGCTGCCAGCGATTCAGGTTGGTCCATATCATTTTGAATTATTTCAAATGTTGCGCTCCACATCATTATTCATTTTAATTAATTATTGTTTTTAGACAAGGAAGCTCACCCGACAAAAGACGATCTCATTCTGCATGTGGTTCTTCACATGGTGAACGTATTTGTAGACCATGGGCAGCGTGACACAGACGGACAACACGGCGACGACGGAGAACGTTACAGCCGAGTAGGCGACGAAGCGGTAAGCTTTTACCCTCGTTTCGAGGTCAAGGAGGCTAGTCATCTTGTCTGGGTGGAGGAGGCAAGAAGCAGCACGATGGGCAGCTGGTGAAGCGCCGCTTTTATGGATGCGCACGGTGGAAACCGGCTGGCGGCCGCAAGGAGCGCGCAAACTGGTAATGCCCCCTAGTTAGCCGAGCGCATCAAGTGCCACGTAATTGAGCTAACAACAGCAACTGTGAGTTGTTGCAAACGACGAAGCAAACACATCACGACGGCCCCCACCCCGACGGCCACCCAATTAGACACCTCACTTCCCAGGCCGGTATCCGCCGCGCTACCGTGACCAATGGCTATCCACCCGAAATTCACCACGCCGCTGATCTTTGCTCGCGAAGTCGGTACACAGATACACTGTGTGCAAAAAACATAGTAACATCCTCTTATTTCACGTTCCTACGCTGCTATAAACTTGAAAAACTCTATTTCGAATCATGCAAATTCAATACGACAAAAGCATACCAGTATTGCCCAAGAAAGTATAATACTTTTCATCAATTTGTTTTTTGGACTTCTTCATCAGTATCACTGTTTTTTCTGGACACTGGTTCCGTCACCACGATTGCAAACATCGCTCTCAAAACTTTTGCTTTCAAAAATTTAGATGTTCAAATCTCTCAGTCTTATAACTTTTGCAGTGCCGAACTACCGTAGACTCGAAGTGAGAATTTATTGAGCGAATTAGCTTCGTGTTATATTAAAAATGCTATCAGCTCAACTGGTAACCGCCGATAACGGCTTACCGGCTCATTCCCGTGTTTACGGGTGAGTGCTGAAAGCAACAGCCCGACCGGGCTTAAGAAAGATGCTAGGAGACTCGCAACGTAGTACATCGGTAGCACAGTGGTTAGTGCAGTCTGCCGGAAACAGAAAGACGCGTGTTCAGTTCCCGTTCGATGTTAGTGTTTTGCGAATAACCTAGCATCTCCAAATATATTGTGTGAATTGTTGAAACAAGAAATTAGGTGGTCTTCCCATCTTTTCTGGGCGAAATATAGATAATGTAGTTAGGGAAGCAAAGTAAATAGAAATATGCAGTCGACTTTGACGTACTGTTTAACAATTTTGTCCTATGCATGTTATAAACGAACATAAATAAATATGAGAGCGAGTGGAGCAGTGTAAATAGGCGCTGTTGACACTCGCACGGTCGCGTGATCTTCGTCCAGCTAATCTATCCCTACACCATCAATCGAGTAGTAGGTACATACTTGATACTTGACGGGTTCCCACTTTGCTGGGTGAGATGCAGCTTTTCCTCACATCTCATTTTAGGAAGCATGGAAAATAACCACGCTATACACTTTTTCGAGATGAATGAATATATTCAGCATTTTTTATAAATTTTTTTTCGTTTTTTAGTCATGTCACGCTGGGTGGAACCTTACACTAAAAAAGTCTTCCTGTTTTGATTTCCCATAAAACGAGCTATTATTGTGAGTACATGTTCTGCACATATACCTCTAGCTTCACATCTTACTTCTGAAGAGCTAGCCGCAGTTTCTCCTCTTAGCAGCGTCGATCTATTCATCAGCAGGATCTCGGCAAAAGTTGGTCGTTCCAGGGCCGCTGCTTGAGGCTACTTGCGTGGCTCCGAAGGCTACGTCAAGAAAATGTCTAGTAGTCGTTCGCGACAGGTATCCAATGAGGGCGAAGGGAAAATCTACAGAATTACACCCAAGAGTACTGCAATTCTGTGTCAGATCCCCGCAGTTTTGAAGTTTCCATCCCCTTCTTCGTTTACATGGAGAGTGCTCCACCAAAGAAACGAACATCTGTAGCTTAGCAATGATGTAGACATCTTGCCTGACCAGGGCACATGAGCTAGTTCGACTTCATTTTTGAGAATGAAACTCAAACAGCGATGGGCACAATGGTGCATTTTATCGCTTTGCACATTTATGTCCAGAGAGATTTGGAAAATGGGTCAGGCTCATTCCAGGTAGATTGATTGGACAGAAGAAGGCTATTCTAAAAGTTTAGGGCAGGAAGTAGAGTTACTTTCACGTCAACAGAGAAGAACCGTCATTTTCAGAAATGGAGATTCGGTGGACCTTAACTTGTGGTTTGGGGCGCCTTTTGTGCTATCATAATGATTGAGATGATCTTCACTAACACAGAGTTGGATGGCGAGAATCACCAGAAAGTGCTAGCAGATCAAAGTATGCCTCCTCTGAGCCAGGACCGGACGGTAAAATTCTCGATTCAGTGGGAATACGCGAAAACCCATCTATGGCGCTTGACTTAATCATCCTCTTAAGTCCACAGTGTTGAGATCTTAGAGGAGGTTGCTTGTAGGCTGGATTGCAATACAGTGGAGAATCGTTAGAGCATACTAATTCGAGATGTGTATGTGAACAGACATCACTAAGCCACCATTACGGAGATCAGGTGCGAGTCACTGGCGCAGTGCGTGAAAATCGGCCTACAAATTCTTTGAAACTCGCTCCTGAAACTCGGTCCTGTTGGCCGATGGTTGAGTAGCGATCTTCAGTGTATGCACTTCGGACCAGATGTCCTTGGCTGCGCCCTGAAGTGACAGTTTGAGTGAATCGATTAAAAACGACTGCTTTGCTGCAGAAGCTGAATATAAAAATTCAGGGTATATTTCCAAAGTGATCATACTTCATAGGATACCCAATGTATATTAATCCTAATTTATACGAAGATTCATTGAGGAAACTGAAAGAATTATTGTTAGGTAAGCAAAATGATTTCGAAGGATTTAAAAGTAAACATTGTTGATTGTACTATCTCTCTTCAGTAATTTTAGCCAATGGGTCGCATTCAATGTTTCCTTCCATCTGACATCCTTTGAAAAAGTTCCAAAAAAACTTGTTCACTCATTAAGCACCTCTCAAACTACCACTGCAACCGAAGCACACTGGAAAGACAAATGCACGCTTGTCAGTCGATGTATTGACTCTATATCTTCCCATCTGCTGCAAATGTGGGCGCTCTCGGAATCTGCTGGTTTGCAGCAAAAATTTTGTTAAGCGAATTTCCCGTTTTTTGGGTTCAAATTTCACTCTTTTTTTGGGTGCCATTTCCAGGTAACGTTGTTCTTTGGAACACATCGTCTCTAGAAAAACGTTAGCGTTACCTGAGGCTCTCAAGAGCACGAAAAACACCGAAATGCTGGCTAATTGAGTGTGGTGTATTCATATTGTCGTAAAACGATTCTACTGCACGATAGGCCCAACATTTATTGATGGTTAGACGTGAGCTTATTCATATTGAAACAGCCATAACATTGCTCCGCTGTTGAAGGGTCTTGTTTATGCACAATATATTGTCAGGTGCGTTGCGCTTTTCTTTCGAAAAATCTTTCGAAAATTTACCTTCTATCTATGGAGCGTTGAAAAATTATTTCAGTTGAAAAGACTCAGCGGAGGGTCAAAAAGCTCATCTCATCCTGAGATTTTCTCATTTTGGAACGATGTAGTCGATTTGCCACTCAAAGATTGAATTCTTTTAGCTCCACTGATCGTCGGTCATCAAACGGTGTTTTACTCTCGAAAGCAAAAGCTGCCAGCGATTCAGGTTGGTCCATATCATTTTGAATTATTTCAAATGTTGCGCTCCACATCATTATTCATTTTAATTAATTATTGTTTTTAGACAAGGAAGCTCACCCGACAAAAGACGATCTCATTCTGCATGTGGTTCTTCACATGGTGAACGTATTTGTAGACCATGGGCAGCGTGACACAGACGGACAACACGGCGACGACGGAGAACGTTACAGCCGAGTAGGCGACGAAGCGGTAAGCTTTTACCCTCGTTTCGAGGTCAAGGAGGCTAGTCATCTTGTCTGGGTGGAGGAGGCAAGAAGCAGCACGATGGGCAGCTGGTGAAGCGCCGCTTTTATGGATGCGCACGGTGGAAACCGGCTGGCGGCCGCAAGGAGCGCGCAAACTGGTAATGCCCCCTAGTTAGCCGAGCGCATCAAGTGCCACGTAATTGAGCTAACAACAGCAACTGTGAGTTGTTGCAAACGACGAAGCAAACACATCACGACGGCCCCCACCCCGACGGCCACCCAATTAGACACCTCACTTCCCAGGCCGGTATCCGCCGCGCTACCGTGACCAATGGCTATCCACCCGAAATTCACCACGCCGCTGATCTTTGCTCGCGAAGTCGGTACACAGATACACTGTGTGCAAAAAACATAGTAACATCCTCTTATTTCACGTTCCTACGCTGCTATAAACTTGAAAAACTGAAATAAAATTTTGAAACACAATTTTTTATTATTTTGAAACATAATTTTGAAACATCTTCTTCAAGACGTATTTACACTTATCAGCAAGAATGCTCAAGAATAAGGCAGAAATGCAGGTAAAGTCGCCGCACAATGAGATCTCAAAGTGATTTGCAGCAGTGGTGAAACATACAGAAAAAGTTCAGTTAAGAAATCGATGCAGTTAGGATTGCGATATATTTCGCAGAGACAGTGATATGCAGGATGAGGAAGTTGAGTTTTCAGCTGCAAATCATTCAATCGTAGGCTGACTTTGCCGCCGAGTTTGAAAGAGTCTTCAGGACTATCAGTAGGGCTAAGAATATCCTAAAAACATATTCTATGGCACTTATATTTAGATGTGTCATCTAAGGGTCAAAAAGAGTGCCTTAAAGCAGGATAATGTTTTTAACATAACTTGTCTCCACGACAATATCATTTAGGCTCTTCATTATTTGAGCGATTAGTCACGAACCAAGGATTTGTAGGGGAAAAGGACTGAAAATCGAGGGGTGAAAAAAACTGCTTTTTAACAAGTTAAACGAATATTCAAAATTTTATATGAAAAGATAGAGTTTGAACTGCTGAGTTCATGTACGTGCTCATTTTCACGAATTAATCAACTTTGAAGAAAATATAAAAACGGCGGTTTCTGCGCCAACAAACGAGAAGAATGTTTTTAAATCGTTGAGGGACGTCCGGCAATGCAGTTCAGTGTGACTCTAAGCATTTCGTCGAGCGTTCTAGTCTCACCAAGTCGTTGAGAACTAAAGTGATCGCCTAGCTGGGCGCCCAGTGATAGCCAACCGCGGCAGGCTCTAGCACATCACCCGCCTATCCGTTATCCGTCGAAGTATCAACGCCACCAACCGCGGCTTTATTCGATTTATGTGGTTATTTATTTATCCCTTGGGTTTCAGAGTTGTTCATGCTAACATTTTTATTCTTTGCAATGTGTTTGTACTCCTTATTGTTGACTTTAATACAGCTGTCGTATCGCACTCTTATTTCTTCTCATACCTATCTCATACCTCTTTCTCACGACTGTCTCAAACAACGTAATTAATAATTCAGTGAGTAAATAATTAAAGAAACTTTTTGGAATCATTCAAAGAAGTGCCTCCTTGTGGTGCATTCACCATATCTCCAGAGCATTGTTTAACATGTTGTCCAAGTTCACGGTCAAATCAAAAGCTCTCGCAATCTGAAAGTGGCTTGATTCATATAAGGGGCTGTTGTCGGTTTGTATCCTCCAAGAACGTATCGTGACGAGTTCCTATTGCAACTTGATTCGCTAAGCGTTCGTCAAGCTAATGGCTGCTGTCTTGCGCACGTTGTTCAATTGTATCCAGTAAAAGTTTTGTTCCGTACACCTTCCCTCATCAGGCGCCATCCATCAGCTCTGCCACCATCGTTCAATATGATTGTTCTGGTTCCGATCAGATTTGTTGTACGATTAGTTACATAACACAAGTCCGGAAAAAAAAGAAAACCTGAGAATTATTGTATCCCATCATCTATCGTTTCACTTCATCACTCAAAGGTCACGTAGAGGTTTGTAGAATTACGCTTAATGCATTTAGTCGGCCTATACAGCTTCTTGAGAGGACCGACTGATGTTCAACTCATGTTGTAGCTTTTCAGATAATTTGGTACCAACACAGGAGACGCGAGAAGGGTGATTATGGAGAAGGAAAGGAACTCGGTTGATGTTGGAACGATTCTCATGTTCTCGAAAGAGCAATAGCAGAATACATGTAGCAGAATACATGAATGTATTAACTCCTTTTCCACTTCAAAGGCCACGCCGAGGAGAAGTAGCTTTACGATACGCTTCCTCCGATATTCATGGCCATGAAACTGATTAGCACACATATTCGAACTATAAAAGAAATCCAGAGTAAACTTTGAGAATGGCTACCGCAATCCAACGATAACTTCTCTTAGTGTCCTCATGATTCCTGGCTTTCCAATGACCACAACTTTGTTCGCCAACGTTTTCTATTTGCCACCTACAAATATGAGGCCGTAGGTCGACGCATCTGAAGATGCAACTTGGGTGCTGCCATCAATCTTGTGCCGTAGCAAACGTGTATTTTTATCGGAAACGATCTCGAAGTGAGGGCGACGTGCTTGTGACACTTTATGCAGTGTTTGTAGCTTATCTTCGCCTAGAGGCAGGTTCGGTCTGTAAAACTTGCTATACTTACTTGTACGTGCGTGGTGCAGAAGTAAGGAGAGCTATTTCAACCCGCGCTGTCAACAACGTCGCTCGGGATAAACAAACTTTTTATAATTCCGAGGTCGGGTAAATTGGTATCAAACTTGTCTGGGAAGGTAAAACACTGACATTGACCATGGTCGACTCCCACAACGTTGGATTAGTCAAATATGCAGTCATGCCTCTACGATTTTGAATGGAATTCGAATACGTGGCGCATTCTTAGGGGTCCATCAGCGCCAGGCTTACTCTAAGTCTCTCTTTTCAAGTATGGTGATTGTGTAACCTTCACAATTTTGAACCCCCCATCGCCTGTTCAGATGTAGATTTTTGGCGCCCCTGTACCTGGAGAAGTGCTTGTAACCGTGTCGTAGATGAAATTTGCGTATGTTCACAAAAAGTCCATTTTTCACCTAAACAAGACTTTTCCTCGTTTTTTTCCTAAACAAGGCAATGTCCACATATTTAAATCCTGTACCATCCCGATTTTGACTGATGTACTGTCTGAGAAAAGTTCGAAAAACTGAAGGAAGACGAAATGGTAAAAAGCGAGGAGAAGAGAAATAAAATAAAATCAGAGCAACACGTTGTCCAGGTCAAAGTCATCGCAAAAGCTTCCCCATTTAGATACCTGACACCAAATTATTGTTTTTTCCTGTAAGTCGTAGTTGTCCGCAGGTTCGAAAGCTAAATGGAGACTTTATGCTGTCAAGATCTCAAAGTCTTTCTGGAATTATTCGCTCGAAACCATCCTCGGCTGTGACGCATAACTGTGACCGTAACCAGTAGCTAGAAGTAAAACCAGTCGTCTTATCTAAATCATCGCAAATTAAATGCGATTTGCTAGACAAGCGCTCATTAGTCTGTGAATCATCCCTGATGTCCAATCTTTGGATAGAAACGATCCTGTGAAACAGAGTTCTTACACACACGTTATATTGCATATGAGTAACACTGACACAGTCACAGCAGCTGCACTGTATGCTTGCTAAGTATGAGATCAGGAGAGAAGTTCTTCTGAAAGTTCTTCCAAATTTACTTATTCACAGTAGCTCAACTGAACAGCAGCTACTGTTTCAGTTTATCGTGATGGAGGAAAGATTGAGAAACGTCGGTTTGCCCTGGCATGACGCTCTTCCTACGACGGAATGGCCCGCACTACGCTGACGGATCACGAAATGTTGCAGTTTGCGATGTAAAGTATGTAATCGTAGATAAATAAATAAATAATTGAATAAATGAATAAATATGAATAATAATAGTATGTGCTCGAAACCTTCGTGCAGCCCTGCTCGACACCTTGTTCGTTGGGCCCTTCTCACAATGATTTTATTATAGCTCCTATTGTGTAGAATGCTTTTTGTTAGTCATCTCAAGATAAGTGTGAAACAGGAATGAAAACATTTCCAATGTTAGGAGTTTTGGCTCAGGGCGCGCGTGGTGCAGTGGTAAGGGGCGCTACTGACACACGCACAGTCGATCGATCCTCGCCTGGGCCAATCAAGCCTTCCATGCCTCCGCGGTTGGTTAATCGGTACCAGATATTTCTGGGAAGGTAAAACACTGATTTGGTTTAGCGGCTGGCCCCCGCAAGCCATTGTATAGGCCAAACACGCATTCAAAAAGTCTCTACGATTCTGAACCGAACACGAATGCGACGGTGCGTCCTTCGGGGACTAATCATCGCCGGCAACTTTATCTTTACTTTTTGAAGTGACTCCTGTTTTTTCACAGGCTGTTAGAAGGGTACATAGAACCTTGTGGAAAACTTCGTGTGAGGAAGAGCACAAGTGAATGTGGAATTGAACTGACCTATGAAGAAACGCTTCAAAAGTTAGAAATCAAATGTTTCAATGGAACGTTTCCACATGTCAAAAACCGCCTAACTTATACGACTACTGAAATCATAAGCAACATTTTCTACTCTGGAGAGCGATGCATTTTCACAAAATTTTACTAATCAGTGCTCTCATTTTTACACTGGAGAAAATTAAAGAATCTAATAATCTAATCGATAAAGCGGAACTACAGCAGTTTAGTACGTCAAACTTCTAAAACACGCTCATTTGTAACACGCTTTTTCCTTTTTCTAATGATTCACGGGAACGTTCGAAATCAGTTCTTTTCTAATTGCAGTGGGCAAGACCTCAGCCAACGAGGGTAACTCTCATCTCCTATTCGAAATATCGGTACTTGTCAGAAGCTCCGGCTTAGGTCAAAAAATATACAGTGCGTTTCACAATTATACGCCACCCCCCTATTTTGGTAGTTCCCACTTTGCTGGGTGAGATGCAGCTTTTCCTCACATCTCATTTTAGGAAGCATGGAAAATAACCACGCTATACACTTTTTCGAGATGAATGAATATATTCAGCATTTTTTATAAATTTTTTTTCGTTTTTTAGTCATGTCACGCTGGGTGGAACCTTACACTAAAAAAGTCTTCCTGTTTTTGATTTCCCATAAAACGAGCTATTATTGTGAGTACATGTTCTGCACATATACCTCTAGCTTCACATCTTACTTCTGAAGAGCTAGCCGCAGTTTCTCCTCTTAGCAGCGTCGATCTATTCATCAGCAGGATCTCGGCAAAAGTTGGTCGTTCCAGGGCCGCTGCTTGAGGCTACTTGCGTGGCTCCGAAGGCTACGTCAAGAAAATGTCTAGTAGTCGTTCGCGACAGGTATCCAATGAGGGCGAAGGGAAAATCTACAGAATTACACCCAAGAGTACTGCAATTCTGTGTCAGATCCCCGCAGTTTTGAAGTTTCCATCCCCTTCTTCGTTTACATGGAGAGTGCTCCACCAAAGAAACGAACATCTGTAGCTTAGCAATGATGTAGACATCTTGCCTGACCAGGGCACATGAGCTAGTTCGACTTCATTTTTGAGAATGAAACTCAAACAGCGATGGGCACAATGGTGCATTTTATCGCTTTGCACATTTATGTCCAGAGAGATTTGGAAAATGGGTCAGGCTCATTCCAGGTAGATTGATTGGACAGAAGAAGGCTATTCTAAAAGTTTAGGGCAGGAAGTAGAGTTACTTTCACGTCAACAGAGAAGAACCGTCATTTTCAGAAATGGAGATTCGGTGGACCTTAACTTGTGGTTTGGGGCGCCTTTTGTGCTATCATAATGATTGAGATGATCTTCACTAACACAGAGTTGGATGGCGAGAATCACCAGAAAGTGCTAGCAGATCAAAGTATGCCTCCTCTGAGCCAGGACCGGACGGTAAAATTCTCGATTCAGTGGGAATACGCGAAAACCCATCTATGGCGCTTGACTTAATCATCCTCTTAAGTCCACAGTGTTGAGATCTTAGAGGAGGTTGCTTGTAGGCTGGATTGCAATACAGTGGAGAATCGTTAGAGCATACTAATTCGAGATGTGTATGTGAACAGACATCACTAAGCCACCATTACGGAGATCAGGTGCGAGTCACTGGCGCAGTGCGTGAAAATCGGCCTACAAATTCTTTGAAACTCGCGTTCGGGAATACGGAACCGCTTGATAGCAGCGGTGGGGAAACAGGGAAGAATAATCAACAAATTTAATAACCGGATTGCAATTGCATATTTAATAAATCTACAGGAAACCAAAGTGTCGCGCTGGGCGCAAAAACCTGCGGATATTAAAAAATCGATATAAAAAATACCACATCAGCTCATAAGTTCCGAAAAAGCGTTTTCCGTGGTTATTTTCCATGCTGATGAAAATGGCATTAGGGAAAAAACTGCATCTCTTTCGTTAAAGTGGGAACCATCAAAATAGAGGGGTGGCGTATAATTATGAAACGCACTGTAGAAAAGAGGTATAGAAAAGAGGTGGTGTCATCGTTTCAACGAATAAAATCCATTACACAAAGGTCCTTTCACAGGAATGAGGAGCGTACGAAATTTCAATTTGTGATGGGAATTTCAGAGTAACGGTTTGCTCAAACATAGTCAATGAATGTCCTAGTTGCTGAGTAGAGGACACCCGTCAATTATCCAAAGCTGTTGGTGAATTTTGTTCCTGTAAGTTTTCTTGTGTACGTCTGGGGTACTCATTGCTCAGCGGTCGTCCTGATCGACTGCCCGTTGGCCTCCCAAATCCTTTCACACCACAATGTCCGTTAAACTGATGCGAAAGCCAGCGCTCTATTCTCGAATATGTCGCAGTTTCTCGTCGGTGTTGGTATTCGACTGTTGAGTGAGATTCAGAGTAACAACAAAGCTCCCCTATTCGACGAATTCATCAGTAGATCACCTATTTGGTGTTCGAGTTTGTTTGAAAATGAAAAGAGAGAAAGATTTGGGGTTTTGTATGGCGTGCCTGAAGCTTAGAATACGTTGCCGCCTTCCCAGCGTTAGGCACATAGTCGGAGTAATCGTCACAGATGTTCTTGACTAATTACATGTTGAGGCTCGGCCTGTTGAGCTGTCTCGAATGGATAAGGTGATCCAAGGAAGCCTGATCAGTGAAGTGTGCCTTTGCGTCACGTTCAATTCAGTTGCAAACTCTTAGCCGGGCAGATTGCGCCATTTACCTCCAAAACATTTCCATAAGCAAATCAATGACGAAGGAAGAACGCGCCAAGGAAGGCGATCTGAGGAGACAGACCCGCGAATTAAACACGGAATAACACTACTGTAAGCGTATTTTTGTGTTGTGTACGGTAGAAGAACTGTAGATATAGTAAAAGCGGCTGAGATTTCAAACCCCAAGGAGGCTTATTTTCTCAGCCTTCCGTTGCGATGCTGCACGCAGATAGAAACGGAAGCGTTGCGAGTAAATCACGTCATCTGCATTTCTTTTTGAGATTTATTAAAACCTGATGTCGTCAATATCACCGACACATGTTTGAAGAACAAGTTTTCCGATTCTGAGTTGACCCCAGCATGCATTGTTATAGGGAAGGACAGAGGCTCTAACATTCTTGGGGAGTTCGCATTCTATAATACTTCATGATTTGGCTCTTTACAAGCAGATTGCGGTCAATCGTAGAACTTTGAAATTGGGCATTATTTGTACAGACATATATCATCTTGAATAGATTAATGGTGTTGACCAGATAAGCGGCATTCATGTTGTGGTGGTGTCCCATGTTTCAAGCCTTTTGTTCTTTATCCCATATGAGGCATAGCATTCTTGAACCTGATCTTCCGCAACAACTCGAACACAAATCAATCGAAATCACAATGCCTCTTGAACGACTGGGCCACTGCCATTAAGCGCTGATACCACGCCGAAGTCGAGATTTGTGCACTTCCGAAACTGTTTTAGGAAGAGTTCTTGCCAGCAGTTTGGCAACAGGACCACAAATGGTGATTCCCCACTGCAACCTCTACTTCAAAAGAATTTGATAGTTTTTAGTAGACGGTCGTTGTGTCGCAGTCGCTCATGAGATCGATGGCATGACATCCGCCATAGATCCGTCTGCCGATCGCCGACGATTGCCGGCGATCGGCGACGGGCGGCAACGATGGCCGGCGATGGCCGGTCGCTGTGCTGTGCACTGTCATCGCCGGTGTCAACCGATGTATGTTTTTTGATGGTAGGGTTTTTCTCGATATTTTAGACATGTTGTGTCTTTCTTTAGTGTTCTTTTGATTTTGTTGTGTTTTATGTCCTGTTGATGCTTCTTTATGGCTAGGGTAGAGCTTTGATATAGTATTTCTATTTTCACCTTTCTTTCTACCAGTTTGTTCTTACATTATGCTTCATTTTTTGATGAGTCATCCCTACCTGATAAGTCCCGGGGATGGCTTTATGTTACCGTTTCTATTTTTTCGTCCATGTTCAGAGACGGAACGGAGAAGGTTGTTTTTCTCAATTCTCGCTTTCAATTTAGCTATTGCTTTTGTTGTTATTTGTTGTTTGCTTTTATTCGCGATGGTTGGGATGTAACGTCCTTACCGTTACTTCGTTGTTGTTGTTGTTCTTGTTACTTGGTAGTTTTTGACAGTATGAGTGGAGGTGTGGCAGCTAGAGAGCCATCTGTTTGTAGCGTGATAACGAGGGTGTCACCCAAAACCAATGCGGATGAGATCGTCACTACACACTCATGTATCCACTGCTTGAAGCTCTGCTCTCATCCATCTTTCGTTCTAATAGACTCGTTGCTCACCTGCAATGTTTCTTCTGTTAACCTTAGTCTTGTTAGTCTTTATTCTTTTCAGATTTGAGGTCACAGTGCTAAGCGAGAGGGCAATGATCGAACCAGCAGGGAGGATAGTTATGGGAATGGTAGAGCGCTTCAGTCTTATCAACTTAGTCCGCAGCTTCCCAGAACTATGGGATGAGCGCCCTGTGTCCCTCAATGGGCGCTGGCATGGAACGTATTTAAGGCGAAGCTGGAGGAGTTCTATCAGAAGCAGTTCCTCGGTACTTATTAATTCTACTTACACATCAATATTCAATTTGATGATTATTCTGGTACTCCTACCATTTATCTGCCAGGCGTGGCCGGTGGCGAAGCATGCCCCACCTCCCAGCACGTTACTTCACTAGCACAGCGTGTAAAAACAGGCGAAAACGGTGAAAATCAATAGGTCGCACAAATCGTTGGCCAAGTTGACCAAGGTGACGGCGTTGTAATATTCGTATTCCGCGCTTCTATTCTATTCTATTTTTTATTATTCGTATTTCTATTCTATTCTAAAAAGGTAGACGGCGATACAGAGATAGACTTATAGAAGGTACCAGAAATATTACAATATCCATACAACGTGAGAAGGCTGGATTATGGATACATGCGCATATTCTGAAAACTCCCCCATCGCCCTCGGACGAGAGTGAGAAAGAAGTGAGAAGTTCAAACGAAGACTAATCAGTCTGGACCTGATGCGAACGTCTCAGCCGCGTCCTGCAAGTGCTATTGCGTAACAAGCGCGCTAGTCAACGAATAGTTCGCTAATCATCCCGAATTCACTCGACTTTCTCTTGTTGCTTATGTTTCCGGGCCTGGTGCGGTGTATTGTTCATAGTTGGTTTTTTTAAATTTATAGGTTTTTCTAGCAAATAGGTAAGCACCGAAGTGATTGACATCACCGTGTCAATTTCGCATACATGTACTATTTAATGTGGCTTGGATGTAATGTGATGACACCGTCGATAGCATCGGTATCGTCCATGGCGTCACTTAGCTTATTCAATCTGCCCACCACTGAAGAAGCTGCGGTTTAGTTTCTGCGAGAAAGAGGAGTATTCCCGAAGCGCAGAGCCTGCTCACAAGCCCATCGGATGAAGCTCGCTCGCTCGAGGGAATAGTTCTTCTGGCGGTGTTGCAGGAATAACTGCGAGAGAGCGTCTATCGCTCAGAAGTGGAACTAGGTGTAATCCACCACTACCCACCCATCTCCTAAATTTACGCTTAGGCATATTCTTGGAAATTACCCTGCGCGGGGCGCCGGGCGTCGCGGGAGGTGGGGCTTGCTACGCCACTGACCACGCGTGGCAGTTGGATGATAGCAGTACTATTACCAGGAGCCGACCTTCACCGCACATTCAAAAACCTCTGAGATGTTTACCGGAGAAAGCGGGAAGAGGTCAGGGACAACGCTGCACAGGAAGCGATGCTTCGCACAGCGCAGCCTTGAGGATTAATGCTTAGCCTTTTTATGAGGCTACGACCTTCTTGGATCCATCGATGGACCAGCGGTTGGTTTGGAATTTATGACTGTTTATATTTATTGCTTGACTACTAATTACCTGCTATTTTTATTTATATGCTATTATTTACTTATCTAATTTACAACTGTTATTTATTGCATATTTATTATATATTATATATGTTGTCTACATAGGGTCAGATATCGCGCGACTTTTGAAGCTGCACCAACAGAAGAACCAACACAGCCGGCGCAGTATGATGAGTGTGAGTTAATTGATGTTGAGCAGGTAAGCACAGCTTTTGACTTGATTGTTATAAACGTTTTTGTTACATTGAACTCTGAAATAACGATAAAGTGCAAAAATAGTGAAAACTACAAGAAAAAACGGAGAACGACGATACAAACACCCCAATAATGAAATCATCAGCTGGACCCATCGATCAGCTGGTCCTTGGCAACATTCCAGCTACTGCGCGAAAGCGCGGCCCAATGTGACCGGTCGTCGGTCGTCGCTGGCCATCGCAACCCGTCACCGACCGTCGGCGATGGTCGGAGACCGGAAAAGGGTGTATGACAGTGGCTAACCAAACTTTCCATCCTTCCAGGGTCGGGATAATTGTTAGTTCCTCCAATTGGAACTACAGCACCGGACATGCCGCTGCGATAAAACGGCGCCAGCGGCGCTTTCATGTTGCTACTATTTCGCGTGTTCGCATGTCATGAGTTCGTCCCGTTATGATTGTGGATTCGTTTCTTGAGTACAAGTTTAATCACCCAAGTTTGAGGTTGCTATTCTGAATCTATCTGCGTGGCAGTACGACTTCGGTATTGAGGCGAGCAGCAACCTCATCATTGTCATCTCTGACGGATCTACCAAAACCTATCAAATTCTTTTGAAGTAGGGGTTGCAGTGGGGGAACCACTGGTGGTTTTGCCGAAACGCTAGAAAGAACTTTTCAACAGTGTTCTGAAAGTACGCAAATCTGTTCAAGGAAATGGTTTCCTCTCTGTCTCTGAAATCGCTCAGGTGTTTTCTCAGGGAGGAGCAATGTCTTTTAGAAGCATAAGCGATTTTGTAGTTGTTCCATGATCGACTGTCGTTAAATCCTGTTGTGTCGAATATAGAAATACGTAATAGAGCGATTGAAGCCAAATAGCCAAGATGTTACAGGTTTCGGCGCTAAAGTTTCGGCGAGTCTTCGTCAGGGCATGGAAAAATTAGATAAGAAGGGACTTTGAGATGTGCACGGTCTGCAACGGAAAGTATATTGACAAGTAGTGTGCGGAATTTTTTTAAGCGGAAAACGGAACGGAGATGGCCGAAAATTGCCGGAAACCGGGATTCGGAACACGGAAAGGAAATAGTGCAAAAATCACTAAATAATTGGAATTTAGCCAGAACTGGTCCACAAAACTTTTCATTTCTGTTTCTAAAGGTACCCATAGGGTGCTCGTTTCGTTTCCACTAGAATGTCTACTATTTTGGTGGAGTGTTCAACGTTTGGTGATAGCTTCAAAGTAAACGGTGGAAATTGAGCACAAAAACCATATTAATTTCATTCGTCCTTATAAACTTTATTACAGACCAAAGCCTGCATAAGTACGTACCGAACAGACTTTATTGGAGTGAAAGACAAAAGTGATTTCTGGATAGAATTAGAAAACTAAAACGAGTATGTTACGAAAGAGAAACAGCAGTTTTCCGAGATTCTCAGGAGAGAGGCTTTATCTCTGATAGTTTATAATGAAACCAGCCGTGAGAACAGTCTCTCGCACTCTGACGATGTGGCAAGTACCGATAAAAACTTCATTGCAAGTTTTCTTAGGAGGGTGTACTTCGCTGCATTGGTTTCATTCTTCCAGAATTCGAATGGATAATATCGACGTCAGCACAATAACTTTAGTCTCCCTCTTTCACAAAGGAGCGCGGAAGACCTTCGAAGCGCTGTGGATTGCAGTGAGAAATCCCACGATCAATGGAAAGGAAGAACTCGTGGAGGTGGCACAGGAGTTGGCACCATTCGCTAACCTGTGCAGTCTTGATCCGAAGGACAGTCGGCCAGAGGCTCGTTAGAGTGGCCACATTACCTTATGTATCGCCCGTAGGCTGTGGTTGTCATTTTAGTTGTCTACTTGCCCAGGTCTGGTTGTGTTTGCCCTGTACGGTATTCGTCTTTCTCTCCTAGTGCTTTCTCATTCACCGCTGAAACTTAAAATTGTTCTTGAACGAGTGGCCTCTGTAATTCTCCTTCTCTCCTCCAGGATCTGAACTCGCCGAAACGTTAGCCGGAACAAATTCGTAACATCTTGGCTACTTGGCTTCAGTTAGTCTACTACGTACTACTATGTTGTAGTTGTTTGTGTTTGCGTATGTTCGTTGCTTTTTTTCAAATCCCGTGTTTTAATTGTCTCAATTCTCTAGTTACGTATATTAATTTTTACATTTTATCGTCATTATGTCAACGTTGAATAAATTCAACTTCCATTAATCTCCGGTAGATGCTTAAAAGCTTTTGCACAGCCGACAGAAGTGAAATGAAGGCGGGGAGGACACTTTTCCATTTCGCTGCAATTGCTATTTATTACATGGGAAAACGCCGTGTGTATAAATCAACAAACATCGAACAATCAGCAGTCAAAATATAAGTAACACTGAAGCAATTGAGAACACTGCTAGTAACACCATCAATACTTAACATAGTGATCAAATCAACTCAACAGCGTAAAACTTGTACTAAAAACATGGAAAAAACTGCCCTGCGTGCCGTGCCAATGGCGAAATCGACAGTAGAGGCTCTCATCTTGCTCCATGTTGATTTGTGGTCGTTCAGTTTCCGTTTATTCCTCCTGCATTGATTTTGAATGCAGTAGCTGATGCAGTTGTGTGAGCAGCTGATTTCACACCGTCCACTCAACCTGTTCGATCGACCAGTCTCAAGTTATCCTTTTCTTCGCAGTGAAACTATCACTTGTCGACAGCGCTTGTCCATAGTGCTTATCAAATTGTGGACAAACGCTGTTACAGCCCAAGCATTGAAATAGAGCGCAGTACAGCGTCGAAATAGCAGAGTCACAATGAAGACCAGCTTTTTTCTTCGAGAGACAGAGATTGACTTTTTCAAAGATGAACTTGCGCTTAAACGAGTGTTTTCCGGCTCCCAAGGATGTTGGCAAAATTTCTCTGAAGAAGGCAGAACGCGCCGAAAGATATGCTTAATGATTGCGTACGCTTCTGTTGGTCGACACTTTTTCCAACGTCAATTCATATTGTCAAGGAATACTTGATGATCGGATGTGGACAGAAACCCGACTTTTGTCACACAGGAAATATAGTTACGAATTCAAGATTCAGAATTGGCGGAGTGTTCGTCATACGTACAAATGGACAAGAACCCAGATTATGATTAATGGCAATTTCGGATACTTTTCTATGCATCAATTTCCTCAATTATCGATTCTTGACTTCTTATCCAATATAAAGTTCTGACAAAAGCGGTTGCGTCAGAGGGATTGTTGAACAAAATTTACACCATAAATCGAACTAAACACTTCCGCATCCACATGTTTGACGATTTATATACTTTTTTGTTTATTGCGTAATATTTTGGCGCAGTTTATTGCGTTTACAGAGGTCTCCAGTGTCTGCTGATATAAGAGAATCAGTCGTTTCACTAAATGCTGACGCAGTTTTCGCAGTTACTCGCACAATTTGGAAATTTTGATGGAATGATAAGGTAAGGGTTTAGACAACTAGCTTCGATGTTACTTGAGGTTTCATTCATTTTCGCAGAATTGTGGAGGAGGCTGCATCACCTACATACCAGCTCTGATTTTCCCAGTCCCACTCTATTTCCCTTTCCGTGTTCGAGATCGGTTCTGCCTTCAAAGGAAACGGGTACCTGCAACCAGAAGACGTTTTTTCAAATCTCGGTACTCGTAGAAATCCAGAATGAGCCTTGCTTCACTTTCATCTGATTTATAGCGGTTTGGCAGCATCTTTGACGATTTCCGGCAGTCTAGCGTCTTCTCGTCTCACTTCTGCTTCTTCATTCGAGAAATGGAATGCTTCAGAGCCAGCAGCTGTTTTATTATCAGAATGTTGGCTAACAGAGTAACTTCGGAAAGTCTCTTCTTTCGTTTCATGTTTCTGGAAGCACTGTTGCGTATTTGTTGCATTGGATTACGAGATGTGGCTGAAGCCAGCCAATCGAAGTCAGAAATATGTTTAAATGTGTTGTATATCCGAAACAGCCGTCTTATCGGCGAAGACGAGGTGCCTGATTTTATTAAAAGATCTTTTATGAAATAAATAATCCTTTTGTCGCGAATTAACGACGAGTTCCGTCCTCGAAGAAGATTCCTCCGTCGATGGCGCAGTACTTGGGGCAGATACCGCGCTCTCCGGGCTGTCCAGGTGGTCCCTGTGGTCCAGGCTGGCCAGGGTTTCCGTCAGCACCGGGCTTTCCGTCCGGTCCTGGTGGTCCTTTAGGTCCGGGTTGACCTAGAACAGCTTGTCGTTAGATGTTGTCTCTACGACGAATGTCGTTAGTAAACAGTTTCAGTTTTCGCATTCTATGAAGCGATTTAGTTCTCAGTGCGGACTGGATATGTAGCGATCTTGCGACAGAAAACTCGCGAAGCTCCCATCCCCTTATCAGAAGTGATCGCATCCATCAACATTAATCACTAAAAGAAAGTCTTACCTGGATTACCGTCGTTTCCTGGTTGACCTCCTGGTCCAACTGGTCCTTCCGGTCCAGGCTCTCCGTTTGGTCCAGGCTCTCCGGCCTGAGGAGGTTCGCAGACGGCTGGCAGTCCTGGCTCTCCGGCATCTCCTGGTGCACCGGGCTTTCCGGGAGCTCCTGGTGGTCCCTTTGGTCCTTGCTCTCCTGGGGCGGCGTCCTCACCTGGTGGTCCCTGTTCTCCATTCACTCCGTTGTCTCCTGGTGGCCCAGGAGGTCCAGGAGGTCCAGGTGGACCTTGTGGGCAAGGCTTGCATGGAGGTGGGGTGACGGTCTCACATGGCTGCTTTGGTGGGCGACCAGGGTTGCCAGGCATACCTGGAGCACCGGGTCTTCCGGGTCGTCCTGGCTTTCCAGGTGCTCCTGGAGCTCCGGCTGCTCCTGGAAGACAGCATCCTTCGCAACCGGCATCATATGGAGGTGAAGAGGCTTGGGGTCTGGGAGCCTCAACGTTGGCGGTGAAGTCGTGCTCGTCTCCATAGCCGGTCTGACGAGCCGTACGATTGTGAGGCTGTTGGAAGCGCTTCAGATTGTGCACATCAGCCCACACGTCCTTTGCTGATCCCTGAAATCGATGATCTGAATATATATTGAAGTGAAATTCTCCGAATTAGGAGCTCACCTTGCAGAGGATGGCCTCATTGTGCAATTGCCGGCGAACGGTGTGCACGTAGTTGTAGACGATGGGAAGTGTGATGCACACGGAGAGCACCGCAATCACCGAGAATACGACAGCCGAGTAGGCGACGAAACGATAAGCCTTGATCTTCGTGTCGATATCCATGCCTGCTTCAATCAGCTCCACCAGCCGTTCTTTTATATCAGCGATAACGATCCGCCCTCACAAAGGCGCTTTTTGCACTTGTTCACGTTCCGGGCAGCGATAGTGGGAGGAGTTTGGGCAGACGACTTTCGCTTAAAAACGTCGGAATGTTTCTGAGACTGGATAAGTGGAGGAGGCTCGAAAATCCTCTAAGCACCACTTCCGAGCGGAGGGCTGCAACACGAGACACTGAAAACTACCTTTCCACCCTAATGATAGTTGAAATCAAATGTGTGGCACTGACTCGGTTTAATTTATTCTTGATTTCTAGAACAGCTTTAGCATACGCCTGCTACCTGCTTTTCCCCTATTTTTCCTTTTTGGATTGAATCTCTGTCAGAGGTAATGTACCTAACAATAATGTTCTAAATTCGCTCGAGGATGGAGATTTTTTGCGTATTCAAGCCTCATTTCATGGAAAAAAAACTCTGCAGAAATGAAAAACAAGTTCAAGGCCCACGCAGTTGATAGGGATTTTATCTTTTGTCATCCGTCTTCTATTTAAATGTTGAGTACAGCTCTAACTTGGAGTGCCTTGCAGGTGATTGGATCCCATTAAAAGAACTACGCTTAGTGGTTTGAGTGAGCTGAAACATATTCGTTACCCCAAGGGCTCCATCCGTTGCAGTTACTAGCGAACACCATAGCCTGTATTGAGACAGTTATCTCTAACTCTTTCTGTAATGAACTCACTGTAATACAGCGAATAGATTACATCAAGAACTGATAACTGACAGTAATCAACAGGTGATTGGTGGACAACCTGCGAAGAAGTTCAGTTTTAATTTGATGTTACTAACCAGTTCATTGGAGTAGTAACCTCGAACACAGTCCGAGGTAAGTACTTCACTAAACTGGCCCACCAGAATTCTCATCCATGCTCTGCTATGATGCGTAAAGTCCATATTATTAATGGTAGTTCAGACTGACTCCTGTGTTTTTCTTCAGGATATCCTCGCATCGAGCGCTGGCACCCTCAAATTCGTCAGATTCGTCGCCACTTTGCTGTTGTACTTTGTGTCTACCGATTGGTTTATTTTATGATGTATGATATGATGTGTGATGGTACCAGACTTTTCTGTGAACGTAGAAACACTGACTTGATATAGCGGCTGGCCCCGGCAAGCCTTTGTGTAGGCAAATACGCATTCACCAAGCCTCTACGATTCTGAATTGAACACGGATGCGGGGACGCGTCATTCGGGGACTGAACAACACCGACATCTTCACCTTACATTTATGATATGATGTATGATTTCATTCGCTTGCCTACAAGGTGACCTGACTTGCCGACTCTCCAGTCGTCTTCGGAGGCTGAACACCCGCATAGCTATCGCTGTTTCCAGTTATAGTCACTATTCCATGCCCTTTTGATGTATAATAGTACCCTCATTCTCCTAATCAGACGTATCAACAGAGTTCCTTTCATAAGACTTCAGACATTACACAGCATTGCGTTTAGGAACAGAACGGGTCCTACTGTTTCTTGGGGCTGTGCTACAGCGGACATGAAGTCCGCTCTCTAAGGAGCCACGATTTCAACGTTCAAACCTCTAAGACTACATTGGCCTTGAAACCTACTAAAAGGGAGAATGCTCGTCGGAATTTAACCTCAATTCGCACGCGCCAGAAAAGGGGCCAACAGAAACTAGCAGTTTAGGAAGTCACAAATCTTGGCGATCTAAATTCGCCCCGGTCGCCGTCAGCAATTTGCTATTTATTGCAGTGTTTTGAGTGAAATGATTTTGCGTTTTCGCGGTGCGCAGCGAAATTCCCGTCCGGTCGACATTCGTCGTCGTCGATGCGTGGTCGGTCAGTCGAATCGACTTTCGCCTTTCAACTGAAAAAAAGGCATCACGTTCGCTCGCTGCGCTGTCCAATCCGTATCGGTTTGGGGGTTTGAAATGAGAGCTCGAAGTGAAACTCGGTCTACTGGCATTAGACAGACACCGCCAGCTGGTGGAAAGATTTAGGTAAACGTAACCGAAGTATTTAATTGGAGGATTTCTGTGAATGAGCTAATAATACAAGGCACTTGTTGTCTCATGAACGCTCTTCGTATCATAAAGGTACAGGGACACAACTATCACTTCAGTACGTTCAGAACTATTTTAATATATGGAGTTCAGTTGTTTCACTATGCTCAACACCAGTAGGTCTTACAGCTCAATGCTTCAATCTTCTTCTAAACACGTTATGAGTTGTGTTAGTTATGAGACCAACGTTGAGGTTCTTTTCGCTGCACTATTCAGCATATGTTCGCAGGTGAACTCCACTTGCCTTATCGTCAGCTTCCTCGTAGAACCGCTTTCCAGTCTTTATATGCTTTATACGAGATGTTTAACACTCAGGCTCAGAGTAGCTTTTTGGAGACTCTTGTTGATGTCTAATCCCTTCCTGATTAATCCGATTTGTAATTTTTCACATGTAAACATTGTTGCCTTGGTCATTGTTTGTAAAGTGGAAACTTCCTGATAAAAAAAATTACGAAATCACAGCATAGTAAGATCGATGAGTCTCTCGTATTTTTCCCAGGAAGTGTTGATCCTTCTCAGATCATTTTCTCTTCACAAGATTTTTTCCTCCAATCTTACATTGGGACTTTTTCAGATCCTTAGGAAGATTATACTCGGCAAGACGTCAGGTTCTTTTAATATTCATATTAATCTCGTGCTAAAAATGTTAAGCTGCATATGATAGACGTATACAAGTGCAGTGTAATGAAATAGCGGAATTATTCGTAGGATTGAATCCTCAGATGTTTTTTTATTGTTGCGTGTTCACACATCAGAGGTCCTGAGAAAAAGCTGAAGCTAAAGAAGACGCACACCTGACTCAAGCAAAACTATTTCCTTCAGAGAGGAGGTGGAGTATGCAAAACAGCAAAAATGCAGGGCTTTCACAATTCGAAAACACTTTCAAAACTCGTGTCTTCTTAGTTAAAGAAGTGACACTCAGGTTCCCAGCTCTTCGAAGTCAAACTCTTAAATATGATCTGATTTTGAACTCCAGAACATAACGTAAAGGGTTATAATTAAATCTAAGATTCAGAATTGTGCGTTCTTTTCTAAAACCGGGTTTTTCCTACTTTCTTACTGTTTCTCATTCTCATTCTTATTCAGTCTTTCCTTTTTTTCCATCTTTTTTCATTTTTTTCATTTGTTTCTCATTCAGTCTTTCATTCTCAGTTCTCGGGTTTCTCATGTCTTTCATTCTCAGTTTCATTTCGACTTTCCTGCTTTACTTGCTTTAGAAAATTAGTTAGGTTCCTATGTTCAAGTCTACTTTCTCGATTTTGTGATCCAAGATCTTATCAGTTACTCTCACATAATGGTCTCAACACTCAATTGATTTGTAAATGGCTCGTTTTTGATCATCTGCGATGTAAATGGATATTAGCCACTTGGTTGTCGGCGGCGGTGAGAAGTGTTCCGGTGCGGTTAAGCGTTCTGTCGTCTAAACGATGTGGATTTGATATACCACGGCGGGAGGTGATATGAAAGCGCAACGCATGCGTGGAATCCAGTTGTTGTCCAGTTTCGTTCCGACCGAGTCCCGTCCACCTTCACGTCAACCGCCGCCGCCGACCGCCGTTCACCTAGGTAACCCATAACAGTCACATCATTCACATTTCACACTCTTCGCAACACTAGAATACGGAATATATTCAGAGCGCTGTAGTAATGACATATAGAAGACCTAAGCAGAAAGTCGACTCTATTTTTTCATTTGTTTAGTCTGCTCGGTTGGTCCATCGCACTCTACTTTGATACTTCGATAATCCTTTCTTCGGCTGGAGATCATCTCAGGCGGGAACACAACTCTTCCAGACCGTTCGATCTCTGACAACTTGCATCCATAGCATCTATCGCACTCTACAAGATGTCCCAAAATAGAATCGCCTTCATAATCCTCATTGTAAGGAAATTGGACGAAAAAGTCACGTCGGTGCTCTGACGATGGATCACGCGGCGAGCCATTCGCTCCCTTCTTCTATTTGCGATCTTGGGGGTGAGATTGGGTAAGTCACTCAGAAATGGTAGGGTAGGTCGTAGGTCGGCGCTTGGCCGTGTAGGTCTACGGGCATCCATTTCGGATATGTGGGTTGGTGGGTGCAGGGTGCTGAACATTGATATCACGTCTACTCTACGTCGTCTCCAGCACATTTGGCACCCGAACTCTACACAAATGTCCACATCACCATAGTGAAACAATCGCAGGTACGATCATGATAACAATGACAACCGACGGTGAGTCGACGAAATGTTACGGACTTGCAAAAGCGAAAGGATCGTGTTCTTGCCAGATCATTAGCCGACGCCAAGAAAGCGGGAAAGGTTCAAGGGTGCTTCATGCATCAGTAATGAGTCGTGGTTTAGACACCTATGCCAAGAAGTTGCCGTTGTTCTCTGTCGAAAAAGGGTGAGAAACTGGATATCAGAATCGGCCAAGGCGATGTTTTGAGAAAGACTTTAATTTTCTGAATCAGCGTGTCAAAAATTCCTTCACTTTCTGGCGGAATTTGGCACCTGCTCATAGATCGATGACCATGCAGAAGTGGTACCTGACGAGCCCATCGACTATGTTAGTCTATTGGAATAGCCTCTACTCTCCGTTCCTAACTATGGACTGAGGCCTGCTTGGAAAAAATCATCCAGTAGACTAATGTACGTTCTCAGTGTCTGGGAACAAATGTCAGTGAAGAGCGTGCGGGTCGCCGAATTTCTATCCGAAGGCCTATCTCCATTCCATAGGACGTATTTTGAGGTATTGCAAATATGCTACGAAATTGACGCTCTGGAAGTTGATGACAGTGTGTTCGGAAACATCAACGTGAGGAAGCGTGAAGGAACGGATTGCTATACGTAATCATTAAAGAAAGTATTATAGATGAAACTGCCAAGAAACAGATGTTTCAGGCTCGACACGGTGTACATCATTATAAGGCTGAACCTTTGCCGAGCACTAAATCATCATAAATCAGTGAAAGAAGAAATTAAAGTCGCATGGTGATGAAGAAAATAGAGGAAACTCGACGTTCTCAAGTACTGCTACTCTTGAGTAGGGAAAGATTCTTCATTGCTGAACGAGGCTTCCTATGAAGCTACACCGATTCGGAAAACATCGTTGGCGAATCACTACGCGATTCCATTTCTTCTAGATAGACCAATTTTTCCCGAATAAAAAGATCGAAGAAGAAGAATTTGATCGAAAATAAGCTATGTATCTAATAATCGGATCAGGTATTAGAGTAGAATCGATCCCACGACTACCATTGAGAAATGACAATGAATGATGAACCTCGCTAACTAGGAACTACTACAAATACTAGGGCTGAACAGACTCTTCTTTTCTGTTGTGGTTGGAATGTTCTGTAACGGAGGAAGCAGATATCTTTTACTGGTTGTCCCACGACTACCATTGAGAAATGACAATGAATGATGAACCTCGCTAACTAGGAACTACTACAAATACTAGGGCTGAACAGACTCTTCTTTTCTGTTGTGGTTGGAATGTTCTGTAACGGAGGAAGCAGATATCTTTTACTGGTTGTTCAGCAGAAGAAGCCATTGAGGGCCCACCGCTTTCATAGCAAGCAGTTTTCCGACTTCCACAACAGCAGAACTCGTTTACTAAGCAAATTTGAATATTAGTACGAAGTTTCACTAACACCGAAATAGAAGAAAGCTGGTATCTGGGTAAGATGAATATTGGAAGTGCTGTTGAACCTTAAGCAATAGTTGTAAACACCCTAGACCATATTACCAATTAATCAGTCGCTAGACTCATCGTCAAATGTGAAGCGCATTTGAAAATTTCAACACATTCAAAGTCCTTGGATGACAGAGGCAGATTCGTCGTTGAAGTGAAGACCATCATCGAAACAAACCTAGAGATGCAAACTTTCGAGCTGTGGCCCGAAGAACAGATATCTTTTCTCCAGGAAATATTTTGGTAATCGTTTGATTTCTTTCGCCGCATGAGGTTGGTAGATGGAACGAATTATCAAACGGCATAATCTTTCGACCTGCTCGTCGCCTTCAGAGGCCTGAAGAAAGCTCGTGATTGTCAGGTTACCCGGCCAAAGGCTGCATCCACTCTAGCATTTATGATGAATTGCAAGAAGTGCTAAATGCATACAAAGAGTAATAACCAACGGGTTAGGCGAGATTGGAACCCACGTCCAGGTCTCTCAAAAAATCGCATGGGGTTCCCGTATTTTTCCAGCGTTCAGAAAGTTCAAAGGCAAACTAATCAAGATTTCCATTTTGCCGTCGAACATTCAAAGAACTTCATTTGTATTATGTAGTAAGTCATAGCATTTCATAATTAAGGAAGGTTTTCTCAAACTAGCTTCCATCAACTCTTATATAAGCTTTGATTCCTCTATTAGTCGAACCAATGGCGCCGCAAGTAGTCGACGTCTACACTGCTCCGAATTTTGAGAATTTTGAGAATTGTGATAATTTTTTCACTTTCGGCTCAGTGTTGTCCTCCCCTAATCCTCCCCTAACGGTGAGTTTCAGTAGATTCACATTCCAGCTGCTTGAAGTCCATGAATCCCTCCTCAGATGACAGCTGGTTTCGGTCACAAGGAAATGCATCGCTGTTTTTCTCTATGAGATGGAGCACTCTAGGATGAAGTTGGGGCGTTCCTCACACTCCCGCTCTTTATACACCTAAGTGCAACTCGTACCTCAGATGGTAGAATCTTAAGGCCCATTCACACTTTACTGCTGCAGCAACGCAGTAATGGTGAAGGATAGGGCACGCGCTGCTGCAGTGCAGTATTTCATTTCAGAATCCGATCTGACCTCGAACGAATTGTTTTTCACTGAGAATTCACGTTGAGAGGTTATCGAGGGCGCTGATCACGAATCTTACATCCGTTTTCGAGTTTGTAGGCGAAAACTGTCCACATCAACCATCAACAGAGTTCTAAATATTTGGTTTACTGCCACAGTAGAGTCTGAAGAGGCCCTCAGGTGTTTCATCGACAGTAAAATCGAGATCTGGTACAGTTTGTGTAGAACGGTACAGAAACCTCTCTGTCGTCGATTCCAGCTCTAAACGGGAAGTGGTGAAAGTTCTGCATTCAGGCTTTACTGCCAATAGCGAAATAGTGAACTCGTTGAGGGACCAGCGAAATTTCGGCAGTCTTCGTCTCTCTTCTCGTCTCTCTTATGCCACTTCCAAAATTTTTCTCCTACCGCTCTGAATAAGATCCTGCAACCGGCCGCTCCAGGTGTTGCAGTTAGAGATGAGCCATCATCAATCTTCTTGTCTTCTCGAGCAGCGCCTCAGTGTTCAGGGAAATGCATCTGCTCTTCTGTTTGATAGTGATGGAGAATCAGCGTCAGTACGTGTTCGTAGTCCGTTTAGAAGAAGCTTTGCTCGGGGAATAACCGACTCGCCACTCATAGTTGGATTGACCCTCGTTCAGAAGGTCCTTGCAGAAAACAACTTGCTTCCTCCGCTTCGGTCTATGACAGGTGCTCTAAGTAGACGGAGATCGAATCCACTAGCAAAGATGCTACCACAGAAATGTCGCTAAGGCACCATCTTCTGTTGGTCGATATGTGGTCGACATCGTGAGTCGTGCCATTATGTGATTCCATGTCCATCGACAGTGTTCGTTCTTTTCAATCAGCGAATTGCCGCCGAGGAGGGCTGCAGCAGACGTGAGATCAACTAGACGATTTCCTTTCTTGTTCGTATAGTTTCTCCAACGACTTCTAAGCCTTCACACATATCGTTTATCCCACGACTTCTAATCCTTCACTAATTCCGTTTTCGAATGTTGCATTGAAGACAGCGAACTTATAGAAATACTTCTTTTTTTTGGATGACTTCCTCCAGTTGTAGCTGTAGCGCCCCTACCTCCAAATCGTCAGCGTGTAGTGAGTGTTGATGTTTGTAATGATCATCTGAGCAGCTGGTAAAACGACTAGAGGAGACAGGATCTCGGGAGAATCGAATGGTTGGACAATGAACGGGTGCACAACGAATACAACGCCACCGACATTCAGGATAGTCTTTGTGACTATCAGCTTCATGAAGAGCGAAAACGTTGGAGGAAACTGTTGCAGAGCATCAGACAGTTTCTAGGTCGCGCACGAGATGTGTCATCACTGTCCAGAATCCAAGACCTCCCTCCTGCGCACCCAGAGATTTCTTCGCCTCCCACCGTTTCACGTACAATCCGGCGGCTTCTTGACAGCACGGCTGAAGATGCCAGAAGCCCTTTCCGATGCAGGACTTCCGCTGTGTATCGTTATCTTACAAGCATTGCCGCCTTCTCTGCGTTGATGGTATGGATCATGGAGATTGATATTTTCAACCTACAAATGGTATTATAATGATAATACAGGTACTTCTCAATATCATAATTATTATGGTGGTAAATTTGTTCTTTGATTCTTTTATCTAATTTCCCAAGTTCTCTTTTCTTGAAACCTCGGCATGATGTTAAACTTGTCGGATGCTGCTGGGTAGAACGAGGTTATTAAGGGGGAAATTTCATTCGGCCTAACGTTTCAACCCTTTCGTCGTCGTCAGAGGCCCCGTGAGCGCTGCCGACGCGGCAACCTGCTCCCAATATCAGTCAATGCAACTGACAACTGCAACTTGTGAGTCGTTCGGTACAGCAGCATTCGAGAAGTTTACCATGCGACATCGGTGATGTGTTGAGCACAAATTACAAAGCTTTTGTTCGTATCATCATTGTTCCCCGAAATGTAAGTGAACGCTTTAGCTTAGTCGTACCACTAATGATAGTTTCTTCTGTAGAATGTGTTACAAATATGATAAGTTGTTGCTGCCTTACAAGGAGTCCCTCTATACACGTGCCAAGCTTTGGCGACGTAATTTTTACAGGATGTAGGGTCTCCCGTGGATATTACGAAACCATAGTTAGTTTTTCCGGAACGACCTTATGTGGTATCAGTTGTTAGTTGTTAGCACTGTGTCCTAAATCTAAGCCTAGGGCAGTCCTAACTCGTAAGTAAAAGGAAGAAATCTTATGCAGGACTGCTGCTGCACAGTGGCAAATCCAAGATAGAAGGATGTCTGTAGGTTGTGTGTGAAAGAGTAGTAAGTCTTTTCAAAGGCCTAGGAGTTATCCTCCCGTTGTCTTCTTCCACTAACAATAAACAAGGGTTCAATAAAAATTAGCTTGCAACCAGTAGGAGCACCTGTGTTGCAAGAAAAGTACTGATATAAATAAATGAACACATTTCAGCTTACCACTGCCGCTTTCCGTTCAAATACAGACTTATCAACGTGGAATGGGTTCGCTTTGAAAGAATTAATGACAGAACCTTCCAAGTGCTTGTTAATTCGACTTTGTCGGATCCCAAAACTGTGCTCAGCGCAGTTCCGCAAGGGGGAGTGCTCTCCCCACTCCTTTTCAACATTTATATTGCTTATTGTTTGAGTCTAGAGATGTTCAATGTAAGCAGCACGCAGACGATCTGAAAATCTACAAGGAAATTTGTAGTGAGCATGACATAAGTGCCCTCCAAACAGCTATCAATTCCTTAGTTGTTTGGGCGCAAAACTGGCAGCTGCCTCTCTCTTCATCTAAAACCTTGCATCTCAGGCTCGGTGGTGCTGAACGTGCGGGCACCCCTTCTCATGTATATCTCTTAAATGAGTCTCCCATTACTAGAGTACACCAAGTTAAGGACCTAGGTTTTTGTTACAACGAAAAACTTGACTTTTCGTCACACTGTAAGGAGATTGCGTGTAAAGCCACAATACGTACACTTCACATCTTCAAAGCCCTAAGCACTACTAATAAAAATGTTCTCGTCTCGGTTTACAGAACTTATGTCAGGCTGATTCTTGAGGGCTCTAGCACAGTCTTTTCACCACACAAAAGAAGTGACATGAACTTACTGGAAGGAGTCCAGAATAGTTTTACTAGAAAAATCTTGTTAAGAACAGATGGCCTTCTATACTCGCGTATACCTCGTGCTCAGTTCCGCAATAAATACTTAGGGCTGCTGACGTTGAAGGTTAGGCGACAAATCGCCGATACGTGTATGGTTCACAAATTACTCAACAGAATGACTGGAATGGAAAGATCCCGATTTTATGATCTAGTACCCTCTCGTACAAGAGGGGAAGGAACTAAAATATCATTTGGCCGGACTAGTACTTCCGTCAGGCGTGATTCCTTTACGGTTATAACATGACTAGTCTACCTAAAGCTTTGCAAAAGGGCTAAACTCCCTCGCTCACTTCCTTCCTTGAAACACCACCTTATCAAAACTCTCTCTGAACAGGAGAAATACTGCCCTCAGTTATGATGTTTGTTTTCTTAAGGTGTCTGTATCGCTTATACTTTTTAGTATTATTATAGCACTTTGAGATTCAGTGCTTTTTGTTGACAGGCATTTTTATTTTTTCATGTTTATTGTGATCAGCGGTGTTACTTTCTTACGTTTGTCTTATACAACGTAATAAATTGAAATTGAAATTGAGAACAAAAAAAGAGACATAGAGGTTAATATGATAACTGCGTGCCATGTAATCTTTTGTTTATATACATATAAGTCTAATTTCAAGGTGAGAAATTAATCCGCGACAATCTGGTATTAGTAGGTATCGATGTAACTCTTATATATAGGAAAGACGCAAACGAAGAACAGACAATGAATGTAATAAAATAGAAGAAATTTTTGTAAGAGGTTTCTACATTAGTTTTGTTGTGCTTTGACATTGATTTTATTCGAGTTATCGCAACATATTTAGGGATAAGCCCGGTACCGTCATGGCCTCAGGAACAAGCAAACAGGAAATGATCGTTGATTGGTGTGAGTGAAAACGTCAACGCACTCTCACTGAGTTTTCAATACAGATAGGGAGAATTTGGTTGATGCCTACCAAATCAGTGTGAGGTTATTTTAATAAACTGTTACCCGTTGTAACAAAGCTGATTAATTATTACTGTTAGCTGTTGCTGTTGGTTGAAAAAGGAAGTCCTTTCTCAGTCCAGAATGAGAGGAAATTACAGAAAAATAGTATATGCAACTCCCAGCGCACGTGCACAAGCTCATTCGTTACCTGCAAGAGCTGATCAACGAAGTACGGAAAGCTGAAATGCGGAATTCACCAAAAACTTCAAATGCTACAAATGAATTGCTAAAAATGCTCTCGTTGAATACTGCAAGTTTCTGGCAGCCGGCCAAGATTATCAAATCGCACAGCTTCTTTTGTCGTTGTGTAAACCTTGTTCTAAATTCTTTTTTAGGCTTCCTCCTAAGGGTTAGTGTCAATTCTGTGCTGTGAATAGTAACCAGTTGCGCTTCATTTTCCCACAGCTGTCTTATACCTGCCTCTGTATGTGAAACCACGCCACAGTGAAGTTTTCAACTTCATATTTTTCGACTACCCGAGTAACTTCAGAAGCTTCCAAAATCAATACAGCATGCTCGAAGCGCATATGTCTTCAAGAGGATGATTAAGAATATTGACCGGAATCGATGTTCCGGATCTGTAGGACTAGCAGGGCCGAGAGTTCTTAAGCTCTACGTGCTATCTCAGTTATGGAGGCACCGAATAGGTACCCTATAACTGCTTTGACGATATATTGGGAATTGTATTCTTCAATGCAGGGCTATAGCAGGCATTTGTTTTGTCAGCATAGAAGGTCGGAATGTACGTGCGCATCAAGAACGGCTTACTTACACTTATAGGAATTAGGCCCATACAGTGCGTTTCAAAATTATAAGACCACCCTAAAATTTGCAAGTTTTGCTCCTTTTACTTCATTTCGTGAAATGGTACTGCTTCCACTGAATTCAGCGTGGGCTGAAACCATACTTGACAACAACTCAGTATTATCTCAGGAAAAGTAAAATTTTTATAAAGAAATGTTCGGAATTCCACTGTTTCAAAATTATAAGACCACTCAATATACACTCCCGTTTTATTACAATAAAAAATCAACAATTACAAATTAAAAATTAACAATTCCACCGCGATTAGAAACAAGTTCAAAAATTCTGTCTGGCATGGTTTTCACCAACTTTTCCAGGATACCAAGATTCAAACTGCTCCATGCCTCCTCGATTGCTCTGCGCAGTTCTTCGACGTTGTTGAATTGTCTCCCGTCGCTGTATATCTGACGTACAAGAATTCCCCAAATGTTCTCAATCGGATTCAAGTCCGGAGAGCAAGCTGGCCACTGCATCACGCGAATATTCTTGGAGTTCAGCCACTGCATAGTGGACCTACTGGCATGTACAGATGCGTTGTCCTGCATGAAAGTGAAGTCCGACGTACGATGTTCGCGAAGAACAGGTAGCAAATGATCTCGAAGAACGTTCTGATAGTCTTGTGAGTTCATTCGACATGTTGTAAATGCTAGCCGAAGAACACCAAGGCTACAAAATGCTTCCCAAACCATCTGGGAACCACCGCCGAAATTACGTCTGCTAAAGACGAGTGGGTCCTTCCGCAAGTCGCGCCAATAGTAATGAGATCCATCCGGGCCATCCAAGTTGAAGTTCTTCTCGTCAGAAAACACTACCTAAATGCACCTGACTCATTTAAGTGGGAATAATAATATTCTAGTGAAGGAATGGTGTACCTTGCTCCACTCAGTCGTCATGTTCCTATTCCGCAAATTGAAGTCGTTCTGCCTTGTGGTTATCAGTCAACCTTGGAGCCCTCTTCATCGACTCTTGGACTATGTTACCGCCTCTTGTGACTGCCCTCCAGATGGTCGTCCTTGACGCATTTAATGATAACTCCGCCTTCGCTCGATTGATGGAGCAAGTCGAGTTGGACAAAAGTCGTTGGATTTGTCGAACATCTTGGCCGGAAAGCACAGAAGCCCGCCCAGATTTTGGTTTTCTTCGATATCGAGCAGGATCTTTGAGATAGTTGATTATTGCACATTTGGAGCGGCGAAGTTGACAAGCGATATGTCCAGTTGAGTGTCCTGCCTCATGTAGAGCTCGAATTTGCGCTTGCTCCTCAGGTGACAGTCTGGTACCACGCGGCATGTTACCGTTAGGATAGTAGACAGTACCAAGGTCAATATGGAGTAGTTTTGACTCAGCTTGGGAACAAAATCACAGTTATAACAAATGAATGTTGTAGGTGGTCTTATAATTTTGAAACAGTGGAAATTCAAAAATTTCTCTATAAAAAGTTTTGTTTTCGAGAGATAGTTCTGGGTCGTTTTCATGTATGGTTTCAGCCTACGCTGAATTCAGTGGAAGCAGTACCATTTCACGGAATGAAGTAAAAGGAGCAAAACTTGCAAATTTTAGGGTGGTCTTATAATTTTGAAACTCACTGTATAACTTCAGTTAACACTGGCCTTCTTCCAGGACCGCCCATCGGTGCGTAGCAGTTTAAAGGGGCACCTGAAATACAGAGACCGCCTATGGGTTCGTGTTCTATGAATTACAGACCTTTCTGTGCTTGAAATTACGAAAAGCTTCCTTCTGCACTTTCTTGAACTCTTCCAGTCTCACATCATTCCTTCTTTCACAAAAAGAAGTTGATTTCCTGGTACACATTCTTCCTAGCCACCTGATCACATAATAATCTTTTCTGAACTGAAATTCAAGTTCAATTCAAATTCAAGATTCATTTTCTCGTGAAATGATCCGCTATATAGCCCACTTTAGAAATGGATTCTCCAGAGAAGACTAGCTACCAAGATCTGTTATGTAACCGTTTTATTTTTCTAATTGACCACCTGTGTTGCCGTTCTTTTTTAATTCGTGTTCTTTAGTGTCTTTCGTGTTTGTTTGTCCTACTCACCAATTTAACTGCTAGCACGCCTTTGTGGTGCAAAATAAATAAAAATAAGTACATTCGTAGTGTACAATTAAATAAATATTCGTAATCGGCCACAATCACGATTCACCTGGAAAGCAAGAAGGGAAAGAAGTTCTTCGACCTGTAGCTGTTTCCGACTAGTGTGTGATAATAAGTATAGAGATATCTCTACCTTTGATGATGTCGCATACGAGACATATAATCTCGCTCCTACGCGCTCTTCTGAATCCGTTTCTGGAGCTAGACTGATTGGGAGTATATACTCTCAAAACAACAATATCCAGAGTTTCATCAAATGCTTCGAGTACGACGGTCCTTGAACATCGGCTTACGTTTCAGCGTATCCGCTTTCATCAATGTTTGGAAGGTAGACAAAGGTATGACTGATTCTCGTATGTACATCGAGAGCTGTGGGAAAGGGAATATCAGGCCACCTTCGCTTATCACTGCTTTTCAAGCCATCGGCCGATTTTCCTGCGATTCAAAACCGCAGAAGTTTCATGAACGCCAGCTCATGGCCCAACGCTACTCCGTCCTTCCTACTGACTATCGAGACTGTCCGAAACTTCTACCCTTTTACCTTTGCCTGCCTGGAATGTTGTGCTACCCATTCTTACGTGTCGTGTCGTCTTCATCCCTCACCAATCTTCTGAAGCTCCGCTTTGTCTTGAAATAGTCCTCGGACGTATGGCTTCGATCTTGGTTCTTGATGGCCGTCACGAGAGCAGTTACGCCGAAGCGTAACCAGGAAAGAATGTTGTGAACACAAACCTTTGCTACCAGCTGAAGTGTTGCTATTATATGGTACTCAACTTCACCAAGTACCAGCTCTAGTCCCGCCCTCTCCCCAACAACACAAACAGGACTGAATTGCTCGTTGTTCAGTTCATTTGGTCATGTTTTTGATCACACTCACTGCCTTGCTATGCTCTCCTTTCCTCCTTTTTTTCTCGTGCACGTAGGGTTGTGAAAGTAGAAGTTCAACCACCCAATCATGAGATTGGTGTATGTGGTAGAAAACTCCAATATCGTGTATCAGCAAACAGCTCGAGCTCCTAATTCTACGTCAGAAGCATTGTTGGACATCTCAGAGGAACTATCACAGCTTCGCGAACGTTCATTTTCATACCTCACCTGCACCGACGTCACCAGGACCAAGTAGGCTCAGAGAGCAAATTCTCACGTTTTATTAACAAAATGATCCAAATTTCGCATGGATGCTTCCGTAAAAAGTGCCCTCTGCAAAAAAACATAAACGAACAATGACGGGTCCCTTTTCCTACGTCAAAACACACCCTTACGGAACTTACCTTACTACTGAATGGAATATTGTGTGTGCATTCAGCAGAGCTCACCGCTGGAACAAGCTGTTCCGGTCCCTTGCACGACCCAGAAGACGGCTTCGAAATGCACGTGGTTGCATCAAAACAACGATCTACTGGAACCGGCTTAAAGCAGTTGGTAAGAACTCGGCAAGCAGCTGCAGGCAACCCATACTTACTCCGACTCTGGTTCCACGCACTACTGACGAGTTTTTGTTGTTCCACTTTTTGTCGTACCTACCAGTAAGACAACCTTGGGAACGTCGATAGAACTTTCAACTTATTGCGTGAGTATCTGCGATGAAGAATCGGTATGCAGGGCAGTCGAGCGATTCGTTGAATGGTGCTCGTCCTGGGACTGGTTTACGCTTTGAAAAACTCGCAGCGTGAGAGACGCCCGCTCCTCCTCAACACGATAGAACAATACAAGCACAGAAGATCTCCGGTTCGACCCTCACTACCGTATCCGCCTGGAGTCACGAGAAGCTGTTGTCGCATTTGATATGTTAGAAGACGAGAAATTTGAAGGGCGTTTAGTAAATGCTGGCTGTATACGGTAAGTGTCTATCTAAAGACAGCTGGAATTCTCCGAATTCAATCATGTGATTGAACGGTATAATGTGACAAAACAGGTAATGCGGTCTCGGCTTCAAGGAGGACGGACACTAAAAAAGACGATGAAGAAGAAGTCCAAGGGAGCCATCGTCAACTAATCATGGAAGAAGCTGAAAACGAGCCAGTGATGCCCTGCAGTGCTACATTTCTTATTCACCATTTAAATCCTCAACAGCTGGCACTCAGAGATCTCAAAAATGAACCGGCAGTCATCGCGTGGGTGTTGCAGGAGAAGCACATTAACGGCGTTCACGAAGATCGGACTTATTGTGAGAACTGACCCTCTTCCATCTGATCTGACGACTGTCGACGGTCGTGTTTAACAGTTCAAAGAGTGGATTCTGGAGATTTCTGAAGATGACAAAGAGGTCGGACATTAGACAAAAATAAGGTTGACCCATATGTGAACCTCGTTCGATTTTGGTTATTTAGAAACAGTGACTGAAGTTGTGAAATAATCTCTAATCAAGATGAGTTACCAAAAAGTGGGCAGAGTCTTCTCCCCGGTCGGAAATTGTCCGCACAAGATTCTCCGAAGTACTATGTACATAGAAATCAGTGTTGTGCTGATTGCAATTTGATATCAGTATGTGCCCATTGAAACCCTTGAGTCTGCACTTGGCAGCAGAACTAAACTCGTTGAAAGAGGTCTCGTGTTCCATCGTAGTAAGAGCAATTTCCAGCTTAAGATCGGTTTGTCTTACATAACAGCCATAGAGTCACTTGCTTCGACTAACCGCCAATGTAAAATTTCGATTACCTGACCGAAAAAAAACAAGACCTTTCACACAATGAAAAAACTGAAAATGGATAGTGTGCTCAGTTCCAAATCTTGTGAGTGAAACAAGCATGCCAAAAAAAAAACTTATCTTCGCCACTTTTTCCCAGAAAGATGATGAAAATGTTGAAAGACCGTGCACATCAACCTCGACCTCCATACCCTCTTTGTGGACTATCTCAGATTCATATGCAATACACCTATTTTCGTGCAGGAAGGGAACGAACTGTTTTAAGAAATAGTTGTTGACGGTGAAACTTGCTTTCTTAGCAAAATTATTGGAAAGTTTTGATGACTGAACATTGTTAGCAAATTTATTGGAAAGACTTCGATGGCTGAGCATTGCTCGCAAATTTCGTCTGCACTAAGGATACAACTGAGAATGACATCTTTATTCACACAAACGCATGTCGACTTCCTTTTCAGAGAAACCCTTCTATCAGCGTCGTGTTCCGTCCTCGAAGAAGACTCCACCGTCAATGGCACAATATTTCGGGCAGATACCGCGTTCACCAGGTTGCCCAGGTGGTCCAGCTGGTCCGGGCGCTCCTGGGTTTCCGTCAGCTCCAGGCTGTCCGTCAGGACCGTTAGGTCCTTTCGGTCCGGGCTGACCAGGTGCTCCATCGCTTCCCGGCTGACCTGGTGGTCCGGGAGGTCCCTGAGGTCCCGGCTCTCCTGGTGGACCAGGCTCGCCAGGAATAAGAGGCTCTGATTGCGCAGGTATTCCCGGCTCTCCGGGTGCTCCAGGTGCTCCAGGATTGCCGTTGGGACCAGGTGGACCTTTCGGTCCAGGTTCTCCTGGCGGTGCATCTTGACCTGGCAGGCCGGGCTGACCAGGTGCCCCTGCGTCTCCTGGCAAACCAGGAGGACCAGGTGGACCAGGTGGACCTTGCGGACATGGCTTGCAAGGTGGCGGAGTAATCGGCTCGCAGGGCTGTTGTGGCGGCCGTCCGGGATTTCCTGGGAGTCCCGGAGCACCAGGTTTACCAGGTCGACCAGGTTTTCCTGGGGTTCCTGCTGGTCCTGGTGGGCCAGGCAGGCAGCACTGTTCACAGGAGCCTCCTTGCTGTTGTCCTCCTGTCACGGCTGCGTCCCCATATCCGGCTTGACGAGCTGTGCGGTTGTGAGCCAACGGGAGACTTTTCAAGTTGTGCACTTCTGTCCAAATATCTTTCGCGGAGCCCTGGAACAATGAAGTATGTAGAAGAAGTCCACGAAACGCTACGAAAATGCAAAAAAAGACGTCAACAGACTCACCTTACAGAAGTTGATTTCGCTGTGCATAGCTCGCTTCACATGATGTACGTAATTGTAAACCATGGGTAGTGTGACACATACCGAAAGCACAGCAACAACAGAGAACGTGACAGCCGAATAAGCGACAAAGCGGTACGCTTTGACCCTGGTTTCGAGGTCCATGGCCGCTGTCGAGCACCGCCTTTCGACGGCTTTTATACGGCGCCGACCGCCCGCCCAGGACCTGCTTCTGCGCACGAATTACGCCAACGATTGGCATTCAGAATAGCCGTCGTCGATTTCAATGGGAGAGCATGAGATTCCGTCAAAGACGTCAAAGACAGTCCGCGACGAATTCCAGCCAGTACTCATTTCACGCGATCTTCCTGTTCTCGGGAACGCCACTGCCTCTCTCCGTAAGCTGCATAATTTCTCCAGCAGGCCTTCGAATCTGACAGTGTCTCTCATTTTATGGGAAATACTATGGAGTCTAGATTTGGGCGTAATGATCTTCTGAAACTGCCATAGAAGAAGCATTGACGGGGATCGTTAAGAGGTGAAGTTCAACGTAAATGTGTTATAAATACATCAACACGGCATCAGGACGCACATGGGTTACCGTTGAACCAGTGCCTTCGACACTCTCCCATCGATACTTCTTACATTTTCTCAGCAGTGATGAGACGGATAGGTTTCTTGAATCAATGAGAGTCTTCGAGTGGGGTTACGGATCATAACTCTACAGGAGAGTAATTATTGAAGGAAGTGAAATGTGTGTAGAAGCATATCTCTGCCACCAACATCGAGGCTCTTTTTTGTACAACTATGTAAGCCACTCCACATCCGGAAGTTCCGAAAAAAATGCGGTTATGTCGCTTTCGAGAACACTTCTTGCGTAAGCCGCGCCGAGTGGTCCCCGAATCAGACGATGATCAAAAGAAGCAAAACGAATGTTCTCAGACCCGATACATACTCGGAAGAAGCAGGTGGTACTGCAGATCGGCGAGTTTTCCACTTAAATTAGGCCTTCCTGTGTAACCCGGACTCATTAATTTTTCTTCCACACACTCCTAAAACCCGATGAAATCAATCTAATCTTCGGAATGTTGCAAGTGCTCAGCTACCAGAACAACCATAGGTTTCCTTCTCGGTGCCCACTAATTCAGTGAAAAAAACTTTTCGTTAGTGGGGAGAAGCAGGGGATATTCCAGTGGGTATTGTGGCTTGCTAGTGCACGGAGCAACGCTGTTACGTTTTTTTCTTCTGCCCATTCGCTTTGGTTTTTTCCTCCACGATGTCCTTCACCGAGTAACCGGAAGCGATTCGCTGTGAGTCCTCATCGCTAGAATTACAGAGATACAGCTCCTACAACATTTCATTGCAAGGAAAGTTTCACGCCATTTCTGATTTTCCTTTTCAAAATTATAGTCTTAGAAATTCTCTATTAATTACCGTTTTTTTGCTTGTTATTAGAAGTAGATGTTGTAATGATGGCGATAGGGTCACCGCAAAAATCGCAACTTAGGCGGGATTCGAACCAAGGCCTAGGGATCTATCCTGTGCGACGTGATGTGAGATCGCTATCGATGATCCTAGCACTATCACTACAACATCTTCTGCTTTTTAAAATTAGTTCTTCCATTCATTCCATTCAAAATCTAACGAGACTGTACACCACTATGCAGTGAATCGTTGTTATCAACAATGTCTCATTTCAGGTGAATTTTGAACGTTCCGTCCACGGCATTGCTAGCGTTTCAACGAAAAAAAAACTTACCGAGGCATTCTCCGAGTTCTCTCTCCGTGGAATCTCGGCATAATGTTATAAGTTTCGTATGCTCTTGTGCCGAACGAGGTTATTAGGTGTAAAGGTAAAGGTAAAGGTGCCGGCGTTGATCAGTCCCCTTAGGACGCGCCGCCGCATTCGTGTTCCATTCAAGTCGTAGAGGCTTGGTGAATGCGTATTTGGTCTATACAATGACCTGCAGGGGCCAGCCGCTATACCAGGTCAGTGTCTTTACCTTCCCAGACAAGTCTGGTACCAATTTACCCAACCCCGGAGGGATGGAAGGCTTGGTTAGCCCGGGCCGGGATCGATCGCTCGACCGTGCGGGTGTCAGCAGCGCCTCTGGCCACTGTACCAGGCGGGCCCATGTTATTAGGTGTACCAAATTTATTCATGGCCTAACGTTTCGACCTGTTCGTTGTTGCCAGAGGCCTAGAAAGTGGCTTGAAACTTCCTGTCTTAGCTCTGTCCGGCCAAGCGGCGAACCATCCCTAGTTCTGCATGTGCATCGGAGAGCTGCGTTGTTTGCCCAAGAATGGAGATTGTGAGAAATTGGGAGTGGTGTATGAGATTGAATGTAGGGCTTGCAACGGCAAGAATATTATAGTGTATTACAGTAGTATAGCATATTATGGTATATGTAGTATATTGGGGAGACCGGTCGTGTTTTGCTGTGAATGAACATTTGGCCAGTAAGAGAAAAGGTGCATTAACAGCGACGCTGGAAAGGCACAGACCTGAAGTATATGACGGGAATGTTTTTGACATTAAATGCAGAATTCTATCATATTCCAAGATATCGTCTAGGAAAACATTGGAAGTGTTTTGAATTTACGCAAAGAATCCATGTATGAGCAACCGGAATGAAATCTCATGATAAGCAATGACTTCTTACCGTTTACACCGTTTTGTGGATTCCGAAATGGCTGATATGACTCAGTCTGTCAGACAACTGTCAACCAGAGCTGGTTGCCACCACGGCGCCACTCTACCGGTGGATCACCGTGTAAGTCATTCAATACCTCTCGTTTTCTGCAATTCCCTAGGCAGATTTTTCAAGTTTGTCAAAATTACGGGGAATTTCGAGTCACTTTTTGGGCCTCTGACGCCGACAAACAGGTGGAAGCGTTAGGCCATCAATAAATTTGACCCGCTTACTAACTCGGCGCAGCAGCATACGAAACCTACCGAGGCAATTCTCAAGCTGTTTCTCGGTGCTTCTCTACCAACTGCATGGTATCGGAAATATTCTCGCCAATCTCCTTCTCAATACGGGATCGTGACGGAAGAAGTTTCCTCTGTTTTTTAGTAGAGCTGCTGCGCTACAGTTCGTCTGTCTAGCTAATATGATAGAATGGGAACGAGATCTCACTCATCTGTGAAATCAGTGATTCTGGCAATGTGCCAGTACTATTCTAGATGGGGAAGAACAGACTTTTTCATTTCGAGAGGTTATTTATTTATATTGTACGGCCACAGACGCATTAATTTACGGTAAATCTGGTACTCGGTAATCAGTAAATGGCGTTCAGCCCCTAAGAAAGGTGGAACGACGTTATCGAGAACGACCTTCAGCAAGTCAGATTTACGCTTCAAGTCGCACTGGATAGAAGTAGATGGCGGCTCTCGACAAGAACAGCAGACCACGCGACGGCGTGGGACTAAACGCTAAGGAGAAGGAGAGTTATCAGTAAACACACAAATTATCACAAATTTGAACTAAGGAAAACAAATGAATAATGAGACAGCTTCAAATTTATTTGTTGAACCTTCTATGGCCAAACATAAGCTATCTAATTAGCTATAAATATAATTTCCGAAGCGTACGAAATCTGCCATGTTCATTATGATCAATTTTTCAGTACTCAGTTATTTTAAACCACTGTGCTTCTTTCCCCATTCCTTGTTAGTTTTCTACTGGTTCGCTGTATCCACTGGTCCAAAGTTGATCAGTTGTGGGTGGTGAATGGAGTAGAAAGCACCCGCGTTGGAAAGTGAAAGAGATCCTCCGAGGTTCCTACGAGATCCGCGATCGCCGCATACTCTTCGCCTCGTAAGCAGAGGGGCAATCGACATTGTTGTCGCCTTCAACAGCACTTGTAAACCAGTTTCCAAAGCTCTGATCACAAGAAAGCTCCTCAAGAATTTTTGCTACTACTGAGTTAGATGTTGTGAAATAATATTTTTTCAAGTTTATCCTCCTTAGTCGAATCTTTTATCGTCACCGCTTAGAGGAACTATTACAGAGTGAAATCGTCGGCGTATCAGACTGAAGATGAAGGGTCCTTTGATGTATTCGAATCGTGTGGTGGCTTCGGGTCATCCAGATACGAAACGAATCCGGTCCGCTAATGACGTTCATACCTTAATTGCCACTTGTCGGGCACACGAGATTCTCTTTCTCCTTCGGCGAACGTCTGCACGTGAACACAGCAGGTTTGTGTCACCTCCGTAGCTTCAAGGTATGCATACCACATGGGAAGTGTCCTTCACCTTCTTTCATGATTCATCTGCTCCGAGAAAAGGACCGGGTGATGACGAGAAAATAATGAGACGCGGGTTCGAATCCAATGTGAGTCGTCTTCGCTTTGACATCGGCACGACCAGAACAACCTCTACTTCTACTTCTCCTTCAACACGACTCGGGACTATAGTAGAGGAGTTTGAGTGGGAGATTATCTCGTAGGCTTTCACCCCCAGAGCTTCATCTGCTAGGCTTTGAGAGCAAAATTGCCTTATGGTTCCCACAGAATTCGAGGTCTCAAATATCTGACCTGCATTTTTCACTCATTTCATAAAACCGCCTTTCAGTCATCAGCACCCAAACTCAACGACATGCAACTGTTTTAAATGTCAAAAATGCTAGGAACGATGCGGCGCTTGGCCGTTTAGATCAAGGGTCAGTTCAATTTCGGACCACTTTTTAGGCCTCTGAAGACGACGTTCAAGAGTCGCATCTGTCAACTAACAGAGCTGGTTGCCACGTCGGCAACGCTCTCACGGTGGACCACGGGGCCTCTGAAGACGACGTTCAAGTCGAAACGTTAGGCCAATAAATATCTGGTTCACCATACTAACCTCGTCCGGCACAGAAGCATAAAACAGTTACAACATCATGCCGAGGTTTCAAGAGGAGAGAACTTGGAGAATTCAACGACATGCATTGAGTTGGTCATGTATTCGTTTTTTTCTTTGTACAATCTGAGGTTGTTGTTGTCACCGACTTCTGTCCTCGCCCAACTGCATTTCTAATTTTCTCTCTGAGACGGAAGTTCTGGATAGCTCGTCTAGGACAGTAACAGATGATCTCACACCTTTAACGAGAAGCGCTGTTGAACAGAGAGTCAGTCATGGGTACTTGAAACTCTTCACGCAGGTCATTTACCATATAGAGTACCTCTACCACGATAACAACTGTCATGATAGTGGTCTATCATTAGTCAGCTACAAAAAATACTCCACATTGCTGCAGCGGTTCAGTTAGAGATTAGGGTGTACGGGTGCTTTCTTGCAATTTCAGCCTCCATTCTACCGCTCGTCTCCATTACGTAAAGTCCATAAAAATCGAAATTCTAATTGGGAAAGAGAAAAAAACTTGTCGCCCACCAGAAGTTTGTCCCGGAAGACCATCAAATCGCTTCGAAACTATCCGAAGCGTGAATGTTCCTTCAGGCATATCCAGTTCAGGAGGAGTGGGGCTTGTTATCAGGCGGCTTTAGTCACGCTTCGATATAGAAGAATCATGGCTTTCGTGTACGAGGAGTGAGTTGTGGTTGGTTTGGAAGCAAAAGCTCTGTGCGCTTTGAAACCAATTTCAACAGTTCTTTGCACCTGATACCTCCAGAACAGGTTCACGTGTGCTGCAGTGATAAGGGGCGCTACTTCATGAGCATAATCTAGCGGTCGCTCTTCGTCCAGGCTGCCGTCTCCTTCAATCCTCCCAGGGTCGGGTAAGCTGGTACCAGGCTGGTAAAAAAAAGGTGATGGCATTGACTTGAGCGCCGGCTGGCTCAGAAAATCGTCGCATAAACCAAATAAACGTTCACCATGGCACTACGATTCTGAATGGAATACGAATACTCGGCGCGTACTCGGAGACCAGACCACGCCGACCATTCTGCCTTTGTTGGTAAGAGGTGCCACAGACAGCCGCACTGTCGAGCGAGTGATCCCACCCATGCTAACCAAGCATTCCAACCCTACAGGGTCGGGTAAATTACTACCAAACTTGTCTGAGAAGGTAAAAACACTGGCTTGCTACAGCGGTTGGCCCACGCAAGTCATTGTACGGGCTATGTATGCGAATCCACCATACCGCTCCGACTCTGAGTGGAACATGAATGCGGCGGCGTGTCCTTAGGGGACTGATCAAGGCCGGTACCTCTACCTTTACTCCTTCTCTTTCTTTTAGAACAATTTGCCTCTTTAGATAGGAAAATAGGCCGAAAGCCGATATTGTTAGGTAAGGCGCTGCTGTTGTGTAAGGGGTAACCGACATAATCACAGGTCGAGCTCTTGGCCTAGCTGTTGGCCATGCTATTAGCGAATTGGATCGACATTCCGGCCCATATGCGAGTGATCCTACCCTGCGGTCTCGTGGTGAGTTATAAAATTACCTCTACTTGCCCGAGGCGATTAAAAACGATGGACTGTCCTCTCGCTCTTGAGACTTGCTGAAATCCACCGCAACAATGAGTCGTTAGTGCTGAAACGTTGCCGGAACTCGCACGCATTAAAAATACGACAAGCAATTCAACGGGCGAGATCTATTGACTCGCGACACTTCATCAGCATGACTTTCGACGTCCTCTGTATCGTGAGAATCAGCGACGCGTTCTAAGCCAGACAACGGAACAGTTTCCACACTTTGCATTGATTTGCATGATAAAAGAAGCTTTTCAGAAAGGTTCTTGTAGGCTCTTGCTTCACGAAGACATCTCTCGTTTGTGGGTTCGGCGTTACTGCAGAGTTAGTCATGCCACCATTTCTGTAAAACACTCGCTTTAAACGGTATTTGATTTTGCGAGAGTTCTCTGCAGTGTTCATCATATGTAATGGTTGCACACGATATTGCACCAACGTGTTCTTTTTACCATGTTACAATTAGCAAATCTGCAAATGGGTACGCGTGGTTCAGTGGTTAGAGGCGCTACTGACACCAGCACAGTCGAGCGGTCAATCCTTACTCGGGCCAACCAAGCCTTCCATCCCTCTGGGGTCGGGTAAAATGGTGAAATACCTGATTGGGAAGGTATACTCGATGACTTGGTATAACGGCTGGACCCGGCAAGTAATTGTATAGGCCAAATATGTACGCATTCACCATGCCTCTGTAGTTCTGAATGGAACCCGACACATCTAAAAAGAAACCCCTGGTTAAAAGTTTAAAAAAATAAAATTTTTGAAAAAAAGGAGAAGAAATTTAGGGCAGCCGTCACTTTTGTTTTCCTACCTATACAATATATTATACAATACGTACAATATGTCTCACCCTTTATCCTAGTTTTTCATTCAGTGATTCAGTTCTTCCGTTGCACTACAAAAATTCATTCTTTGAAGTAGTTCTTGATTGTTCCTTTTACTCTAACTTTTACACTATCAGACTACCTTTTTTCTCCTTTTTGCATGCTGCCGAGTAACTTCATAACTAAATAAATTAAAACTAAATAAAAAAAGTAAAAAATAAATAAATAAATTAAAACTAAATAAATAATGCATGATTTGAATATCTCAGGGAAGCATGCCTCCCTCGATTTGCGAGTGAAGAAGCCAGCAATTTAACAATCTCCCCCTTTCGCCCATGTTCTCGTGACCCTGCTCTCATTTTTTTCTTCTGTTTCGTCTCTTATGTTCAATTACTTCGATAACAGAGAATAAATATCGAGAAACAAAAGAGATGGCATTGACGATTGAAGTGAATCTCCTGATAATTGAGCACGCAGTGCTTGAGCTATCGTAATCCAGTCCAGCTTAAACATGACAAGAAATCTGCGTCTGTGACATTAAGTGGCCACGTAGTTCTTGTGAAACGACCACTCGAAAACGACTCTATTTAGAGCACCTGAACACGATATAAAATGTGTGCATGCTGTTCAAAGATCCTATTCAAAAACGTGATGACTATGCATCCTTTGACGCCGGCCGTCACCCCAGCCATAATTCAAACCTGTTCAGTAAGTGCTTCTTATTGCGATCGTATAGTTGGTTTTTCTCAAGGCGTAGCACTTTATGAATGGCGCTTAGATGTTCGGCAAGCTGAAACGTCGACAGTCATAAGGTCGTTGACCGACAATGCGTTTATAACCACTATAAAACGAAGCAGGACGGGTAGTTGCTGTTAGCAACCAAAGACGATTATGAACAGGAGAGATGGTGTGACGAATAAAGTCGAAAGGAAGAAAATACAATTACGGTTCAGTTCATTAACCTCATAAAGGCGCGCCTGGTGCAGTGGTAGGAGGCACTGCTGACTTCCGCACGGTCGAGCGATCGATGGCGAATCAAGCCTGCTATATGCACCTCAAGGGTCGGGTTAATAGGCACTAGAATAACCTGGTAAGGTAAAGACACTAACTTGTTACAACGGCGGTACACACAAGTCATCGTATAGACCAAATACTCATTCACCCGCCTATATGATGCAGAGTGGCACAAGAATCCACTGGAGCATCCTCACAGGACTTATCAACTCTTTTTGTGAGTTAAATTCGTTTATGTCTCGGGTGAAATTTTTTTTTCTTTTTTCCCCTCCCTTTTTTCCCCTGCCTTCCCACTTTTGCTCTACACATTTTTTTCAAGATTTAATGTTGAACCGCTGGAACAGTCAGAGAAAGGGGATCGAATACCCACAGCTTCTGAGGTGATCTAACAGCTCAAAACTAAATCTTGATAATCCCGAAAACGATGGAGTTCCGCCCACTTTCGCTCCAAATTCTCTCTCGGAAGACCCAATGAACATTGAAGAATGATGTCACAGATCGCCACATCCGGATCGGAACCGCTCCCGCCGAGGTATCAATCATTATACATGTCGCATGATGACGGCATACTTCAAAAATCCACAGTGTCATTATTATGACAAGGTGGACATCATAGAGCATCGAAAAACAGATGCTATTTGCCCGCGAGAATTTCAAGTGAAATTCGAATGGAAGACGGAGATCGAGCATCGATGAGTGTCTTTCATTCACTTTCCAGCGTAACCCTTGACCTTTGTCGTCATAGCAATGCGAAGAGTGCCGTTGTTCGCAAGTCCTTATGGTAATTTGTCCCATATGGGGGCGACTTTTGCACCCTGAGATCTGTTCAAGGGACGGTTATGATACAGCGCTGCTCCTTAAACACTCTCCAATAATAGCGACTGAACGGTCGGTGTTTGGCCAGCCCATTGCAACGGCCTTGCTATTATGCATCTATAGCCTATCATCTATATTATACATCGTAGTAGTGACGGAAAACCGTATATCAGGACGAAGGGAAAGCTTCCCTCCGTATTTGCAATTGCTCTTGAAATTCTTTCTCTTTTTCACCTCACTCAACATCCGATGAAATTAAATACCATCACTATCAACAACGTCGCATCATTTATCTGATAAATCTTGAACGCTACTACGGCAGAACTCGTAGAAGAGAATTCCTGGACTTCGGATGGAAAAAAATTCATAGAAGCATGTTTCTAGCAGGTTCCACGTGACTGAATGCATAGCAAATGAACAGATGGATGTTTGGTGGTGCCAAAGTCGATGAATGCCTTGGATAGGCTAGGATATCCAATCGCAAAAGTCTCCTTCTCGATCTCTGGTCAGATGACGGAAGCGCAGCACCGTGAGTGAAGAGAATGTTGTTCTGTTTTCGTGAAGAAATGCTTTGCAACAATCCAGTTGGCTACTATAGACATCGATAGAAAGGACATAATTTATAGGTAACAGCTCCCAACGGTTAACTTCTTTGCAGTTCAACTACACACCAAGCATTTCGTTCTTCGGGTGAAGCTGAAGATTTCAAAAGAAATCCAGTTCGCTGCTAGGGATAGGGCTCTAGCTTTGATGTGGTTTGTGTATACTACTGCTGTGTACACTGGTACTGGCGTTCCTCGATCAACCTATGGGTATTACGACGGGGATATCCGGGCCCAGCTTCAAATGACTCACGTCCTATACTGCGACTGGCCTCATTGAGTCCAGTTGCTTCTTCATGTCAAAGAACGCATTTTTGGACTTTGGAGCCAAACGTCTACTGCATTGTGGAACCTGATGAAAGAGCCCGTGTATGCCATTAGCCTAGCCTCCTTCATTATGTCATTATTGCTGGAATCGCGATCGATTTCTTCTGCAGTACCTGACAGAACCATGACAATGTTGATATAGGTATGTAGGGCAAGGATGGACCTACATACATGTAGGTTACACAGTTAGGTTTCCTGAACATTTTCAAAATATTCCAAAAAATTCAAGCCAGCAGATGAACTGGGTGGTGGGAACCATCCTCCAACAGAAACAGTACCGAAGAAATTTTCAAAAAAGTCTAAAGTGTAAGGTCATACGATAACGAAATTTAACTGCTAACAACGGTGAGTATCAGTTACTAGATCATTCGGAACATGATAAACCACTGTGATTTTGTTATCTAATGCTAGAATACTCATTGTAATTGATGGATTACTAGTATCAGTAGCCCCAGATTCTGAAGCTTCTGCATTTTGAATATCCGTAGCCCCGGAGTCTGCTATATATACAGAACGTTACAATCTTACCTGTAGATTATTTGTAGGAACCAAGTGATAACTAACAAAGTTGAAAGCATAAGAACTTTCTAGAAGCTAAGCACGTCATGCACCCCGGTATACCTTTGATACTAATCAGAAGCTGAACCTCACAATTTATGCTAGCTATTTTAGAAGGATTTTTTAGCTGGTCCAGCTCAGGAGGGATGGTAGTGGAACACTGAACGGAACTCCTGGAGGGTCACTAGCTTACCAACTTGAGTGTCCTGGTTTTCGCACCAGTTTCTCCTCTCTCACCGCTACCTCCTCTACTGCTGCGAGGCTGGAAATCGAGGAGGATTCGACGACGACTGTTTATTGCCTCGAAGATCCGGTGCTTAGACTCGGAACGTCTTATTTCGAGGTGCTGTCTGGTCGGAGAAACGAGTTCGTCGGCATGCGCGCGCCTTGACTCACAGCGACAATTTCCCTCGACAAAAACGCAGCCCTCATGCAGCCCTCCCCAAGGACAAGTACGTCGTTGAAGCCACGGCAACCAAGCAAAACGAGCCTCTCACCGTCACCTTGTACGCACTGACGAATGGGCGATTCCATAGCAGGGATGCCACATTCAAACTCACCCATTTCCAAGTGTCCTTCTAACCACCGCACAGATTGTTGAAAAGAATTATGGAGGCGGTATAAAATCGGGAGCATCTCTGCGCGGTCCCGAGGGATCCCGATGGAGCGAGTAGCAGGTCCACGGGGTTTGACTAACTCTACATAGCTCTCACCTGAAACACTCAGGCTGGCGATCTCGGTGAACTCAAACGCGGTTGCAAAAAGAAGAAGCCGAAGATTGAGAAGCATGAAGAGAAAAACGACAGGGAACTGCTGCCATAGGTATTCAAATTTGAGTTTCAAATCTATTTGACCAGAAACGACCGCGGCCTGATTATTCGTAGGACGAGTTCTTAACACTTGTATTTAACGGGAAGATAACTGTATGCATGTGTGTTTTGCGGGATCATACCTTAATAGGAGATTATTGTTTGTTATGTTATTTCTAACACTTCCCAATGCACAAAACTCCTTCGAGTTCACCAGCGACCTAGTGCGAGTCCATCCCTGGTATTTGGATTGCTGATTGGTGTTGAAAGACAGTGGCAGATAAACATTATTGTTTTTCCTGAAAACACTCGAGACTCCAAATGCAGGCAATAGAGATTGTTTAAGGCGATTATTAATGTTGGCGATTAAATTCATCACGATTAGTCGCTACATGTGCTCGCGATTCAGGTAGGATTCAAATCCGCACTCGAGACGTGTTCTTGTACTCTGACATGCAGCTCTGGTGTTGATGAAAGATCCCATTGGAAGATTTTTGCCGAAAAAAATGGCTCTCAATAACTGGGTTCTAGGTATTCTACTCTCAGATATAACACAAGATTACACTTCTTTCACATCGCAAAAATTGTGCGCCAGGTCTAGTGGCATGACAAAACATGTGTAAGAAGACGTAGTTCAATTTCTTCTTCTGCTTTCTTACTACATATGTAGTTTCGAATTACTGCTCTTGTACATATTTCTCAGAGCTGTTAAAAGACTGCGATTCATGTGAAGCCTTCATTAGCAGTGACATCGATGCAACTCGTGGAAGTGAAGGAAAGGGTGGTGGCATGGTGTGTTCTTCAGAAATTGAGCTACTTGAAACCAGTGAAGCCTGGAGACCTTCACCCAAACAGCAGCAGCAACAACAACAACAACAACAACAACAACATTTCCGGCTGTTTACCCTAATTTGAACGACACGAGCGACAGTGATTACCAACGACAACAAATACTAAGTAGTTCTTTCAATGTTGGAGTGACAAACTCCTCAAAATTGTATGTTATAGAGTCGTCATCGACAGGTTAGCGATACATATCGGACGATAACGGTTCACATTATACATCTCGACTGCAATCTGTCCAGAAGAATAGTTCGAGAAATAAAAGTTGAAGTGCATCCGGGAATTTAAGAACCCAATATTAGTGCTGTTGCAGCTCATTAGTCTCGACTGGCAGCTAAAAAAATGAATTTCGAACGATTGACACTGAACTAAATGAGAATTTTTCTTCACTATGGCGAGTCTTCTCCAGTCGCTATTCCTAGCACTTACTTATTTATCCAATGCATCACAATGCGCACAACCTAGAAACCAAAGGAAAATTTTGTACGCTGACAAAAAATTATCATGGTGTAGTTGCGCCGTGTCTCTCAACCATTGCTAATTGTTAGTTGGACTTGTGCAAGCGGCCAGACCCAACATAGCATCGTTAGGGGGGGGGGGAGCAATAGATCGGGGACTGCTGTTTGGTTAGAAATAAACGGCCAAAATAGCACTAAAGAACGTATTTGTTTCAACACTAACAATAAGACCTTTGGTTTAGTCATTTTAGTTTTTTCAGGGAACTGTGAAGGAGAATCTCAATGGAGACGGACCGAGCAAACAGACCGAAAACCAAACCAGTCGAGTTTCGATGAAATGATTGGGATCAGGCAAATGAACAAAACAGAACAAGTCGGAGGGTGAGCTTGGGGTTCGGTGTTGAAGCGTCCCAGCACTGCAACAGTCCGTGCGACGCGGATTCGAATCTCACGCAGGTTGGAACTTTTGCAAATGCTCCTACGTGCAATTCAGTGATTCAAATATATTTAGTTGCAAGCCATACCACACGACATTCTCATTCTGGAAAGCAAACATTAACGGTTCGTTTTAGACAGAGGGGTGCAGCTGTAAACGATGGGAGTTCCAGCCGAGCGATCGATCCCCGCGCTGGCTATCCAAGTCCTTCCCGTCGGGGTCCGGTAAACTGGGCCCAGATTCATCATTGGGAAACCCTCGATAAACCTCGAGATATATCCCAACGACATTCACCTTTGTCTACTCATCCTAAACTTCCTATGTTAAACGCAATCTCTCATCGACTCTGCCGTCTGGTTCTGGCTGCGCCGCGGTTTCGGAGACCGCTTGTCCGTTCATGAATCTGGACCCTGGTGCCAGTCTTGTAGATAGCCACTGACATGGTAGAGCGACCGGCCCCCACAAGTCATTGTATAGGCCAGATACACATTCAACATGCCTCAACGAAAGAAATGGGCCAATGTGTACCTTGGGGACTTATCAACACTGAACACAAAAACCCTCATTGCTCGGAAATTGTACAGCTGAGACTATTCTCATAAGAAGTTTCAAAACGGGCTAAACCGAGCCTTTCACAATTTTTTTAATTCCACTCGGCACTTGATAGGGTGATTGTAAGATTGGATTCAAGGAGAATGTTTTCTATGTACGGGTTCTATACCAGGGATTGTCGGAGCGCTTTTTGTCATGGGTTTTTGTTGCTGATCTATTTCGAACCAGTTCTCGATTCGTCAAAAATGGTGCATAAGGAATAGAAAATTATCTATTCCGAGACATTCTTCTCGTTTGAAACAAATTGTTCCAATGGGAGGTGGTTTCATGCCAGTTGTAGTTTCTTGTCAGAAACAAACGAGTTTGCACCTTTCCGTATCCTCCACTTGCATTCGAGAGATTTGCGTGGACGTTCGCTTATTATGGATGTGGAATTAGGTGCGAGACTGAAACATTGCTGCCAAAATTCATTTTTAAACAGATAGTAGTTAAGTTTCACTGGAACGTTTGCCTAAAACAGATCATACCACTCAACAGCAGGCTTTCATAGCTCATGCTTTTAGAGGTGAAAATTGGCAGTATTAACCTTCTAATGGAATTTTTCCTCTTCGAAACAGGTGTAGAAGTCATGAATGGTTCATGCCTCTGTTCTGCAGGTGTACAAATGCCACGAGTAGCTTTTGCGGTGGTGCTTCGGATGATTGATTGTGTGAGAAAGGATTATATTTTCTCATACAGTAGCTTGCTCCAATCAGTTAAAAGTGCACAAATATCAAGGCGTACTAACATGGGGCTTCATTACCGACGTGTTGAGCTTTCTTCTTACCTAAGAAATGGTAAAAAAAGATGTCAACAACATGCATAAGTAAGGACAAAGACAACATTATACATGAGTAAGGCAACGATAAGGGATACAACTATATAGTTGTTTCCCCGTTTTCCTTAGATTTTGACCATTATGAATTACATATTCTTCAAATTTGTTTGAGATTTTCAAGATAAAGTCCATTGTATACAATTAGCTCGTATCCAAAAGGTATTCTAAAAGATAATTCAGATAATTAAGTTGCTTCTCTGAACTTGAGCTTCGTGGGATGTCTGACGTCCCGCACAGAGCGTTCTTTTAAGGTGTTTACTTCATCGTTAGTGTTGAAGCTGTTTTCCTTGTTGTTGGTTCTCAAGCAATTCAAGTTGTTGGCTGCAAATGCTGGTCCTCTCCAGTGGCCTTTACTCCGCACCGCCGCTGAGTAATGTTCAATTCTAACCAACTAATGCTAACCAAGCGGAAATGTCTGACCTACGATTTCCACCTACCAATCCCGAAGGTCTCATCTGAAAGGAAATCCGGAAACTAGGGTTACTCAAGCCCGAGTATCATACCTGCTCGAAGACAAAGTTCAGAGTCTCGATGGCACTCATTTATTGGCAGCTCACAACAGCAACTCTCAAAATAAAAATCCAATCAACATCTTCCCGGAGAAGATTTTCTCGCATCCTAGTGGATCGCAGTTCTAGCGGAAGCACCTTTCAAGCCATTCTTTGAAACCTAATAGTGATTTTAGCAGCCCCATGTTCATTGGTAGTCTGGAATTCTTTGGGGGCATCTGTTCTCGTGAGCCTTTCTGTTTAGTTCCCAATTTTCACGTTTTTCTGCGTTGTTGATGCTGTTAAGTGCATTAAAGCGGACCCTTTCTCCCAAATGGTACGAGTAAGCTTGGGTAAATAAAACAATCTGCTCTACTATTGACAATCATTGCACCGTCTTTCCTGGTATATATATATATATATATATATATATATATATATATATATATATATATATATATATATATATATATATATATATATCCCTTTGATGGAAAAGTCCCCCAAACTCCGCGCTAATAACGTAGTTCGAGAGCATCCACCCATTTACAGACCTTCTTCTAGCTTTCACCAATAGGGACTGTTCCACACTTTCGTGCATGCCACTGTGTAAGCCTTTTTTCAAGGTATAACTCATAGTATTGTTGTTATTCCTTCGTCGTGAGCAGTTATAAGTTTTCCTTCATTTTTTCGGTTGTTTCAAACGGCCGTAATAAATAAATAAACAAAAAGTAAATAAATAAGTAAAAAAACTAGGATTAGCGCTAGAGTTGGAGGAGCCTTGTGAACAACCATAGGGAGTGCACAAGAAGAGATGGAGTGACGTCGTCAGGAACTAACTCAAAGGTGTCGGAGCAGCACCTGAAGGCAGTTTGGATAGGAAACAATTACGACTGTTGAACAGTGACCTAACGACGGTGGGGAACTGTACGTGAAGGAAGAAGAATTATAATACTCTCCACAGTTCAGGAGTGTGGTGGATCTCTTCACTATACACTGAATGATATACGATCCCTTCACGACGTCTTGTTTCTCTAACTGTTCTCATTACCTTGTCGTAAATGTAATTCCATTATATGTTGAAGTTTATTGTGTTGTTGGCTGTTGTATTTTTTCATCACCACTGGAAATGAAATCGCACGTAAAGAATTTGAATTCGAATTCTGAAATTTCCAAGCCACTTCGGTAGAAAATTCTGTGTGAGATTATCGAGATTTTCGGATTATTTTTCATTGAAACGAATCCACACAGCTGAACAATTTTAATGTGGAATTTTCAGAAATAAAGATCTGATTGTTAATATACAGTAGACTAATGCTGACTTGCCAAGATGGCACAGGTTTTGATTTTATTTGAAAGGTATAATTGCTACAGATGTTTTGGAACAGAATCAAAACATAAACGTCGATCAAACGATAACGAATAATATTATTCCTCCTCTCATACTAATCATCGTGCCCTATCAAATAATTCTATCAGGCTCAGATGACATTCGTCCTCCGGGTAGACCAGTCGATAACCACGCAAAGGTCAGCGTAGTTACCAACAGCAATCCTCGAGGTATTTAGAGGCCGCTTTACTGCCATTGGCATCGGCATGATTACTGCCGTAGCCCGTAACCGATCCAATAACCATATGAGTAGATAGTAAAGCATACTGAATACTTTATATTAAAAGGGTGACAATATTATTCTGTTTCACATTTCAAATCTATACATAATAAGAGGATTATTAGCAGGAATTATACCCCCAGACGGGTAACACTACATTAGGATTGTTATTGGGACTAGGAAGGTACCCTACAACGGGGTTGGTTGGGTGCTATTTAGCCAACTACATCCTCGACTCATTTTTGGATAGAATTATTCTAAGAGCCACCTTCACAGTGCAAACAGTTCAGCAGAAGGAATGCGAAACTTAGCCGGCACCAATTCAAAAAAAACATCTCAGCGGATCATTTCGTTGAAATTGGAATGTGGGCAAGGAGGAAATTGGGACGTGGGAAAGAAACCAAGAGTTGGAAGCAAAACTGCACTTCTGTGACCGTAGAATTGTTGCAACTCAATTTCGCCCAAGCTTTGTTCATAAGGATTATTAGGGACCAACCTGGCACTCGTTGTTGACAATTCGTCCGGTGGCCACCCTTGTTGGCTAGGGTAATCCAGCCAGGATAACCAGTTTGGCTGAATTTTTGTCGATGTGTGTTATTTGGAGTGTTAACTACGATTCCAATGCTCGCTTCTTAAATTCCAACTACAGACAATCCATGCCGTTAACTACAGTCAAAATCACAGATTTTAACCAACACTGAATCAAAAATTCCGCTGATTTGTGTAGGTTACGGTTCAGATCTGCAGCAACGTACCCTAATCGATCATTTTTCCGAGCGAACATCGGATTCCTGATCAGAATACCAAATACTCTTTTCCCCCTTGACCCATTTTCAGCGAATTCGATGACCCCGATTTCGCCACTCTCAGTCGCATGTCCATAACTGTAACCAGGATGCACATCGTGATTAGCACTATAAGTAACTTCGGTTGCTAATTTGAATTTTAAAATTCCAACGAAATCGTCTGCCGCGTCTGTACAATCTTCGTGAATGGTTCGACTGACCACCAGCCAAAAATAATTTGATCCTGGCATTCCTGACAAAATATTAAAAGGAACCAAAGAAAAGTCAATCGATAGCCACATGCTCACTTTGAAATTCCACAGTGAGACTGTTGCTAAGAATATGGATGGACATGCAGATATTCGAAATACGGATGTCGGAGTCGTGATCGGCACCCGAAATAAGTCCGCACACAAAAATTGTGCAAATAGATAAATCGGCGCCTGTTGAAAACACCGACTCCATCACCTCGGCCAGAAAATTTTTGTCGCGGATAGGAATTTGGCTATGGCGGCTATTTGACAAATTTGACATTAATTTTCGATATTCCTGCTGACAACCATTCACTTCGTCCACTAGAATGATGATCGGGTCAACAGAATAAATTTCGCTAAAATGTCGATACTATTTCACATCTTGCATTCTAGTGGTCAGACAAATCTTTTCTTTCCTAGGCTTACCCACAGAGGGTTTTCATTAGTAGTAATTACGATTCTGGCATTAGCTCCTTTCAAATTTCGACCAGCGATCACCAGTCGACTAGGGTGATCGGGTCAAAATGCTCAAATTGACCCAAAGTCTTGTCTAGGTTATTTGGGATTCTGATCTATAAATCTGATGTCTCTTTCTCATATTTCAATTGGTTTCATCAGCTTCAGGTAGGTACCTCTTTGCGCTATCACCACTCCACCACTCCGCAATAGCTACTAATCTGTGCATATCTAGACCGGTTGAAACTCGAAAACAACACTGAAAAACATGCAAGATGACCTACTTATTGTTAGACGGAGTTCGAGCCAAATACAGCTTAAAATAGCCTGTTGACTGAGGTCATATTAAAGCTTGTAACTACCCGCGGGATTTCTCCCACTAGAGAATTGCGTAAGCGAGATAGAGATAGACTATGAAGAACAGAGCATGCATTTCAACACCCCAGACAACCGATCACCGTAGAGAACAGCACGAACTCTTCAGAGCTTAGCCGTTTCTCCATCGCGCTCCAACCAAATATCCATAGCTCACGAGCGCTCCGATTCGAAATTCGCGCCAGTCGGCACAGAATGTGCGGGTCCCACCGCGAACACGACGCCGTCCACGTGGCCACGCCTTGGACGCGGTGCGGTCGGGTCACTCTTGTAGGCTGCGCAGCGTGAGGTGGTGCGTCGTGTGAGGTGAGGTGTTTTCCACATTTTTCTTTTGTTGTTTGTCGTCAGTAGTGTTTAGTTTGTACTGTATAGGTCGAGAACTATAAGTGTTCGTTTCAGATCTCGTAAGTAGTTCATGTTTGGGCTAAGGATATGTTGTAGGACAACGAGCCACGTACTAACTAATCGCGTCAATAAATTTAGGTAGTCGATCTGGTAGTGATTACTCATCATTACTATACGTACCTAGCCAGCTAAGTAAGCTAAGCTAGTTGATTCCTGTCGATTAAGAAGTAACTCTAGGAGTTGTTAAGACTACTGACGCACTATGGCTGACGAAGGACATGTAAGATTTATTCGTTTTTGATTATTTATTCTTTTTTAAATGTTGGGATGTCGTTGGTAAGTATCGAAGGTCCAATGCAGTCTGGTTATTGATAATGGTTTTAGAATGGCAACGCTGGCGGAGAAGTTGAGCCAGAGAACTTCCGTAAGATCTTCGTGGGAGGTCTTACTGGAAACACAACTGATGAAGTTATGCGAGAATTCTATCAGCAATTTGGAGAGTTGACCGATATTATCGTTATGCGTGATCCGAACACAAAGCGATCGAGAGGATTCGGTTTCGTCACATTTGCGGCGAAAGCTAATGTAAGTGTCCTTAATTTATATACCAGTGGTGTCAGAAGTAACATGCTAATGTTTAGGTTGATGCTGCGATGGCTGCACGTCCCCATGTAATCGATGGGAAGACTGTGGACCCTAAGAGAGCTGTACCGAGGGATGACAAGAACCGCAACGAGTCCAATGTGTCGACGAAGCGTCTTTACGTCAGCGGAGTCCGCGAGGATCATACCGAGGAAATGTTCACTGAGTACTTCTCGAAATACGGCACTGTTGTCAAGGTGATGCGTTTTTATTGAACCACTTGTTAGCAGTGTGACTTAGCAATAATTTTAGGCTGAGATCATTCTCGACAAAGTCACAAACAAGCCTCGTGGTTTTGGTTTTGTCACTTTTGATGACTACGATCCAGTGGACCAGTGTGTGCTTCTCCGCAGCCACATGATTAATGGATTTAGATGTGATGTTAAGAAAGGACTCTCGAAGGAAGAGATGAACAAAGTGAGTTTTTCAAGAGACGACAAAATGAAAGTAAGTTATTTGTAGGTGACTCATCATGCTGGGATAACGATTATCCGCTGCTTATTTAGGCCCAGAGTAACCGCGACCGTATGGATCGTATGGGCCGTTCACGCGGAGACGCTGGTGGACGCGGAGGCCCAGGAGGCTGGGGAGGAGCAGCTAGCCAAGGACGTGGAGGTTGGGGTCAGCAGGGTGGGTATGGTGAGTTCAGTTGACTTGTTTGACTGAGTTCTACCACCACGAAGCTTTCTTATTTGTTAATGCATCTAAGTATATACAAAGGTGTTCAAGGACTAGTTTATAGCAAAATATTTGCAGGATACGGAGGCCCACAAGGCGGTGGAGGATACGGCCAAGGTGGATATGGCGGATATGGTCAGCAAGGTGGATGGGGCGATCAGGCCGGTTGGGGACAGCAAGCAGGCGGCGGCTGGGGTGGCCAGAGCGGAGGATGGGGTCAGCAGTCCGGAGGTTGGGCTGGTCAACCCACAGGTCAGCAGCAGTGGGCGAACGCTCAAGGTGGTGGCAGATACTAGTCCTGATCTCCTTTGCTGCTTTTCAAATTTGTACGTGTTGTGGCCTACCACATAGTGCTGTCTGATCTGTTCTTGTTAATTTGTTTGTTCCTATAAACCACGTATGTGGCAAATCCAATGCGAAGGTTTCTGCTAAAGCTGATGTATAGTTGGAATAAATTATTCCGTTGTCCCACTGCAATACTACATTGTGGCACGGCCATGTCTTACTTTCTAGTGTTCAAGTATTGTTTACCCGTGTTTAGCGTTCAAAACTTAATAAACGTGTTGTGAATACTGTTTCCGTCGAGTACAATATTGCGGGTTGGTTAATAACATTACTGAAGAGGGCAAAGGGGTGGTCCACTCTGTTGGTTGATTCAGTGGCACAACATGACTACCTCGGGAAGGATAGCTCTTCGGGATGACTAAGGATGTTCCAGCAGAGTGTTCAGCAACGCTGCGTCAATGTCGAACGCGTAGAACGCAGGCGTTGTTAATATCCAGATATTCGGTGCTTAAGTGAATCAGTGCTCGTTAACATCAACATGTACGCGATACCTAGCTCGAGTGGGACCGTCATCGTAAAACTTTATTGTATGTTTCAATCGAATTCAGTTGTGAAATTGTTGGATATGGGTCTTGCGGTTTTGCATTTGAGCGGTACAATTCAGTACATTTGCGCAGCCTTCTCCTGAACTGTTGTCACATCGTATGTGTACGGTTATTTCCATTACCCTTCGATCAGTAACCCATCGACACTTGTCATTACATCCTTTGGAGACGTCGTAGTGGCCCGGCAGGATCGTAAAGTCTGGCAAAGCATCAAACGGAAGCTATTGCTGCCGGTATCAATTATGGGGAATGGGATTTCATCCCACATGTGTTAGTCAGAGCCCGTATTGTGCGATCGATTTGCCGTCATCATATGCTTTAGCCAAGCAGGTCGAGTCTTTGTAGTAATGGTCGAGATAGTAAGCGCCAAACTTCAGTTCAGAACTGAATGGTGCTCGAAATAATATCGGTGCAGTGTGAATTGGGAATGCAGACGACGGAACGTGCTTCTTGTGACCTTACTTTCCGACAGAAACTTGCGCGATTGGGTGCTCGATTATGTGAAATCCGAGGATACAAATTCAGAACTATTTGATTTTTTAAAATGAATTATCTAATAATCAAGTGCAACGAAGTTACCTCAGGAAAGGTTTTTCATCGGGTGCACTCTCTCAATCTATATAACACCAATATCTTGAATATTAGTCTAAAATTTCGAAAAATCTTCATTATAAGAGACCGCTGAAAATGGACAGCGCTCGCAAACGCTACATAGCAACCTCACTAGGAGGTTTCTGTGAGAAATCACCGCGAACATAGTAAACTAGCTACATTAGCATACTAAGTTTGTTACTCTGAATTGCATGTTTATTCACTAAACCTTAATTTCAAACCTGCGCATAATTAAATACGTAGATAGTGGGGTGTACTTGATGAATTGTATGAGAGAAGATGTAACATGATCTTGTTTCACCTTTTTGCCGTATGTAGGATAAAAAAGTAGCAGGCAATATATCTACAAGCTGGCCTTATTTGTGGGGTAATGACCGCTGTAGTGAGTGGTGTTAAAGTGTAGATCAGCACCTAGTGACTTGGTGATTTGACATCGTAGTCGTATTCGCGGTATAGTGCAGCTTGCATCCCATACTTCTTTGTAATTACGAAGCATTTTACTCGCATTGAAGCACACTCGAATTGGTGAAATAACTTTAACAATCAGCTCGCCAAGAGTTTTATCTGTCTTACAGTAGTCACATGAACGACGTGTTCGGACTGATCGCTGCCGGCCGACCGGTGAGTTGAAGCTGTCAGATGTGAACTATTTCTGCATATCGAAAAATTGTTAAGCCATCTCAATTTGCTCAAGTGGGTGAACGAGAATTTTTGTGCGAAATCCCTGATGCTGCAAATGTGAACCATGTAGTGGTGTTCTTCACTGGTGTGCACCAATTTCCAGATGGAATGGGTGGTTCAGGTGAGGGGTTTTCTTACAGTGCGTTTTGTAATCATACGCCACCACCTCTTTAGTTCTCGTTTCGTTCAAAAGAAGTCTGATTCTGAAAGTCTTTCGTAGACGTCTTCATCACCGCTGAACAGAACGAAACATATAACAGCAAGATACAGATCTACTATATGGGCTGCTTTGGAATTTTTTTGTTTTTGATTTCTTAGGGAATTGTGCTGATGAACCAAGTTAGTGTCATTCATGGAGCTGTTCATATTACACGTGAATTTCCGTTGCTTCAACTTAAACTTCAATTTTCCTTCTTACTATGCATTTTAGTCTAAGAATTTCAGTGCTCCACTTTCTCTTTCAGAAACTGTCAAGGTAAGGTGTGGCGTATACTTATGAAACACATTGTATGTCAGACGTTCTCCTTTTCCTATCTTTTTATTGGGTTAATTGCAGTCTACGTGCGGTGGCCATGCCCTGATGGACAAGAATCTGGGTGGCACTACTTAGGATTCATATGCAATACGAAGCCGAGTGTGATATTCAAAATTGCGCAGGTGGTGTCTGAGTTAGTCACTTTTTCTGTTGTAATTTATTTTTCGCCTTTCGTTTTGTCGAGATATATGATATATTAATGCCGAAGCACAAAATCTTCTGTTATCCAAAACCATCTCTGTTGTGATCAGTCACGACCTAACTTATCGTTAGTAGAAATTTTTCCTTTTGAATCAGTCGGATCATAGCGTTATCTTTCGATCTGATCGAGTGCATGTTACCCAAAACTATCACTTTAAGGTAATTTCTGAGATAATACTCGTCATTGGTTATTATGATTGGGAAGAATGAACACTTTAACTAAAGTTACTTAAAAGTTTGCTAAACTCATCTGGTCGTCTGGTTGGGCTTTGGTTCGAAGGCGAAGAAACAAAAAAGAAGTGTTCATTCTTCCCAATCGGATGTTAATTTGAATGCCTGATTTCGTTCGTTCCTCAAGACTGTTCGAAACTGGAAAAAGAAAAATGATTCCTCCAAGGATTTGTCGGTGTTGATTTGCCTTCACAACACATCGTTATGGATAGCTCTCCGCTCGCAAAGCTCTCGGTATCGATAAATCTTCGTCCTGTCAAGATATCACTCGGAGGGACAACGTTTGAATCGAACTTTGAATGGAGTTTAGGACAAGGTAGTAGGTCGACGTGTCTTTGTGGTGTCCTCGTCCTTGTTCAGAGAACGTCTCTAAAGATTCAACTTATCCTTCATTGTCGCTGAAGTTCTTCATAACTCTAAGTGCCAGTAGTTCGTCTCCTTTCGATTTTCGGTCACTCCTCGGAGCGATTTGCTTCTGCTCTAGTGCTACTACACTGAATGTTGACGTCTCAAGAGGTGTTCAGTTGAGTTTTCTGTCACCAAGGTTTTGTTCTAGTTTTATTGTCCAGGATTGAGGGTGCTGGTTTTGAGATAATGGTCGACACTGAGACAATCAACATTCCTCTGAACGGGACAAACCGTTACCTATCATTATGCCCTCTCACTGCGAAATGGCGAGGTAGACGGTCACAAAGTCGTGCTTCTACGTTCAACTCAAAAATAGGGAAAGGAGAAGTTTTCTTGTGGAGCTAGAGAGATACTCAGAGCGAGTGTAACTGAGAAGTTCTCCTGGTCCTGCTTATGGCTCTTGTGGAGTGGAGTACCTGGAACTATCCCTCGTAATTCTATGCAAAACTTTTATGTGGAACTAATCAGTACCGTTAGGGGGTGGTTCCGTCCTGAAGCTATTATTGAAGATCTGAAACGTTGCGAGCGATTCTACTTTCTCAATTCTTGATAGCATTCCTAATTTTAGCTGTCATGTGCTTTGTAATTAAAGTACGAGCTGTAGATGTTTACAACAAGTTTACAACAACACATACCTCTTTCTTGTACAGTAGTCGGATGACTTCATCGTCGGCTATCGTTGTAATCGGCTTTGGTGCCGCGGTGCTACTTATCTGATGGTCTTTCCGGTGATGATTGATTGGATATGGGAACTGCTATACTGTTGCGACGACTCAGGATTAGCTGTAAATCTCTTTTATAGGTTGGTTAGCAAGAAGTGAGATGTACAATAATGACATAGTGTTCATCATGAGATTCGAAACCGGACCGTGTTGAAGTTTTTTGTTGCTCCAGAAAGTACACCGGTGACAATGAAACAAATCAAAAATCGGTAACAGAGTAATAAACTCATACGCGCTATTTTATCATTATTAAATATTATATTATTTGTCGTATTATATTTATTGTACTTATTTATTATTATGTGTTATGCTTGTCAAGTATTTTATCTTCGCACTGTTTCAATGCATGACGAACACATCTCTTTTATTTGCTCTTGTTGTGTTGTTTGGAGGCCTCACTTACAATCAATTTTATACCGTCAGAAAGCCCGTGACAGGGATGCCTGCGCGTCGATGGTAAGTTGTTTTTGCTATGGAATTGGATGAAGCAATTTCGTGTGAAATGCTTTAAAAACTACGAAGAACGCGAGTAAATTGTATGCAATTAGCAGTTATCGCATATATGCTATACAAAATATGTGATTAGGTGGTGAACTTCACATCTTTCACCGGTCGTCTCCGGAATCTGTTTACTTCAGGAAGTTTCCTGCAGGAATTAGAATGGTGGTCACACTATTACGTTGTAAATAAAAACTGACCAACGTTTTCTTTATTGACCATTTTACCTCTCTTCTTGGTTGTTCATATGCGGTATATTAGTCTGGAGTGCTACAATCATCGTTTAGTAAAATATGATTCTGTAGCGCGATGAATGATCAGAACACACGAAATTTTTTAGTAAAGACCGTACTCTCGAAATCTATATTCGCATAACATCACTGTTGAAAGAATTCCAGCTGCACTTGTCGGAAGTTCGTCATACGGGCGTTTTCGGCGGAGGCATGAACGCAGCTGCGGTGGGCGCCGTTCAAGTTGGTATAATGGTTGAGCCACTGGCGTCGATTGAGGGAAGAGAGGCTGCTGAAGGCACTCAGACCAGTCAGCAGGTATTAGGCTTGTCCGTTTAGTCCATGGAACGAGTTCTTGGAGTCAGCCATCGACCATAGTGTTTTGCAGTCAACGTTGAGCGAGTTCGCTGACAAGCTACTGCGGAATCTCGTCAATCACGCTGAGTCCTATACTACACGAATGCCAAGACCGGACAACCAAGGTTTTTCATTCCAGTCAGTTAGAGGTTAAAAACAGGAAAAAATATGCAGAAATATGCAGTTCGGTAGATGATTGGTTATCTGCTGTTAAAGTTGAAAAGCTTTCGTTTAGGATATGCTGACTATATTCCCGTGTCAGCGCTACAAGAGTGGTACACGAACTTTCAACGTCGATTCCAGCAGAACCCGTACTTCTGGAGATCTCTTCGGAATGTCTAGTTGATGCCTCAGTCTTTCTTATTTTATTTATGAAGTTTTATATTTTCACATCGAGCACTGAATTGTGATATGAGCATGCTTTGACTCGAAATTCCTGCTTTGTGGCTAGTGCAGAATTACAATAATTAAAGTTGTTTTCTGATATGCAATCATGTTCAGATGCTTCTTGTGATTTGATAAATACAACTCGGTGGATTGCTCCATACCGTTCCGATACTGCAACGCTTCGGTGATTTACAAAAGCTGTCTGGTTGAAGCAGAAGGTCTCCTTGTACAATCCACCCGACAGGAAATCGTTCATAGTTTTTGAGGCTAACAGTGCAATCTCCTCCGCAAGATCGAAAATTCTGACGAGAAACATTATCAAATTCAAGTCTATTGTTACACCAGAACCCTGCCAATAACATGAGTTGGTATGCCAATAGCAATGATTACATTTTGTATCAGTTGTATTGATTTTAGATAAGGTGTTTTTAATTCACCCCAAGCCGACTTGTGACACTTGGCTCCGACACACGTTTTGAATTTGAACTGATTCGACTATTTTTGAGGAAATTTTGCCTTCATTTCGGCCTACCGAACTAAATTGAGCAAATGTATCTTGCAGAAACTATGTGCAAAGTATGCGTAATTCATAATTATTTTCTTTTTATAGCCAGCCGCCTTAGCTGAGGAGTCTTGGGGTTGGTGAACTGATTCTTTATTATATGCTCGTCTAGGGAGGGAATAGAGCATATAGCTCTACATCTTGTCATTGTTTTGCCTCTGGGTGCTTTTGTAGTCGTTTCTATGTATGCATAATGTTCACTTTCTTCTTTGCCTTTCCTTGACTGAATCCAACATCGCGCTGCTTCAGCGATGCCAGCATTAGTACCGTATTGTCCAACGCTTCCTAGATTTCTGCTGGTTGATTACTGCATTCAGCTAAGATAAAAAAATCTTCCCCTTCTTGGCTTGGCAGTGTGTGATACGGATTGTGAATTTACCATGGAGAAGGGCGGTATTTGATCGGGAAATCCGGACTTTTTGATTCTTTCAAGCTCCAAAGAATGGTGAATCCACTGAAAAGTCTGCTCGAAGGGGAAGTTTGTCAAGGTTTTCTGAGCTAAGCACACATCAAAAGACAACTGTAACATTCCACCTTCACTTAATTCCTTTCAGGCTTTGAAGAAGGTTAAGCCGCCGCAACGTAAGCCGAATAAGTAGCTGTACCAACGTTACACCGAGTTTAAAGAAACCAGCAGCTAAACAATCACAATGCTGAGTTTCATCGATAGTCTAGCACAGCGATCACCTAATTATATCCTTTGAAGATTGCCGAGGACGTTTCAATGTTTCTATTAGAATCATTTGGTCGTCGCGCAGTTGAGTCGAGCATCTGGTGTCTGCTGGGTGGAATCGATCTTCCGACGGTCATCCACTTATTGGTGCAACCGGCACGGGCTAGCAGTTGTTGCCGATGAAGCGCCGCAAATTATAGATGCGCATCTGCCAGATATCCCGGGCCCTCCGACTGACCGCCCCAGCATGACCTGACTGCTGCCATCAACATCCTCCCCTGTGAAGGGAGTGGGGGGGGAGTACGACTCATTGTATTGTATTGTTTGTATTGTTTATTACATGTAATCGGGACATGCAACCACAACAAAACAAAAAGGCAACAATACAGAACCACTGAATAATAAAAACTAAAGAGTAGACAAAGAAAGGAGGAGCTATTAGGAATGAGGAATAGGACTACCTAGATCGGCGGAATCGTCGGATGAGGCACCACTGGATTTAGTTGAGGATTTGAACGCTTGAGCAGACTTTGATACGCCCTACCAGCCCTATGAACAAAAAAGTTTGCTCTTACCGAAGTCCTGACCAACGGAAGATAGATTTTAGTTGACTGACCCCTAGTCCTGGAAGCATGCAATTGAAAGAAATTACCCTTGACTTTGAGACGGCCTAGGAGAATTTTACGAACAAGCAAGTGATCAAACATTACCCTTCTAGATTCCAATGAGGCGAGCCCGAATGACAGATTTCTTTCCCCTACTGGAGGTAGAATTCTGTAATCAAGACCCTTGGTCCTTACTAGCAGTTTCCTAGTGAAACTGTTTTGGATAGATTCAAGCATTTTAATAAGCAACTTCTTTTTGGGAAAAAATATGGGTGTACCATATTCTAGAATGGGACGAATATAAGTTTTGTAAGCCTTGACTAAAACGCTGGGGTTATTCGTACGCAAGGCTCGGAAGAGATTGAGTAACTGGAAGTTGGCTTTTATTTTCAAAGACATACAGTGTTTGTCAAATTGGAGTTTGTTATCATAGGAGAAGCCTAAGTCTGTAACTTCAGTGACAACCGATATACAGTGACCATCCAGCACATAGCCAAGTTGGGGGTTGTTACTTCCCAAATGAAGAATTTTAGTCTTAGCCGGAGACAATGGAAGCCTCCAAGATTTGGACCAGTCAAGTAGAACATCGAGAGCTCTCTGAAGTGAACCGTCAGGGGCATCTGAAGGAAAACTGGCATAAATCTTAAGATCATCGGCAAACATCTTGCAGGAACATCCTAAATTGGAGACCAGCCCCGGGATATCAAAGGTAAAAATATTGAACAGAACGGGCGCGAGGACGCTGCCCTGGGGAACCCCACTGGGTGCAGGAGTAGCATTGGATAGTTTCCCATTGACAAGAACTCGAAAAGATCTGTCAGTAAGAAAGGATTGGATCCATTTGATGATTCTGGGGTGAATACCTACCGTGTGAAGTCTGGAAGCCAGTTTCAGATGGTCCACTTTATCGAAAGCTTTTTGAAAGTCCAAAAATATAACGTCGACTGCCTCCTGGTTTTCAAGAGAGACGGTCCAATCATTGAAGCATTCCAACATGTGGGTTACCGTGGATTTACCCCTGGTAAATCCGTGCTGGTCATCCGAGATGATATCATTATCTTCGAGATGCTTAATCAGCCTTTTCTTAACAATCTTCTCGAATACCCGTGCAAAGGGAGATGTGAGACTAATGGGACGAAAGTTATCCGGCGAAGAAGCTGCTTGAGACTTCGGTAATGGAATAACGAAGGCCTGTCTCCATCTAGCTGGCACGTCAGCGTGCATAAAACTGTAATTGAATAAAAACTCCAAGGGGAAGGCAATAAACGGAGCAATCTTTTGGATGAAAAAATAACTGAGTCCATCCGGATTGGAGCTAGAGGTCTTTTTGGACTTACCAAGAGTCTCCAAGATCTCTTCTTTAGAGAACCATACCGAGTCCAACATAGTGGAAAACTGCACCGGCAGATCTTGGAAACCCAGAGCCAACGAATCATCGTCATGCACCGAATACACACTAGCGAAGTGCTCAGCTAACAAATCGGCCTTAGCCAGGTCATCGAAAACTTTAGCACCATTGACAGAAAAATGAGTAGGAATAGAAGAAGTCTTCTTCAATCTTTTCCGAACCAGATTATAAAAAAGAGCAGGTTTACCACTCTCAATGACCCTTTTGTCGAGCCAGGCGTTGTATTTGCCGAGGTTCTTAAGAAATTTTATGTTTAACGTAGAAAATTTCCGAACAGAATGGTCCGAAACAGAGAAATTCAACTCACGCCAAGCGGCTTCTCTACGCGAGGACAACTTATGCAGGGAAGGAGGAAGCCTGGGGTCGCAGACTGACCTGGTAGCAACTGGGACAAAACGCGAAATGGATTCCCGAAGAATAAAGAGAAAGAGCTCATACATGTCTTCCACATTTGAGCACTGACTAAACGAGCCAACCCAATCCACTTCTATAAGGAATCGTGCGATGGCATCATAGTCACCTGCATTGAAGTCAAGGAAGGTAAATGACCTACAGAAGTCCATGGAACTATTAATGTCAAAGGATATTGAATTGTGGTCACTCGTACCCAAGGGTGCCCTAACCACCAAATTAGAAACAAGAGAGGCATCAGTAGTCAGAACAAGATCAAGCGTACTGCTTGCTCTAGTCTTTTCCGTGACCAGCTGGGCGAGATTATGCGAAGAAAGAAAGCTAAGAAAGGACCTACTAGAGCTGGACGCACAACGAAGGGGAAGGGTCCAACTAATATCAGGAAAATTAAAGTCCCCTAAGACCAAACTGGGATATGAGCAAAGAAGAAGGTCGCTAATTGTATTAAAGAGTTGCGCGTCCATGGAAACCGTACTACTCGGAGCCCTATAGACCCCTATGATCCTTAGCGTAAAACTGTTAAGCGAAATGTCACCGCACAGGATTTCGTAGTTGTTACTAGCAGATTCTTTATAGATGATACGAAAAGGAAGGATGTCTCTAAACAGAAAGAGCACTCCACCACCAGATTTGTGTAATCTGTCACAACGCGCCTCACTGTAACAATTGGGTAGATTGTGAAGAATAGTATTCAGCTGAACACCCGGTTTGAGCCAGGATTCAGTAATAGCAATGAAATCGAACCTATTATGAGCAATAGAGTATACCAATGACTGCGCATTTTTTGCGATCGAACGAATATTGGTAAGGAGAAATCTCGGCCTCCTACAATTCCGCTGATAAGGCTCTAGTTTAAAGAAGACACATTAGGAGAAACATGCATAGGAACAGGAGAACAGATAACAGAAGAAGGAGAAACAGTAACCAATGAGTTTGGTTTAGCAGTGGAAGGATTAAAATTAAAATTAGAACCTCGATAACGTTTCCTTTCATTGGGAGGCAAGGAAGGACGAATATACGTCCCCTTAAAAGGAGAACTTCTGATACGATAGGCGTTCGCTAAGACAAGATCCTTAAATTTAGAAGAAGGAAGAACCACTTTAAGAATACGGGGTTTACTAGAACGGGCACGGCCCATCCTATACACAGACAGAGGGTTACACTCAATGCCAAGAAAATCGAAAAGACGTCGCATACAATCATAATCATGACCAACCTTGACAGAAAAAGGACAATTCGTGATCTCAGGAACTCCGCTGACAATAACAGACCTAGACATCTCCTTCTTTTCGCATTGATCAAGCGTAAGGGACAAATCAGTTTGCACAGCATGATCGTTAACAACAGAATCAGAACCAGAATAAACACGCGAAGGAATAGCTTCAGACTTACGTAAAGAGGAGAGGACGGGGTTGCTAGGATTGACGGCTAACTTCTGCCTCAAACCAGTGTTTTCCTCCCGCAATCTACGAATTTCCTCGTGAAGTTGTAAATTCTCAGCCATAAGATTCTCCATTTTGTCCCTCGAATCCAGCAGGAAGGCAAGGATAGTTTTGATGTAGGTGGGTGTGGATTCGTCCGACGAAAGTTGAGCGACAGCCGACATCACGCTATCCTCGGAAGCATCGCCATCGTTCGAAGTAGGAGACGTGATATCCACGAGCCCTCTTTTGCGTCCCTTAAACTTAGAAACAACCGACAACAGAGTCGCCATATTCGAAAATAGGTCAGGTGACCGCGTGACACCACAAGTCGATAATCGATAACGGCACTAGGAATACCTGGGTCGGTGGCAATGAAGATAAAGTAAATGTCCCCTGCCACTAGAGACAACGCGAGATTCCTTCGAAGACAGCGTTGCGAAGACGATGCGAAGAAGGTAGTACTCAGTATGGTAGTTCCACAGGAAACAGCAGAGAAAAATGACTCATGGTTTCAAGAACTTGGAGTTGTTCGAAGTGCGACCTGATTTGTCAAAACAGTCATTTTTCTGAGTAGAACACAGGTCTACAAGTAGAGTAGTCGTGTTTATCTTGATAGGATCACCAATGTTAACCGAGGTGACTTCTTCGGTACCTTGCTCAGCAATTATTAGGTTGTAAACAAAGTTCTGTCCTTATGTTTAACCCATTGACGACCGCGCGGGCTATTGTGCACCCGCGCTTTTTCGGTCGCGGGCTGTTTTGCACCCGCGGGACCGTGCGGGTGCAAAACAGCCCGCAGTTATGAAAGCGCTCGCTACAGCTCATTTCTTGGTTTTACAATGTTGTTGGCTGTTCATCAGATATTTTGGATCTTACCAATGCTCCCTGCACAGTGGTCCGGGAGTTATCTACTTCTCACGAGATTGCTGACAAAAACAAATAAACAATATGCACTGCAATAGCTTCACGACAATTGATTTTTTTGACAAAAAGTTGCTTAAATTTTACAAAGACGTTATATAAAAAGCTAAGCTAGTCACAATTCATATGAAAATTTTGAAAACAGGGCAGAAATGTTGCACACACTTGCTACAGCGAGTCGAAACTTTTTTGGCACGATTCGTGGCCATCGTGCGACCACTTTCTTCACAGATTTTCTTGCAACAGGAAATGCATCTTTTCTGTTCTGCTATGGAAAGCCCTGTGATACTCTCCAATATGTGGTTGATACTCGGAGAATGAGCATCATTTTGATTGCGATGGAGAAGCGATTCCACGATGTGACCACTATCAACGGTAGATCCGGAATCGTTTTTAAGAGAGATGGAAAAGTTGCCCGCCTGCGAATTGGGAGTTTGAAATCGGAATCGGAATAACTTTCAGGAGAACCGACAACATTGCCTGGGTGCGAGTTATCCAAATCCTCATCATTTTCTTCAAGATCGGACTCAAGCAGTAGTCTGGCAAATCTACTTCGGAACTATCGATTGCGTTAGAACTCATTTTACTCTGCAAACAAATCACTTAATTCTCGAAGTTGAGGGCTGCACAATGAGGCTAGCTAAAAAGTGCTGTCTCGTGGGACCGTGCGGGCCATTTTGCACCCGCGTTCCCGTCGTGTGTGATACGCGCGCGGTCCCGCACGCCAGACACACGATTTTCCGCATGGTCGTCAATGGGTTAAGACACTATAACTCAACTCACGTCCAGTCGTTTTCCTTAATTCAACACCATTCGAAAGAGCACATCTATCCTAAGAAAGCGGTATAAAAAGGCCACCATCGCGAAAACCCGAAGATCTGCATTAATTAAAATATTCGACGTCACGTTGGTATTCGGACACTCGGTACTTCTACCGTTTGACTGCGGGGCGTGGCCAGGGGCGGAGCAAGCCCGCAATGATATACTCAGATCCTCGATATGTACTTGGCCAGCACTTCGGCAAGAATACGCTCCGGGACACGGCCCACGAACTTCAAAAAGGGGCGGAACGTGCTGCCCAGAGCGCAGCATAATTAGGGGTGGGGGATATTCCCAGGCCGAGGGTAATCTTGCCCTGCTGCTGCCCTGCTACTGCACAAGTGCCGACAGTGCAGTATTTGGGCCCGATCATCCTTCATAGAGGAATGACTGGCAGCTTATGCTGCTTAGCTCCTGCACTCGCAGCATATCCTGCTCACCTACAGGTCACATCCTACTGTCCGTATACTGCAGCATATGCTGCTCCATGCCCCCACCTTTCTTAGGGCCGGGGCATACTAATGGCGGACGGCAGCGGACGGCGACGGACGGGGATTAGCGATTCAAGGGAACTGGAACATTTTTGTTTGAGAGAACATATGTACATATATAACATATAACATATAACATATATAACAACATAACAATTGTCATTATAATTGTTTCCGGATATAATGACGGCACTGGCCTGATTGCAAGTGTACCTTCGGTCTGTTGTTCTTACGTTATCCTAAAGCTTCAATAATGTTTGTTTGTTTATTGTTCTTAGTTTTTTTTTTCATTTACAAGACTAGTTATATTTGTTATTGTAATTACAAGTTGTCTGGATTACGTTGTTGTTGACGGGCGGCGGCGGGCGATGAAGTATAACCCGGGCCTCACGTGCACCGTTCACAGTAGTTGTAGTACCTTCACTTGTGATCACCTGTCCTACCCCAAATAGTGCTCCCACTACAATCCAAAGTCCTGTTACGGTACTCATAACACCATTGACCACTGCTTCCACTTTTTTCACTACATTCACCATCATTTTAATTTTTCTACCACTCTCAACTTCTTCAAGAAGGGTTGGTAGAAAAATTAAAATGATGGTGAATGTAATGAAAAAAGTGGAAGCAGTGGTCAATGGTGTTATGAGTACCGTAACAGTACTTTGGATTGTAGTGGGAGCACTATTTGGGGTAAGACAGGTGGTCACAAGTGAAGGTACTACAACTACTGTGAACTGTGTACGGAAGAAGGGTGGAGGCACGAAATATACTGTAGTATATGCTGCAGTGTAGGGACGATAGGATGTGTCCTGTAAAGCAGAATGTGCTGTTTTGTGTTAATGAAAAACAACTTTCAAACTATTCTCACTAAGAATACAACGAAATTGCACACAAGATTTACTATTCAACATATTAATTGCATACAACAGAGATCTTCAGTTTCGCGAGATTTTTTCAAATCAATCCAGATTTCTTCAAATTTGCTAGATCAAAGGGCTTAAACAATGAATCATCAAAAAAAGTCTGACAGATTGTAGTATTACGTGAGAAATTTCAAAAAAAGTTACACCTGGTCGTAAAGCTGTAAAGAGTACTTCAATTCAAAGACACTTCAATTCAAGGAGGTTCAAAGACATCTCGTATGTTTGTCACTAAACAAGGCAAGGCACTATTATAGCAACAACATACAAATTAGCACCATTAGGCTTCACGGACATTATTCCTAGAAGGGAATCTCTTTTTTCGCTCCTCTGAAGAAGCGTTCAAGTTTATTCCCCCCATAAGCCTACCTTAACAAATTTAGCGAGAAGAATCGGCTTGGGCCAGTATCCATGATGCTTAAGGGCGCCTCAAATCATGCCATTAAAGTACACGATGGATGTGTGGAAAGATTTTGACAGCACAAAGGGGGCTGGGAATACAGAGCAAGACTTGGACAGCGCAAAGGGGAGGTTGGAAATACGAAGCACGACTTTGACAGCACAAAAGGGAGGCTGGAAATACGGAGAAAGAATTGGGCAGCACAAAGGGGGGTTGAGTACTTGTCACTTCTCCAGGGAGCAGCACCCGAGCAGGACCTGAGCAGAAGAGAAGAGGCAGAAGGCGTGGCCTCCATCAGGAAGCAGCACATTCTGCAGGAGAAAGGTACAGAACCCTGAATCGTGACGGGTTGGCCAGCACTCCGGCAGGGGCAGGCCAGCATCAAGTCTCAACCCCGCAAACGTTGCGCAGCAGGTTTTCTGAAAGACTTGCGCAGTAGGGCGTCGTTGGCCAATGGCAGACGCCGAGAGGTGGAGTATGGGCGGAGACTGGGAGGAGCGTGGATCTGGGCAGTTGTGCTGCAAGATGGGCCAAAAACGCACCCCCAAGCAGCACCTGGGCAGACGTGCTGCGGTACCGCCCACCGGCTCAGTGACCAATCACAGTCGAGGGGCGGTCGCGCAGCATATGCTGCCTAGCAACACGCTCCGCCCCAAGGGGCGGAACCTACTGCGCAAGTACTTCTCGAGGATCTGACAAGGGAAGCTTGTAAGCGATCGGTGACGATTCATAACGAAACCCATATGGGCGTGTAGGGCTTCGCACGAGGAATGCAACGATATATCCACAAGTTGCTTTCGCCAAGCGGCTGATCTGAAAATGGCCGGCAAAGTTTTGCACTGCCGCATGCGTAGGCTCACCGCCAGCGGATGTAGCGGGAATGAACATGCAATTCAGAGCGGCGAGGTGGCGTCATGGATAGTATTGTGGGCTCTTGATCTGATGGTCGAGGATCGATCCCTCTTCTACACTTTTCTTTTGCCTCCATGCGCTAGATTCCAAATTGCGCTCTTTCTGCAATTTTGTCGCAGTTTCGGGATAGAATCGCGTTTGGGACGAGTATGGCCTACTGAGTACGCACTAGGGTGGATATCTACTAGCACTTATGTACGTGACCCATACCTACCGTTACCAACCGAAATCGATCCCAAATTCAGAAACTAATGCCAGATTCGTGATCAGCGCCCCGAATAACCCCCGTAGACAAAGTTTGGGTTAAATCGGTGACTTCGACCAAACCAGCCTTACTAGTGTCAAGTGAGTAGTTGTATGAAGGTCCACTTGCCGAGAATATTCCTTATTCTATCGCTCTACTTTTTTGACTCTGAAGAACAGATACTCTATTTTGGACGAGTTTCCATTCATATTTATCAAGAAAGATTACTTGGGCAGCTGACAAGCCCACAATTCACAAATCTGACATCGATTTTTCCCATTGTGCCTGACGTGGTTCCTACTACAAAGAAGGGTGATTGGGTCAAAATCACCGATTTCGCCCAAACTTTGTCTACGGGGGTTATTCGGGGCGCTGATCACGATTCTGACAATAGTTTCTGAATTTAGGATCGATTTGGGTTGGTTACGGTAGGTATGGGTCACATACATAAGTGCTATTAGATATCCTCCCTAGTGCGTACTCTGTAGGCCATACTCGTCCCAAACGCGATTCTATCCCGAAACTGCGACAAAATTGCAGAAAGAGCGCAATTTGGAATCTAGCGCATGGAGGCAAAAGAAAAGTCTAGAAGAGGGATCGATCCTCGACCACTAGATCAAGAGTCCACAATACTATCCACTACTCCACCTCGCCGCTCTGAAGGATAAGCTCATCCCCGCTACATCCGCTGGCGGTGAGCCTACGCATGCGACAGTGCAAAACTTTGCCGGTCATTTTCAGATCAGCCAGGTGGCGAAAGCAACTTGTGAATACACCATTGCATTCCTCGTGCGAAGCCCTACACGCCCATATGGGTTTCGTTATGAATCGTCACCGATCGCTTACAAGCTTCCCTCGTGAGTAGACGATATCACTGCAATGCAATGCTATCATCGATATCAATGCTTTTCACCATTCTCACTTGCTTGTACACGCTGTGCTAGTGATGATGTGAAGTACTGATAGAGGGGCTTGCTCCGCCCCCAGCCACGCCCCGCAGTCAAACGGTAGAAGTACCGGACACTCTACTCCGAGCGCGAATAAGGGTTGTGGGTTCATCAGTTGGGATGGATTTTGAGGAGCCACTTCCGCAATGACTTCTATCCTGTGACGAAGAATGAATATTTTACTATGATTAGAAGAGATTTGCCCGTTTTTTACACTACGACGAACCTTCTAAGACGTTTGAGAAGCCAGATATTAGCGGCACGACGACAATTGTGACAGTTTTATGAGCTGCAGCAGTACTAGTGTACCTTTTGTTCCTCACTCTCCCAAAGGATAAAGAAGGAAGTGCACATCGTGAATACATGTAACATTCTAAACGACACAGCGAAAGCTAGGAACCATAGAGTCCCGCTAGATTTTACAGCAACGCGAATCCACGTGTTTTAAAATATGATCCTCCCTAATTCAAACCAATGATGGATTGAAACTCTCATTTGCCCGTCATAATTGGCAGACCTGGAGCTGACTGAATATCTGCCTATTTTCAAACGTTCCTATGGTTTTTCAGAGAGGACAGGGTTCGAAGACCAATACGATGACGAATCCGCCTTCTTGGCTTAATTTCTATCTTCACGCTTTCGCGATAGTGGCACAATTTATAACGCCTTCCTTAGAGAAAGATGTGGTCTTGCGAACGGTGGTTAAATTAAGAGAAACGGCAAGACATGAGCCGAGTTATGGCGTTTTGAATACAAGCTGCAAAAAAGGACGAGCTTTCTTTACAACCTAATATTTATCGACACCGATGTGAGAAAACCTCGGTGTCAGTAAATAATTGCAGCGTCTTTACCCCACCAGACAAGTGCGGTACCAATTTACCCGACCCTAGGGGATGGAACGCTTCGCTGGCCCGGGGAAATCGATCGTTCGAGCGTGCAAAAGTCAGTAGCGCCTCTTATCACTGCACCTAGGCCGCCCTGAGAAAGCTATTAGTAGAGCGGGAAATTTTTTTTGTATATGAATACTAAACCTTTGTTTAAGGTGGTTATATTGCATTGTGACGACAGCTTTGACGTTTACTTCTGCTTTCGGTTGATCAGGCCAAAAACATCAATTTCGCTGAAAGTTCATCTGGGTCTGTTATCCGGAATGCTGAATACGAATCTGAGGTCGTTTTCTCAGATTTCAACGGAATTCGACGGATTCAGTTATCACGCTTTCACTGCTCACCGAACGACCGAAATTCGAAACAGCATACGCTCATGATATGACTGGTCCTTGGACGGTTAATCCGAAAATAGACACCAGATATGTGACAGGCACTGCATTAAAGTTGTTAATAAGATTGGTTGAAAATGTTCTCCATAGGAATGCAATATGTGGAATGATTCTTCCATGATTTTCACTTCGTTTGGATCGACCGATTAATAGGGGAATGGCTGGTAAATAAATGGTAGGGGTGTATTGCAGAATGTGTTAGTCAAGATGATTTCCTTGGTGGACAGGCCATCAACCGATCCCATTTGGAGTATGAAATTGGCCTCCATGTGAACAGACAACTCTTGGTTTCGCTAATTATATAGTAGACTTAGCAAACGAGAGATACTAAATTCTCTCATATTTTATGTTCGGCATCACCGCATTCCCGCATTCTGAGTACAGTTTCGATGTTGCTTCGTGCACTTTCTCAGAAATGCTGGGTCGATTGAAGGACTATTTAGGCATCTGAAATATCCCATTTAACAACCTCTGGAGGCATAGGCAATATAAGAGCAACTCAGAAAATTTAGGTTGAGAGACCGTCATCCAGGTGCCATCCTTCGACGTTAAATAGTTTGGCATAATGCTGTTCTTCACCAAAATCACTTTAAGGTTGGAAGCTATCCATCGCTAGAGCAAAATCAACTCCAGCAAACATAAACAAAAATGACGTCAATGCTGAATATAATGTTCGCCTAAGCCACCACCTCAACGCAAAAACCAAGGAGCAGAAAATATGTCCCAAGCATCACTTCTTCCATTGGAGGGACATTCCTACACTTCACTGCATTTATAGTATACCGACGTCACCACGGCACAGTACGATGTTTGAAGCTCTGCCTGCAGGAACCGCTGCAACAAAGCAGCAAATACGGCATTATGAGACAGTTGTGTGCGATTGCACACTAGACATTTCAATCGATGCCTTGAGTTCGTCGGCCGGCCGCTTCATCTGAAGATGCTTAAAAATGCCAGTCGCTCGTTGAGCCGTGTATTCTGCAACTATTGGTGTCATGGTTTCAAATCTGAACGACGCTGTTTTCGTCGAAAAGAAAAAACTAATTAATAGTAGTTGTCAGAGAACTGTTTTCTTCTCGCTCCTTGCAGTTCATTCAGAATGTCAAAAGTTTCTCATAACTGACTTCCGGTTTTTCCGTGTGAATTCCGAAACACTATGTTAATGTTGTTTACGCAAAGATTCATTTCTCCTGTGGTAGAATTACCAATTTCGAAATTTGACTGCTGATCTAAAATCTGTTGATCATTGTTAATGTTTTGTGCGGTTACTGTAAGTCTGAGCAAAGACTTCTCCGAACTTACTGTATCCAATCGTAGCGGTTCCTGTGTTGCACTTGAGAGTTCTCGTTCGTTGTAGTCGAAAGTATGCCGGTGTATTTCTGTTTTTAGGAGTCTTAAGCAATTCGGATGTGACGTAGTGACGCTCAAGCGCTAGGAATTTTGATGATAGCTTGGTTCTACTGCCAATATGTATTCGTATTTGAACGAAAACGATGATTCTACCACTGTAAACTTCAGCTCATACGGGAGATTTCTGCCAGGAAAAGGTTCGATTCAGCTTAACCAGTTTGATCATATCAGTTCTTTTCTTTTAATTGGCCCACTAACAGAGTTTTTGTAGGCACGCCTAAGTGCGTAATAGCTACGGAATTGAATAAACGCCGCTATTTTTGTTGGCCCATAAGAAGAAGTCGTTCAGGTAATCAGCTGCTGACTATCGGTGCTAAATATCTGAGATTATTTCGAACGAACCCTTACACACTGGTTCCGCCGAAGGATGCAACGGAGGAGTGGAAGCAGAAGACAAAGCTGGAATGTGTCTACAGCTGCCGTTTTATGGCACCCATCCAGTCTTTTGCAAAGGCGAAGCTTCCAGGTATTTCATTTATCTTTAAACAAGCAGCTACCGAATGCAATGAGTCTTTGGCTTCAGGCTATCCAGCTTCCGAGGCGTTTTTGCTTGCCTTTGAGGGGTGCAACGTATCCGTAGTGGCCATTGATCCAGAGGATCGAGCTCTCAGCACAATTTCACTGCACAGTTTCTCATCCGAGTTTAAGCGGGACGGATTCACTCACCATTTCCACGAGCCCATAGTCAGAGTAAGTTGCCCTTTGAGGTTTTTTGCTTGTGTTCACTAATTTTTTTCCTCAAGTTCGACTTTTGTGACTTCAATTCTTTGCCTTCCTGAGCGGGCATAGTCGAATGACTTCCGGTCATTCTTCTATCGAAGCAATTATGAGTTCCAGTACTTACTCGGACCGAAATAGCGTGTCTTGCAAATAAGTATTATAGGATTAATTTACGGATAGAAGGGAGTGTTGGTCGGATTGTATCTCTAAGAGTGGTGGTTGTTGAGAGGGAAAATCAATCATATAGTGGAGGGAGAAGTCTTACGGAGATGAAGGATTGTTCTATTCTCATCTTGCTGCACATTTGATGAGGTAGTGCTTGGAACCATATCAGTGACCCCCTTTCGACGATAATTATGTTCTTTCCGTTCGTTTGCCTCTCGAAAAAATTATCATAGATAATCTAAAAACTCAGTTGTTGACATATTGACATATATACGATGAATCTTATTAAGACTTTCCATGATTGTTTTTTTTTTTTGAAGAACAATAGTAGGAAGATGCGACAATAATACTATTCAGTCCGATCCGGCGAATAGATGCGGTGCAGTTATCGTGTACGACAAAATTCTCGGGATACTGCCATACGATGGCGACTTCATCAATAGCTTTTCAATTCCACTTTCGGAAATTGATCACCGGTTTGTCTGTGTCATGCTTTTCCTTTCTTCCAAGTTGCTACAGCAATATACTATAAAGTGTCTTTCAGCCTTGAAAATATTGTTGACATAATCTTTCTGGATGGTTACTACGAACCTACTCTGCTGTTCCTCTACGAACCACATCAAACTACCGCAGGAAGGTTGGTTAAAGGACGACTTTGTTACGATTAGTGATTTATATATTTATAGTATATATTTATGGACTCTTAGTAAGTTCAGCAAAGGTTATTTATAGGGCTTCTGTACGATACGATACAATTCATCTTCTGGGTGTTTCAGTCAATGTTTTTGATGAGCAGGTCGCTATTGTGTGGCAAGTGGGGAGTCTTCCAATGGACTGCAACAGGCAAGTAATTCCAATCGACTGTTTGTCAACTGTTGCCCCAAAAATTGTTGATGTCAACTCTGATACCATTTTATTATTGAGAATTGTTAAGACTCGGATGCTGTCGCGTCCACCCATATGTGTCCGTTTGTAGAACTATGGGCCCACTTTTGATTTTCGTCATTGAAACACCGGGGCTTTGTTTCATACAGAAAACCACATAAGAAAAAACTCGCACATGGACTGGGCGCGAAAATCACAACCCTCGAAAGTCCTCCACCCTCTATTATCTGTGGTGGGTCTGGTGGAGAGTAGAGTAAGAATGACCCGAAAATTTGTAGTAATTCAGTCTCTCTGATGTCGTTGTTTTTATGATCACTTCAGCTGTACAGCTACAATCTTTTCAATTTTTGCTAAGATGGCAGGATCTGCGCCTTCTTTCCACATCAAGATCACACGAATCCCGGTTGAGAAGCAAGAAAAGCAGTGGCGCTTAAGTGTTGCTATGACTTCTTGAAAACTAACTTTCACGCTCACCCGGACGTGAAAAAGGAAAGATATCATTCTGTCAGGGCTCGAAGGCAATTAATCTTTCAGTAATTTGTCATTCATGATTTATTCTCTAATGGAACATTGCAAATGATTTTCTTTTATTGCTTGCTTAATTGCAAGGATTTGAGATTTGATATTTTTTGAGTTGTTCAAGTCCAAGTGAATCCAAGAGGTCGAAGTGATGCTTTCTGTGTGACATTTTTGACTCTCTTTAACCCAGTAACCAAATTCCTTTTCTTTTTCCTCTTTTATAAAATACACACCCAAATACACATCCCTGTCTAAAATTTGGTTGGACGAGCACATATGTTGTCCATTTCGGAATGAAGGAAGAATCTCTATATTGAAAACAAACTCTTGCACAGAGGAACAATAGTTTTACCAGCAATTTTTTTTTCACAATGATCTATGAGGGTAGAGTTTGTTTCAAGAAGAAGCCGAGCACCTGAATACTGCTACCCTTTTCATTGTTATCATGACACCATGTGTTTCTTTTAATGAAAAATGAGTTTAATTATTCAGGTTGGTGGCAATTCCAAAGCCTTTGGGAGGTGTCCTTGTGATTGGTTCAAACGAAGTGATTTATCTCAACCAGTCTGTTCCTCCTTGTGGGATAAGTTTGAATAGTTGCTACGACAATTTCACGAAGTTTCCGTTGAAGGTGAGTGAAGGTATTTAGTTTTACGAACGGTGCCTTTGTTCGATTATTGGGTAGGTGTTGAATAATTTTTGGTTCCAGGATTTGAAACACATGTCGATGACACTGGATGCTGGTGCTGCCGAGTGGATTGGAAACAACAGAGTAGCGTTGGGCACAATTGATGGCAGACTGTTCGTATTGAAGCTAGTAACGGATTCCTCGGACACGGTTAGGTCGATGACTTTAGAACATGTTTTCGGTGAGAAATTTTTATCAATTTGTTCTTTGTCAATATATCAATTGTGGGGAATTACAGATACATCGATTGCTTACTGCATGACCTTGTGCTCGGCCGGACGCCTCTTCATTGGCTCGAGACTGGGAGATTCACAGTTGCTGGAGTTCAGTATAGAAAATGAGGAATCAGGTTGGTTTCTAGAGCAATTCATTTCCATACGGTGTAAGTTGTTAGAGGTAGTGCTTCAAAATGCTCAGTCGAGCAACTCTTCTTGATCAAGAACGACTGAACCTTTTATTTCATAGAAAAAGAAGTTTCAGTTGACGACTTCATACGAGAATATAATAGTGTGTGGTAAGTTCAAAACTTCTACATTAACTGACCCCACATTTCAGTGTCGGCCACGTTCACGAATGTTTTCAGGAGATTGATTATTCCTAATAGCTTTGTTTCTTTTTTCTGTTTTCGCTTTCATCCAGTCTCAAGATGGTGGATGCTCGGGTTTTCAGGAGACGTGGTGTCTCAGGATGCTAAGAAACTGAAAATCGAGGACATTAATGCTGACGAGGACGATTTAGAGCTATATGGAGAACAAATAATTGAGCAAGTGGCAAGTTACCTCTTATAATAGTAGTTAACATGGCGGTGCTTTCAATGTCAATATTATCGATCCGTCCACGTCCCAGATTTTTTGAGCTGACCAAATCCCGCTCCTTTCAGGCAAATCTACAGCCAGATGTAAAGGAGAAGATGGTATTCCGGGTTTTGGATACAATAACTAATATAGGACCAATCAGAGCAACCACTGCAGGCGGGGCTCACGGTCTTAGCCCTATTCTACTGGAACAGGATCGCGTTGATCCCATTTTTGACATTGTAGGTGGCTTAGTTGATACAGGTCTCCGTCTGTCAGATTGAGCAAAATCGGCGATGTCGATTGAAGGTGCTAAAAGTTGATGTCTATGTCTCAGGTGACTGCTTCGGGCAACACAGTGAATGGTAGTATATGTGTCCTCCAGAGAACTTTAAGACCAGATGTTATCACCAGCAGCTTGTAAGTTCTATACTAAAGCCTTCGGTTCATTTCTACCTTCAGTACCGACTTGTTGTGTTTAGTTTGCAGGATGCTCAACAACTTTGGGCTATTGGACGACGAGAGGACGACTCTCATAAGTAAGTAGCATTCTGTTGGACCTTTGTGCCCATTTAAACGCATGAATTTATTTATTTTGTTTTTATCGCAATTTCTTCGTTGTTATATCCTTATGGGTGCGGTAGGAAAGGGATAGGCAATTCCGTGGGGCCTTAAATTTGGAGGGGTACTCAAAAAAAAAATCGAGAATCGAGAGACAACCAGAAAAGAACAAAAGAAATAAAATTACTATAAAGACAAGTCGGCAAAGAAACGGTTAGAGTTACATATATACACCTAATCTATGTAATTTCGAAGCATTTGTGAATTCAGTGTGTGAGCATGTCGTATTTCTTACGCTAATGTTCGAATAATGTTGTCTCAACCACTGCTGGGCCCTCTTGTACGTTTGAAGATATGGCTCCGATGAATTTAGGTACCTTATCGTTTCGCGAACGAGGTCGTCTCTGATTCTCGAACTGGGAGATGATATGGTTGAATTGGAAGAGCCTCTTTTCCTTTCGGACGAACCTACTGTGGCGGCTGGAGAACTTGCGGACGGAAGTCTGGCAGTTCAGGTTGCTTTCGCTAGTGTGTTTTTAGTTGCTGCAATTTTCAGTAGTCCAATATGTCTTCTCGATCAGGTGACATCTCTTCGTGTTGCATTGGTGGCTGAGGAGAAGCAGTTGCAGCAAATTGACCTGGACTCAAATTTTCCTGTAGTGGCGGCATCGATTGTTGACCCTTATGTCGCATTGCTTACACAGAATGGACGATTAATGTTATACCAGCTAATGCTGAATCCTTTTGTACATTTGAAGGTGAAGCGTATTTTTAATGGCTCGTGTTATTACGCATCTTTAAAAAGTTGCGTTAAGGAGATAGACCTATCGAGTAGCGCCTTCGCAGAGAGAACCATACACCACCGAGCACCCCTTACAGCACTGTCTATATACCGTGACATGAGCGGGCTCATGATTTGCTCGGACGTTATGGATGATTTAGGCGACAGACGGTTCTGCAAGGCGAAAAAGGTAATTGAGAAATCTCTATCCTGTTCTTTCTACTATAATTTCATGAGTTCAAGAAAACTTCCACTCGACGAAGTGCGGTCGATTCCATCGATCTGGATCTTTATGGTGAAGAAATCACACCGCAGTTGCCGGGTGCTGCTGCTGATGAGGACGAGCTGTTGTACGGCGACTCGGGCTTTAAAAAAAGTTGGAATTTTTGTAAACATTGCTCACATTTTGTTATTTTACTTTGTATTTACTTCATTATTTTATTTCATTCTGTAATCGTTTCCAGCTACTGATGATACTGTCCGAAAGAGAAAGCGAGTAGCAGAGGTCAGCAGTGTTAGTACAGGTGCTGAAGAGTCCGATGCCACTGATCCAAATACAAGTAGGAAATTTTTTATTATTCTTTTAATTTGCCTCGTTGCTAAGTTTTCGTCGTTTAGTTGAACCGACGTATTGGCTGATCCTCGCTCGAGATAGTGGTAAAATAGTCATTTATTCTCTTCCTGATATGAAAGTCGTCTACCAGGTAGCTATCTCTACTCTTCATTATCTCTGATTCGACCTTTTTTTCTATTTTTTGTACCAAATTTTCGAGCTTCTGAATTCACTTGTGATTGTCCTTTCAGTTCCTCAAATTTGGTCTTATGCCTGAGCTAGTCACGGATCTTTTGCCCGACGAAGAAGAAAAAGATAAGAAGGAGCAAGGTATGCAACTTTTAATCAAATATTCACTATAGCAATCAGGTGTGCTAGCAATGCTCACTCTGCACATCATTAAGTGTGTAGTAAAATAGAAAAATAATTTGATAGTCTTTGATTTCTAGAAGCAAGAGCAGAACAGTTCGAGAATGCTACAATGCAGTTCCGACCAAATGAACGGGTCGTGGAAATTCAAATTATTGGTGGGAACATTCCACGCAATTACAATATTTAAGGATTATTCACAAGATTTTCAAGGTATGGGTATCAACCAGGGACATCCAACACTGATGGCAGTGATCGACGATCAAGTTATCGCCTACGAGATGTACAAGTGGAGGAATCCTTTATTAGGTCTTCAATTTGGTCTTGTTTGTTAACGATCTTTATGGTTCGTGGAAAGCTATATTTGCTTTAAGATCACCTTGCAATCGGTTTTCGTCGTTTGCCGATGACTGTAACAATTCGATCCGCGCCATTTATGGGACAGGATGGAAGGAGGGCTGAGGTATGCCGTTTTCGATATAATTATGTTACATTGAATATCTGATTTCGCTCCAGGTCGAAGTTGGAAGAGAAATCGAGCATCATCGGGTTATTATTCATCCGTTTGAACGAGTCTGTGGTGTTGTGAGTTTTATCGTCTAATATGACTTTCAATATTCGCTTTGATGTGTAGGAACTCACTGCTATTGTAGATGAATGGAGTGTTTCTTCTCGGTGCGTTCCCTTGTTTGGTGCTGGTAGGAGCATGGGGTGGTCTGCAATGCCATCCGTTAACTATTGATGGGCCACTGTCAGCATTTACTCCTTTCAACAATCAAAACGTTCCTAATGGATTTCTTTACATCGCGAAAAATTTGCAGGAGCTGCGGATAGCAAGATTACAGGTGAAGTGGAACCAACTTAAGTTGTCCTGCTCTGCATTAGCAGTAATTTCGAGTTTTCAGACGGACATTAATTACGAGTTACCGTACCCATGTAGGAAGGTTCCTATCGGCTCAACGGTTCATCATGTTCGGTATATCATGAGCAGCCAGGTATGTCCGAATTGTTATCGATTCTTTGTTTCTTAGAATGCAGAAGACTTGTTGAAGGTGTATGTGGTGACAACGTCGGTTCCGATGAAGAGCAATAAAATATGGGTCGTAGTGAACGACGACAAGCAAGTAGAGACGCATGAGAAAAATGACAATTTTGTTCTTCCGTCTATTCCGCAGTATTCACTTAATGTGAGTTTCCTTCTTGGTTTTTTTGTTGGATAGACATTTGAATGAATTGAAAAAGTTGGATAGAAAATTTTAATGAATTGGAAGAAAACTTGGAGTTTCATTATCTGCTCTTGGCATTCCACATGACACCTGTGAAAGAGTTTGAAGGGCGTATGCTATAAATTAGTGTCTTTGTGGTCTCGTAATAGCTGGATACCTTTTCTTTACTTTCAATGACAAGCAAGTCATTCTTCTGTGTAATGCTTCTTCGGAAGAAAAATTCGCAAGCTGGGACAAAAGGTATGAGTGGGAGTTTTCCAAAAGAACTTCTATGTAGGCGGTAGTGCATTCCCTTACTGCCCTGTGGAATTTGGAAAGAACAGTTTTCAAGTCTTCCCTTTGATTTTGGAACGAGGATACTAGTATATTTCACCAACGTTCTGGCGACTGCTCCTTCTTCGGTGACTGAAGAGAAATGAATTTGGACCTCTGACTACGCGACACCATTCAAACTCGGTAAAATGTAAAGAATGAGAAATTAGACAGCTTGATCAGCTTTCATTGTATTACATACTATGCCTCTAGTTTTTGGTTCGTCGCGGGTACTCGTTGTGTGATTAGTGGATCCAGTGAAACACTTTGCAGCTATATTCTGCGTTGGATTGGAAACCAGTGCCCAACACTGATATAAAATTCGAAGAAATGGAGGTGGTGACTGCATGCGAGGAAGTAACTCTCCGCTCAGAGTCCACAGTTAGTGGGATGCAACCTTATCTTGCTGTTGGAACCATCAATAATTATGGCGAAGAGGTGAGCTCTCAGGGCTTTTTGTGGAAGTGATCTCGTCCGTTGTTCTCCCTTTGTATTGATATTCATAGTTGATATTATACCCGAATCGGAAACTTGGAACCTTTTTCATAAATCCTTAGGTACTGGTGAGACAGTTTTGAACGACTCGACCTGTTAGTGATGACTACTATAAATCTAGCCTTTTCTTCTTCATACTCCGTTGATTTTCTTCAGTTGTTCGTCGGAGAGGTTATCCAATATAGCACATATTTAGCATAGCCGCTCCCATTCGTAATTTTCTAACGTGAAGGTGAAGTCAGTTCTTTGGTTATTAGCAGATATTGTGGTTTTGCGCCGCTATGTTTAGTATTTGAATTCCTAGATTTTTCAGAAATCGCATTGCAGGTCTTGGTTCGAGGTCGTATCATTCTAGCGGAGATTATAGATGTCGTACCCGAGCCGGGTAAACCGACGTCCAAGCACAAAATCAAGGTGAAGTAAGGCGCATGCCTGCTAACTACTACTGCCCCTAATTTGAATGTGTTGAGGTTGTTTATGACAAGGAGCAGAAGGGACCAGTCACTGCTCTAACGTCTGTTAATGGTTTGCTGTTGAGTGGAATGGCACAGAAGGTATGTGAAAAGGTGGATTTCTTCACTATATCTAGTCGTGGGTTTGTTTCCAGGTTTTCATATGGGGATTTCGTGATAACGACTTGCAAGGAATTTCGTTTTTGGACATGCACTACTACGTGCATTCACTGGTCTCGATGCGCAACCTGGCTGTCGCTTGTGACATGCACGACTCTATGTCACTCATTAGATTCCAGGTTGGAATCTTTCCAGAATTAGGGTGGTAGTGCTACTGCTGCGCTCAGCAATATCAAGCTTCCCTTAGCCCGTTATGTATTACCTGTTATAGGAACAGTTCAAAGCGCTGTCAGTCGCGTCCAGAGATGATCGACCAGATGTCCCGTCACCAATGGCGGCGCAGTTCCTTGTTGACAATACGTACGTTCACCATAAAACATCCAATCTCCTTTCCGTCTTGATTAATAAATCCCAGTATTTGTGGTCTGATCACATGAGTTGTTCGATTGCAGACATCTGGCTTTTCTGATGTCTGACGAGGCGGGCAACATCTGCTTGTTCAACTACATGCCTGAGACACAGGAGTCGAATGGAGGAGAGCGTTTAATACTACGAGGTGTTCTTAACATCGGTACAAATGTGAATTCATGGTTGCGCGTGAAAGGTGGAGATTTTTCGAAGAATATCAATTCTTCCGGACAATTTTTCAAAAATAATATGTCATAGGTCACACGTCGCTATTCAACATAACTCCCCAGGAGGCGAAGAACATAATGCAACAACAAACTTGTGTTTGGGCCTCCTTAGATGGTTCACTTGGAATTGTCAGGCCAATATCGGAACGACAGTTCAGGTGCGTATAATTGGATCGGTTTACATGAACCAGCAAGTCACAATACACGAGATGAACTTAAATGTCGTTTAGGAGGTTACACTTCTTACATCAGTGCATGTCAAACTCCGTTGGACAGTTGGCTGGACTAAATCCGAAGGTACCGTAGCATTTCAACATTTTTCTCGTTCATTTTTGACATCAAAAGTTTGAAAATTACGACTGCATAACTCATCGTTGAGTGGTTAGTAGTGCTGGTAGTGTTTCTGTGCAATGTCGACATTGAATATTTTTCGAACATTCTATAAGGTGCATTATTATTTTTATCCAGTTTGGAACACGATTCTTCGTGATGAATTGCTATAAAACGCTACGTTAGTCACGCGTAAATTTCACAAGGAAATGCGGGGAACTATTCTTGGAATAGAAATGAAATGCAATATGTGAAAAAATTCGAACAGTTCTGTTTGAACAGAGGTGTGATTTGCGCTTTTTGTTCCTTTTCCCTTTTGAATTAGCGTAATGTTTTTTATCGAACAGTTCTTGAAAATCACGAGTGTAAGTCGGAAGTACTGCAGTTGTTCTTGGGTGATAGTGCGAAGTTTTGTTGCTATCTACCGACTATGGCCGCTTCAGGGTGCCAGAGGAGGAAAACCGGTGAGACCATTGATTAATGCTACAAACAATAAGAACATGGTAGATGGAGAGCTTGTCGAGCAGTTCATGCATCTGTCAACCACACGGAAACAAGATTTGGCCAGAAGTCTTGGAGCGAGCAGGTTGGCGGAATCCGTCCCGTCGTTATAATTCATTCAGTGATCCCTTTGTTTTAGATATCATATCATGGACGACCTGGTTCAAATACGGCGGCTATCCACCTTCTATTGAGCAGACTGAAATCGCACGGGTATGACCCTTATACGGAAAACTATGGAATGATCGTCAAAGACGATGTGCTGACGCTCGTCTGGACGATGGTAGCTTGATTACGTATGACTTGTTGTGAAGGAGAGCGTGTTTTAGCGAACGTGGTCCGGCCTAGGGCAACCGATTCAGTAGCGTGAGATGTGCGTCGTTGGGTATTTTTTGTGCTGTATCCGCAGTTAAGATCTCGTGATGTTTCCAGCGTACGTCTGTTGTTTGCTGTTTTTGTTATGAAAAGATATTGCCACATTAATAGTAAAATTTATGCACTGCGTTTGTGCTGATGCTTGCGCTGTTGCCAAGAATTTACATAACCATTCTTGCTCTTTGTTTGGTTGTTAATAAAGAGCAAAGGTTTTAGCATGACAAAGAGTTTCGCAAGGCTCTAAGACGGCATCTGAATAATGGAAATAATGTCCTGTATCGTTTTCTGGGAGGAGATCGTTTTCATTATTCAGAAGTCGTTAAAGCCTAGGAGGTCGATCGATCTCTCAGTGACTTGATTAGGCATAGAAACTAAACGTATGGTTAGCTTATTGCATATACTATTAGGGTGCTCCGTAATGAACTGGTCTATTTGAACCATGAATGTTGTAGTACTTATAACTTGCTAATACAAGATCAGAGCGAGACGATCTTTTGGCACAACGAGCTACTCCGATGATGCTTTAGGACAACGTTCTGATTGAGTCATTTGGACCCTTGTTCATGCATTGGCAGTTACATGAAAATGAAGCGAAAATCGACGTCTTTGGACTCGCACCATCACCAGTTCCGTTTCATACTGCCTGCGTTGACCGCTGTGAAAGCTACCATTGTTTTGTGAGGAGCAGATGCACACCGCAGGTCGACGTATTAAGCGTGGTTCAAGTGCTTTCGTAAAGGGATTTTCAGCATCACGAAGATGTAGATTATTGGAAGACTGATCGAACCCAATTAGCGTTGTGCGCTTGCAACTGTTACGAAGCAATATGACGAAGACGTACAGGTGATGTAGAAGTGTGTCAGGACTCTTCGTACCACTGCTCATCGCGCCCTGAAACAATACGAAAGAAAGGCAGTTTAACCAAAATGGATCTTGTATGCACTGTACTTGTCATGAAGCAACAGCGAATTGTATTGTGCTACTCTCATTTCAACCACAAAGAAGGATTCATTGTTGAGATACTCGACGAAAAACTGCAAATGTACGTTAACATCACACGGGCGAACCATTATCTTCCGTAGCACACAAGATCAAAGTGGAGTTCAACGCAGACATCTTGCATTCACTTCAGTTTTGAGTGATCGATGTCGCGCTCAATCTGCTTCCACCCGATGAATCAGTTCAAGCAGACGCGCGTTAAATTATGTATTCCAGTGTTGTAACGTTAGATGCCCGTGAAGTACCCCGGATTTGGTAGTGCTCGTGTACTGATGGACAAGCCGCGACCGCATCGAACGAAGAGAACATAGGAAACGCTGAGGTAGGGGTCCATCTTATGCCCTTAAATCGGTGAAGCATTCAGGATTCTTGCTCATTTTTCGGTAAACAAACCTCGTTCGGAATGTTAAGAGGTTCAGACCGCAATCGGGGAAAGGACCGAGAGCAAGCCAGTTTCTTAGAACGAATGTGATCGACTCTCATATTACATAACAAACCTTGACTTTCTAGAAGGCCACTGAGAACAAAACAGAGAAGGCTGGAGATTCTTAAGTGTGAATCTCATCACAAGAGCGGTGAGTGCCATCTTAAAGAACTCGTCTGTGGTGGTGGCAGCATTCACGCAAAGGTCTATAGCCTTCCACCTGACCATGTGCAGGTTGAACTTCACAAGTATCGGTTCAGACAGCTTTTCCGAAGTGGTCTCACAGTGCATCAATACAATATGCCTCTTAGAAGCTATAGCAATCTTTTAGGTTGTTAACTAATTATTTGCCGTTTTTTTTCAAGGTTCTGTTGTGCGCATAGTAGAGAAGCTTTCGAGAACATCCGGATAGCATTCGATAGAGAATTATTTGCTCTTTCATGACATGTATCCGCTATTTTTGAAACCTTTGAAATTTTGATAACTTTTTGACCATTGAAGTTGAGCCCAAAAATGAGAAAAATTGACCCCACCAACAGTGAATTTTCCCTGCTTCGTTTCGCGACTTTTTGCAAAATCGTGTAAACCGCCTGAAAGTAGACGAATTTCTCTATAAGGTGGTTTCAATTTGTTTTGGTTTTCCTTGGTTTTTGTTTACTTACAGAGCGTCAAAGTGGGGCATCTCAGAGAAAACAATAATTTTTGGATGCTTGTGATGCCTTTCTGCCGAAAGTTTTCCACCAGCTCTGAACAACGAGAGAGCATTTGTTGCTCTATCAGATAGTATGTTTATTTTTCCATGCTAGCTGTTTTTTAAAACTTTTATCATGAAAGCGTTTTCAAAATTCCTCGACGTGTAAAACTTTTCGTTTGAGACCTTTTGCAGAATTTCAGGCATCATTCGAAAGAGGAGGATTTGGGATATAAGGCGATGCATCACAGTTTTTCAATCGCATCAGGTTTTGTTAACTTTTAGGTCGTCAGAGTGGAGGTTAACAGGCGACTCCGACGACTCGCGTGACCGCGCTGAGCGGCCAATGCGACGGCCGCACCACCGTGCAGGGTTGAGCATGGGGTGCGATCTGTGCTCAAAAATTACGACCCCCCCCCCTTCTGGAGGGAAGCAGTTACGACCCCCCCCCCAACCCTTCAAAAACTGCTGCAGGCGAATATAACAGGTGAATGGAGCACGAGGACATCCACAGAAGGGCGTTTACAGATGTATACAGAATAAAGATGCAAAAAATCGAAAAATAAAAATTTATTGATCATTCGAGTATAAAAAGTTTCGGACCGCACACAAATGAAGGACAAAAAAGGCTTGTGCACGGAGAAATGTACACGGATAGCGAGTGTAGTGGTGTAGCTAAGAATTTTATAAGGCTGAAGATAATGGAGTGAAAAATGGAATTTCCTGAACTAAAAAATAGATTAGTTGTGGAAAAGCTGAGAAAGTGGAAGAATAATTCGGTCAGCAAACTTGTAGCAATCAAAATGTAATGAAATGAAAACAGGCGATAATTGCTAACCATGTTTTTACCCGCAAGAAACACGCTGCAATTTGCTGATTGTCAACTGGAGTGAATCGTACTCTGAGAGGACTGGTGGCGATTGTTTGTAAATAAAGGCTTTGTGCTGTTTGCAGTTTGATTTTAATTACCTCGAGCGTACACTGGAAATAAAATTGAGAAGGCTACATTGAAGTGGAGAGGTAGAAAAGTCATCAACACGAGGATCACAGATGATGGATCGAATAGTGGAAACATTTTCAAATTATAAAAATATTTCGAAATCACATATCGAGTTTAAAATAACAGAGACATCAATCTAAAATTGTTTCAATATGGAAACCTTCTGAAAACTAGTGAAATCTGCTTTGAATATGACATCTATAAAGACGCGGATATCAAACTTCAAGGGTTGGAGTGGTCGCAGTCAAATAGATGTAACTTGGAAAGCCTTGGAGATTTTCAGGTAAAAAATATACTTTTCAAAACAAGAAGAGAACTGGTTCTGACACTCTTATGAGCTATGAAAAGTCATATGAATTTCATGGAATGAAGGAGGTTGCAGGAAAATATCGGATTTCTAGCATTTAAACTCACGAAGTTTACAGTGTTTTGCATCAATCGGCACAGAGTTAGAAACAAAAAGACAAGTTCCATAACCAACATTTTTACTGTTTTTTCAAATTGAAAACTCACATAAAACGAGGAGATTGAAATGAATAATCAGCCATAGCCAAACACTCAGTCAGAGATCGCACCCCCCCCCCTCTGCGCGCCTAGGAGATTCGTTCTTACTAGATTTTCAAATTTTTCTAGATAGCATTTTTCCTCTAGTTTTTAACGCGGTCATGGCACCTTTTTTCAATTTTAATTTTGTACGGAGATATGAATTTTTGAATGATCACCTTCATTTCTGATACGACCACTCCAACTTGAAGTTTGATATCCGCGTCTTTATAGATTTCTGAGTGTTTTCAATCAAAAAATCATATCTTTGTTCAAAGTCAAAACTGGAAAAGTGCCATAACCAATTCTAAAACTTCACAAAATTTTCTATAAAATAAAAATAGAACATCTTCCTAACACGAAATCCCCTAGGCGCGCAGGGGGAGGGGGTGCGATCTCTGACTGAGTGTTTGGCTATGGCTGGTTATTAATTTCATTTCAATCTCCTCGTTTTATGTGAGTTTTCAATTTGAAAAAAAAGTAAAAATGTTGGTTATGGAACTTGTGTTTCTGTTTTCAACTCTGTGCCGATTGATGCAAAACACTGTAAACTTCGTGAGTTAATCCTGTTTAAATGCTAGAAATCCGATATTTTCCTGCAGCCTCCTTCATTCCATGAAATTCATATGACTTTTCATACCTCATATGAGTGTTAGAACCAGTTTTATTCTTGTTTTGAAAAGTAGATTTTTTTACCTGAAAATCTCCAAGGCTTTCCAAGTTACATCTGTTTGACTGCGAGCACTCCAACTTGAAGTTTGATATCCGCGTCTTTATAGATGTCATATTCAAAGCAGATTTCACTAGTTTTCAGAAGGTTTCCATATTGAAACAATTTTAGATTGATGTCTCTGTTATTTTCAACTCGATATAAGATTTTTAAATATTTTTATAATTTGAAAATGCTTCCACTATTCGATCCATCATCTGTGATCCTCGTGTTGATGACTTTTCTACCTCTCCACTTCAATGTAGCCTTCTCAATTTTATTTCCAGTGTACACTCAAGGTAATTAAAATTAAACTGCAAACAGCACAAAGCCTTTATTTACAAACAATCGCCACCAGTCCTCTCAGAGTACGATTCACTCCAGTTGACAATCAGCAAATTGCAGCGTGTTTCTTGCGGGTAAAAACATGGTTAGCAATTATCGCCTGTTTTCATTTCATTACATTTTGATTGCTACAAGTTTGCTGACCGAATTATTCTTTCACATTCTCAGCTTTTCCACAACTAATCTATTTTTTAGTCCAGGAAATTCCATTTTTCACTCCATTATCTTCAGCCTTATAAAATTCTTAACTACACCACTACACTCGCTATCCGTGTACATTTCTCCGTGCACGAGCCTTTTTTGTCCTTCATTTGTGTGCGGTCCGGAACTTTTTATACTCGAATGATCAATAAATTTTTATTTTTCGATTTTTTGCATCTTTATTCTGTATACATCTGTAAACGCCCTTCTGTGGATGTCCTCGTGCTCCATTCACCTGTTATATTCGCCTGCAGCAGTTTTTGAAGGGTGGGGGGTCGTAACTGCTTCTCTCCAGAAGGGGGGGGGGAGTCGTAATTTTTGAGCACAGATCGCACCCCATGCTCAACCCTGCACGGGGGTGCGGCCGTCGCATTGGCCGCGCAGCGCGGTCACGTGAGTCGTCGGAGTCGCCTGTTAACCTCCACTTTGACGACCTAAAAGTTAACAAAACCTGATGCGATTGTAAAACTGTGATGCATCGCCTTATATCCCAAATCCTCCTCTTTCGAATGATGCCTGAAATTCTGCAAAAGGTTTCCAACGAAAAGTTTTACACGTCGAGGAATTTTGAAAACGCTTCCATGATAAAAAAAACGGCTAGCATGGAAAAATAATCATACTACCTGATAGAGCAACAAGTGCTCTATCGTGAAGTGTTGAGAGCTCATGGAAAACGTTCGGCAGAAAAGCAGCACAAGCATCCAAAAATTATTGTCTCCTTTGAGATACCCCACTTTGACGCTCTGTAAGTAAACAAAAACCAAGGAAAACCAAAACAAATTGTATACCTTTTTATAGAGAAATTTGTCTTATTTCAGACGCTATATACAGTTTTGCGCAAAGTTGCGAAACCAAGCAGGGAAAATTCACTGTCAGTGGAGTCAATTTTTCTCATTTTTGAGTTCAACTTCATTGGTCAAAAAGTTATCAAAATTTCAAGGTTTCGTAAATAGCAGATACATGTCATGAAAGAGCAAATAAGTCTCTATAGAATGCTATCTGGATGTTTTCGAAAGCTTCTCTACTAGGCGCACAACAGAAGCTTGAAAAAAAAACGGCAATAATTAATTAACAACCTGATATTTTTCTCTTTTGTGCGTTCGTTGGTTCAAAGACGATTCGTATATGTGGAGTAGGACAAAGTGCACCCATACAAATATTTCAAGTTAAAAATGCAACAGTTCTAGCTAACTGAAACATTAGGGTGTTCGGAAAGTATTTGCCGAAAATTTCAAGTTATCACAAGTTCTACACGAATGATCAGGAAGTTTGCATAGTGGTGCAATATAAAGGCATGATCTACGTGTATACACACATCATGATCGATATTGCTGTCGATGCACTTTTCATCTTAAAATGGCCGAAATGTCGCTGAATACCCGGCATGTTCTTCTTTACGAGTTCGGGTCTGGCCACTCCTCAGTTGAAATCCACCGGATTCTGGTTGCAACGCTTCAACATGGAGCAGGAAGATAGACCTCGATCAGATCGGCCGTCTGCAGTGTCTTTGGATGAATTGAGCAAGCTGGTGGAGGAACAATCATACGAAGGCGTACGTTCCTTCGCTACATCTCTTGGTTGTTCAAAGGCACCCGTACAGGATGGCCTACGCTCCCTTGGAATGGTGAAAAAACTCGGTCAGTGGGTACCACACGAACTCAACTGTTCTTCCGTAGCCGCCGTTTCAATTGGTTGAACACGTAGTCACAGGGGACGAAAAGTGGGTTCAGTACATCAACCACACCCGCAAACGTGCGTGGTGCGCTAACGACCAACGCCCGAAACCGCTCCCCAAAGGTGACAACTATGAGCGGAGGGTTATGATTTGCGTCTGGTGGGGAGTTCATGGAGTCCACCACTTCGAGCTGATGCCAGACAACACGTCGGTAAACGCGGAGATCTACTGCGCACAATTGCAGAGGCTGGCCGATAAGTTACGCAGAAATCGTCCGAATATGGACAAAATTCGATTGCTGCACGATAACGTGAGCTCCCACACCGCTAGAATGACATCTTGTAATATACTGCAGCTTAGATGGGAAGTTCTACTCCATCCACCGTACAGCCCAGATCTAGCTACAAGTGACTCCCACCTGTTCTGATCTCTTCAGCATCATCTGGAGCAGAAGCGCTACGACGATCGTTACCACCTCGAGAGCGACCTTAGCGCTTTCTTTGCCTCCAAACCGCGGGAATTTTACGCCAAAGGAATCCATAGTCTAGCGGAACGTTGGAGGAAGGTTGTTGATGTAGATGAAAATTATTTGGTAGAATTATACATTGCTGTTTAAAAACTCTGTTGTTTTGAACATTGCTGTGATTTCGGCAAATATTTTCAGGACACCTTAATAGCGTAGCTATCAATGAATTGGTATCACATGTGCGGTTTAATGTATCACACTTTGACTACGGATTGTCTTTTGTTATTTCGTCATTAAAACTTTTTCTAGCTGCTGATAAGGAAAGGTGAAATGTGGCCAAATTAGTTACCAGCATAATAACTTAGTAAGCTGTAAATACACGTCAACAAATACACATTTGCAATAAGGAAGTCAATTTACGGCAAGATAGTGAGTGGTTGTGACGCAGAATATGGGAGCAGCTTAGATGCAACCCTCTTACAGGAGATTTCCGTTGATTAGTTCTAGAACTGGGAGAGCTGAATGTTTTCGATTATGCCCACACAATCTGTTTCCATCGAGCACCTGTGAGTAATTGAGTAACGAATACGTATAATACAAATCATTTTTTGGGGGTGTCCCAAAAAATGTACCCACTGTTTGAAATGCCATAACTTTGGCGAAAAACAACCAGTTGTAGTGAATCATAGCTTAGATGAAAGCTAAGAAAAAAGGAAATTTTCTGTTACGGTATGATGAGGATTGCGCCTCGTACTCGACCGAGGCATCGGATTTTGGACCTGATTGATAGTGCATGGGTTATATGCTTGCTCTGCTTTAGTCGTAAACAGGTAATATCGCTGCTGTGAGTTACTTCTGAGGCACTGAACGCATCGACTTGCCGCAGCATTTGATTAAGCATGAAATAACATCAATATCGATCAATAATTGTAACCACTGTTTGAGGAGCTAAAACTCTTCCAGCAGTGATGCAATCATAAGAAAAGAATTGATAGGTGAAATGTATGAACCATGAAGATTGCGCCATGCAACTGTCCGAATCGTCGGATCCTAGACCTGATTGAAAGTTCACGGATAGCATGCTTGTTCTATTTCTGTCGCCAATGGGTGATATCGCTGATACGCGTTTCTCTTGATGCAGTAAACATTAAAACATCGAAACATAGCAAGTTCAACAACATAACAGTTGCCATTACAAGCTCATTACAACGGTTTATGAACAGAGAAAGCAGTATTGTGCTAAGCACCCTAAAGTTCATGTTAAACTTGTTACGTTTAGATGTTTTTATATTTACTGCATTAAGGGAAATGCGTGTCAGCGATATCACCTGTTGGCGACCAAAATAGAACAAGCATGTAATCCGTGAACTTTCAATCAGGTCTAGGATCCGACGATTCGGACAGGTGCATGGCGCAATTTTCATGGTTCATACATTTTACATTCATATCAATCCTTTTCTTTTGATTGCATCACTGCTGGAAGAGTTTTAGCTTCTCAAACAGTGGTTGCAATTATTGATCGATATTGATGTTATTCCATGCTTAATCAAAAGCTGCGGCAAGTAGACACGTTCTCTGCCTCAGAAGTAACTCATAACAACGATATCATCTGTTTATGACCAAAATAGAGCACGCATATAACCCATGTACTATCAGTCATGTCCAAAATCTGAGGCCCCGGTCGATTACATCCTCACCAAATACATACTAGAAAATTTTCTTTTTTCTCAGCTTTCATCAAAGCTATGACTCGTTTCGATTGGTTCACTTTCGCCAAAGTTATGGTATTTCAAACAGTGGGTACATATTTTAGGACACCCTGTAATTGTCACCCGCGACAGCGTTTCTTGTTATTGTGCAGTCAACCGCTGTTATATCGTAACCGTTCTAAATAGGTGTTGCGCATCTGCTAGCTTCTGAGTTCGTTCCACGACCGTACTCGTCATCTGCTTCCTCTAGTTGAACATTTAAATTTCCCCATTTTGAATATTGGAGGGCTTCGGCAGTGATTAACATTGCTCAATCGTTCCAAGTCCATACTTTCTCGGGTGTATTCATTACCTCCATCGTGACTCTGTTGTTTGTTGTCTGTTTTTCTTTTTCCAAGACTATTTGGTTCTAGTTGTGCTTGATAAGTGTATTAACTGAGAACAATGGATATATGAGGTTATGAGGTCTCAAGATGTTTCGTTGGAAGCTTCGAAACCTTTGGCTCTGAGTGGTATTCATGGCCTGACTCGTGGTAGTTGTTAATCATTCACAAGCATTGCTATCATGAGTATAATTAATCGAAGCGTCTTCATTAACTTAAATTGAGGAAACCAATGAAGCATCTTCGATCTTCCATCTGCAATGGGTGGCGACGGGGCACTGGAATGGTGAAAACCGTTCGCAACGTAAACATTTTATTCGGAGAAGACACCTTTTTCTTCATCACAGTCAAACTGTGGTTATTTGGCTCCGACGAGGGAGACACTAGTTTCGAAGACGAACCTTGTTTGAGACGCTGTCCAACAGTAGGAGTTTCTGGCGTTCTTGAAGTTGTCGAAGCAGATCCTGAAATAAACACTAACAACCCTGCAAAGAGACTGTACCTTATCTATGCTACAGTTACCAGTCTTCTCCTAGCGTTGGCTACCGAAAATGCTTAGCTCGAACGTCCTGGCAGACACGCATGTGGTTCACCTGGGTATCCAAGTGTCAGTTTGCCCTTCTCCGCTCCCTCGGAAAGAGCTTCAGCAAAATTCAGTTAAGTAATGTGAGGGTTGGAATCCATGCGACTGCAAATCACACGGTGTTGTTTGGTTGCCTCTATCAAAAACATATTCGCGGAATCGAAATCTGAGGAATACGTCAGAAAGGCTACGCAGTGCTGATTGTGGCACACGACACAAGTGGTACATAGCCGGAGTCTGTCGAAAGAGCGCAGGACCTTCGCTTTCGCCGCAGTCATTTCCTTCTGAAGAATCGCGAAAGCGCTCCCAGAAAAACCTGGCCGAGAGTAGATTCGGTGCACTCTCTATGTGATGTTCTCTGACACTATATCGATAAAGATGACAGCAAACAGTTAACGAAATTTGGCGGGCGCTTGATTTCACAACCATCTTATTATAGTTATATTGCTCCCTACAACTGTCAATTATATTATATTTCCTTCCCGTACTGCTTTTCAGCTGATGAAGGAATCACCGAAATCGAAGATACCATAGGATTAGTCCGCGAATTCTTTGGCCTACAACCAATATTGCAGGTAGAGGTTAGCTGACATGCTCAAAAGGGGCGTCATTTTTCTGACTAAGGATCGTGATTTTATAATGGAAGAAAAGGCATTTTATGTGAAATAAGAAAACATTGAAAATTTAGACGTCATGGGACTCAATACATCCTTGTCACCCTGTACCTCTATATATGAACTATATACAGAACATCCGGTAAAACAAAGTGTGGTGCTCTACTCTGAGCTTCCGTTGCTTCACTTTTCCTCTTCAATTTTTTTTGTACTCGAGGACTCGTCTTGCTTTATCCTAGAGCTGATGCTAAAATCGAAAAAATCGAAAATCGAAAAAATTCTGACTTCAGTTGATGATTCTGATAACTCCACTCAAAAGCACATCGAAACATACCCTTGTTATGAATTATATTTTTTAAAAAATGTTTTATAGAGATTTTCATATGCGATTTCAAGAGAAAATATCTCGACAACCGCTGAACGCATACTCAACCTGAGACGATATTTTAACAGAGCATGATTATTTATTATAATTCAGATCGTCGATGGGTTGTAGTTTTTTTTTTCTAAGCAAACACTTTGGTGGTGAAAAACCGGTCGATTTTTAGGATTACGTTTTGAACAAAATTTCATATCTCTGCATCATTCAAATGAAGTTGCACCGAATTTGAGAGGTAGACTTTTCGTTCACAGGGTGTATTTCAGTTTAGGAGAATCTCGCATTATTTCTGAGAAACTTTCCTCTAGAGTCAACATTGCATAAACTGTCATATTCAATAAAGGAAATCGACTCAATTTTTTCTCAGTAGCACGTCAGATATATATTATAGTTTTTCTAATTTTGGTCATGAGCTGAAAAATTACTCCCTTCATAAACATATTGTTTTAAATAACACACGCTATATGTGGCGCCGTACGCTGCCACTACCAGTACAGTGTACGGCAGCTGGTAATGGGTTGCACAAGGCACATGCAGAGTGTGTTTTTCAATTCCGTATTTTTCTATAAAAGAGGCAAATTCGGTTAACTACATTGAGCACCAGAAGAATATTTCATTCACTATGCGCTGAGAGAAAATTGAGTCGAGTGCTTTTCAAATTTCTCGAATATAACAGTTTAGGAAATGTAAAGCTCGGAAGAAATTGTGCAAGATGCCCTCAGACTGAAAAACAAACAGTACAGGAAAAACCTACTTCTTGAAAGTGCTCAGATATGGTGTCATTTCATGGGATTTATATAGAGCTATGAAATTTAGTTCGAAACATTGTCCTTAAGATCGATCAGTTTTTGACCACCAAATGTTTGCTCAGAAAAAAAAACTACAATTTATCGACGATCTGAATTATAATAAGCAAACACGCTCTGTTAAAATATCGTCTCAAGTTGAGTATGTGCAAAGCGGTCGCATACGAAAATTACTAAAAATATTTTTAAACATAAAGAATTCACAATGGTATGTTTCAAAGTCGTTTTAAGTGGAGTTATTATAGCTGTTATTTGGACTTAGCTTTTTTCGAACGCAACTGTATGGCCAATCTTGCTTACTTTGTCTCAACTGCGATCACATAGTGATTGAATTCGCTGTAGCATTATTTTTCACAATCGCCTTTGCAAAAACTCGAGCAGATTCGAAATTCAGTAGCTTTGTCCACATCACTATCCAGACTCTTGAATGCGAAAAGAGCTACTCGCTCCAATGAGCATCATTTGTTGTGAATGGCCTGTGATTATGATTTACATGAGGCAGGAATAGCGCTAAGCATGAGATACGTGCATAATCTCTTACCGATTCGTTCTGGCTATACTTTCAAATGATCGAAGGCAGAATGCAGCAGTGACAGAAGGAAAGGAAATTAGGACACTCAATGAACTCGCCGTAGGGTATTTTAGTTAGAATCACACCCTTGTGACTCCTGAATTACATTAGAGAAGTTCAGTGAGTAAACTTTTCTTCACCAAGTTAAACAACCTAGTTAGGTGTGGAACAATGCCGGTAAGTTGCTGATTATGTGTGAAACCATGGTTGGCAAACGGAACGAATTTCTGTAAGAGGGCTACTAAAATGGCTTATGTTGCCACTCTCGCGAGTATCCCTCCATAGTAGCCCCACATCCATGATATCCTACAGAGTTTCCGTTCAAAGTTGCAAACCGAAAAGCAATTGGGTAATTGTGTTCCGAAACCATCCCACTTAAACTGAATATGACACGTACGAACATTATTAGCATTAACTCCAATGTATGGAAGCTACATCAGTACTTCTCACACTGAGTTTCAACCAGGGATCCAAAAGAGGGAGGTGTTAAATACGATCACAGATCACAATTATTACAAGGCTCTCGTTGTTGGTGTTGTTTGTTGACTCCAGCATCAGTTGAAACGTAACAAACAATATTGTGGGAAGAAATAAACCGATTTCCCGAGCTCGTACGGAAATAACAAGAGATCAACGTGCGATAATGGCTAACAACACTGTTTTGAAATTAGCGTGGAAAAAGTCGAAAGGGTAAGCACGACTGGATGGGGGAAACCTTATGCGAGTTTCATTTATTTTCTGCTGTAGCTGCCAATGCTGTGCGGTAAGCGATTGCGGAGGTTGAACGAATATTCACGCGTTGGTAGCCGCGACCAATCCGACTCTTGAGCGCGATCGAGTTAGCGTAATCCTAAAATAATAAGTCGCCTAAGGAGTCGAAAAAGCGTGATTTGGGCAACCGCAGAAATCTCAGCGAAATAATCAAATGGCGCAGAAAGATTTCGTAGTGAACCGCACTTGGTTCCTCGACATCTCAAACTTGGGCTCTAAAACGTACACAGAACCGAACAAAGTTCAATCGAAACTTCATAAGATAAAAAAAATAACAAAAATAACATGGCAAAGTCCAACAGAAGAAACAATCAATCCCAATTCATAACGAAATGAGATCTTCATGGGTAGACAACAGTGATAGGGAAAGAAGCACATGAGAAATGTGCTATGCAGCATGGCAAAATTTGACTTTCACCTCGCAATATCTTTGTTGAGGCACCACATAACAAAAGGATATGGAGGGATGTAAGCCCCAAAAGCAACACAGTGGAGGTAACTCTCTGACCGCTATCACGCTTTTTGCTGTGAAAGTACGGAATGAGAAGGGCCACACCATACTGCTGCTGCAGAAAGGTGACGTAGAAGACGTACTATGATTCTGCCATATACAATTCGAAAAATTCTTTATCGTTACTGCTCCACTCTGGTATTATAGCCCTAGAGTGTGACCACCTCTTAAGAATAATGCAATAATGGAAATCAAACACAGAAAACAATTATGAAAATAAACAGAACCCAGCAATGGCCCACGCTACTCGCCGGCCGTTGCCGGGCGTCGATGTGCAGTAAATGCAGAGGCAAAGTGGTCGGTGTTGATCGTTTCCTAAGCACAGCCGCCGACAAGTTTTCTGAACCCAGGGGTTAAGCGAGTCTAATAACTTGAAGTTGAAACGAACAATGAAAAGAGAGTGAACGTAAGCTAATTTACGTCGTAACCGATATGAGTGCCAGCAAAAGTGAAAGTCATTCCTATTCTCACACTGCTCATTCCGTGATCATCACTGAATCTTTATTTATTTATTTATTTATTTACGTTTAAGGACGCGCCAAAAAAACAAACAGAAACATCACCACAACAAAAAAAAACCAGACTCCAACACAAAACCGCTATATTACCAAATCAAAGATTGACCGTTGGAAAGAGATAAACGCTGTAGGCTCGTCCAGCAACTGACTCTAATTAAACCAGCAATCGGGAGCCGAGGAGGTCATCGGAGGGTTAGAAGAAGCAAAATTTTTTAGGAAAACATTTGCAACATTATGACGCAATTAGTAGAAGAAAAAAGTCTAAAAATATCCATGTGGCACTTGAGATACACAGTCCCTCCAGGCATACGCAAGGATCAACAAAGCTTAGTGTCCTGGAAACGTAGTCCTATGTGCAAGGCTTTCAAGTTGAGACAGTAATGTTCGAAGCGGACTAATGATGTAATGGACACTAAGCCTGCGACCCTTAAAGCCGTAAAACTGTACCACGCCATACCTGAACATCTCGTAGTAATAACAGCCACGAAATTCTCAGTGAGGCAAGGTAGAACCTGGACACGGGGAAGAGAGGAACTAGCCACTGATAACGCAAAGAAAAAGAGTGCGGCCGAGATCAAAACCTCGTTGTTCTGTTTTCCTGAATGCCGTGCTCTTTTTAGGCTATTCTCGTGTACAAGCTATCGTTTTTCGTCTTTACCTCCGGTGTTGGCTCAATTCCTGTGGGCCTAGGACGTCTCCTTACGGCAACATTTTGCTCAACGTTTGCGCAGTCATTATATCTTATAGCTCTCCATTTCCTCTACCGCTACATTCAGATCGTCAGGTAATGTGCAACTTAAACTTGGCTTTAACACTGTTTCTCTTCTTTATGGTCAACGGCTCCTCTTTGAAGATAGGAAAAAGAAAAACTTTTGAGAGCGTCGTTGCTTTTCTCAAACAAGATTAGGCCCTGTCCGATATCTATGACGGAAGTAAGTACATATCGACTGAGTGTGCAATTTCGACCATGACAGTATTCTCGATCTAACTTCCTTATCCATTATGATCTTTTTTCAGGCCGAGCAGTCGATATGGTTCAAGAAAACATCCTATGTGTCGGTACTTGTTGCGCTATATTTTCTCATCGCCTTAGATTATGGCTGTGTTTGCTCCTTCAATTTCGGTCCGTCTTCAGTCAAAGACGTCTACTTTGAGGAGCAAATGTGGATGTCTTACAGGTTGAATACTGGGAATGTAGGGTACCTTGGGCCGATTTACGCGGTGAGTCTCGTCTGAAATATGGAGAATTTGTCATCATCTCATCAATTTCTAATTCACCTTATGGAACTGAATTACCATAACTTGTTTCAGCGGCTGGAACTCCAGAAGCGTGTCTCGAAAGCGAAAAATCGAAATATTTCCTAAAGGCTCCTAGTTCTTAGCTTGCCTTTGACTGCTGGGGAATTACCGATATAAAACATCGAAAGTCTCTCAGCGCGTGGAGCCTTGACTCGCAGATTGAAACCTTAGCTAAAGGAAAGCTAAAAAATTGTTCTACATACTAATAATGACTCTGTTCCAGCGTATTCAGAATATTTTTGAAGGCTGAACACACATTCTTGACCACTCCATGTATCTATACCTACTGAATTGAATATCATGATCAAGCGTTGGCATTTCAAGTCCATTTCTCGTCACTCATATAGTGTTGAAGACGTTTATTCGTGAACATACGAGAATATATGGTACAGCAATGGCGGTCTTATATAGGGTCCCACGCGGGGCGTGGGACCACCCGATTGGCCAGGTAGTCATAGGTCGATTATCGTGTGACCTATGACACCTGATCTTCTATTCCTCAACACCTCCCTCCGTAAGATGAACATTCATCTTCAAAAAAAAACTAATAATAAGATCGCAACGATGGATCGATCCGCAAGCGTTGTGGTGGACGTCGAACGCGTTGTGGTCGTTGCTCGGCTCGCGTTGTCGTTCTCGACTCTGGTCCACTTTCTTCTTCTAATGACGCTCGTTCCGCTGGAGTTGTCGATGGAGGAGATGGAGATGGAGGTGCGCTCGTATTCATGATTAGATCGTATATGTCGGTGGGTGCTTCTCGACTGTTTTCCTGGATACGGTGTCGTAGTTGGTTTGCGTGCCGTTTTTGTGTCGTTCCGTTGACGGTAACGTCGAACACAATGTGTCCATGGCGGGCGGTAATCTTTCCTGGTACCCACTTCTTCTGGTCCCGTCCGTATCCACGCACCCACACGTCGTCGTCGACTTCAAAAGTTTTGGCTCGAGCTCCGTGGTGGCGATTGAATTGGTCTTCCATGGAGTAATTTCTCGGTTTGGTCTGCATCCTCGGCGTGGTCAGCAGGGATAACGGTGATCGGATCTTCCTCTGAAGGAAGTTTTCCGCTGGCGACAGTCCATTCGGCGATGAGGAGCATGGCGTTCTCCGATAAACTGCTAAGAACTTTTGAAGAGGGTCCGACTCCTCTTCCTGGTTTTCAAACTTTCGCAACGTCCTCTTGAAGGTGTCAACGAAGCGCTCGGCCTGCCCATTCGATTGAGGATGGAACGGCGGTGATCGAACGTGTTCGATGCCGTTTGTCTGGCAGAAGCTGGCGAACTCTCCGGAGGTGAACTGACTTCCGTTGTCAGACACCAGCGTTCTCGGATTTCCGAACTGAGCGAACAGACGCGAAAGTTGGCGGATGGTGGCCTTTGTAGTTGTCGAAGACATTTCTATTATCTCTGGCCACTTCGAAAAGGCATCCACGATGACGAGAAACATTTTCCCGTTTACAGGTCCAGCGAAATCAACGTGAATTCTTGCCCACGGCTCGGTTTCCTGTGGCCAAGAGAAAAGTGCTGCCTTTACTGGTTCCTTCGCTTCTTCTTGGCAACTTTGACATCGTCGCACGTAGTCTTCAATGTCCTTCGTTATGTTGGTCCAGTAAACGCATGACCTCGCGAGCGCTTTCATCCTGGTTGTTCCGGGGTGTCCGTCGTGCAGGAGGTCTAATATTCGGCGATGGAGGCACTTCGGAATGACGATGCGTGGACCAAAGAAGAGACAGTCGTGGTTCAACGATAGTGCCTGGCGAAGGTTGGCATAACGTGCGATTTCTCGTGGTGGTTTCTGCGGCCAGGAGTCTATACGAACGAAGTTCATTACTTCGCGAAGAACTTCATCTTGTGCACTTTCTTCAGCGACCTTGTCCATGTCGATTGGAACAATTTTGCAGGCAAAACGACAGGCTGCTTCCGCTTCTTTTGTGGCTTTGGCGATGACGAGGTCTTCTGTAGACTGGGCCTGTTCGGCAATAAGTCTGGACAACGCATCCGCTTGACCGAAGTCCGTTGTCCGTCGGTATTCGATTTGGAAATCGTAGCCCATTAATATTAGTGACCACCGCAGAAGTCGATTAGCGGTGTAGGTTGGTGCTCCTTTCTTGCTTCCGAAAATTGCTAACAGGGGTTTATGATCCGTCAGCAGTGTGAAGCGTCGTCCCATCAGGTAGCGGTGGAACTTTCGTACGGCGAACACCAGTGCAAGTCCTTCCTTTTCTATTTGTCCGTACTTTTTCTCCGATTCATTGAGTCGTCGGCTGGCATGAGATATTGCCTTTTCTGTGCCGTCTTTGAATCGGTGCATGATTACGGCTCCAATGCCGTAATTGGAAGCGTCAGCTGCCACAACGATCTCCAGATTCGGATCGTAGTGGGTGAGAAGCAGCGGTGAGGCGATCACGTTTTTCGCTTGTTTGAAAGCTTCTTCTTGTTCGCTCGTCCAATTGAATTCGGCGTCCTTCTTGAGGAGAGCGTCGAGCGGGGTACGCAGATTGTGCATTTCCTTCACGAATGTGCCGTAATAGTTTATCATTCCTAAGAATGATCGTAGTTGTGCCAGATCTTGAGGTCGCGGCATCTCGGTGATGGCTCGGATTTTCTCTGGATCCGGCCGACGTCCGTTCTTGTCGATGATGACACCAAGATAGTTGATTTCCGGCATCAAGAAGTGGCATTTCTGTAGTCGAAGGCGGAATCCGTAGTCGCGAATCCTTTTGAATAGCAACTCCAGATTTGTGCGATGTTCTTGCATTGTTTTTCCGGTCACAATGATATCGTCGAGGTAGGCTGCTACTCCGGGAAGTCCAGATATCATGGAATCGATTATCTGTTGGAAGATTCCCGGGGCTGATTTCACGCCAAACGGCAGTCGATTGTAGCGGAAGAGACCGCGATGTGTGTTTATAGTTAGCAGCTCCTTGGACTTTTCGTCAACCTCGATCTGGAGGTACGCGTCTGCTAAATCGATCTGCGAGAAAAGCTCTCCTCCATTGAGTCTCGCGAATATTTCTTCGGTCGTGGGCAATGGATGTTGGTGGAGCATCAGCGAATCGTTGAGTCCTGTGGAGAAGTCCGCACAGAGACGAATTGATCCGTTGCTCTTCTTTACGACGACTATTGGCGCTGCCCAGCTGGAGTGGTCGACTGGTGACAGAACGTTTTCAGCGAGAAGTCTGTCGATTTCCATATCGACATTAGGCTGGGAGGCAAATGGTACAGGTCGCTTCTGCCGATAAATGGGTTGGGCGTTCGGTCTCAGAAAAAGTTTTGCTTTCGCCTTTGTACAGTGTCCGAGGCCCGGCAGGAAAACTTCGGCGAAGTTGCGTTTAATGGAAGCGACCGTTTCTTCTCGGACGTCGTGGAGTGCCGCAGTAGCTAGTCGACAGTGAAATTGATCCTTGAGCTCGCGATACTGTGCCATTTCAACGCACCATTCGAGTCCAAGGAGGTTGGTTGACTCGGTGACGTAGCAGTTTCCTTGTCCTCTCGTAGCTCTGCGGTGCCGGTCGAGTATGGTGAAATCGGCTTTGAAGAATCCCATGATGTTCATTGGGGATCCGTCGGCAGTCTTGATCGACATCGTGGTACAGCTGAGGGGTGGGGATCCTAATTGGTTCCATGTTCGACGTGAAATCATGGTTATGTCGGATCCGGTGTCCAGCTGTAGTCTGGTGGAAAATCCGTTTATTTCCACTTTGAGGTAGGTGCGGGCGTCCGCTGTAGCTGCTTCAGTATTGTTGCAACGATAGCTTCGTTGTCGAGATCTCGACATCCTCGGCTGAAATCGTCTTCTTGCGTCGTTGGGAGTCGAACTGCGTTCGTCTCGCTGTTCTCGCGACGTTGATCGGTGGCGAAAAGTCACGCTGCGAGATGGTCGTCGTCTCTGGCTTCTGTTCGGCTTGGTATGATGAGCGGCATTCACATCCTTTGCTTCCATCGTGCGGTTGTCGGACCTGAGGGTGACGAAGGTTTCGCAGTCATTCACGAAGTCATCTAGGGATGGGGACGGATCGTCTTCTTTGAGGCAGTTGAGACGATTTAGAAGTCGAAGCCGTATATCGGAATGTGAAGTGTCAGTCAATCCTGACAGGAATACCAGGCATTTTAGGGAATCGCTGTCGACGTCTTTCATCGCAGCATCTTCGAACTTCTTCTTTATTTTGTTGCTGAAGTCTCGGTACGGGATGTATGCCATCGTCAGCGGCTCGCACGTTGACTGCAAGAACTCGAAGCGTCGCCGTATGAGGGTTCGCTTGGGGCCAAATAGCTTTGTCAGCTTCTCCACTGTATTCGTTAGGTCAATCTGCCGCGGTTCGAGCGGCAGGACATAATCGGAATACGTTTTGTAGGCCTGTCTGTCGAGCTTGTCTAGGAGCAGGTTGCGTTTGCGCTCGTCCGAGAGCATCGATCCTCGATCTTGAATCACTGGCCCGTATCTTCCGTACCAGTCTTTGAAGGTGGACTCGTCGTCGGCCTCGTAACTGAACGACGGTAGGTCTCTGACAAGGTCGCCGTACGGGTCAGGAGCGGGGAGGGGCATCGTGGTGGGGCCGGTCGCAGCTGCCTTGTTATCCAGCAGTTTCTCCATCAGCGAGACCATTTGCTGGTTCTGCTGCTGAAGCATGGATAGCATGGCTGCGACCCATGGTGGTGGGGTGGCATCCGACGACGTGGAAGGCGAAGGGGTTGAAGGCATCGCGGAGAGAAGATCCTGATCGCCACTGTTGAAGACGTTTATTCGTGAACATACGAGAATATATGGTACAGCAATGGCGGTCTTATATAGGGTCCCACGCGGGGCGTGGGACCACCCGATTGGCCAGGTAGTCATAGGTCGATTATCGTGTGACCTATGACACCTGATCTTCTATTCCTCAACATATAGTAATACACATACACACAGTAGCGGTCAAAAAGAAATGACGCTTTTCGAGCGAATTTTTCAGAACTATCAATTGAATTCAGATTCTTTCAGATTTGAGCTTCTTGTGCTTGAAACTGTAATGTGACATAAATTTCTGACCGTTACTGTATGTGTACACACGTGTGCCTGTCTTCACTTTATTGCTGTCGTATATGGTGGATAGAATATTCATGAAGGGGTACAATAAATCATTCAAAGCCATGAGAAACTGTGAAAGAATTATTGATATCACGATACCATGCGGAGGTCTAATAAATTTCAGGCACCAATAGGACCACAGGATCAAGCTCTAGAAATCGCGCACTATTAACAATGTGGTGTTGGCTACTCAGTTTCGCAAATCGGCCAATGAGAATCGCTTCTTTAAAGCAAGGAAGACACTGTTCACTCAATGGATTACCTGCATATAAAAGATCAAAGCGAAAGTAAAGGGATGAGTCCCCTTGGGGCTCATCAGCGCCCTCGCCTTTATGATAACTGTAATGAATACGAGGCCAGCCGCTGTTCAAAAAACTATCTCTACCTTTCCGCACGAAGCTGGTATCAATTTACCCTACCCCGAATGGATTCAAGGCTAGGTTAGCCTAAGTGGGGATTGAATGTGGAACCCTTAATCACTTCATGGCGTTCGCTCCTTATCAGCACACAGGTTTTACTAAGCTGCTACGCAGGCGTGTTCAGGGCTATCAGTGGTTTGGATACCTCTATTTCAGCTGAACGGCGATGTGCAGTGGTTTGGTGACTTATTCAATGTAAGCGTAGTTATTGGACTGACCTTGGTAGTGATACCATTTTGCGGCATAGGTCAGCATTTACTTGGTGTATACTTTGGGATAAAAGACTTCCATACCTTGATGAGCGTTGTGTCATCTTTCAGGTATATTCCGCTCTCTCTACAGACATGAAGTGACGAGCAAGAAAACCAAGCAATTGCAGGAACAAATGTCTCGCTTACTCCTGATTCAGGTCAGACTTCGCTCGCCGGCTCATAATTACTGCTTGCGCACGATTTTGAGTGCGGCACTCCATGAAACCTGAACCATCGAACTTATCATTTCAGTCATTCTTTCCTCTTTCCTTCGCATTTGCCCCATCGTCTTCTTGTGATGTCACTGTTTGGGAGAGATTTAGGTAAGCTCTCTGATTTTGTTGAAGCGGGACTGTGCCTTCCGCTTATTTTTTCACTCCTTATCGGGAGCGAACCCAGTTTTTCCTCTGAGTATTTTTCATTATTATTTCTTTACTCAAGAAAGTATAATACTTGAACCCAAAGGAAACGACTCCTAACGTTTTTCTTCGATCAGTTATGTGATGCTTCCTCCATGATGGTCGCCTCGTCTTCTTTCTCTTTGGTGCTGCTCGCACTTCGCTGAGATTACCTTCTTGCCATCTTGTCATGGTGTAGAGCTCCATGTGGGGTGGTCATATCGTCCTCGATCGAAGGTTCTTGAGCGCCGTCTCCCTGCATGCGACCATCGATCCGTCTTGTGATCGTGACAGTTCTCCTCCATTAGCCGATCTGTCACCTTGCCTGACGCTCGTGCCGACACAGCTATTTCTAAGCAAGGGAAGGGTTTCTGCCTGAGACGGGATTGAATACTGATAATCACGGAGCTTAGGCTCGTAAGCTCTCGACTATCCCGCGCTACATTACACATACTACTCTACGGCACACTAGATTGCATAATAACGCATTGCTTTGCCTTTGAATTGTTAACGAAGAGAGAAAAATAAGTCCGTTTTTGACAATTCCAAGACGCTACTCGAAGCGTAGCTTGAGGTGCTTTCTAATCCAACAAGCTTGTCTGATTGGGATCTAACCGATTTTCGAACACTTCACTGTCACCTGCAGGTGTCGAATTTAGAGCTCAGATGAACGAATGATCCTTTTCAAAAAGATACAAAGATAACCAACAAGTAAATGTATTGTCCGTAGATGTACTAACCACCTCAGAAAAAGCTCTCGCCTTGTTGAAGCTCGAATTGAAGATGTGTACAGCAAGGTAGGATATCTTCATCTATTATCGTAGTTTTCTTCTTCAGGCATAGCCAAAGGGTGAAGCAGGATAGTTCAGCTTCCCTTCCCTTCTCTTTCTCCATTTTCTGCTTCTGAACTTCATTCAGTGGCTACATAAGCAACAAGATCAGAGTTTCAGATTAAGAATGCATAATATGTATGTGATCACATAAGTCCATAGATCAGCCTACCTCCGAATGTTATACATTTCACATGAAAAGCTTATTCATCTCACCATCCTAAGGCTACATTCTCCTTGACCTACGATGATTATCATACGTAACAAAACATATGTAACTAATGCAAACTTGTAACATATGCTTTTATTTTTGAGTGCACAGGTTCTGACAGTTGCATATATAATGCCTTCCGTAAGCATAGAAACCACAATCATAGCCTCTACCAGCCAAACGACATTCTTTTGTTTGTCCACATGATACACAATCCATAATTAGTTGTTAATTCACAAGCGCTTGAAGCTGAACAGTTCAGCACAAGAAATTTACATAGTCGAATTATGAAAATATTGTGAATGGATTAAAATCAATTTCACTGCATTTTAGGCGCTCGAGGCAGTGTGGTTGGTATCCTGCTCACCCTTTATCCGGTACTGGAGCCGTTGGTCGTACTCAGCTGCGTCACTAGCTACCGTGAAGCTATCAAAATGTAACTTGGAATGCTCAAATACACCTCTAATCGTCGTTGTTCAGTCTCAGCCATAAAATTCTAACACATGTGAGTAACGCTGTGATTACAGCCTTGTTTTTCTCGAGTCTTCCGAAACAATTTTAGTTGACAATAGTCTTCTTTGAATCTATCAATACACCTCCAAACGCAGTTTACCAATGTCAACGGTGGAAATTTGTAGCAGTGGTGGGCCATAGTCTTTCACTTGCCCTAGAACTTTTGTTCTTCACATTTCACATCCTTGAAAGTATTAAGGGGGGATGCTGTCGAGAAGAAAGCAACCAAAAGTGAAGATGTTTTGAATTAGTCGTCGCTCAGCACTACAAAACTGAATGCTTTTCTATCATAGAAGTCTGAATTTCAATCGAAAATCCAAGGACTTTGAATTTGAACTTTATCAATGAGTTTATCACAACTTTAAGCATACCCTGGTATAATATTGCATGATAGAGGAGTGCTATTCTTCACACCTTTGTGCATTTATATGATACATAGTAAGCCACAAAGACCAGAATCCCATTGAGAGAAAATACTTGCTCAAAAGTTTCTCTAGATACCAGAAAAGAGAATATAGCTTTATGTAAAGTATAGACCATAATCAAGTACTCTGCGTTGGTCAGTCTTCTGAAGCCTTCTGTAGCTAATCAGCTACATGAAAACCATGAATAAGTTCAGTTTGATATCTCTTATCTCTCACAAGATTCAAAGTCAAATCACCGCCAAGGGAAGTAAGCTTCGTGGAACTGAATGTGAGGTGAACAGACCAATTTTTATCGCATAAGTTCCCGATTTTTTTGCGCCACCGGAAAGTATTTTCCAGCGATCGGCTATTAAAAAATCACAATCCGTTGCGTTCCGAAGACCCACAATAACCATAGACTCACAAAAACTATAAACACAGAAAAACCATAACCATAAAGTCACAGCAACCTTAAAACTCGCGCTTCGACGGCGCGTGTTTATGGTTACTGTGTGACTCGCGCTTCGACGACGCGAGTTTATGGTTATTGTGAGACTTTTCTCGCTTTCCACTAAATGTAAAATAGTTCTCCAATGCGTATAAATACGCAGTCAAAAATGTGGATGTAACGACGTGAAAGAATGCGTATCTTTTACTGGATTGCCGTCGTTATCACACGTATGTTTTTGATCAAAGGGTTATTTCAATATTAAAACTATATTAAAAACAATAAAGCGTTAAAACTATATTAAAAACAATAAAGCATTATTAAAACTATACTAAAAAGAAAAATAACTGAAGAAAATATTTTAATCTCTTCGACATCAGATATTTCTGAAAAGAAAATTGTGCTGTCTATTTAGGAGGTTCTAAAGTACGACATATAGTTGCTGATTTCTTGAACGAAAATAACAACCCTTCCTACGAGGATGCCGAAAAAGGAATTTTATCAAATAATTATTGAAGCAAAACCTGTTGACGTTCAAAAGTAATGGGGCCTTTCACCTGATAAAGCGGCACAACCAATATCGCTCACTTCGCTGTGGTGGGGATGAGTGTTCATCACAAATCTGACTTCAATTTCCCTTTTTCTACAAACAAACACACTTATCGTCAACTATTAGGTTAGTAAGAAAGTTCCCGCCGTGTTTTCAAACGACTGCTGTAAGTTTAGTTCGAAAGCTTTCGTAGATTTCGACAGAGCATTCGAAAGAGAATTATTCGCTCTTCCGAGCTGTGTACTTGTAATTTGTAACTACTCTAAATGTCATTGTTTTTTTGGCTAGTAAAATGAAAAACGAAAATGTGAAAAAATAACCTCATCGACAGCGATTTTTTTCTGCTCAGCTTCAAAGGCATAAATAAAACCTAATATACCGTTCGATAGGCAATATGTTTCTCTAATAGACTGTATATCATTTGTTTCTATTTGTCTCGAAAATTACAAAGTTTCAAACCCTTGAAGTCCGACCTTCGAAGGGCAAGAATAATTTTCCGATGGTGCACCTGGTTTTCTTTTGAACGCTCAGGTTAACTAGAGTTTTCTATACAGAATTTTTTTGCTCTATCAGAAGATGTGTTTATTTTTTAACAACGCTCGATTTTAAAAAATTTTCACGAGAAGTTCGTCTTGAAGTTTCTCGGCAGAGCAGACCTCCAGTTTTAAGCTTTTCACCAGATCTTATGCGGTATTCGAAAGTGCAAGATACGCTCTACAGGATGGTATACAGAGCGTTTCAAAAGGTCTTTGTTTTCATTGTTTTTTTAGGTCGTCAGAGTGGACCTAAATCCGCACTCCTGGGTGATTCGACGTTGTGCCGCACGAACCCTACGCACCGCGCCTGCGATTTGGGTCCACTTTGACGGCCTAAAAAACAATGATAATCGGGGAGGTTTTGACACTTTACGAACAATCTTGTAGTGAGTATCGTCCTCTTTCGAACACCGCATAAGATTTGGTGAAAAATTGAAATTGGAGGTTTGCTCTGCCGAGAAACTTCAAGACGCCCTTCTCGTGAGAATTTTTTAAAATCTAGCGTTTTTAAGAAATACACATGTTCTCTGATAGAGCGAAAAATTCTGTGGGGAAAACTCTACAGAAGTCAACCAGGAGCACCATCAGAAAATTATTCTTGCCTTCAGCAGGTCGAACTTCAGTGGTTTAAAACTTTGTAATTTTCGAGACGAATAAAAACAAATGATATACGGTCTAATAGAAAAAATCGTCAAAGTGGTCATTCGATAGGCAATGTTCAGAGTGTCTATCGAACGGTTTATCAAGTTTTATTCATGCCTTTGAAACTGAGCAGAAAAAAATCGTTGCGATGACGTTATTTTTTCACATTTTCGCTTTTCACTTTACTAGCCAAAAAAAAACAACAAATTATAAGTACAAAGCTCGGAAGAGCAAATAATTGTCTTTCGAATGCTGTGTCAAACTCTGCTGAAGCTTTGGAACTGGACTTACAGCAGTCGTTGGAAAAAAAAAACGGCGGGAACTTTCTTACCAACCTAATACATTACCGGACGTGTCACAACGATAGAATGGCGCAGAGCCCGCCGTTTTTCCATATTTTCTTTTAAAGTGGTTTATTCGTAAATATAAGTGTTTTTACTCAGCAGGCCGACGAGGCTAAGCCTTCTTGTGGAAGGGTACCACACGAGGACCCTCGTTGGGCACGCGGAGTAAATGAATTGAGGTAGGCTCTGTCCGTGTCACCACGTGTGGATCGCAGAAATGGCACCTTTCAGTGCATAAAAGCACCGCTACCGCCGTTGTGGCGCGTCCGATAGGCACTAAACATAGTTGAACGACGTTGACGTTCCACCGTTTTTGGCTCCCTGCCAACGTGCGACATCTAGCACGAAACAAGCAGAGACGCCAGTCAAAACTGCTTTCGTGCTAGATGTCCCACGTTGGCAGGGAGCCAACAACGGCGGAACGTGCGATCCCGTCGTCCGTCGTTCAACTATGATTAGTGCCATACTGTAGTGTGAGTCACCAATTAAGCTGAATCTTTACCCAGCAAGTTACTCTCTTTACCGATCTCGAATCCGCTCTTGCAATTTGGAGCTAAAGCGAACAGCTTACAGTAGTGATCAAAAAGATGTGTCATTTTTCATTTTTATACACAAATAGTTCAAATCGGAACGAATCTTATACCAATCGATAGTTCTGACAACTGTATTTTAAAATAGTAGAAATATACCAGTGCTGCGAATTCTTTGTTTTTTGAAAATATTTTACAGCGATTTTCATATACTATTTTCAACGAAAATATCTCAAAAATCGCTGAGCGTAGGAACTATCTTTGTCAGGCGAAATTCTGATAAAGGTCTAGTTATCATAGTCCGTTACAAACATTTGATTCACATCGCGGCTATAGTATAGATTTTTCTGAGTAAACATTCTGGTGGTCAAAAAACTGGTCAAATTTTAGGACCATGTTACAAAGGAAGTTCTATATCTTTCTAACTTTCAGTAGAATTACACCAAATTCAATTAGATAGTAGGAAATAATTTTCTCCTCAAGGTGCTGTTCTGATGCTAGTCTTCAATTTTGTGAGGGACATTTATTTAAAATTGGGATGGCGTAAATTGTTATATTCAAATAAGTTCAAGAGAAATCGGCTCCATTGTTCCTCAGTTCGTAGTGAATTGATGGCACTTTTTATACTATACATACGCTGAAATAAATCAAAGTCCTTCATGAAAATATATCGCATTGACTAACACCCGCCGTATTCGTTGTCACTACCGGTACAATGTACGGTGACCGGCAAAGGCGCGCACAGCGTGTGTTAGTCAATGCGATATATTTTTATGAAGGACTTTGATTTATTCCTGCGTACGTATAGTATTAGAAGGACCATAAATGTACTATGAACTGACGATGAGGAACAATGGAGCCGATTTCTCTTGAACTTATTCAAATATAACAATTTACGCAATCTCAATTTTGAATGAATGTTTCTCACAAAATAAAAGACTAGCTTTGAAACAAAACAAAGTTCCTTGAAGAGAATATGGTTTCCACAAAATTGTTGAATTTAGTGAAAAAGAAAGATATAGAACTTTCTTCGAAACATGGTCCTAAAATTAGACCAGTTTTTGACCACGAAAATGTTTGTTCAGAAAAATCTGTAATCTGTCGACGATCTGAATGAAATGTCGGTAACACATTAGAATATCTTGACCATGCTCCATCAGAATATCATCTTAAATTAATCCTACACTCAGTGATTTTCGAGATATTTTCGTGGAAAATTGTATATGAAAATCACATAAAATATTTCTAGAAAACACAGAATTTGCAATACCGCTATGTTTCGATATATAGGGTGGTAAGAAAGTCTTGAGCCACGTTGCTTGAAAATTTCAGACTTTCCGATTTCTGAATTTTGTCCATAGCCTAACATGTGGTAGTGGTTTTTCATTCACGAAGCAGCGTTACGATGGGTATAAGTAGCCAAACCTCTTCCTTGACTTCAGATACGACGTCTCATATTTGAGCTCTCATATTTAACGGACGGTGGCACAGCACTGAAACGATGGAAACCATTCGCAGCATCAGCGCTGTATTCGTAGAAGACACCACCACCATCAGCATCGTGGGCTCTGGCTATCTCGTTTTATAGCTCGAGACTCCTGCTTCAAGGACAAGCCTTGTTTGGGTTAGGCTCCTATGGTAGAGACTTCTACCTTTCTCGAAGCTGTCGAGGCGGATCTAGAAGAAAAGCACTTGTAGTCTTGCAAGGAGACTATAACACACTCATACTACAGTTACCAGTTGGCTCCATTCCCTCATATCTGAGAAACGCTGAATGGACTGAGCTCGGGCGTCCCGACCGACAGCACGTGCTTCACCCGGGCATTCACTGGTCAATCACCCCTTCTCCGCTCCCTTAAAAACAAGTTTGAAATGCATAGACAGGTAATGTGAGGGGCGGAAACCTTGTCCCTTTAAATCACGCTGCATTATTTTGCTGTTCTTAGCAGAAGCGCTTTTACGGAGACAAAATAGAAAGTACATGTTAAGAGTGTTCTCCGATGCTGCATCTGGCACAGGACAGGAATGATGTACAAGAAGATGGTAGCGAAAGAGCATGGTATCTGCTGTCCTAACAGCAGTTCCGCTTTGGAAATCCATCGAAGCAGTGTGAGAAAAACGGCCGAGAGTACATTCGGTGCACACTCGCAATGATGCTCCAGGACCATATGTCGATAAAGAGACTAACAAAAATTCACAGAAAAGCGGTCGGCAGACGATTTTGCAATCATCGTTTTACAGATATAATCTACCTCATAGCTACCACGTATCTTCCCTCTACGTTGCTTTTTAGCTGAGAAGAGAGTCACCAAATTTGATGATGACATACGAGCAGACGGCGACTTCTTTGGCTTCCAGCCTGCTCAGATCTGCATGTAGAAGATGGCTGACCTGCCTATCAGACACATCATGGTTCTGACTAACAATGGTGATCAAACGGCGGAATGAAATGCATTGTGCACTGAATAAGAAAACAAAGGAAAAGTAGGCGTCAAACCTTTCAAGACTTTCTTACCACCCAATATTTTCAAATAGAGTCATCAGTACTATCGATTGATATCAGATTCATTCCAATTTGAGTTATTTGTGCATAATAATGAAAAGTGACGTATCTTTTTGACCGCTACCGTGTCGTTCCGGTCTGCACGGTTCATACGAACGATATTTAAAAACAGATACCAAATTTATGACCAGCATCCCAAATAATCGCAACAGATTTCAGCCAAACCTTGCTTCATCAACTTCATTCAGCGTACGCTCGTTAGAATTAAGAAATACTGAAATACCACAAGAAATACCACATTTTTCATGCATCATAACCACTTCTTATGATGACCCATGAGTGCCAGTGACGTGATCTATAATAGATGTATTTGATCACAGAAGGAGACAAGTTATTCTTATGAAAAATGACAGTTTGCTGTGCGTTCTAATAGCTCCAGCAATCGTGCGCTAACGCTTTATCTGTTAAACCCAAAAAGGCAGTATAAAAATGACCTGTGGACGATTTTCAGTCACGTCGGCCGGGCAGGTACGCTTAGAAAGCGAAGAGGAGGAAACTATTACTACTACGCCTACAACAACTACGAGAAGAACTACTACTACGCCTACAACAACAACTACAAGAAGAACTACTACTACGCCTACAACAACAACTACAAGGAGAACTACTACTACGCCTACAACAACAACTACAAGAAGAACTACTACTACGCCTACAACAACTTCTACAAGAAGAACTACTACTACGCGAGAAGTACAACGACCTACTACTCCCTGGCACGTTATTCACAACTGGTCCCGAACTCGAACAACAAGAACTACTACCACTCCTACAACAGTTACAAGAAGAACTAAAGCTAGGCGTACAAAAATAACAAGAACACCTAAAACTAGACGTACAAGAACATCAAGAACACCTAGAACTAGACGTACAAGAACTTCAAGACCACCTAAAACTAGGCGTACAAGAACTTCAAAAAGAACTAAAATTAGGCACACAACAACTACAAGAAGAACTACTACTACGCGTGCGACAACTACAAGAAGAACTACTACTACGCGTGCGACAACTACAAGAAGAACTACTACTCCCCGGAGGCCTTCTTACAACTGGCTCAAGTGGTACCTAACAGCAAGAACTACTGCTACGCGTATAACAACTACGAGAAGAACTACTACTCGCCGGAGGCCTTCTTTCAACTGGCAACAACCTGCTTCGGTGGCTTGCGTACGAAGAGGGAAGTTCAAACCATCAGTAAGTTTGAGTGCTAAAGCAGCGAACTTTTCTCTAATGCGCAGTGTTCTCTGTATGAACAGCGGTAGGTAGCGGGCATGTTCACTAAAAGATGGAATTTGAAAGAACCGGGCATGGCGCAATCCATGCCCTCACCCGTTCCATCTATTTTCATTAGCTATATAGCACTTGTTCTATTACGTTATGAGCTTCGACTTTCAGTGAAGGAAAAAGTGTGAACGGTGTTGACCAGTCCCCAGAGGAATCCGAGACCAACTAGAAGCTTAGTAACCACGAAAAAAGCATTCCCATCACTTGTGGTGAGCGTATTCACCTTTCCGGACAAGCCTGTTACCAATCTGCCCGATCAATAAGAGTTGTAGGGTAGACCAGCATGGGTATTCGTGATTAGCATGATAAACAACCAAATTTACAATAAACACTACATGTCTGCTTCACCTGACCTTCGACTACTTGGCCCGTGCGATTGTGTCTCTAATCTCCGACTGTCGACGTAGCTCGGAGCTCCGGTTGGAACACTACTCGCTAACCATCGGGCTCGTGTCCTCCTTTAGGTCACAATCGACTTCACGAATGAAATCTTCACATTTTAATTTTTATTTTTTCCGCGCCAGTGCTCAGACCCTTTTCTGAAAACAGTATTCGGACAACGGGTTATCCGTCATTCTACTTACCTTATAGGCAGTCGCTGAATAGCTTCTACTCTTTCCTCTGTCTGTACTACGCTTCTTTCCGTATGAGGTACTTTTGCTGGTAGGTACTTTTGCTCTCTTGACTCTGTGTTCTGACGGTGAATTGGTGCTGAAAATAAGGCAAGGTTTGACTTCACGTATTCACAAGCTCTTTTGTGATTTTTCCAGGGTCTCTCGAAGGTACGTAGATTCGTCGGAACGTCACACGTTGAGTCTTTGTACGATGATCGATATTGAGACCAAGGAAATTTGAAAACTAAAAGTGAATTTGTCGTCGAGGTGTAAGTCGACGACATTAGATACTATGGGTGTATACCTACTCCACCTAAAAATAACAAGTATTGCATGAGGACATCGTCAGAGGCGACCTTATCAAAAACGTTGGAACAAATATCATTAGGTGCTACTGTGTATGTGAAAGAATTGGATTGCCTTGAAGGGCACATGTTAAAAATTCCGACTCCACCGACCGAGTCTGGGTCAAAAATTAATTTGCGCTGTAACTCCGCCTGCGGGTTTAGTTTGGGGCACTGATCACAAATCTGATGTCTTGTGCCGAATATTAGCGAAAGAGCATTCATACAGTGCGTTTCTAAAGTATTAGGTTGGTAAGAAAGTTCCCGCCGTTTTTTTCAAACGACTGCTGTAAGTTTAGTTCGAAAGCTCTTGCAGAGTTTGACACAGCATTCGAAAGAGAATTATTTGCTCTTTCGAGCTGTACTTTTGTAATTTGTGATAACTCTTAATGTCACTGTTTTTTAGGCTAGTAAAGTGAAAAGCGAAAATGTGAAAAAATAACCTCATCGACAGCGATCTTTTTCTGCTCAGTTCCAAAGGCATAAATAAAACTTGATAAATCGTTTGAAAGACAAACATTTTCTCTATTAGGCAATATATCACTTATTTTCATTTGTCTTGAAAAATACACAATTTTAAACCATTTAAATCCGACCTTCAGAAGGCATGAATAATTTTCCAATGGTGCTCCTGGTTTTCCTGTGAGAGCTCAAGTTAACTTCTGTAGAGTTTTCTATACAGAATTTTTTGCTCTATCAGAAGATATGTTTATTTCCAAACAACGCTTGATTTTAAAGAATTTTCACGAGAAGGGCCTTGAAGTTTCTCGGCAGCGTGAACCTCCAGTTTCAGTCTTTTCACCAAATCCCGTACAGCATTCGAAAAAGCACGATACTCTCTATAAGCCGGTCTATAAAGCGTTCTAAACTTCCCCGGTTTTCATTGTTTTTAGGCCCCCAAAGTGGACCTAAATCCGCACTCCTAGATGATTCGGCGTCGTGCCGCACGAGCCCTACGCGCCGCGCCTGCGATTTAGGTCCACTTTGACGGCCTAAAAAACAATGAAAATCACGAAGGTTCAAAACGCTTTATAAACCGTCTTGTAGAGAGTATCGTCCTCTTTCGAATGCTGTATGAGAGTCGGTGAAAAGATTGAAACTGGAGGTTTTCTCTGCCGAGAAACTTTAAGACGCCCTTCTCGTGAATTAAATAAAATAAAATTCTTTAAAATCGAGCGTTGTTCAAAAATAGCCATGTCCTCTGATAGAGCAAAAAATTTTGTATAAAAACCCTACAAAAGTCAACTTGAGCTCTCACAAGAAAACCAGGAGCACCATCGGAAAATTATTCTTGCCTTCCGGAGATCAAGTGGTTTAAAATTGTGTATTTTTCAGGAGAAATGAAAATAAGTGATATATTATCTAATAGAGAAAATCTTCGTCTTTCGAAAGGTCTATCAAGTTTCATTTTGCCTCTGAAACTGAGCAGGAAAAAATCGCTGTCGGTGAGGTTATTTTTCCACTTTTTCGCTTTCCACTTTACCAGCCAAAAACAATGACCTCTTGAATTATTACAAATTTCAAACACATTGCTTGAAAGAGCAAATAATTCTCTTTCGAATGCTATGTCACGCTCTGCGGAAGCTTTCGAACTAAACTTACAACGGTCGTTTGAAAAAAACGGCGGGAAATTTTTTACCAACCTAACATGTATCCACCCTTCGTTCTGCAGTTTCACGCTGCGGATTCGTTTTTGCGAGCCGGCGCTAGACGCACTAGATTCGCCGTGGTCAAAAATATCTGGATTGCTCTGTCCAGTAAAAAGTATCATCTCCATAACTTTCGGCACCACTGGAGAGTCCTGTATCATGGTGTTAACAGAATTTGCAGAAATTGATCGAAATCTAAGAAATAAACGTCATATTCGTAATAATCATACTAAATAACCTGCCCAGACGAAGCTTTAGCCAAATCGGTGATTTTGACTCAACCTCTGGTAGGAGATGTTTTCTAGGTGATCCTCGGTCGAAGTTCGGGAAACGGACATCAGATTCGTGATCAGAGCACCGAATATCGCTACAGGATAAGTGTTGAGAAAAGCATCTTCTGATCTTTTGACATAAGGTCGGTCGGTAGAGTCGAAACTTTTAACAAGTGCCGCTGAATTAACAAATCTGACTACATATGAAGTTCAGAGGACAAAATGGACTACCAACTATGTCATGCAAGTGCCGCCCGTCAAGTTCGGTGACACTCTGTCTGTTTCGGGAGTTTTTTACCACAAGGACTCAGACAGGTCACAGTGATGTAAAAACCTATAAGCTGGAAAGCTCCTGAAGTGCTACTTTTAAGGTTCTCCATCAACTTAGTTAATGGTGTCTGCGTACCTAGGAACGAGGAAGATAGCTACGCACAAGGATTCCGCCTCCCTCTACACGTGGACAGTCGATTTAGAAGTTGGGGCCATTTTATCGCGATAAACGCTTTAACGGTAGGCCTTTGTAAATGATGGAGGCCAGTATTCGTCCGTGAGCGTTCAAGCTGCTAAAAATTGCTGTAAAAGTCACATATAAGTGAGATTGGTTACAGAAACAAAAAGAACAAAGCTTGCTGCGAACTCTCAAAAAGGTGGTGTGTTCACCAGGGGTGTGCGGAACTTCCGTTTCCGTGTTCCGAATTCCTGTTTCCGGCCGTTTTGGGCCCTTCCGTTCCGTTTCGTGTTCCGCTTTGTTTTTGGGGCGGAACACGGAAACGGAAGAAGAAATCGAACACCTCCACTGTGGAAGCTAACGAAATGGAGACTGAAGTTAGTGTGCTGACGTCGATGCGATCCATTCGAATCTCGCAGAATGAAACCAATGCAGCGAAGTACACTCCCCCCCCTCACCTAAGAAAACTTGCAATGAAGTATTTGTCGGCACCTGCCACATCTTCCGAGTGCAAGAAATTGTTTTCTTTTGCTGGTTTCATTGTGAACGATCTGAGAAAAAGCCTCTCTGCAAAAAATCATGGAAACACCGCTGTTTCTTCACCGTAACATGTTCGTTTCAGGCATTTAATTCTATTTTGAAAGCATTCTTGTCTATCACGCCAAAAAAAGTCTGTTTTTCTCTACGTACTTGCCTTCGACTTATAATGAAGTTTACGAAGATTAATTTCCACCGTTTACTTTGAAACTACCACCGAGCGCTGAACACCTTCACCGAAATAATAGACACGATCTACTGGAAACAAAACGAGCATCCTATGGGTACCTTTAGAAACAGAAATAAAAAACTTGTTGTGGTGCAGTTTTGGCTAATTTCCAATAATTTAGTGATTTTTGCACTATTTCCGGCTTCCGTGTTCCGTATTCCGTTTTCCGGCCATTTTTAGGCATTTCCGTTCCGTCTTCCGCCTTCCGCTTTTTTGAAAAAAAATTTCCGCACACCCCTGGTGTTCACTACACATGCGACCACAGGAGGCAGGCCCTTGGCGTGTCAACGAACACCCACGTGACCACCTGTCCAGAGGGCTTAAGGGGTATTGAGCGGACATAGGTAGCATCAGAAGGCTACAGTGCTGTAGAATGCCTGACTAATCGTAAGTTCAGTGGCCTAGAATCACAGCACTGAAAGTGTAAACTTGAACGAACTGTACTGAAGGAAAGAAGGGAAAACCGCAACGGTCAACCCCAGCAGACGTTCCTTGAATACTTTGCTTTTCTAGCTTGAACAATGTGCAGCGGTAAACGATCCATCCACGTGTAGAGCCGACTGAGAACAATATGATGTGTAGCCTTCTGATCCTGTAAGCAATAGGATATGTTAGACTTATTATTCTACATCATGACGTCACATCTGTGTGAGCACTACATACAGTGCCGGCCAAAAAGGTATTCGTTTTTACTTTTTTGCATGTAACTCCTTAAAGATTGAAGCGTTTGAACTGATTTTCATACAGTTAGCGGAGAGTGACAACCGAGCACATATGTTTGCTTCGTTTCGATGAGGGCCTGAAATTTCTTGAATTTTCCAATCAGTAAAGTAAAATGCTCCCTTTTAGAAAAGCGGCCTCATTGACAATAAATTTTTTCTACTCTAAAGTAAGCAATGTTTTTGCAACCGCATATGTGCCGTTTGAAAGAAGAAGGCTTTTCCTACATAACGATATATTGAAGTTTTTTGTTACTGTTAGCTTTTACTATTTTTTTAGGTGGTCCAATGGGAGCGTGTCCAAGAGAAGTAAACTACATTTGGATGCAACTCGTGCTTTGCATACAGACTCGTGCTTTCACAGATTCTTATAGGCCGTTTTAAAGAGAATCAAAGTCGCTATCGGATACTGCCTTCACTATATCATGAAGCTGAGTTCCTAGAATTTTATTTTCGAAAAATTGCAAATTAGAAGCGTCATTTTGAGCCCCCTACAATTTTTTCTGCTCAGAAGATTTTCAAGAACCTCAAACAACGTTCGTAAGAAGAAACCTCGCTCTACACGAAGGCGTTTGCGAAAAGTTTCCACATATTGGGTTTTGATGGTCTTCAAGCAATTAAAGTGTGTACGTCATTCACCACCGATTCCCGCGCGGCGCGCGATGTCTGCGCGCCGCGCGCGACGTTAGAGGCTCATGCAGCCAAAGCCGCACGCGGTGCGCAGTCTTCGCGCGCGGAATTCAGTGGTCAAGGACGTTCTCACTTTAAGTGCTTAAAATCGAAAAGAAACCAATATGTGGGAAATTTTCAAAAACATCTTCGCTTAGAGCGAGGTTTCTTCTTACGAACGGTGCTTGAGGTTTTGGAAAATCTTCTAAGCCGAAAAAATTGTAAGGGGGCGAAAATGACGCTTCTAATTTGTAGTTTTTCTTGAATAAAATTTCTAGAAACTCAGCCTCAGAAGATAGTGAAGACAGTATTCGATAGCGCTCTTGATTCTCTTCGAACGCCATATAGGACTCCGTGAAAGCCTCTGTATAGAATGCACCAGTTGCATTCAAAGGTAATTCACACCTCTTGGACACGCCCCCATTAGACCACCTAAAAAAATAATAAAAGCCAAGAGTAATAAAAGACAACATCATATCATTTTGTAGGAAAAATCTTCTCCTTTCAAATAGCACACGAGCGGTTGCAAAAACGTTACTTGTTCTAGAGTAGGAAAAGTTTATTGTCAATGAGGCCGCTTTTCTGAAAGTGGGCATTTTACTTTACTGATGGGAAAATTCAAGAAATTTCAGGCCCTCATCGAAACGAAGCAAACATATGTGCACGGTTGTCACTCTCCGCTAACTGTATGAAAATCAGTTCAAACGCTTTAAGGCCCCTTCAGACTCTACTGCGTTGCTGCCGCAGTAATGATGAAGGATAGGGACCGGCGGCGCGCGCAACAGCTGCGCAGTAGCGGCAGCGCTGCACCCGCTTTCAGAATTTTACTGCGGCAACGTTGCCGCGGGGCTGCTGCAGCAAGGAATGTCCCGGGACATTCCTTGCTGCGGCAGCGGATTTGCTGCCGAAGAGAGAGGTGGGGTGTATGGCGACGTCTGCAAAATTTTTTGCGTACACCACACCTCACTACACAGAGGATCCATTTCGTGTTTCATCATCGTTTATTTTTTGCATTTTTTTGTGCATTTTATGTTGTTTTGTATTCTTGCCGCGGCAGCGCTGCCGCAGTAAAATTCTGAAAGCGGGTGCGCGCAGCCGTTGCGAAAATGCGCTCATCCCCACTTTTGCTGCTAATTTTACGTTACTGCGGCAGTAAAACTCTGAATGGGCCCTTAGTCTCCAAGGAGTTACATGAAAAAATGTGAAAACGAATACCTTTTTGGCCGGCACTGTATGTCATCACTCAGACGGCGTAAGTAGAATTTCGCGCCCTACATAGAGAAAGTTCAGCGTGAAATCTATCAGAACGTAATGAAAATGGAAGCGGTGAACGCATGGGTGGTATCGTTAGTTACCCATAGTGTTGCGCCTTGAGGAGTCAGTAAGGTTTAAGGCACAACACATTCAACATGGTTTGTAGCATATCAGGCCCTAGTAGGCGTGGTTTCAGTTGACAACTCCCGAGATACTGAACATTAAGAGCCCCTTCAGACTCTACTGCGGGGGTAAACAAAGTATAGCACCAAAAGGGGATGGGCGTATTTCCACAATAGCTGCGCCCCTTTGCGGCCGTCCACTTAGCTGACGTTAGTCAAAAAACCATTTAGCACTTACAATTAGTTCACGATATGGTTTTCGACCATACAGTGCCGGCCAAAAAGGTATTCGTTTTCACTTTTTGGATGTAAGTCTTTAGGGACTGAAGCTTTTAAACTGATTTGTTTACAGTTAAGGCAGAGTGGCAAGGGTATACATATGCTAGTTTCGTTTCGATGAAGGCCTGGAATTTCCTGAATTTTTCTGTAAGTAAAGTAAAATGCGCACTTTTAGAAAAGCGGACTCATTGAAAATAAATTTCTCCTACTCTAAAAGAAGAAATGTTTTTGCAACCGCTTACATGCCGTTTGATAGAAGAAGATTCCTCCTACAAAATAATATATTCTCGTTTTTTGTTTCTCTTAGCTTTTATTATTTTTTTAGGTGGTCCAATGACGGCGTGTACAAGAGGTGTGAATTACCTTTGGATGCAACTCGTGCTTTGTATATAGAGCCTTTCACAGAGCCTTCCAAAGAGAATGAAATGCGCTATCGGACACTGCCTTCAATCTCTCATGAAGCTCAGTTTCTAGATTTTTATTTAAGAAAAACATCAAATTAGAAGCATCATTTTAGCCCCCTTACAATTTTTTCGGCTTAGAAGATTTTCCAAAACCTCAAACACCGTTCGTAAGAAGAAACCTAACTCCATGAGGAGGCGTTTTTGAAAATTTCCCACATCTCCGTTTTTGCCCGTTTTTAAGCAAATAAAGTGAGCACGTCCGTGACCACCGATTTCCGCGCGCGGTGACTGCGCGCCGCGTGCGACGTTGGAAGCTCATGCAGTTATCGCCGCACGCGGCGCGCAGTCATCGCGCGCGGGAAGCGGTGGTCACGGACGTGCTCACTTTAATTGCTTAAAAACGGGCAAAAACGGAGATGTAGGAATTTCTAAAAAACACCTCCGCATAGAGCGAGGTTTCTTCTTACGAACGGTGATTGAGGTTGTGGAAAATCTTTTAAGCGGAAGAAATTGGAAGGGGGCTAAAATGATGCTTCTAATTTGATGTTTTTCTTAAATAAAAATCTAGAAACTGAGCTTCATGAGAGATTGAAGGCAGGTTCCGATAGCGCATTTCATTCTCTTTGGAACGGCATATAAGGCTCTGTGAAAGGCTTTGTATACAAAGCACGAGTTGCATCCAAAGGTAATTCACACCTCTTGTACACGCCGTCATTGGACCACCTAAAAAAATAATAAAAGCTAAGAGAAACAAAAAACGAGAATATATTGTTTTGCAGGAGGAATCTTTTTCTATCAAACGGCATGTAAGCGGTTGTAAAAACATTTCTCGTTTTAGAGTAGGAAAAATTTATTTTCAATGAGGCCGCTTTTCTAAAAGTGCGCATTTTACTTTACTGATAGAAAAATTCACGAAATTCCAGGCCTTCATCGAAACGAAACTAGCATATGTATACCCTTGCCATTCTGCCTTAGCTGTAAAAAAATCAGTTCAAAAACTTCAGTCCCTAAAGAGTTACATAAAAAAAAGTGAGCTTTTCGGCCGGCACTGTAAATTTGAAAACAGATCTCAGGCCAGCATCTCCAACAACCTTAGCATTCGGAATAAAGCGAAAAACAATATGATCACGGTCATCAGAAGGCATGTTGGCACTAACATAAATTTTGTACCTCACTTTTTTGGTGAAAAATAGGCCTATAGGAAGTAATCAGCTATGGGAAGAACGAATCTGATACTCCTTCAGTGCGCAGATGCTCAATAAGCCCGCTATATTGAGCTATAAGCCAAGAGTGGGAAACTATATTGCCGCGCAAAATTCCGCAGGGCTTTTGGCGATTACAGCTCAACATAGCTGGCTTATCAAGCGTTTCTGCACTAGACGAGTATCAGATTCGTTCTTCCCATAGCCGATTACCCAGTATAGGCCTATTTTTAACGAAAAAAGTGAGGTGAAGGATTCACACTAGCGCCGGCAGGGATTTTGCTGGCACAGCGCTGCAGTAGTGCTGCCGCTTCTTTACTGCTGCCGCAGTAAAGTGTGAAGGGCCTTTAAGATGTGTTTCTCATGCCTACTACAACGCTGCATTATAATAGGTAAAGGTAAAAGGTAAAGGTGCCGGCGTTGATCAGTCCCCTGAGGATGCGCCGTTGTAGAATGCGTGTTTGGCCTATACAATGACCTGCGGGGGCCAGCCGCTATACCAGGTCAGTGTCTTTACCTTCCCAGACAAGTCTGGTACCAATTTACCCGACCCCGGAGGGATGGAAGGCTTGGTTAGCCCGGGACGGGATCTATCGCTCGACCGTGCGGGTGTCAGCAGCGCCTCTTACCACTGTACCACGCGGGCCATTATAATACCACTAGAAATGGTATGGACGTCACGAAATCACCTGAGACATTGCATTCACGAACGGATCGATGTCGATTGCTATTTTTCTAAAATCTATGAAATGGAAGCATCAAGAAAGGTCCAGCTCTGCAATTCAGGCCGATGCGTGGAATTACAACATTGAGCAAAGAGTGGGAAATCCTTTCAAGGAGGGACAGCAATTCAACTTTAAAATCCGGTTTGTTTGCGTATTCCAACTAAATTCTACAATTGCTCAATCATTTTCTAGTAACGCGCCGCCGCATTCGTGTTCAATTCAGAATCATAAAGGCATTGTGAATGCGTATTTGGTCTATACAATGACTTGCGGGAGCCGTCCGCTATACTAAGTCAGTGTCTTTACCTTCCCAGACAATTGTGGAACCAATTTACCCTACCGCGGAGGGATGGAAGGCTTGGTTAGGCCATGCTGGGATCTATCACTCGACCGTGAGGGTGCCAGTGGCACTTCTTATCACTACACCATGTGGGCCTTCTTAAGATGAATAAGGTTGGAAGATGCAACTGATATTGGTGACTGGATGTCCAACTCGTTTCGAGTGATTACGTGGAAACAAAGAAAGGCTCAAATTTTACATACTTCGGGTAAATGCAGCTCATGAAGTAACTCCATTAGAACCGCATCCAACGGGACATTTCTTGAGAAACTAGTGAAAAAAAACTATCTGTTAGGTTGTTAACTAATTGTTTGCCGTTTTCTTCAAGCTTCTGTTGCGCGCCTTCTAGATATGCTATCCAGATAGAATCCAGATAGAATTTGAAAAAAACAAAAACCATCCAGATAGAATTTGATAGAGAATTATTTGTTCTCTCACGACATGTATCTGCTATTTACGAAACTTGAAATTTTGATAACTTTTTGACCATTGAAGTTGAAATCAAAATTGAAAAAAAATTGACTCCACCGACAGCCAACTTTCCCTCCTTCGTTTCGCGACTTCCTGGAAAATCCTGTATACTTATTCACCTTTTTATTTATTACGTCAAATGACGCACCTGAAACAAAAAAAATAGCACAGGATAAGAAGAACGACATCAAATGAAAAACCTCAACTCAAAATACAAGAAAACTATCCAGAACGACTATGCAAGCCTCTTAAGTAGTTAGGTAACGCATAACATTTTTAATTAAATCGGAGAATTTCACGTGAGAAGAAGAATCCAGCGCCCTCAAGGATACTAGGAGAACCATTAGCGAAAACCAACACCGTATCCTGAGAAGTCAAACATACCATCTGAAAGTAGACGAATTTCTCTATAAAATGGTATACAGTTTGTTTTGGTTTTCCTTGGTTTTTGTTTATTTACAGAGCGTCAAAGTGGTGTATCTCAAAGAAGACAATAATTTTTGGATACTTGTGCTGCCTTTCTGCCGAACGTTTTCCATGAGCTCTGAACACGTTTCGATAGAGCATTTGTTGCTCTATCAGGCAGTACGTTTATTTTTATATGCTAGCTGTTTTTTAAAACATTTATCATGAAAGCGTTCTCAAAATTCTTCGACGTGTAAAATTTTTTGTTGGGAACCTTTTGCAGAATTTCAGCTACCATTCGAAAGAGGAGGATGTGGGCTATGAGGAGATGCATCACACTTCTTCAAACGCACCAGGTTTTGTTAACTTTTAGGTCGACAAAGTGGAGGTTCGCTTCTCGCGTGGCCGCGCTGCGCGGACAACGCGACGGCCACACGCGCACCCCCTCAGTAATTGCGCGGCGGTCAATTCAACAGAAGCTTGAAAAAACGGCAAATAATTAGTTAACAACCTAATAAACATCACAACGAAGAGTTTTTAAACTGACCCTATTGTTCCCCCCCACTGGAGTTAGGCGAAGACACAACTATTTATTGCTGCAATGCAGAAAAAGGAGCTACGCCGCTGCGATATATTCGTGTATACGATACATGTCTGTATGTGCATCACACATCAGCTTGCAATGTGGTGCAGATGCACGTAAATCTTATGCCATTGAAATACACTAAATGTAGTGATGAAATAAATATATTTCAATAAGAAAGCACCGAACAACGCGCTGCAAAGGGAAGATAAAATGAGATCCATGCTCCAACTACGTATAACTATTCTAAATGTTACAGTGACGCATAATTGCTCAGAACTATCGGACTTTTATTAGTTGTGAAGTGATGCATGTGTGTAATGCATATACTATATATGTATTCGTTCTGTTTAATTAGATTTCGCAATAACGTAGAAATGTCTTCTGGTCAATGTGTCGTTTCACCTCGAATTGTGTTGTGCCTTCGATGGTAGCCTGATGTGCTGGTCCGATCAAGAATTGTGCTAGACTTCATGTCGAAAAGAGTTTATTACCGTCTTTGACTGAACTCTGCGCTTGTTTCTTTCTTTTCATTTCTTTTCGTCAAGATACTACGCATTTCCAAATTTGAATGTGAAAGACGGCTTAAGAGAAGCTGTAGCGTAACATGGTGGACGGTAGTGATGATTCAATTTTCAATTCAGGGTTCGCCCAAACGCCTTCGTGATCGAAGCAAATGGCAGAAAACTGCACAGATATAAGCATAAAATGCCATTCAACGTAATCAGACAGGTCTGGCTTGTTGGAGGCGCCAAAGTTAACCAAGTCTGCTGGAATGAAAGGTGAACATAATGTGTTCAAAAACCCGTCTATGTGCGGAGCTCTGTTTTCTAGATGCAATCATGTAAACGGTCGCTGAGAACGATTCAACAAGAATGCAGACAGCGTTTGAAGCTCAGAACCGAGAATGATAAATTTTTGTTGGCTCAGACTGTCGTTTCACATCATTGAAAGCCAGACTGTGTAGTTGATGGAGAATCCGAAAACCAAGCGCACGTGAACTGACCATGAGAGATCAAGCTCTAACTTTATCAGGTAAATAATGGCCTGAAAATTATTTTTTCCTTTGTTACTTCCTAAGCATTATGGGTGCCTAACATCATCTCAAGTTATATTTCCTTTGTACAAGGCATGTAATTTGTTCAGGAGGGTGAACAACGTTACCTGATTATTAGGTTAGCTGGAGAGCTGCAGAAAATGTAAAGAACATTCGTGTAATGCTTTCGCTGTGAAGTGCGCATAAATCAGCAGACTCTCCTCAACAGAGGGTGTAATTAGGTAATTTTCTCGACAAACGCAGTGAAAGAACGTTGAACACTCTGTGAAAGTAACAATCCGTCATCAATTTTACCATTAAAGTATCATTTACTGTGTATTCTCACTCGTTCTGCATGAATTCATTTGGACCGAATATGGAACAGAGGAAAAGATTCAACCTCCACAACCTGAGGAGCACTCAGGATACACTTCTGCATCTTTCTCTACCAAAATTGGAAATTGTACTACAGGGTGGTGAATAAATACGTGCGCGGTAAAAAGTGTTATAACTTTCTTTTTTGCGAACGAATATTAAAACAAATATGGTTATATGTAAGAGTAGGACATAGCATTGCATAAGTAAGGAAGGTTCTCAGAGTAGCTGCCATGAGCTTTGATATTGGCTCTGTTTCCTTCATTCATCAAATACGTGGTGCGCCGCAGGTACTTGTCACCTATTTTGCTTCATATATCAAAAAAGGCTCGTGAAAATGTGGCGGATTTCTTGTTGTATACTCTCAAGATATTCTCCCAAAACATAATCAACGGCGAGCTAAAAGGATTCAAGATGAGGCTATTCGAAGGCCATAAACATTTCGTCGGAGAAGAGATGATTGCGGTCAAAGGAAGCGCATTTTAATTTTTGCACCAGCGAAGCGCAACTTCGTTAAAGGAACTATGAATCATGTTTCTGTTTCCTGAGCACAGCACCCTTGCTGCGGCGCACCCTTGGAAATTTCCGCAATTTCTTTAATTTTTTATCCCGACTTTTATCCACATGATCGGTGAAGACTTGTGCCTTCCATGTATGATAACTACGAAAACCAACCACCTCTTCTGCTATTAAACGAACCGATTTGCAAAAACGTGGAGCTGCTTGGTCATCTTTTCCAAGCTAACATCATCATGTCGGTCCGCCCTCTTTTTAATAATCCCTTGCTCCACTAGTGTGTTCACCGTCCGCTCCCGTTACCGTCATGGATTGAGCGGAGTATGTCCTCCCTACAACCACTGCTTGTCAATCTTCCACACGTTCCTTTGAGGAACTACGAGCTTTGAAAGAATCAGCTAGCCCACGATGCCCTCTGAGCTTCTTGCACAATCGCGTTACAACATGAATAGTTCCTCGCTACGGTTTGTAAGATAAATTTCTTTCATACATAACGAATAAGAAGTATCATGTAAATCTTTCGAGAAGAAAGACTACGCTCAAAGGTTCCCTACAATTTCCAAAATTGAGCCGAATTTCACGCGCACGTATTTATTCGCCACCCTGTATATCAGCAGCGGGGAGTAAAAGGGATGAGAGTTTCATATAAACCTTATCTGAAACTTAAGAAAGATGCTAGGAGATACGCAACGTACATCGGTAGCGCAGTGGTTAGTGCAGTCTGCCGGAAACAGAAAGACGCGGGTTCAATTCCCATCCGATGTCAGTGTTCTACGAATAACCCAGCATCCCCAAATATGTATTTCATCCAACTGTTATAGTTCTCGTGTATAAACCGCTAAACAAAAAGCGGCAGTTAACAGAATAGTTTCGTCTTACCTGTAAGATTTCAGATTTTATGTGAAGGTTGAATCTTTTTCTCATGTTTTGAAGGCTCAGTGAGTCCCAAAGGTTATTGTTTCAATTTATTGCAGCTAGTGCTCCTCACTTTAAAAAGTAAATGCGTACAACTTCCGTGATCCAAAGGAGAACTTCGATATCTACAAAAATCTGCTTTGCTTTGCACAAGGCATGTAATTTGTTCAGGAGGGTGAACAACGTTTCCTGATTATTAGGTTAGCTGATGAGCTGCAGAAAATGTGAAGGACATTCATGTAATGCTTTCGCTGTGAAGTGCGCATAAATCAGCAGGCTTTGCTCAACAGAGGGTGTAATTAGGTGGTTTTCTCGACAATCGCAGTGAAAGAACGTTGAACACTCTGTGAAAGTAACAATCCGTCATCAGTTTTACCATTAAAGTATCATTTGCGGTGTATTCTTACTCATTCCGCATGAATTCATTTGGACCGAATACGGACCAGAGGAAAAGATTCAACCTCCACAACCTGAGGAGCTTCCAGGATACACGAACAGGATCCGCGTCAAACCACAAGAAAATTGGCAGCACAGTTCGGGTGTAGCCACACAACAGTTAGAACCCACCTAAAAGCGATTGGAAAAGAGAGCAGGTGCGGTAGATTGGTGCCGCTCTTACTGGGTGAGTCGAACAAAGCAGCGCGAGTCACCGTTGCAGTTCGTTCATCAATTCTTTCTCGTATTTCCTCATCTCATTAGTACTCTCTCTATATTCTACTGCTGCTCCTATTGCCTTAAGGTCCCTTGGTATGCTTGATTCAGCAAGGGCTATGTATGATCCGTTTAGTTTGATGAAAACAAATGCCGCCACGCCTTTACATTTGCGTTTAATTTTTCCTTTTCTCTTAAAGAAAAGTGAGCGCTCGAGTCACACCGCTGCTCCCCTTTAGAGCGCGAGATTTTGAACATTGTTAATAAGGATTATTATGTGTGACAGGGAGAAAAATCCCCATGCCCCTTAATCTGAGCAGTCGTCGTTGTTAAGTCCTGGCCAGGCTACACCACACTCGCGATAAATAATTGTAATAAATTCTTACTGTGGTCGTATCATTATTCAGCGCACAAACAAAATTACTTTCAATTTAAGGCGATGAAAATGAACTTGACCTACCCTAAAATAATACGTGTTGAAAAGGAGTAAGCAGTACACTATAACGTCTAGTTTTTTATTTCTCAAGAGCTTCATCTTCCTCTCACATTTCTTTCGTGATTTGAACTCGAGATTACCACGGTTATGCAGAATCGTTTGCTGCTTTATGATATTTTAGAAGTACAATAGTACCTGCTTGAACCACAATCGATCGAACTTCCTATTCCGATCAACTCAGCTTAGTGTCTTCTCTTCGAACAACAAAAAGACACGTGATTTTTCTTCACTTGAACTTTTTTCTCATTGTTTCATCTTTTTCTTTTTTTCTTCTACCCATTTTTTCTTTCATAAAAAAACTAACTCACTCGTCTGAGTTAATTGAAAAAACGCTTTTCATAAAAAAAAAACAACAAGCTGCAAAAAGCTTGTCTCTCATCTTCGTATCATACTACCATTTCCAAAATTAGCATTAAAAGAACTCCGACTCGCATCGGACTTCGGTCAAATCGTAGTGAAAATAATCAAGAACTCATATTTATCCCGTTGACGACCGTGTGTCCCGCCGGTGGGACACACCTTTTGGTCCGTAGTGGACCGTGTGTCCCGCCGGCTTTCGTTTACTTCTAATGATTACATAAGCAAGTTTCAAAATCAACAGGATACACAGAAAATTATGCTTTCTTCTCATGATAATTTTTGTATATATATATATATATATATATATATATATATATATATATATATATATATATATATATATATATATATATATATATACAGGGTGGCAAAAAATTACGTGCGCGTGATATCCTACTAATTTCTAACTATTGTACAATGTCTTTTTGCATACATTTTAATTATAAAATATTTGTTAGATGTCTATTATCAGGTTTTCGAAGGAAATTTTTGATTTCCAACTGACGCCGAAAAACTGTGCAAGTTGAAAAGCGATCGCCCAATAAGCGGCTGATGGGATGAAAAGCTAGGCATTTTATTCGAGACTCGAAATTTCGCTAAGAACCGTTAAGGAGGTTGCAAAGTATTGGATTGAGGAAGAGCATCTTCAAGCCAAACTCAGAAGTGGATAGAAGTGGACTGTTAACAAACAGGAGTAGCACAGAATTATTAAGAAGAGGAGTGCCCGACAAAATGAAGTGATGTTGAAAAATTTGGCCGTGCAGTTCTATTTTTCTTGCAAATCAGATAAATGATAACGGAACAAAAGCTCGAGGTTTGATGTTATCGAAGGTTTGAAACATAGGCTCTCCTCCTGCAATCGGAGGATAATATAAAAGAAATTGCGGGAACTCGTCCAGGTGCGCCGCAACGAGGGCGCCCTCAGCTCTGACGAGGAAATTTTTGCCGTTAAAGTGGCTTCATTACCTCCATCTTTTCAATGTAGCTCTATTAAATACTTATAAACAAAAAACTACCAAAGTAGTCTGGTGTACTAAAAACTCAATGGTTAGAAGCGCTCTTGGTGCTTCAGACATGACTTTTTGGCTTTTTATCGATAGAAAGGATAAAAGTAATGCGCAAGTCTGCCAAGAAGGGATTCGCTGTGGGCAACCAGTTCAATACGACGTAACCAGGAATATCAATTTCGCACAACAAACCTTTTGCCGCATCAGCTAAACCAGTTAAAGACAATAATTAGCTCTCATCCTAATGCGTTTGTAGGACCTGATCCTCACCTAGGTCACTACAATGGTCATATACGACACCGCATTGACCTCATACCGAATCACACAATTCCTTCTTGTAAAGTATATCGCGTTCCTCTGGAAAAGCGAAACGAAATCGAAAGGCAAATAACGCAAATGCTTGAAGATAAAATCATTAGAGAATCCTCTTCACCATTCTGCGCGCCTATAGTTCTTGTGAAGAAAAAAGATGCCGGTAGCTGGCGATTCACAATTGATTTTCGTGGACTCAGTAATATTACGAAACCCCAAAAATCAATTCTTCCTAACATACAGGACATTTTGAATCTTTGCGCGAATAAATGCATCTACACTTCATTGGACTTTCAGCAGGGCTTTCACCAAATTCTCGTGGAACCTAATCACTGCGAACGTACAGCGTTTGCTTGCTTCCTTGGAGCATTTGAATACATTAGAATGCCCATGGGATTAAAAGGGGCTCCAGCCACGTTTCAGCGCGTGATGAACGACTTTAAGAAACACATTCGCGCCCAAGTTTTCATATACAGTAGTTCGCGAAAAGATATGTCACCTTGCATTTTTGGGCGCAGATCGGTGAAACCAAAAGGAATTTTATTCCAGTTGACAGTTTTATTAACTATTGTTGAAAATACACTAATCTGTGCCCTTGTTGGAAATTCTACATTTTTTTTTCAAAAATTTTGAACTCATTTTCATATGCATTTTTAAACGAATATATCTCGGGAACCACTGAGCTTCTGCTTGTCTTGTAGCGATATTCTGATAGAGCATGATTAGCTTGTTCTTATAGGCTATGAATGTTAGTCTCAAGTCATTAATAAACCATAGAATTTTTTGTGTGAATTTTTTCATGGTCAAAAAATGGTGAAATCATGGGACAATCTTTCATATAAAATTACATATATCAGTAACCAGCAAATAAAATACCATTAAATTAGGGTATGTGATAGCATAAGACTTTCTGTTTCCCACGCATATCTAAACTTGAAGAATAGCCGTCTGATTACAGAGAAAATAGCTAATGAAATTGCATTTACACAAGCGGCCGTTTTACGAATACCCGGAGGTCATTCGACTCCAGACTTCTCTAGTGCATAGTAGACTTATTGATTGTTAGGCACTTAACAGGTAGCAGAATAATTCCCGCTATTCCCCTCAAGAAGCTCTTCTTCAAAGAAGAGACCTTACGGGTAGACTCGCCAAATATCAAATAGCAATACAAGAATTTGATATCACAATAACATATCGCCTCGCGAAAAATAGCTTAGTTTGCGATGCGGTAACAGCAATAATGCTAATGAATGAAGCAATAATGAATAATTCCCGCTATTCCCCTCAAGAAGCTCTTCTTCAAAGAAGAGACCTTACGGGTAGACTCGCCAAATATCAAATAGCAATACAAGAATTTGATATCACAATAACATATCGCCTCGCGAAAAATAGCTTAGTTTGCGATGCGGTAACAGCAATAATGTAGTTAACTACACGGATATAATAGTTAACGCTGCAACCTCCCAATTGTTTACTTTAGATAAAGTGCGCGAAGAACAGCAAAACTGTCCTCGTACATCATTCATTATACAAAGTATTCAATCAAACCCAAATTATCCCGCGTTCTCAAACTATTTCATCATCAATAACATTTTGTACCTTGTTCCAATTAAAATAAATCAAGATCCTGTTATAGTATTGCCAGAGGACTCCAATCTCAAGGCTATCCTAATACAAAAAGTTCACTCATCACAAATGGGAGCGGCTCATCTCGGAATTAAGAAAACCCTTTCTGCTGTTCCGAAATCCGCTGTCTGGAACAAAATGACCCATGACGTGACCACTTTTGTACCCAAATGCACCCAATGTCAAAAACGAAAAGATCCTAGCGCGTATCGAATTCACGAACCGCTATTAACTTTGACCTGCCCGCACGTCCTTAGGAAAGGGTCCATTCTGACGTCATTGGACTACTGAATGGGACAATGTTATGTTTTTAGCTATCCACGCTTACAACTGCGCAGAAAATTCCACTATTAAGCACTCACCGCACACTGTTGTACATGGTTATGAACCATTCAACATTTTTCGCAATGCTTTGGAACTACCCGTTCGCAAATTTGCGTCAGAAACAGACTACGCAAACCAAGTTACTCCTATGCTGCGCTCCATTTGGATAACAACTCAAGCAAATTTAGAACAAGCACACAACAAAAAAACAACAAAAACATCACTATGATTTGAGGAACCGTACAAATCCTTCAAATCTCCAAATTGGCCAACAAATCCTTGTAAGGCAAAGCGTAAGAAACAAGCTTGCAAATCGTTTTGAAGGTCCTTTCGCTATAATAGACATAGGTCGTCCGAATATTACCATTCTCGATGGACGTCGAGAACGCACTGTGCACATGAACAGAGTTAAACTATATAACTCTGACAACAATTATTAACCTACTCTTCTCAATTTTTAAGAACCTTCTAAATCTCTTACAGCCACCCTGCACAACCACAACTACCCGCTCGATACTCAACAAGAGCATCGAAAACTCAACTAACCTCTTCACTTCTATCAACCACAACAAGGATAAACCGACAACAATCCACAACTACACTCCTACGACAGCAATTCATCATCACCTGCATTATATGTGACCCTGTTTTTCCTACGGAGACCTAGCCCCGGGGACCGGGACTCTTTCGAGGGCGTGGATGTAAAGGTTTTGTAAGAATGTAAAGATTGTGTAAGAATTGAAAGGGCAAAGTGTAAGGATTAGTAAAGAGATTAGAAAATGGTTTCCCAGATACATTAGTGGCCCCATTAGACAACCCGTAGCCCGGCTTACCCAGTGGGTACTGGACCGTCAATTACGGTCTCAGTGCGAGCACCCCATCAGTCAGTTTAGGCGCCCTATGAGACCCTCCGCCATGGGTTTGCCCACTGGCTATCGGACCAACAATTATGGTGGTCCGTAAACCAGTGAGTGGGATCTGACGCCCACTTTTTTGGGCAGTTGGACAGAGGACCCCGCCATCTAAGGGTGAGCCCTCCTTGTCCCCTTGCTTCCTTTTTTTCCAATTGTCTGTACGTAGTCCGATCGCGCGTTAAAAATAAACAATGTGCGAACCTCGTGTTTTCTTTTACTATAGTATACATAAAACGTATATTAGCAAATTAGTAGTAACCGCCTCCGCCTGGGCACCGCTACACATTCTATGTAAGCCCCAGGCAGGGTTGAGCATGGGGTGCGATCTGTGCTCAAAAATTACGACCCCCCCCCCCCTTCTGGAGAGGAGCAGTTACGACCCCCCCCCACCCTTCAAAAACTGCTGCAGGCGAATATAACAGGTGAATGGAGCACGAGGACATCCACAGAAGGGCGTTTACAGATGTATACAGAATAAAGATGCAAAAAATCGAAAAATAAAAATTTATTGATCATTCGAGTATGAAAAATTTCTAAAAATAAAAATTTATTGATCATTCGAGTATAAAAAATTTCTAAAAATTTTAGCAAAATTTTTAGAAGTAGCCTAGTCATTCTGTTTTCGGTTTACGAGTGCTCAAATAATTGCTTTCTGCTTTCAGATGATCACATTGCGACAGCATGTGCGGCTGGACCGGTGCCGAGCGAAACAGGAATCTTTTCCAGAGAACAATGAGTAGTAGTAGTAAAAGCTAGTTCACGTAGCTGTGAATAAAGAAGTTTGCCTGACTTGCTGTTTTTGAAATAAATAAATTCAAAACCGTTTTGTAGCATTGAAGAAGAACAGTGCTTGATGAGTGTTGTTTCTTTTTTCGAGAGCTAGGAAAGTATGTGTAACAGTTATTTTTTTATTTTTTATTTTTATTTTTATTATTTATTTAGTTATTTTTATTTTGTTATTTTTTGCTTTTATTCATGTAATTTTTTTTTACATTTTAGAGTCGAAAAATTACCGAAAACAATGAGGTTAAAATGAACCATCGACCCTAGCCAACACTGAGTAAAAAGATCGCACCCCCCTGCGCGCCTAGGAGATTTGCTCTTACTGAAGTCTTATATTTTTTCTAGATAGCATTTTTTCTCTAATTTATAACGCGGTCATGGCACTTTTTCAATTTTGATTTTGAACGGAGATATGAATTTTTGAATGACCACCTTCATTCCTGAGATGACCAGTAGGAGTTGCGACTTTCTGAGTGTTTTCAATCAAAAAATCATATCTTTGTTGAAACTCAAAACTGGAAAAGTGCCATGACCAATTATAAAACTACATAAAATTCTCTATGAAACAAAAATAGAAATTCTTCCAAACACGAAATCCCCTAGGCGCGCAGGGGGGGGTGCGATCTTTCTGCGATTTTGGCTTAAAATCGCAGAAAGATCGCACCCCCCCTGCGCGCCTAGGGGAGTTCGTGTTTGGAAGAACTTCTAATTTTGTTTCATAGAGAATTTCATGTGGTTTTATAATTGGTCATGGCACTTTTCCAGTTTTGAGTTTCAACAAAGATATGATTTTTTGATTGAAAACACTCAGAAAGTCGCAACTCCTACTGGTCATCTCAGGAATGAAGGTGGTCATTCAAAAATTCATATCTCCGTTCAATATCAAAATTGAAAAAGTGCCATGACCGCGTTATAAATTGGAGAAAAAATGCTATCTAGAAAAAATCTAAAACTTCAGTAAGAGCAAATCTCCTAGGCGCGCAGGGGGGTGCGATCTTTTTACTCAGTGTTGGCTAGGGTCGATGGTTCATTTTAACCTCATTGTTTTCGGTAATTTTTCGACTCTAAAATGTAAAAAAAATTACATGAATAAAAGCAAAAAATAACAAAATAAAAATAACTAAATAAATAAAATAAATAATAAAAATAAAAATAAAAAATAAAAAAATAACTGTTACACATACTTTCCTAGCTCTCGAAAAAAGAAACAACACTCATCAAGCACTGTTCTTCTTCAGTGCTACAAAACGGTTTTGAATTTATTTATTTCAAATCTCGAAAACAGCAAGTCAGGCAAACTTCTTTATTCACAGCTACGTGAACTAGCTTCTACTACTACTACTCATTGTTCTCTGGAAAAGATTCCTGTTTCGCTCGGCACCGGTCCAGCCGCACATGCTGTCGCAATGTGATCATCTGAAAGCAGAAAGCAATTATTTGAGCACTCGTAAACCGAAAACAGAATGACTAGGCTACTTCTAAAAATTTTGCTAAAACGATGTAAAAACTTTGCGAGGCCATATGCGTCCGTCTGAATCTGAAACATGCTAACTGATAACAATATGATTCCGCACATTTCCTTAATGCACCTGCTCGTAATTTCTAGCCCATCACAAAATGTACGACCCCCCTCACACGTACGACCCCCCCCCCCCTCAACCATGAGGGCGGTACGACCCCCCCTGCGATCATCGCACCCCACGCTCAACCCTGGCCCCAGGCGAAGGGGGATATTATATCCTCAATATGGCCAAGAGGAGCAATTTTTTGACTCTGTTTTGACGTCGGATGAAAAGTGGACCTATTTCGAAAACGCGAGCAAAAAACGGCAATGATTAAGCAAGGGTGAGCAGCCAATCCCGACTCCTAAACCTGACGAACACTGCCAGAAAGCCATGCTGTGTATTTGGTGGAATACAAAAGGCGTGGTGTACCAGGAAGTGCTGATCCTTGGTCAGAAGGTTACGGCAGATCTGTACTGTCAGCAGCTGTGCAGAGTCGAACTAGCGCTGCGTCGCCAAGGAGCGGAGACATCAACGATTCAAATCCTGCACGCAACGCTTCACCTTACACCGCGAAAATCACCCGGTTGAAACTTCAGGAGCTAGGCTGGCAGGTTCTGCCCCATGTGCCTTACAGCCCAGACCTTGCTCCATCCGACTACCATTTATTTCGGTCGACGCAGCACTCATTGGCTGACAAGAGATTCCGAAACGTCACTGAAGTGCGGATGTGGGTGTCGAGTTTTGTCGATGACCGGAGCAGCCGTTTTTACTCGGATGGAATTCGCTCCTTGCGTCGGAGGTGGAGGAAGGTCACAGACAGTAACGGAGAATATCTCTTAGATTGAGGTGCATTTTGCAATAAACTTTCTTTTTCACTCAAACGGCAATCCATAGCTTTCCAACCTAATAGTGAGGTCCACTACACACCAGTAGCTGCTAGGATCTGTAGGTATCCCCTTTTCATTTGCTCGATGGTCATTCAGTTTTCTCTTTTTTTTCGGAGAATTTGATGCGGAGAACTTGCAAAGGATAAGGACAACAACATCGATGTAATGAAATTAAGCGGTACAAGTGCAATTGATCTCCGCTCGCTTAGGCTTGGGTCCTTCAATAAGCCTAAGCCCCGCCTTGGAGATCAATTGTCAAGTTGCCATCGTTAGAGGTCTACCGTATAAGGTTTGCTGGCTTACGCACCCATCAATTAGTAGATCTCCCCTTTTCAACATCTACTGCATGCAGCATTGGCGGCGAAATAGTGTGTGAAGAGAGTCAGGGCCTGCGCCTTTCGCCGGTGAAAACATCTTGCCGCAGTAAAGTGTGAAGGGCCTTTAAGATGTGTTTCTCATGCTCAGTACAACTCTGCACTATAAAGCACTAACAAAGGTAATGTCGTCACGACATCACCTGGATCGTTGCATTTGCGGACGGATCGATGTTGATTTCTACTTTTCGTAAGATCTATGAAATCGCACCATATAGAAAGGTCCAGCTGTACAATTCAGGGCGCTGCGTGGAATTACAACATGGAACAAAGAGTGGGAAATCCTTACAAGGAAGGACAACATTTCCATTTTAAAATCCGGTTTGTTTGCGTATTTCAACTGAATTCCACAAATACTCTACCATTTTCTAGTAAAGCAATAACCATGACTGAAATGATCACGCTAGTTCCATGTCCCTTGGTCCTTGCTTTGCTTGAGACGAATAATAGTAAAAGGTAAGGTACCGGCATCATCAGCCCCATAAGGACGCGTCGCCGCATTCGTGTTCAATTCAGAATCATAGAGGCGTGGTGAATGCGTGTTTGGCCTATACAGTGTCTTGCAGGGGCCAGCCGCTATGCCAATTCCATCCCTTCGGGGTCGGGTGAATTTGTCGCGGCCAATGCAACGCCTCACTCCGACGCCTTTTGCTTGGCTCTTCATAGCACTGATTGAGAAATAAAGCGTAAATACCACTGAACCACGTTCGTTTCAAGTGCTCCACAGCACACTGGTGCATCGGCATTACGAATCAAACGTGTCGCCCGTTGCCTACTTCTTGCTCATACGCCGAAGTAGGTAACTGGGTCGGTGATCAGGCATCTGCCCAACACATTGCCAAGTCAGACATTTCTGACTGCACCAGCCGCAATGAAAAAGCTCGACTACGAGCAATACAGTGGCCATCGATATGTCACTGTACTTTCGAAAATCATCGCCAAAACGCGCTTGTCACCACCTTGAGGCGCAGCTCGCCGCCTTTCGCCCATTCACAGAAGTGGTGAACTACCCAGTCGACCTCGCAGAAAAGCGAACCTACTGCGTAAAACTAGCCGGCTCAATCAAAAATGCCATCAAACTCATCGAATCATCTAAGGCAAAAGTGCTAGAAGTCCTCAAAGGAATAGAAATAGGGTACTCCGAAACCAAAAAATCCGAAAAAAGAATATCTAGAAGAATTTTTAGCAAATGAGACCGAGCTTTCTAGTAACGCAGCTCTCGAAGGAGCGGACGCTATGCTCTCTGCATTGAAAACCAGAGTTTCCGAAATCCAACAGGAACTATCCGTACTATCCAACCCACGCGCATCATTAGCATCATTACAACAGTAACAGACAGAATCCAACACAGACAGAACAGAATCCAACACAGAATACAACACAGAATCCAAACAGTACGCCATACACTGGATTCAGAGCAACGTCTCAGTCATCAGAATCAAAAAATGAATAGCATGAAGACATCCCAAACACGGCGAAATATCTAGACGAACACACGCCCAACTTCGATCTCAGTATTGAAGCACCTGATCAGACAGCACTTCTCGACGATACGACAACCGCAGAGATTGCACACACGACTCAGACTGTAAAACTTCCCAGTTTCACTGTTCCAAAATTTGATGGGAAAACCGATTTTCTCGAGTACTGGGCCGTCTTCGAAACAATGGTCCACGGAAACCGCTCACTCAGTGACATGGAAAAATTGATTCTCTTCAAAGAAAGTCTAACCGGTCAAGCAGTCACAGTAAAGGGGATAAAATTAGTTCCTCAAAACTACCAGTGGATGGTGAACACAGTTAAAAAGAAATACGGTAGCATAAGCAATGTCCGATCACGCGCAGTACAGCGCCTTTCCAATCTTCGACCAGCCGAAAACAAGGTCATTTCTTGTGAGTCCGTGTTTGACGAGATTCGATCTCTGGTACACGAAATGGTGTCTTCGGGGTATAACATACTCGAAGTGCATGATCCGATGTGGATCAAAACCATCCTGAAGAAGCTCCCAAGGAACATCGTGGAAGAATATCTCAAATAAAACAGGCAGGGTGACACGTGCAGTGTCGGCCATCCGCTTGATCGACTTGAGGAATCAATCTCATGTTCCAAATACATCTGGCGACGCCTGAGCGACAAAAACTTCGAGCAAAAAGGGAACAACAGGCGCACTAGCGGTGCCACCAGCCGTAATTCGTGCACATTTTGTGGAAATTCGAATCACAAACCATTTCAGTGTCAAATCGTAACAGATGTCAGGGCGCGCAGAAAAATTGTGATAGAAAGCAATTTATGCTGGAAATGTTTTTTCCAGTGGTCATAGTAGCAATGGTTGCTCAAGATCGAACTGTCCTCGATGTGGTAAACTTCATGACAGTTCTATGTGTTTGCAGACTAGTACTAGGATACAGCAACCAACACCCACCCAGCGCAGAACAAAAATACTCCATAACAACGCTCATGCTCGTCTTACAGAACAGCGGGCGCCCTACTCATTCCAACCAGTAGCACAAATAGGGGTAGAAGGGTACAACAGCTACAGCATCTGTCTAACGATATCCGAAACTCAGCAGGTGCACCAACCGCTTCTGCGTTCAACGATCATGCATCTAACGCCATCGAAGAGAGAAAATGTGGCACTAGCGAACATATCGTTTTGATGACCGCAGAAGGGCTGATATGGAATAATCCAACGAACAGTTATGAGAAAACACTGTTATTTTTCGACACGGGAGCGCAAACGAGCTTGATCGACGAGCATTTCGCTTAAAGACTGGCACTTCCGGTCCTCCAATCTGAACAGTGCACTCTATTCGGAGTCGTCGGAATCACGGAAACGCGCGACGCATTCGGCAAAGCGCTTCAGTTTTCGTTGAGAACGAAACCGTTTCTTGCCAAGGGGTTCCCAGCAGTATCCCTTGTAGACAAAGATGTAAAATTCATGGATGAGAACAACATGTACCTATGCAACTGTCAGGTACAGGGCGAGATCCAAGTCCCTAAAATCTTGATCGGCATAGACCTCTACAACCACTTTGTAAATAAAGACACCCCGCCATTGAAATTGCCGTCAGGCCTAGGACTAGCAAAGACAATTTTTGGGCTAACCGCATACCGGCGAGGCGAAACAAGCGAAGAAACTGCGTCGAACGCGTAGGTTGTGCGCTCGTGCAATGTGGTTGTTTCGGAACCAAAAACTGAACAGAAAAAACATGATCAAAACGATGTTTGAGCTCGAAAGTCTGGGAATCGCCACAAAGAAAGGAGTTGAAGATGAGAGTACCTTCGCGTATCGAGCAAAATATGCACAATCTATTCGATTCGAGAATAAATGTGTCACCGCTCCGTCTCCAAAAAAGGAGAGTATCGCACTTCTATCTGACAATCGGAACCTTGCTCTCAAACGCTTAATAACCCAGATCAAACATTTGAATTCTCACCCTGAGCAACGTGAGTGGTATACCAAAACCATTAGCAAGTATCTGCAAAATGACATAATTGAAGAAGTTCACGATCTTATTCCGGATTCAGTAGGAATGTACTACATACCTCACACAGGGGTGTGGAAAAAGCACAAAGCTACTCCGCTGCGCATTGTGTTCGATGCGTCATCCCACCAACGAGGGAAACTGTCTTTGAATGACGTTTTGTTTACTGGTGCCTCCTTTGTAAATAAGATTCATGACACTCTGGTCACCTTCCGAGAACCTCCCATCATTTTAACCGCAGACATACAAGCAGCCTTTACTCAGATACGCATTCATGAATCACATAGGGAGATCTGTCGATTCATTTGCCCGAAAAAAGCCCCCAATTTCGTCCAACTTGGTTGACTATCGCTGGAAGAGAGTTCCCTTCCGAACAACAGCTTCCCCGAGCATGTTAAACATGATCATTTTTACATTTCTCAGAAAAATAGACTCTCCTCTAGCCAACGATATTCAACGATATCTTTATGTAGACAACATAGCGAATACTGAAGAGGAAGCGATCAATAAGTACAGAGAGTCGAAGAAATTGTTCAGTGAGATCGGTATGAACCTCAGGTCGTACGTCAGCAATTCCGACTATGTAAACTCCCAAATCGAAGAAATTGACAGAGCAAAGTATGGGCCAATGAAAATGCTCGGTGTCAACTATGATCCAAAGCATGATAAAATCCCTTTGCAACCGACACAAGCCTAAAGGTCAAAGTAAAGCGAGATACACTTCGCCAGCATCACTCGATATATGATCCAATTGCCTTGGGTGCTCCTCTTCTTATCAAACAAAAACGCTTGCTACGCACGGTATTTGAAACAACAAAGGAATGGAATGCCCCACTCAATTCAGAAATGATTGACAAGTGGAATTTAGTCGCCCGAGAAACAGACCACACTTCGATCGAACTTCCCCGTTCACTTTCTCCATGCGGGAGTTGTGGAAACAAGGACAAACACCGATTGTGGATTTTCGCTGATGCGAGCAGTGCAGCCATGGCGGTATGTGCATTTATGGACGACAAGGCTGAGTCAATCTCCGATCTTTTAAGTGAAAAAACAAAGCTAGCTTCCAAGAAAAGGGCACTCTCAATACCACGTTTAGAACTCTTGGCGCTACTGCTAGCCGTAAGACTAGCGGAGTCGATAGTTGAAGCGCTCCCGGTAGGAGCAAAAGGGATAAATGTTGTCAGTGATAGTCTGATAGCACTGTTGGATTCGAACAACAAAGAAGCTCCCCTTGTTTGTGATCAACCAAAGAGATCGCAGATAGAAGCCATCATCAACAGGCTAGTATCACTTGGATTCGAGATCAACCTTTTCCACGTCTCTTGTGAAAAGAATTCAGCCGATGTCGGGACGCGTGGAGTTACCAGCAGTGAACTTCCATTCACAGAGTGGATAAATGAAACACAGTTAGATCTCCAGCGCTACAGTAGTTTCGCAAAAACGTTGCACATTGCAGCACTAGTGCGAAAATTTCTTCGTCGACTACTTGATCGATTGAACGATTCGAGCAACAAAAACGTGCAGCTGGCAGCCGTCCCCAATTTCGATTCAGGCTGCAAAATCACCGGCAGGGACATGAACACAGCCGAAAAGATTATTCTCAGGTTGGAACGTAACGAAATAGATATTCAGAATCTGCACTCTCGACACCGCGATAAAAACATCTTCAGAGACGACAAAGGGATAATACGCAGTTCATCCCGCGTAGAAAACGCTAACTTACCATACGGTACGCAGAATCCCATTTATATTCCACCAAAATTCGAACTTATTCGACTTATTCTCTTCGACTTGCATAGAAACAACGCGCACTGCGGGAAAAACCACCTTCTAGCTTCAGCCAGGCAGAGGTTCTGGATATCACGTCCATCAAAAACGCTGAGACAAATCTTCAAGCAATGTGCAATATGCCGAAAACTCAGTCGTTACCATTTCGAACACCTGAGATGGCTCCACTGCCTAGAGATCGCGTTCGGAGAGCAAAACCATTCGAAAACTCAGGCTGCGACCTTATAGGACCTTTCACGTTGAGGGACAACACGAAAGCATACATTTGCCTCTACACCTGCTTAACAACTCGCGCGGTTCACCTGCAAATAGTGGAGGATCTCTCAGCCAACGCCTTTCTTGACAGTTTCATACGATTCAGCTCTCGCAGAGGCATTCCGAGCTCATGCGCACCGACTCCGGCTCTGATTTTAAGCTCGGAAACAAGATCATCGATTCACTATTTGTACAAGACACTACAAGCGACACAACTTTGCAAACGTACTGCGCGCAGCAAAAAATCACCTGGCTCTTCAATCCACCAGGGGCTGCTTTTGAACTGATTTTTCCGCAGTAAACGGAAAGTGACAAGAGTGTACATATACCAGTTTCATTTCGATGAGGGCCTGGAATTTCTTGATTTTTTTTATCAGTAAGATAAAATGTGCACTTTTAGAAAAGCGGCCTCATTGACAATAAATTTTCCTACTCTAAAATAAGTGATGTTTTTGCAACCGCTTATATGCCGTTTGAAAGAGGAAGATTTTTTCTACAAGACCATGCATTAACTTTTTTGTTGCTCTTAGCTTTTGTTATTTTTTTAGGTGGTCCAATGGTGGCTTGTCCAAAAGGTGTGAAATGCCTTCGGATGCGACTTCTCCTTTGCATACAGAGGTTTTCACCGAGTCTTATATACCGTTTGAAAGAGAATCAAAGGCGCTATCGGACACTACCTTCGCGCTCTCACGAAGTTGAGTTACTACAATTTTATTTAAGAAAATTTTCAAATTAGAAGCGTCATTTTAGCCCCCTCACAATTTCTCCTGCTTAGAAGATTTTTCGAAAACCCAAATACCGTTCGTAAGAAGATACCTCGAGTTGTTTTTGAAATTAATCCACATATTGATTTTTCTTCGTTTTCAAGCAATCAAAGTGAGTACGCCGTTGACCACCGATTTCCGCGCGCGATGACTGCGCGCCGCGTGCGCGAAATGTGAGAGCGAATACCTTTACAAGTGTTACTGTAGGAGACAGGGAAATAGTAGTACTCAGATCCTCGATATGTACTTGGCCAGCACTTCGGCAAGAATATGCTCCGGGACACGGCCCACGAACTTCAAAAAGGGGCGGAACGTGCTGCCCAGAGCGCAGCACAATTAGGGGTGGGGGATATTTGCAGGCCGAGGGTAATCTTGCCCTGCTGCTGCCCTGCTACTGCACAAGTGCCGACAGTGCAGTATTCGGGCCCGATCATCCTTCATACAGGAATGACTGGCAGCTTATGCTGCTTAGCTCGTGCACTCGCAGCATATCCTCCCTGGCTCCGCAGTATATGCTGCCCAAATCAGGATGCGTCCAGCGGCTCTTACGCACCATATCCTCCCTAGATGATGCTCTATCAAAAAGCGTCCAGCCGTCCTACTGTGGCATATTCTGCAGACTCTGCAGCATATCCTGCTCACCTACAGGTCACATCCTACTGTTCGTATACTGCAGCATATGCTGCTCCATGCCCCCTCCTTTCTTACGTGCACCCTTCACAGTAGTTGTAGTACCTTCGCGAAGAAGTAAGCGAGTAAACACATGCTGAACTTTTTCAATACCTTTTGCTTTACACTTAGTAATTGGGCTCCATACAACAGTAGCGTATTCGACATGAGGTAACACGAACGTTTTATTAAGTTTGGTTAGTATATCAACGTCTGAACACCGAATAGATCGAAATATAGCAAACAAAACACGGAAGGCTTTCCGGGTGGCATTTTTAATGTGTTCAGAGAATTCTAATTGTGAGTCAATAATAACACCTAGGTCCTTCTTTGAATCGCAATTTTTAATACATTTCTGATTGATGTAATAGCATGGGGCAAAATTCGAATTCCCAATTTGCATGACAGAACATTTCTCAGGATTAATTGGAATGCCCCAGTGTTGTGACCAGGATAATAGGTTGTCGATAGATTTTTGAAGATGTTGAATTACTGATTGGTAGCTCATATTATCGAAAGCACCGTATACTTTCAGATCATCAGCATACATTAGAACTTTGATATCAGGATCAGTTTTCAGGATCGCAGGCAGATCCAAAGTATAGAGAATAAAGAGAAGGGGGGAAAGACCACCTCCCTGAGGGACACCACTACCACATAAATAGCTCGATGAAAAACTAGTCTTTACTCCAACTGTCATGTAGCGCTCAGAAAGATAAGATTTAATCCAGTTCAAAACAGATCCACCTATACCGATGGATTGAAGTTTCTAGAGCAGTTTGCTATGACTAACTATGTCAAACGCCTTTGAAAAGTCGAAGAAGATTACATGTACAGACTTCTTACCGTAAAGAGCAATGCTCCAGTCAAATAGCGCGTCAGTAAGGTTGGTAGTCGTAGATGCACTAGGGAGAAAGCCATGCTGCTCTGCAGGCATAACTCTATGTTTTGAAAGCCAATCTTGCAGTTCTTGATAAATGATCTTTTCCATTACTTTGACAGGCGTAGGCGTAAGGCTTATAGGGCGGAAATTATCTAAACTGTGGCTGTTTTGGGTTTTAGGAATAGCCGTAACAATGGCATGTTTCCAAGCTTGAGGCACTCCACCTGAGACTAATGATTGACTGAATAAATAAGCTAGTGGAATTGATAAGATGTCGCAACACTTTTTATGTAATATTGGCGGGATTCCATCAGTGGGCTCAGTTGTAGAAGCTTTTAGCTTTTTGAGTAGCCTACTTATCTTATAAGGTTGAAAGAAATACCCATCGAGATTGAATATTGTCCGAGGAGCCTTGGTAGTAGAACAATGATTATTTGAAAACAGCGAATCCTTACCATCATTGAAGACACTATGAAAATATGAACCTAGGGCTTCTGCCTTATCATCGTCATTCCGATAACGAGTACCAGTTAAGTCAACCAGTACAGGCAGAGCGACATTGGATTTAAATTTTAGCCTAACATATCGGTAAAGTGAACGTAGGCATTTCCGAGAAACAAGCCGCCTATGAAAGTTTGCAAGATATTTCTTGAGGTGGCTGTTTATATCTGAACACATTTTGAGGTAAAGTGCATTAGAAGCAGGATTGGGTAAAATAGAAAAAAGACGCTCCCTATTATGGAAAAGATTACGTAGGTGTAAGGGATAAGTAATCGTCCTAGTCCTAGGAAATTTCATGAGAACATACTGTCCTAGAGCACTATAAACGATCCTACAGAACCTTCTATATAAATCATCTATCGAGGTAAAATTGTAGAATAGAGTGGACCAGTCAATACTTGCAAAATATCTGTTAATGTTATCATAGTCAGCGTTGGCAAAATCTGGCAACGGGATACACGTAGAATTAAAGTTTCCATGTAGAACCTCAAAATGGACAGAAGAGTGGTCAGAGCTAGCAAGAGGGGTCCAATCAAGACGTTATAAACATTGCCGTGCGTTGATAGTACAATGTCCAAAGTGTTGTTGCAAAAAGTGGGCTGAAGAACATACTGATGGACACCGGCATCAAGAAAAAACTCAAGGAATGTGGAACTATAAGAATCTAGAGGTTGCAGGGAAACCCAATTTGTATGAATATTGAAATCACCTAAAATCAAAGAGCTGGAACGGTCAGAAGTTAGATCTCTCAGCAGATCAATAAGTATTTTGTCATCTTCAGCTGAAGAGCTTGGGGGTCGATATACAAGAATTAATCTGGTTTCCGAGCCAGAACGAGGAGCAAACAGATCCATGCAGGTTAGCATTACTGTCAGTGGAATTTTTTCAATTAACAAATTACACTTTACAAGGCAGCAAACTCCACCTCCAACACGTTGTGCACGATCAGAACGGTAAAGGAAGTACGGCATACCGCTTATTATTTCAGAGTCAGAAATGTTTGAATTGAGCCAGCTTTCGGTGATAAAAATAAGATCTGGATTATCGGTGCTCATAAAGAGGTGTAGGTGGTTTAATTTATTAACAAGGCTACGAGCGTTGAAGAGACTGCAGCTTGAAGATTTGCGCTTTGAGAACATTGAGCTATGTGTCTTCCCTGAGATGGTATTCTGTCTCGTGCACTTTGAGCAGGCCTTTGAAAAGGAAGCTCAGAGGTACGTTTCAGTTCACCTTTGTAGACAACCCATTCTCTATTATTAGAATCCTTATTACGAGATTGGGCTTCTTTCTTTAACTCCCATTCCTTCTTCAACTCATCCGGCGTCATACTTCTACGTATGTAGACACCCTTGTGATTGGAAGAACGTAATAAGTGGGCATTCCGTAGAACTAAACGCTTAACGAGGCGAGGTTTACCTTCTTTCCGAGCCTCTAATCTGTATACTTTGGAGGGTCTACACTCTATCTCAAGGTCATCCAGAATAGAAATAATTTTGGACTCAAGATCTATCTGGCATTCAGAAGGTCTGAGAAGAGCGTTTGCTTCAGGAACACCAGAAACTACAACACTCCTACTACGCTCTTCTTCTTTAATAACTTCAGAGATTAAGGGGTCTTTGTTGAGTTCAATCGCTTTCAGAACTAATTCCTTAGGCGAGAGGCTCTCAAGCGAAACGTCACTATTTTGATTAGTCGCATTTGTCGCTTTGTCAGACTGCACGCTCTGAGCAGGAACTGGAATAGCCTTCTTGGCTTTAGAACGACGTAATGTAGAAGACATACCAGCAATCGATCGTAGGAGCAAATCCGCACTCGACCGCTCAGTGCCGTGGAATGAAGTGAATTATTTATTATTCATTTGAATTATTAATTATTTGAATTATTGGAATGAGTACTTTGCTGAGCGAATTTCTCCATCGGCGCTGTGAACCAAGTCACTGATTTGATTTATCGTCCAATGTCCTCTTGGTATCATATCGTGCTCTATAAGGACAAGTTCACCTCGTTCTGGAGCTGGGCGAACATTGAATCTTTTGCCCTTGAATCGCATCCTTTTGCCCTTGAATCGCATTGAATCGCATGAATGTGTGTCTCTTAACATGGTCAAGTATTCTGTGTTCCAGATGGACCAAAACTTATCCGCTATTCGATAAGAGAATGCTAGTGCTTCCCTAGCTTGGTTTACCGTTTGCAAACATTCTGGATCATAGGGTGGATCATCTTCCTCGTCCGAATCCTCGTGCGCGGCAGGCAAGGAGAAGCTGGGTGAGGGACTTTTCGCACGAAACCCTAATTGCCAACTCATGGCGCGCGCAAGGTGACAGTACCTGCGGACCATTGGCGAGTTCACCGCGTGCACCTGCACCCTGGCCCTCGCCGCACGTGATCTTGGCCACGGCCGAGCTCCTCGTCAAGGCGATGGTGACCCAACGAGTGAGAAGAGTCGCTGGGTCGACCAAATGGGGAGTGAGAGGTATGGCTCGCCGATGCAGAGGGAGCGTAATACAGTGTAGGGAGTCGAACATGCACAACACCAACACATTCATATATCAGAATTTTGAGCTCTATTCAGTGAGCTCAATATTATCTAGGGAAAATTGCCGATAACACAACTTTGGTCCAAAATTGCACATGAGGTTCAGTTAGAATATTTTTTATCAAGTAATTGAACTCGAATGGAGAAATAGTGGCAATAATCAGTTCATATTGCACGCCCTGTGCCTCGACATCTTGATACAAAATTCTTTAAAAAAGGTTTCTATGAAGTTGATGTTCTGCAAAATTTTCCCCGTTATTTTCCGTTGCAACGTGCAGTTTGCTTTCAGGTTAAGAATTCTTCAGAGTTTAATGAGAGTGACCAAATCGGGGTGGTCATATCGTAGCAGATTCTTCAAAAAACTGCAACGGTTATAAATTTCATCCTTTTGAAATAAAAATTGAATTTCTTTTGAGTCCAGAGTTGTGCTGCCGTAGGCACCCAAAAATAATTTTCTGGCGATGTTTTTCATGCAATTTTAGCACAGAAAGCTGTTATCGGCAATTTTCCCCGGATACTATTGAGCTCATTGAATAGAGCTCAAAATTCTGATATATATATATATATATATATATATATATATATATATATATATATATATATATATATATATATATATATATATATATATATATATATATATATTAGGTTGTCAAGAAATAAATTGCGTTTTTTGACGCGTAACTTAAAATGCCCATAACTTCACTCAAACAAAACAGTTTTGAATGATGTATGCAACATTAGAATTGCCGTATTTTGGCAAATAATATGTAAGATAACATATGCACTTTCAGTAGAAATCTGGATTTCTAGAAGCAACGAATCCGTTGAAGTCAGTTTAGGAACCTGTCTGATTTTTGAGCACCATGTCCTTGAAGAAGATGTTGAAGCGGTTAGAAATGTGGTGATCTTTTAGCAAGAGGTCTGATGAAGTCGCTGGATGAGGCAGTGTTTCATAGCTGCAGTCGTTCAACTTCTGTAGCGGTTTTCGTGAAACGTGACGTCTGGCGTCGCCGTGAAAACCGACTGGGCCATTTCTTTCGACCACTTCTGGATTTGAACGCGCCATCTTCACATAGATTTTACCGATTTGGTAATACTGAGAATCTGCGTTGCTCCATTCACTCGGTTTTATGGAATCACGATGTAAGACTCGTGCAGAATTCCATCGGAAGGCGCTGTAGTCATCTATTCATGCAATTTCGGCTTCGGAGGATCTTTTGAGGGTTCGCCTTTGCTCAATCACTGTGCTCTGCGTGGGAAACTATTAAAGAGATTCTGTTTCGCATTGCAGGTAGCACTTCTATCAAGAAAGGGCCCGTTCAGGTTGAATAACACCAGCGCCGAAGAAGTCGGATAGCACTCTGACATTGGTTGTGCGCTAAATTCATGGGTGCCCAATGATCTATCATTTTCACCGTTCCACGTTTCTCATCATGCTGAGTGATGGTCGAAAATGACACCCGAGATCCTTCTGCAACCTAACGAATAGTTTAACGTTGATCGGACTCCACTAATGACTTCAGCTGATCGCCCCCATGTCCAGAGAACCGACATCGACTAGGCTTACTTTGGAGGCTGGTTTCTCCGGATCGGGATTTTTGAATCCAGAGACAAACAGTGCATACTGAAGAGGCATTTGGGCCCTACGTTGGAAAAATATTTTCATGAGCCTTTACAGCTTTCCGTCCAAGTTGGATTTCATGAAGTAAAAAGACACGAATCAGCTCCTTGGAGATCTTCTTGAAAAATCGCTTAGAAATTCCCGAAACGTTCAATTTTAAACAAATAAAAAATAGTAATCGAAAGATCGTTACATAAGCTTTTGAACAATATACAATTAGGAATATTGAATGAAAGGTATGCAAAAAAATCAAGTTGAAATTTGATGTGCGAAAAAAACGCAATTTATTTCTTGACAACCTAATATATATATGAATGTGTAGGTGTTGGGCATGTTCGACTTCTTACAGTGCCTTACGCGCCCTGTGCATGGGCGAGCCATAGCTCTCGCTCCCGATCTGGTCGATCTGGTGGCTCCTCTCATCAATTGGGTCACCATCGCCTTAACGAAGAACTCGGACACGGCCAAGATCGCGTGCGGCGAGGATCAGGGTGCAGGTGCACGCGGTGAACTCGCCAATGGTCCGCAGGTACTGTCACCTAGCGCTCGCCATGAGTTGGCAATTAGGGTTTCGTGCGAAACGTCCCCCTCCCGGAGAAGCTTAAGTTTCCTTGCAAGAAGTCGACCGGTCTAACAAGGGAGGTCAGTAGACTTCCCCCGACGATTCTTAACAAGATCTATATGGTCTTATAGAGCTTGAAGCGTAGATTACAGATATTTATTATTGCTGAATGCCAGTGGGTGGTCCGAAAATTGCAAAAAAGAAAACACTGCTCCGACAACACTGCTGAGGGGCGCTGAATAGCCCCTGAGGTGAGAGTATAGAGATTCCTACACCAATATTCAACTTGCTTGAAATGATATTTTGTTGCTTCCATGCTTTGGTATTAATGTTGCATCATGTTGAGTCATGTTGCATCATGTTGCGTAATGTTGCATCATGCTGATGCTTATTTATTGATTCCTATCATCCTGCCTTGCTTGCTGTATTGTACCATGCCGATGACTCAGCACGATATCCATATCATGGATGTTACTGTGCGTCGTGAGCCATCCGCGCGAGCGGCTCGAGGGCGGCTCTTGCTTATCTCCAAAACAATCTCTCCGCCTATTATCCCGCCTATCCAGAATAGTACAAATAGGACCGTCTTGGCGGTCTATTCAGTCTCATCTTCAGCGCCGCTCCCGGGCGCCTCTCCTCCTCAGCTCAGAGGTCCCCTCACCAACATTCGACATTCCATTGTATTCTACGGTATTGCACTTCCGAATAAACGGCTGTACGAAGTCTACTCTACAAAGTCCCGCGTGGCAGACTACTCCGACCGTCGGTATCAATCACATACCGCCACCACACCTGCACCAATACATGCTTTCAATATATGGTGCATCGGGCGACTGACAAGTTTCCTGGACTGGACGATTAAAAGCGACACACAGCAGTCAAGAACTAACAGCATGGCAACATCATTATCCACGAGGCAAGGACTCCTAACGAGGACTACCGGACGCCTAACGACATGACACTTCTCGAGCCTTCCCACCAGTTCGTTTAGTAGAAGATGAGGATTGCCGTATTTCTTCTTCAAGTGGTCGATTGCCACGGCGTAGTTTGCTCCGCTGACTTGGAAATGTTTGATCGTTCTTCGTGCTTGGAGTGCTTTCATTAAGTAGTTCATTTTGTAGATATCTTCTAGATTCCTCGAGTGAACTGAGTAATTGAAGGCATTCCAGAAGTTGTCCCATTCCCAAATTTTCCGCTGAATTTCGGGATAGGTAACGGCGCGAGTTGAGCTGGAGGTACTTCGGTATGGCTTGACGTCGTTGTTGCCATTGAAAGCTCCTGCAGTGCCATATCGACGTCGGCGAGAATAGCGTATACGCGTAGAAGATGATCCTGTGCTGTGGACGAGTTTGTCGAGACTTTCTCTAGGACAGCAGTGAGTTGTGGCTTGTCACTGTCGAGTGCGTCCGCTGCCTCCATTTAGGCCGTCAACGCTTTCTCGGCTTGGATGCTGGCAACTTCGATGCTTTTCTTGAGCTTCATCAGCCGTAGTTTCTTCTCATGAACGTAATCGTGTCTGAGTGCTTCGTCAGACGGGAGCTGGATGCGTACCTCGTCTGCAACGTCATCGAGCACTGTCGTTAGGCGTCCGGTAGTCCTCGTTAGGAGTCCTTGCCTCGTGGATAATGATGTTGCCATGCTGTTAGTTCTTGACTGCTGTGTGTCGCTTTTAATCGTCCAGTCCAGGAAACTTGTCAGTCGCCCGATGCACCATATATTGAAAGCATGTATTGGTGCAGGTGTGGTGGCGGTATGTGATTGATACCGACGGTCGGAGTAGTCTGCCACGCGGGACTTTGTAGAGTAGACTTCGTACAGCCGTTTATTCGGAAGTGCAATACCGTAGAATACAATGGAATGTCGAATGTTGGTGAGGGGACCTCTGAGCTGAGGAGGAGAGGCGCCCGGGAGCGGCGCTGAAGATGAGACTGAATAGACCGCCAAGACGGTCCTATTTGTACTATTCTGGATAGGCGGGATAATAGGCGGAGAGATTGTTTTGGAGATAAGCAAGAGCCGCCCTCGAGCCGCTCGCGCGGATGGCTCACGACGCACAGTAACATCCATGATATGGATATCGTGCTGAGTCATCGGCATGGTACAATACAGCAAGCAAGGCAGGATGATAGGAATCAATAAATAAGCATCAGCATGATGCAACATTACGCAACATGATGCAACATGACTCAACATGATGCAACATTAATACCAAAGCATGGAAGCAACAAAATATCATTTCAAGCAAGTTGAATATTGGTGTAGGAATCTCTATACTCTCACCTCAGGGGCTATTCAGCGCCCCTCAGCAGTGTTGTCGGAGCAGTGTTTTCTTTTTTGCAATTTTCGGACCACCCACTGGCATTCAGCAATAATAAATATCTGTAATCTACGCTTCAAGCTCTATAAGACCATATAGATCTTGTTAAGAATCGTCGGGGGAAGTCTACTGACCTCCCTTGTTAGACCGGTCGACTTCTTGCAAGGAAACTTAAGCTTCTCCGGGAGGGGGACGTTTCGCACGAAACCCTAATTGCCAACTCATGGCGAGCGCTAGGTGACAGTACCTGCGGACCATTGGCGAGTTCACCGCGTGCACCTGCACCCTGATCCTCGCCGCACGCGATCTTGGCCGTGTCCGAGTTCTTCGTTAAGGCGATGGTGACCCAATTGATGAGAGGAGCCACCAGATCGACCAGATCGGGAGCGAGAGCTATGGCTCGCCCATGCACAGGGCGCGTAAGGCACTGTAAGAAGTCGAACATGCCCAACACCTACACATTCATATATATATATATATATATATATATATATATATATATATATATATATATATATATATATATATATATATATATATATATATATATATATATATATATATATATATATATATATATATATATATATACAGTAGCGGCCAAAAATCTATTAACACTCGGTCGCGCAGAAATTTCCACCCTTCTTTGACCGGCAGCCAACGAAACTGTTCGGAACTTGCAAGGAAGCTGTGCAGAGTTTCTGATAGAGCAAATCTTCCTCTTTCGAACTGTATACAAGAAATTTCTAGATTTGCTGAATCTGAAGAAATAGAAGAAGTTTTTCGAGACATACATTTTTCTTCACTCAAAAATTCACTTTTCGGACGTGTACTTTTTCCGCAAACAGCACTGCGAAAAAACTAAACATACTTTCTGGCAGTGCAAACAATTCTCTCTCGAGCGGTGTGTTTTGTTTCCAACTTTTCTATACATATTCAGAATTATAGACAATTTCAAAGGCAAAACTCACGAAGAATTACAGGGTGTCTCAAAAAATGTGCTCACTGTTTGAGACATAAGTTAACTGATAGTAAAGATCCGAAGATAGGTTATGAGCCATACGAAAGCACATGAGAAGCAGATCTTATGCCATGTTATTGGTATGGATTGCGCCATGCACCTCTACGACAGACCAATTTTTGCACCTGATTGACAGTGCTTGAGATAAATGTCAACGGTAATTCGACACTAGTGTATTTAATAGTTGTAGAAGATGTTCGCAGACAAGCGTGTGCAGAACAGAAAATGATTAAAAAGTTTCTCCTTTAATAGACCGCGATTTGCGGAAGCTACCATAAGCTATCATCCTCGCCACTTGCTGCTTTTTTTGAAAATTCGTGGCGTACAGCGCTAACGAGGTATCCTGCTCTAGATTTTTCATGAAGGACACGTAGAATGTTATGAAATTCTTATCGACCCTCGAGATCGCGCTGTTACTGTACTATCAACTAAATTTTGAGCGGACTTGTAGTCTTGCAATACTGCACTAGTTGAAATTTTTAAAAAATTCGTGGCTTGCCGGGAGACGACATATCTTGTTCAAATTTTCTTCATGATGGTAGCAAATTATGTGGAATACGACGGTTGTATTTCCTTTCTTCAACAGCGCGCTCTTGATGAGCTATCAGGGAATTTTAGGGCGGACCCAAAATTTGGCACCACACTGCTTGCTGGAAATTTGTCCGAAAATTCCTATCATCTTGCGTTCACGAGATATTTTGCTGAAAGCTGTTGTATAAAGGCAATAAGGCGTGGGAAACAGAATGGTGATATTATCTAGGTCGCTCAACGCAGCATTGGTGGAATACCGAATAGTTCACTAAAATGTCTGTAATTCTAGATTTGCAAAGAAAAATTGAAGACAAAATATATCGTTCGAAAGAGAATTGTTTGCACTGCCAAAAAGTATGTTTAGTTTTTTCGCAGTGCTGTTTGCGGAAAAAGTACATGTCACCAAAGTGAATTTTTGAGTGAAGAAAAATGTATGTCTTAAAAATCCTCTTATATTTTTCCAGATTCAGCACATCTAAAAATTTCTTGTGTACAGTTTGAAAGAGGAAGATTTGTTCTATCAGGAGCTATAAACAGCTTCCTTGAAAGTTCCGAATTGTTTCGTTGGCTGCCGGTCAAAGAAGGGTGGAAATTTCTGCGCGAACGAGTGTTAATAGATTTTTGGCCGCTACTGTATATACATATATATATATATATATATATATATATATATATATATATATATATATATATATATATATATATATATATATATATATACAGTAGCGGTCAAAAAGGTATGTCACTTTTCATTTTTATACACAAATAGCTCAAATCGAGAAGAACCTGGTGCCATTCGATAGTGCTGACGGTTCTATCTTAAAATATGTCGAAACATACAGTTGTTTCGAATTCTGTATTTTTTAAAAATATTTTATAGTGATTTTCATATGCTATTTCCAACGAAAATATCTCAAAAATCGCTGAATGAGGTATCAATCTGAGATGATAATTTGATGGAGCATGGTCTAGCTATTATCATATAATACAAACATTTGATTCAGATCGCCGCTAAATTATAGATTTTTCGGAGCAAACATTTTCGTGGTCAAAAACTGGTCAAATTTTGGGACCATGTTTGAAACAAAAATCTATATCTTTCTAACGCGTAATGAAATTACACCATTTTTCAGCAAGTGATAGAGCATAATTTTCTCTTTGAAAACTTTGTTTTTGTTTCTGAGCTCTTCTCTTATTTTGCGAGAAAAACCCTTTTGAATTTGAAATCGCGTAAACTGCTCTATTAAAAAAAGTTCAGGAGGAATCGACTTCAATTGTTCTCAGTTGATAGTACATTTAGGGTACTCTTTATGCTGTATGTATGCTGAAAAAATTCGTAGTTCTTCATGAAAATATATCACATTGACTAACACACGCTGAGGGCGTCGTGACTACCAGTACATTGTACAAGGGCGGGCAAAGGCGCGCACAGCGTGTGTTAGTCGAAGCGATATATTTTATGGAGAACTTCGAATTATTTCAGCATACATACAGTATCAAGTGTACCGTAAATGTACTACCAAATGAGAGAAACTGTAGTCGATTCCTCTTGAACTTTTTTGAATATAGCGGTTAACGCGATTTCAACTTTCAAAGGATTTTTCTCACCAATTAAGAGAAGAACTCGAAAACAAAAACGAGACATCAAAAGAGAAAATCATTTCCTATCACATACTCAAATTTGCTTTAATTTCGTTTCGCAGTTAGGAAGATATAGATTTTTGTTTGAAACATGGTCCTAAAATTTGACCAGTTTTTGACCACCAAAATGTTTGCTCAGGAAAATCTATAATTTAGTGACGATCTGAATCAAATGAATGTATCACATTATATTAACTAGACTATGCTCTATCAAATTATCATTTCAGATTGATCCTTCATTCAGCGATTTTTGAGATATTTTCGTTGCAAATAGCATATGAAAATCACTATAAAATATTTTTAAAAAATACAGAATTCGAAACAACTCTATGTTACGACATATTTAAAGATAGAACCGTCAGCACTATCGAATGGTACCAGGTTCTTCTCGATTTGAGCTATTTGTGTATAAAAATGAGTGACATACTGTATATATATATATGACATATTATATATATATATATATATATATATATATATATATATATATATGTATATATATATATATATATATATATATATATATATATATATATATATATATATATATATATATATATATATATATATATATATATATCAGAATTTTGAGCTCTATTCAATGAGCTCAATAGTATCCGGGGAAAATTGCCGATAACAGCTTTCTGTGCTAAAATTGCATGAAAAACATCGCCAGAAAATTATTTTTGGGTGCCTACGGCAGCACAACTCTGGACTCAAAAGAAATTCAATTTTTATTTCAAAAGGATGAAATTTATAACCGTTGCAGTTTTTTGAAGAATCTGCTACGATATGACCACCCCGATTTGGTCACTCTCATTAAACTCTGAAGAATTCTTAACCTGAAAGCAAACTGCACGTTGCAACGGAAAATAACGGGGAAAATTTTGCAGAACATCAACTTCATAGAAACCTTTTTTAAAGAATTTTGTATCAAGATGTCGAGGCACAGGGCGTGCAATATGAACTGATTATTGCCACTATTTCTCCATTCGAGTTCAATTACTTGATAAAAAATATTCTAACTGAACCTCATGTGCAATTTTGGACCAAAGTTGTGTTATCGGCAATTTTCCCTAGATAATATTGAGCTCACTGAATAGAGCTCAAAATTCTGATATATGAATGTGTTGGTGTTGTGCATGTTCGACTCCCTACACTGTATTACGCTCCCTCTGCATCGGCGAGCCATACCTCTCACTCCCCATTTGGTCGACCCAGCGACTCTTCTCACTCGTTGGGTCACCATCGCCTTGACGAGGAGCTCGGCCGTGGCCAAGATCACGTGCGGCGAGGGCCAGGGTGCAGGTGCACGCGGTGAACTCGCCAATGGTCCGCAGGTACTGTCACCTTGCGCGCGCCATGAGTTGGCAATTAGGGTTTCGTGCGAAAAGTCCCTCACCCAGCTTCTCCTTGCCTGCCGCGCACGAGGATTCGGACGAGGAAGATGATCCACCCTATGATCCAGAATGTTTGCAAACGGTAAACCAAGCTAGGGAAGCACTAGCATTCTCTTATCGAATAGCGGATAAGTTTTGGTCCATCTGGAACACAGAATACTTGACCATGTTAAGAGACACACATTCATGCGATTCAATGCGATTCAAGGGCAAAAGGATGCGATTCAAGGGCAAAAGATTCAATGTTCGCCCAGCTCCAGAACGAGGTGAACTTGTCCTTATAGAGCACGATATGATACCAAGAGGACATTGGACGATAAATCAAATCAGTGACTTGGTTCACAGCGCCGATGGAGAAATTCGCTCAGCAAAGTACTCATTCCAATAATTCAAATAATTAATAATTCAAATGAATAATAAATAATTCACTTCATTCCACGGCACTGAGCGGTCGAGTGCGGATTTGCTCCTACGATCGATTGCTGGTATGTCTTCTACATTACGTCGTTCTAAAGCCAAGAAGGCTATTCCAGTTCCTGCTCAGAGCGTGCAGTCTGACAAAGCGACAAATGCGACTAATCAAAATAGTGACGTTTCGCTTGAGAGCCTCTCGCCTAAGGAATTAGTTCTGAAAGCGATTGAACTCAACAAAGACCCCTTAATCTCTGAAGTTATTAAAGAAGAAGAGCGTAGTAGGAGTGTTGTAGTTTCTGGTGTTCCTGAAGCAAACGCTCTTCTCAGACCTTCTGAATGCCAGATAGATCTTGAGTCCAAAATTATTTCTATTCTGGATGACCTTGAGATAGAGTGTAGACCCTCCAAAGTATACAGATTAGAGGCTCGGAAAGAAGGTAAACCTCGCCTCGTTAAGCGTTTAGTTCTACGGAATGCCCACTTATTACGTTCTTCCAATCACAAGGGTGTCTACATACGTAGAAGTATGACGCCGGATGAGTTGAAGAAGGAATGGGAGTTAAAGAAAGAAGCCCAATCTCGTAATAAGGATTCTAATAATAGAGAATGGGTTGTCTACAAAGGTGAACTGAAACGTACCTCTGAGCTTCCTTTTCAAAGGCCTGCTCAAAGTGCACGAGACAGAATACCATCTCAGGGAAGACACATAGCTCAATGTTCTCAAAGCGCAAATCTTCAAGCTGCAGTCTCTTCAACGCTCGTAGCCTTGTTAATAAATTAAACCACCTACACCTCTTTATGAGCACCGATAATCCAGATCTTATTTTTATCACCGAAAGCTGGCTCAATTCAAACATTTCTGACTCTGAAATAATAAGCGGTATGCCGTACTTCCTTTACCGTTCTGATCGTGCACAACGTGTTGGAGGTGGAGTTTGCTGCCTTGTAAAGTGTAATTTGTTAATTGAAAAAATTCCACTGACAGTAATGCTAACCTGCATGGATCTGTTTGCTCCTCGTTCTGGCTCGGAAACCAGATTAATTCTTGTATATCGACCCCCAAGCTCTTCAGCTGAAGATGACAAAATACTTATTGATCTGCTGAGAGATCTAACTTCTGACCGTTCCAGCTCTTTGATTTTAGGTGATTTCAATATTCATACAAATTGGGTTTCCCTGCAACCTCTAGATTCTTATAGTTCCACATTCCTTGAGTTTTTTCTTGATGCCGGTGTCCATCAGTATGTTCTTCAGCCCACTTTTTGCAACAACACTTTGGACATTGTACTATCAACGCACGGCAATGTTTATAACGTCTTGATTGGACCCCTCTTGCTAGCTCTGACCACTCTTCTGTCCATTTTGAGGTTCTACATGGAAACTTTAATTCTACGTGTATCCCGTTGCCAGATTTTGCCAACGCTGACTATGATAACATTAACAGATATTTTGCAAGTATTGACTGGTCCACTCTATTCTACAATTTTACCTCGATAGATGATTTATATAGAAGGTTCTGTAGGATCGTTTATAGTGCTCTAGGACAGTATGTTCTCATGAAATTTCCTAGGACTAGGACGATTACTTATCCCTTACACCTACGTAATCTTTTCCATAATAGGGAGCGTCTTTTTTCTATTTTACCCAATCCTGCTTCTAATGCACTTTACCTCAAAATGTGTTCAGATATAAACAGCCACCTCAAGAAATATCTTGCAAACTTTCATAGGCGGCTTGTTTCTCGGAAATGCCTACGTTCACTTTACCGATATGTTAGGCTAAAATTTAAATCCAATGTCGCTCTGCCTGTACTGGTTGACTTAACTGGTACTCGTTATCGGAATGACGATAATAAGGCAGAAGCCCTAGGTTCATATTTTCATAGTGTCTTCAATGATGGTAAGGATTCGCTGTTTTCAAATAATCATTGTTCTACTACCAAGGCTCCTCGGACAATATTCAATCTTGATGGGTATTTCTTTCAACCTTATAAGATAAGTAGGCTACTCAAAAAGCTAAAAGCTTCTACAACTGAGCCCACTGATGGAATCCCGCCAATATTACATAAAAAGTGTTGCGACATCTTATCAATTCCACTAGCTTATTTATTCAGTCAATCATTAGTCTCAGGTGGAGTGCCTCAAGCTTGGAAACATGCCATTGTTACGGCTATTCCTAAAACCCAAAACAGCCACAGTTTAGATAATTTCCGCCCTATAAGCCTTACGCCTACGCCTGTCAAAGTAATGGAAAAGATCATTTATCAAGAACTGCAAGATTGGCTTTCAAAACATAGAGTTATGCCTGCAGAGCAGCATGGCTTTCTCCCTAGTGCATCTACGACTACCAACCTTACTGACGCGATATTTGACTGGAGCATTGCTCTTTACGGTAAGAAGTCTGTACATGTAATCTTCTTCGACTTTTCAAAGGCGTTTGACATAGTTAGTCATAGCAAACTGCTCTAGAAACTTCAATCCATCGGTATAGGTGGATCTGTTTTGAACTGGATTAAATCTTATCTTTCTGAGCGCTACATGACAGTTGGAGTAAAGACTAGTTTTTCATCGAGCTATTTATGTGGTAGTGGTGTCCCTCAGGGAGGTGGTCTTTCCCCCCTTCTCTTTATTCTCTATACTTTGGATCTGCCTGCGATCCTGAAAACTGATCCTGATATCAAAGTTCTAATGTGTGCTGATGATCTGAAAGTATACGGTGCTTTCGATAATATGAGCTACCAATCAGTAATTCAACATCTTCAAAAATCTATCGACAACCTATTATCCTGGTCACAACACTGGGGCATTCCAATTAATCCTGACAAATGTTCTGTCATGCAAATTGGGAATTCGAATTTTGCCCCATGCTATTACATCAATCAGAAATGTATTAAAAATTGCGATTCAAAGAAGGACCTAGGTGTTATTATTGACTCACAATTAGAATTCTCTGAACACATTAAAAATGCCACCCGGAAAGCCTTCCGTGTTTTGTTTGCTATATTTCGATCTATTCGGTGTTCAGACGTTGATATACTAACCAAACTTAATAAAACGTTCGTGTTACCTCATGTCGAATACGCTACTGTTGTATGGAGCCCAATTACTAACCAGGGAATGCCGCCAACCTCCCATGGAACTTTGAATTGAGACCTATATCAATCGATAGATCTCGGAACACTGATTACAGATCTGTAGATCAAATTTGCAAAATGGGTCTCCTAAGCGAGTTCTGGCTTGCGAAACCCTGCGTTGGGCGCGGTGTTGCGTAATGAGAAGGGCCGCTAGCCCTGCTGGCAGCTGCGGCTGTGGCGCAGAGGTTGAGGTCTCGCCTCGCAGTGGTGGGGTTAGGGTTCGGTCCCCCGTGGTGGCATTATTTTTGCATATGTTAGTTATAGTCCGTGCGGACCATAGGACGAGATCGAACTCGTTTTTAACACTTTTTCCAGCGAACGACTGATGGTGACTTTCACATAAGTCTCCTAGGTTACTTGAAGTTGGGAACGCATTTCAGCAAACACATTGTAATGGCGTGAGAAAACACAAATATTTACTCCTTCCTTCTAAACTTGTCCTAACCTTCATCAGCATTGATGGAACAACGCAAAAAAATGTGTAAAACAAACATACTGTTCACAAACTGCACATCTTATGCAGGCTGTCTCCATACAACCATTCATAAAGCACTCAACCGTACTAAAGTCGAATAAATAATCACCAGGGGTGACAAACGAACCAGGATGATCATCGACATATCCTGCCTTGTACCATGAATACTTCAAAAATTTGGAAAATCTAGGGGCGCAAAACATCCGATAGAAATTGCAGTGAGAGCGCTTGCTAGAGTTAGATTCAGATTTGAGTAGTTGTGTTTGCGAACAGCATGTTTGCTTTTCTGTATTGTTTCTTCAGTGTTGAAGATCGTTAGAACTGTAGTTAAGAGAGTAAATTTCCGTATTCAAGTGACGTTGCAGACTTATGTGAAAGTCACCATCAGTCGTTCACTGGAAAAAGTGTTAAAAACGAGTTCGATCTCGTCCTATGGTCCGCACGGACTATAACTAACATATGCAAAAATAATGCCACCACGGGGGACCGAACCCTAACCCCACCACTGCGAGGCGAGACCTCAACCTCTGCGCCACAGCCGCAGCTGCCAGCAGGGCTAGCGGCCCTTCTCATTACGCAACACCGCGCCCAACGCAGGGTTTCGCAAGCCAGAACTCGCTTAGGAGACCCATTTTGCAAATTTGATCTACAGATCTGTAATCAGTGTTCCGAGATCTATCGATTGATATAGGTCTCAATTCAAAGTTCCATGGGAGGTTGGCGGCATTCCCTGGTAAGTGTAAAGCAAAAGGTATTGAAAAAGTTCAGCATGTGTTTACTCGCTTACTTCTTCGCAGAACTTTCCAGTATGGAGGTAATTATTTACCGCCTTATAATGAACGCTTGTGAGTACTTTCACTTCACTCATTGCAGAGAATGAGGATCACACAAGATCTTGTTTTCTGCCATCGGATTCTACATGGAGAACTTAAGCTAAGAGCTAGCAAGTATTGGATATTTCGTCCAATTTCTACTAGGAGATGTTCTTATAACCTTCACTATCCCAGGATAACCCTCCAACATCATAGTTCTCTCCACAATATCGTATTTTTCCGCTTTGTGCGTTGGCTCCAATACCTACCTTCGAGTTTTCGATTGGATGTTTCGAGTAATATTTTCAAAAGACAACTTAATAAAATTGATTTGCTTCGATTACTCAACATTGAAGATCTCTCTTCTCAAAAGGTCCGTTTGATATCACTATAGGGTCCTTAGCTATGTAATTCTCATCACGCTGGAATATTTATTCCTTAATGATCAGCCACGGAATGCCCAGATTCCATTATTTCATGCTAAATTTGTAATTTATTTTTACTATATACTGTGATTTTATAAACTCTTAACTATTTTGCTGGAGATCCCTGCTGTAGTACTGCATACTTGATGTATTGTCGATGGATTTCGATTCAATCATGAGTTCTATATAATATGATATCGTTTCCGAAATATTGTTTATTAAATCATTATTTTTCATCTGCGCTGGGCTGGGCAATGACTGTAATTGATTTATAAGCTTTATCAACAAAAGTTTAACAGTGATGACATCCTAGCCATGGGCCCAATAGTGATATCACAAGTAGTTCGTTTTTTGTATTGTATTGTTTGTTCGCGTTTTCGTATTGTACGGCGCACGTTAAGTGCATGGTAAATAAATAAATAAAGGTAAAAATTCCGTACAAGAATGAACCAATCCAAAGACCGGTATGCAAACTCTATCCGATGGAAATCAGAAGTCGGCTTCAAACGTCGAGTTCAACGCAATCGATGACCACAAACGTCCATCCGTCGCCGCCGCCCCGTCGACAAAACCTATCACGTGCAGCCAAAACAAAAGCGCGAGACGCCATTCTCCAACAGCACCGCGATGAGACTACCGCGCATGAAAATTTCGGAGGCCAAAAGAGAACATGGAACTCAGTGTTAGGCAATCTAAGCGTCATAGTTCACATACTAGCGTCGCTACTGATGACTCAGTGTTCCGCGCAGCCATCTCAAAACACACTCAGCTGTTCCAATGGGGTCGTGAACGTAAAATCGATGTCATCTCCTTTCTTGGCCTACAGGGGCACTTCTATCGCTTTCAGTTATCATCTACCTTATGGGAATAACTGTTCTTCTTCTCGTTTGGACAGTTTTTAGTTTCACGAGAAATAAGCGGAAACCTCGTGCACAAGATGCAACATCTATCGAGCTTCACATCCGACAACCACCGAGTGGCAACGCACATTTTTCGTTGAGCTCCTTTACCCCTGCCTTCGTGAAACCCATGACTGTATTGTCGATTGTTCTCAGCCTAATATTCAGTGTTTTTTCTTGTCAAGGCGGACACACTCGGCACTTCGTAGAGCTCATCTATTCAAACCAGGAAACATGCGAATATCAGTATCAGAGTTAACTGCTATACAATAGCGTGCAGTCTAGCCAACGAATTCAATGCGACATGCTAATGCAAGTGTAGGCTACATCAAAATTCAAAAAGCCGTAATATTTCGCTGCTCCAAGGTTTCATTATTTCGCACGAGAGACACTCAACATCACATCGAATATGTAACACGATGTAGAGGTATGGGCTCATGCGACGGAACTACCTGTGAGAGTATTACGCCCCACGACATCATTCCGGAACTAAATCATACTACGTCTTTCCCGGGTTACTCAGCATGCACAATTCAGTGCAGTGGGTTGAACTGTCTCTGCGTATTCCCATTTCGCACGTGTACTTTCTATCGTGTGATACACGTCACGCTCTCGTTCGGTGCGTATGAAATCTTTGAATGTTCCGCATGGAAACCAACGGTGGTCCTTGATATTTCAGTGAAGATCCACAATAAACGAAGCGCAGAAAGCGTTTACCTCATGCCCTAAAAGAAGCAGGCGATCGCAGGCTTTGACTTTAGGCGTAATTTCTGTCCAAAAACAACAGATCACGTATAACAGGTCTGCCCAAGCTGCCAACGAAACCTTAGTCGTACCACATGACTTCACCTTACCTGTGAAATGTGAGGGAATGAAGCAATCCCTCGAGAGCTTCGGCACTTGCGAAAATACGCAGTTTTGCTCTTGCGACCTCTCAGGCTTTCGTCCCTCATGTCACTGTCCACACGGTGAGCTCGCTTACCTGCGCGGTCACAAAAACTATATTTTACCGATAGCTACCCCGCATCTGTACATGCGCGTAGAGCATAGGGGTTCTCACCATTCACACCGCCGAGGTGAAAACAACAATACTCATCTCCTCATCGAAAGCGCTCGATAAGGCGCATTTGAACATTGACGAGCCATGCACCATATCCGCTGGTTATCTAACAGGGTGTTACAGCTGCATCCAAGGCAGTCAAGTCTCAATCTCTTGCCTCACGTCGACTCCGTTGTGGGTTCACCACGTATTTTCGGTACCTTGCAACCCACAAAATCAAACCACAACACTGAGCCTAGCGTTCGACAGCGCCATAGTAGACTCTCACTGCTTTACAGTTTGCCGGAGGAAAAAACGTCTCGATAGAACTTTCGGGCGTCCTCTATTACCACCCACATATAGGAAAATCCATCACCTTTTTCAACAGCACCAACGAAACAGTGCCGCAACTGGACTTGTTTCACGACATCAAAAACCACGATTTGTCACCTCTTTGGCTCATTGTATCTTCCCACTGGAAGCTTGCACTTTCCTTGATGGCAACCGTAGCATTCCTCCTTCTCCTCACGTATGCCTTTGGACCTGTAGTGGCAATAAGTCTCTTGAAAGTCACGTGTACGGTAACTAAGGTAGTTTATCAAATTACTGCCGCTGCGGTGCAGTTTACCGTAAGGACGTTGATAACATGCTTCCGAGCAGCCAGACAGCTTCGCCAGTAAGTACCGTAACCATCTGCAACCATCTGCACAGTTCGTTTCTTTTTTAGTTCACAGCTGGAGACAACGGTCAGCAGGGGCGTTACTACAGCAAGAGATCGCCTGCTTTCCACTCCCCCATGGACGACGACATTGAGCGCGAGCTCCGCAACATGGAGTCAGAGCGGCTCGCTTCCGTTGAAGCCATATCACGCACCGTCGCTATTATTTCTGGACGGGTCGATTCTGTTCTGACCAAAGTGAGCCAGATTCAAGACGATATTCGAGTTCTGCTGGAACGGTCAACCCCCAGGTCTAACTGTGCTTTCTGCTCGTCGGAGGACAATGTCGATGCGCATCACACAGGCCGATGTCATCGATATTCTGATCCAGTGTCCCGCGCCATGCGCGCATCTGAGCTTCATCTGTGTCGTCAGTGTCTGCGTCCCGAGCATGGTACGAACTGCAAAGTATCATGCTCTATCTGTCGCGGGGACCACAATACTGTACTCTACTCGACTCGTGCTGGGCCATCTGGGAAACGCCTCTCCACTTAACTCGCCTACTCGGAGAAGTACAGCGAACTTGTCGTCTTCTACAACGTCTACTCCCGCTGATCGCCTCGTCTCTCCTCGTCTCTCCCCCTCTCCCCATCACCTTCACCGTCTACTGGTCGTCATGTTCTCGTCTGCGCTACTCTTCCGATCAACGACTTCGCTTGGCAACAACTACGCACTATTCGTCGACTCTCGTTCAAGGACATGGAATTCAGTATCCTACTTCCGCACATCTGGCACGACATGGTACTCGGTATTCAACCTTTGAACATCTGGCCGTCGCCGTCGCAGTGGAGCCGACCATCTCGCGCTTCCGTTGGTTCGAGAGGACAAAGTCGACGAAAGTAGAGTTGGCGCAGCAGAACACCAGACCAATTTGTAAGACCACACGTTTCATGGTGCTATTTGTTCTCGGAGGATCATTTTATACTTCCACTGCTATTGTTTCCACATGTCTTCTTTTTATTATTCTTGTTATTTACTTGTAACGATTTGTATTATTATTTGATAATATGTTGTAACCTCTCGATATGTTATCGTTTCGCTTGCCTTGTCGCGGGGAGTGTCGCTGCCAATGCGACGCCTCACTCTCCCCCCTTTTGCTTGGCTCTTCATAGCACTGCAGCAGCCGCGAACGGCTGCTGATTGAGAAATGAAGCGTAAATACCACTTAACCACGTTTGTTTCAAGTGCTCCACAGCACAGAATTGGTACCAGACAAGTGTGGTACCAATTCATCCGATTCCCGGGGATCTAATGCTTAGGTAACCCGTGCTGGGATCGACTGGACCGTGCTGGTATCAGTGGCGCCTCTTACCACTGCCCCACATGGGCCTTCTTAAGATGAATAAGGCTGGGATATGCAACTGATATTGGTGATTGGACCACCATTCTTTTCGAGTGATTACGTGGAAACGAAGAAGAAGCCCAAATTTTATATAATGCGAGTAGATGCGACTCATGAAGTCACTCCATTAAAACCACTGTAGCAACGCTACTCAAGAATTATATGGTGGGAAACTTCAATATTTATTTCAGAATAATTCTCTTATCAACAAATTGAACTAGTATATATGTTTTCTTAAGGAACATCTTTGCAGAAGCGTTTCCCAAAACATATGAGTAAAATGTTTTCCTTTACAGATGTGTTTCTCAGAGTCCAGTCAGAAAATGTTTTTACTACGACAACGCTAGCACCAATATAAGCAGAGCCAGAAGACGAGCGACGGCTTTTGTCCTATCTGTCAATTAGCTGCTTCGGATACTCTATCGGCTTAGACATCGGTACATTTACTGTTCAATATTCATAATAAATATTCACCTGTACCTCTTGTATTTTAGAGAGCAATACGGCAAAACTTCCGGGTCCGACAATACGCTGCAGGCAATACCCGGTCAGTAACCCTTATATACTCTCCCAAAGTACAGAGGTCAATAACGGTTGCTTAGGTATCTCAATTCACTATCCCGCGTGGCCAGCATCCATCGATACTGAAAGGCGAGCTTCTCCACAACCACATCGAACGTGACATTTCTTGAGAAACTAGTGGAAAAAGTCTATCTAAACTTTTAGAGAGTTTTTTAATTGACCCGATGGTTATACCACTGGAGTTAGGCGAATACGCCACTATTTACAGCCGTAGAGAAGGGATCGACGCCGCTGTGATATATTCGTGTACACGATACATATGTATGTGTATGTGCATCACATATCAGCCTGAAATGTGGTGCAGAAGCAAGTAAATCTTATGTCATTGAAATACGCCAAAATATGGTAACGAAATGAAATATTCCAATAAGAAAGGACCGAACATCGCGCTGCAGGAGGAAGATAAAATGAGATGCATGCTCCAGCTACGTGTAGCTATTCTATATGTTACAGTGACACATAATTGTTCAGTACTATCGGACTTTTATTAGTTGTGCAGTGATGATGTGTGTAATGTATGCATATGTATTAATTCTGTTTAATTAGGTATAACGTAGAAATGTCTTTTGGTCAAGTAGTCGTTTCACCTCGAATTGTGTTCAGCATTCTGGTGCCGATGGTTAGGCTGTTAGGCTGACGTGCTGGTCCGGTCAAGAACTGTGTTCGACCTAGTGTCGAAAACTGTTTACCTCCATCTTCGACTGGATCTGCGCTTGTTGCTTTTCATTTCTTTTCGACTAGATACTGCACATTTCCAAATTTGTGAAAAAAGGCTTAACAGAAGCAGTAGCGTAACAGGGTGAACGGTAGTGATGATTCAATTTTCAATTCAGAGTTCTCCAACACGCCTTCGCGATCGAAGCAAATGGCAGAAAACTGCACGAATATAAGCACAAAATGCCAATCGGCGTAATCAGACAGGTCTGGCTTGTTAGAGGCGCCTTCGTTTCCCAAGTCTGCTGGAATGAAAGGTGAACATAATGCGTTCAAAAACCCACTAATATGCAGAGCCCTGTTTTCTAGATGCAACTACGTAAACGGTCGCTGAGAACGATTCAACATGAAGGCAGACAGCGATTGATGCTCAGATCCGAGAACGGTAAATTTTTTTGTTGGCTAAAACCGTCGTTACACATCATTGAAAGCAAGACTGTGTTTATCGCGTATCTGAAAATCGAGAGCACTTGATCTGACCATGAGAGTTTACTCTCTAACTTCATCAGGTAACTAATGGCCTAGAAATTACGTTTCCCTACGTTACTTCCCAAGCATTTTTGGGTGCCTATCCTTATCTTAATTTATATTTCCTTTGCACAAGGAATGTGATTTGTTCAATATGTTCAGGAGGGTGAACAACGTTATCTGATTATTAGGATAGCTCGAGTGCTGCAAAAACCGTAGAGCACATCCATCGAATGCTCTCGTTGTGAAGTGGGCATAAATCAGCAGGCTTTCCTCGACAGACGGTGTAATTTTAGTAATTTTCTCGACAAACGCAGTGAAAGAACGTTGAACATTCTGTGAAAGTATCAATCTGTCATCAGTTTTACCAGTAATGTATCATGTGTGAGGGACGTTTGGACCGGTTGGCAGTTAGCGGTCCGCCGCCTGACCGGTGACCTCACCTATGGATACGCAGCCGTGGCTTAGCGTATCAGCTCGAACCACCGCATCCGCCGCGTCACCCGCCGGACGCAGAGAGCTGCGCCAGGCGTAGACGCATGGTGACGTCGGTGACATTCGTAACGATGGTCATGACCTCCGGAAAACATGAAGAGATATTTTACACCCTCCAATTACTTATGTCTACAAGCGTCTAGAGCATCAGCAAATTAAAATCGAGGCTACTCAGAAAATGTTAATAATTGCGTTTGCAGTTGACCTGATTGTGGCTATCAGGCATCTTTATAATCAATATTTCTCGCAGATTAGATGCCGAAACGGTGCTGTGTTGGTGAGGATATGGGGGGGAGCAGACAACAGAAGTTCAAGCCCTAGAGCGAGCTCAAAGGTGTGCTTTAGGGCAACCACTTTTCCGAGTTGCTGATTTTCTTGATCAGCACCGTTCAAATCCCTCATACACCTTACTTATTGCTAGATGTTCAGATGGCGCGGTTTCAGAAAATATGCTGGCCACAACACGACCTCTATTCATAACTTCGTATCGCGACTATCATCCAGCTTGGTGGACGAAGCCGACTATGACGAAGGCGAGAATTTATTTACTTATTTGAATCCAACACAAACAGAGAAACAGTAACAGAACCAAATAGTGAGATACTGCTGGATATTGTAAACAAAAAAAGCAAGGTAGACAAGGAGGCAGAGGGTAGAAGGATAACAGATTCCCATAGTTACTGAGGACCCAACTGTATTAAACATGATATAACGAAGATAGGTAATTGGAATCAAGTTAGAGGAGAAAATAAATTTCGACAAAAAACATAATAAATCAACAGTATAGCCAGCAGACAATAACTTGAGCCACCTTACGGTAGGGAGCTACGAAACTTCTTGTCATCAGATAGTCCTATAGTTGTGGCTGGTTCGAAAAGAGGAAAACATTTTTAAGCGGACTAAACTAAGTTAAAACTTGTTGAACAAGAAGCCTGAGCACCCTGTGACACCGTAAGCAAGGGAAGCTCAGTCGATCTAGGGACGAAGCCAACAAATTCCACTATGAGCAGAAATGTCAAATAGGGAAGACTGAAATGGCAGAGGAATAGAAGCTGGCAAAAAGCAGGTGCAGAAATTACATTATTATGTATACTGTATCGATTTATAAAGTATATAAGGAAATATACGATACCTATGAATGCCAAGGAGGCAAGGTTAGTTGGGTCCGAGTAAATAAGGGAACCTTGTGGATAGCCAGCGGATAAAAGATAAACATAACTACAACCGAATAGACACGAAACTAACTAACTAGATATGTATACAGTCCGAAGAACAACCACCAGCTGATAGCCAAGGACTAATAGCTAGTAGAGAAGCGACAACACTGTAACTAACTAATTTAACCAAGCTGGCAACTTCAAAAGGAAGAGACGTGCAAAAAAGAGAGGCGCAAAAAAGAAGAAAACATGCTACTGCGGCAGCGGTAGGGCCGCTACGGTACCAGAAAATTGACCCTTAAAAGAACCATGCACTCTACTCTGCATCATGCGTCGACGCCATCAGGCACAAGCCGAACAGTACATCTGTTGACTCCACAATATTAATGGAGCGCGATAACCTTAAAAAAGACACAAAAACAAACAAGGAAGAAGGCAAAAGATGAAACCAAATGAGTAGAAGTTGAAAGACCAAGGAACTTACATGTGTTTCTAGCCGAGAAGAAAGGTACTAGTACATCGATTCAAATTGATTTTCAATTAGTTCAAACACTTTAGTTAGACGAATCCCAAAAACAGTTGGCTTACTCGACAAAATAAGCGCGGTGTCTAAGTTGTTCCAATCAGCAACCACTCTAACCAGGAAACTACCCTCAAAGGCTGTAAACCTGGGCAGATAAGGACGTATGCGCCATCCATGACCTCGGTTGGTATTGAGCGAGTTCGTCAATTCAAAAAGGTCTTCTACTTCTAGAGAGAACTGACGAGAGGCGAGTTTATACATGATTACCAGATCGTTTACTTTCCTCGTTGTCTCCAACGAGACTGTTCCTAATCTCCAAAGGCGCTCCTGATAGGAAAGAGATGTGGCACCAACACGGACAAAGCATCGATAGAAGAAACTCTGCTGGATCTTTTCAAGGGCGTTGATTTGAATGCGTTTATAAGGGGACCAAATGGGGGAGCAGTAGTCTAATATAGGACGAACATACACAGTGAATAGCCGGAAGAGGACCCCAACATCAGTGGTTTTGAATGCTCTCAATATGAAGTTAGAGAGGGAACCAGCTTTTGCAATAACGTTTTCAATATGAGCAAGAAAGTCTAGCTTATCAGAATAGGTCACCCCTAGATCACGTATCTGCGACACGTGAGCTAGAGGGCTATCATACAACGTAAAAGTGAAATTCGGATGACTACGGCCAAAATGCATAACCGCTGTTTTGTTCAAGGCGATATCAAGTTCCCATACTCGTGCCCATTCGGAGAGTGCGTTGATGCCTTCTTGCCGCTTGTTGCAGTTATTTATAGAGTAAATTTTTGCATCATCTGCAAACATGCTACAAAAGCAACCTGGGAGTAAAGAATCAAAAAGGTCGTTAACGTAAAGAAGAAAGAGAAGAGGGCCAAGGCAGGTTCCTTGAAAAACCCCACTTGGTGTAGGGTATGAGCGTGAAGTATGTCCATTTATAAGTACACATTGGGTCCTGTCAGACAAGAAGGATCGGAGAAACTCAAGTAGGCAGCCTCTTATACCATAGCCAGGAAGTTTAGACAACAGAAGGGGAATGAAGAATGAGTCAAATGCCTTGGCGAAATCCACGAAACAGGGGGAGACGTAGTTGCCCTTGTCGACTTCGCGCTGCCAAATCGGGACTGTTGATAGCAAAGCGGAGACGGTGGACTTCTGAGGAAGGAAGCCATGTTGATTGGGATTGATAAGATTATTTTGCACAATGAAAGCTGTCAGTTTTCTGGAAATTATTCGCTCCAACACTTTGCTGGTGGAACTTGTAAGGCAAATTGGCCTGTAGTTTTCCACACAGTGTTTGGATCCCTTTTTGAAAACGGACCTTACAAGACCCACCTTCCAAACACTGGGCAATTCGCCATGCAGCAAGATCCTATTGAACAACAAGTTGAGCGGAGACACGAGCCCTAATGCGGCCTTCTTAAGGAAAACATATGGTATAAAATCCGGAGTTATGGAGACCCTATTAGGAAGCTTGGTAAGGGCGCTATAAACCACATTATTAGAGATATCAACCCAGTCAAGGGTACTAGCAGAAGTTCTATCAAGGAAAGCTGTATTACCTGAGGGAATCTTGTAAGCCGAACTGAAATAATTGGCAAATTCTTCTGGCTTAGATAAATCTTCATGAAGGACTTGTTCGTCATTTGAAACCAAATTAGGGACAGAGTCCGTCAATTTGAGCTTATTGCGACAATAGCTAAAGAACTTCTTTGGATTTCTACGTGAGGAAATTTGTTTTTCCTTACTAATTTCGGAACGCAGAAGTGCCCGCTTTAGTTTACAAGCAAGCTTGAGAGCTTGGCTGCGTGCTACACCATTGTTGAATAACGTATCGAGTTTAGACTTTAGGAGACCAATCTTTCTTGGATAACGTTCGCTTCGCTTCCGAGATCGCGAAAGAGGAACGTACTTGTCTATTAAGTCAAGACATATGTGTACATAACAAGAGTAGAACTCATCTACAGATCTTGAAACGTTGCATAAACTCAACCAGTCAACACTAGAGAGAGCCGAGTTGATGCTATCAAAATCAGCAGCCGCATAGTTCGTAAAGGCTTGTATGCTGCGAGAATACCTGGTGGAGGAGTAGGAGAGCCCAAAGGAAACCGCGCGATGTTCAGAAGTGCTAAAAGGGGGAAGTACTTGAACATCCCGAATAATATCAGTGTTTGACGTTAGAATGATATCAAGAATGTTCAGTCCATGGGTGGGCTCAGCAACTAACTGCTTGAGATTGAGTGATTTAACAAGGTTAAGAAAAAACGGGAACAGCCACTATGAATCTCGCCCCTGTGAAATAAGGAGTTCCACTCTATGAGGGGAAAGTTAAAGTCGCCGACGATAACAATGTGACTATTCCAGTTACAGAAGAGGTCCCGAATGAAGTCGAGGTAATTCTGGAATGAAGGGGCCAAACATGACGGCGAGCGGTATGTAATGACAAGGAGAACTTTATCTATACAAATTTCGATTTGGAGGACTACGGTCTGAATGTTACCATCAAAATCGCGGTACGCTTTCAAGCTATGTAGGACATCTTTGCGAACGAGAGCAAGTACGGCTCCGCCTGTACGACAATCTGGCCGATCACAGCGGTGAACTACATAAGTGTTGTTTAGACTGAGAATGGTATCGTGGATCAAGCTCGGTTTACACCAACTTTCAGTGCTTAGTATTCCGCAAGGCTTCTGTTGTGAAAGGAAGGTCTAATCGGGAATTTTGTTCATGATCGAACGAGCGTTTAACAGGACAAAACGATCGCCGAGCGAGGAATCGGAAAAGCTACTCATATCTGACAACTTGTTTGAAAGGACCCCATGCGTAAAATTAATTGAACTGGTAAGAGATACATTTTTTTCAGACAAATGAGCAGAGCGCAGTTCCTGCGCTATAAAATGAGAGTTATGGGATGGAGGTTGGGTTCCTTCTCCCGCATCAAGCGGGGAATGGTTCCCACTACTACAACAAGGCTGAGTGCTTATAGGCCTAGACGCAGGAAGTTCTCTAGGCACTCTGAGCTTATGTATAGCAAGATCCCTCACAACATGTGCCAGTTTACCCTCGACTGCGTTTAACTTACCTGCCTTAATGCGGAGAGATCGGTCGTATTCAAGTTCTTCTTTAATGTAATCCGGCCTTGTGTAGCAATGTACAAATTCCTTAGTTAGAGATTACCGGTCACCACGCATGTGTTGAAGCAGTTTATCTCTTATCTCCGGGCTCCTGCAGGCAATCTTGATAATTCTCGGGCGACGGCGATTTATGCTGTCCTTTACCTTCGGAAAACGATGGCATTGAATACGCCCAGCATCGAATTCGTCAACCAGCTCGGAATCACCTGAAGCAGTGACAACTTCCTTGATTGCTTCTACGTCGAAGGCACGTGTTGCTTCTTCACTTGCCTTCTCGCCAACTCCAACCCAGGTGATACGGCTGGCCTTGTCGTCTACTATCTTGGAGTCCTTTTTGAACTTCACAAGGGCAGTATAGTGCGCCGAGTGTTGTTGGGTCGATGAGCCGTGATCCGCTGCTTCCAAGTTAAATTCAATACAGGAAATCCTATCTAGGATTGCCATCTGCGCCTTCTGGATCGAGAGGAAGACGTCGAATAGCTTATCGAGCCGAAGAAAGTAGTCGTTCCATCTCTCTAGTGATGGTTTCAGCCAAGTGGGGGTATCGCTGGTAACAACCGACTTCTTAGGGGGCATTTCTGGCCAAGACTGCAGGTAAAGACAGCGAAGCTGGTAAAGATGACGAATCTAGCTGCAATTCAGAAAATTTCTGATTATTGAATGAGCCACTGAGGTATCAGGAGTGGATAACGAAATTAGAGAAGTACCAACTAATCAATAGTTATCGATAACTAACGAAAATGCAACTAATTAAATGTGATTGAGCTCACGTAAAGAGAGTAATTAACGCGATGAGCACAACTGAACGAAAACAAAAGAAATCTGAATCTGATCACTTGCGCTCTGTTCGTCACTTGCGCTCTGTTCGCCACTTGCGCTCTGTTCGCACTTGCGCTCTGTTCGTCACTTGCGCTCTGTTCGTCACTTGCGCTCTGTTCGTCACTTGCGCTCTGTTCGGCACTTGCGCTCTGTTCGTCACTTGCGCTCTGTTCGCACTTGCGCCCTGTTCGTCACTTGCGCTCTGTTCGTCACTTGCGCTCTGTTCGTCACTTGCGCTCTGTTCGTCACTTGCGCTCTGTTCGTCACTTGCGCTCTGTTCGTCACTTGCGCTCTGTTCGTCACTTGCGCTCTGTTCGTCACTTGCGCTCTGTTCGTCACTTGCGCTCTGTTCGTCACTTGCGCTCTGTTCGCACTTGCGCTCTGTTCGCACCTGCGTTCTGTTCGCACTTGCGCTCTGTTCGCACTTGCGCTCTGTACATATTTAGTTAGTTAGTTTCGTGTCTATCCGGTTGTAGTTATGTTTATCTTTTATCCGCTGGCTATCCACACGGTTCCCTTATTTACTCGGACCCAACTAACCTTGCCTCCTTGGCATTCATAGGTATCGTATATTTCCTTATATACTTTATAAATCGATACAATATACATAATAATGTAATTTCTGCACCTGCTTTTTGCCAGCTTCTATTCCTCTGCAATTTCAGTCTTCCCTATTTGACATTTCTGCTCATTGTGGAATTTGTTGGCTGCGTCCCTAGATCGACTGAGCTTCCCTTGCTTACGGTGTCACAGGGTGCTCAGACTTCTTGTTCAACAAGTTTTAACTTAGTTCAGTCCGCTTAGAAATGTTTTCCTCTTTTCGAACCAGCCACAACTATAGGACTATCTGATGACAAGAAGCTTCGTAGCTCCCTACCGTAAGGTGGCTCAAGTTATTGTCTGCTGGCTATACTGTTGATTTATTATGTTTTTTTGTCGAGATTTATTTTCTCCTTTAACTTGATTCCAATTACCTATCTTCGTTATATCATGTTTAATACAGTTGGGTCCTCAGTAACTATGGGAATCTGTTATCCTTCAACCCTCTGCCTCCTTCTCTACCTTGCTTTTTTTGCAAATTTTAAGTCGGTCAGACCCCTATCGACCGCAGTCGAGCTTTCGTTTTTCCGCTAACTTGAGCGAATCTTGTAATCCCGTACTTTGTACGCGAGATTTTTTTTCTGGTTAAAACCGGGAATAAGTTCGAGTAACTCGATTTTGTTTGATCATTTTGGTTTCGTAAAAAAATCGAAGAATTGATAATGGCGCTCTATTTCCACAAGACGCTCATAATCCTGAGTGCAACCACGCTCAAAAATTTAACCACGCGGTATAGGGAATATAAGAAAAAGGTAGACTTTCCCACCGTAAATGACGAAACCTATGAGGAGTGTAGAACCGTACCCAGTAGGTCCGAAAATTGTTTGCACGATATGGAGGTCTGTGGGAGTTCTGAGGCCGTGTGTCGAACCGGAAATCAGTTCATGGTAGTAGTCTGGTCCTACCGAAATATGAGATTTTTGCGTTTGTCCGCGTAATTTCGAGTTTGCTGAGTAGATTTTGTTCTCTTTCAGAAAAGTTATATCTGCCTTAGTTAACTTAACGCTCGGGAAACCATTGGTTATCACAGGTTTTGTTTGAATCTTCAGGTTCACCTCTTCTCCGAAGGCAGTGCTCACTTTTACCTTGACTGTGTGGCTTTTGAAGTTTTCAATGTGGCCACCAATGCCTGACATTGTACAGATTTCGGTCGACACTTTTGGAAGGCCCAATTTATTTGCTAAACCTTCTTCTATTACGGTTTCCTGAGCGCCTGAGTCGAAAAACATTAGCACTTTTTTCATATTGTTGTTCATTGCAGTTCCGAAGGTGACCTTCGGCTGTCATTGGGACCAACTGTGATGTGGTATGATTGTCTTCGGAAATGGCCGGTTGGGTAGTTTCTAAACCCATGTGCAAATTGTTGTACATGACATTTCTTTGCTCATTGGCGTAATTGTTATTCCTGCCATTCCTTTCGCTGTAATTGTTAGAAACTCTTTGCTCCCTATTTTGATAGCCGTTTTGCCTCGGTATCTGCTGATTCACCATTGAATTTTTCGAATTTCTGTTCAGCGAGTTATTTTGATTCCTACCTGTAGTGTTGTCTTTTTTGATACACAAACTAATGTGGTGTTTTTGTCTACATTGTGGACAGTCTGACTTCTGACAGTCGAAGCTGTTGTGGGTTGCAGAACAACACTCCCAGCACCTATTCTCGTCTTTGAGAATTTCGCGGCGACTTATCTGATCTGTGATTGTTCGACATGTCATCGACGAATGGTTATTCCGTTGGCAGAAGGCGCAATCATCGCCTTGATGAGGTCGCGGGTTGATGCCTTTATCTCGGGGCATTGTAACCTTATTGTTTGTCGAGTGTCATAATCTGTTACAGTACACGTATTTTTTGGCCGCTATGTCTTCTTTGAGTAGGCCCATAAGATTCTCAGTCGTTTCATTGGATTGTGTAGGTCTAAGTACCAAGACAGGTCTTACGATTCCCTGTGGGAATTTGCGGAGTATGGTGTCGGACCACATTGGATCGCTGATTTTCCTGAAGTACCCTGCCGATACCATTTGGTTGACTAAAACTTGAATTTGGTCAAAAGTTGCAGAGCAGTTGTCCGCTGAACTATTATAATAGCTGGCTTAAGTTGTACGAGTTTTTGTACAATTTGCGATCTATTAGTTGACTGGTCATCGTAATTTTCCTTTAGTTTGTATGATCCAGTCGTAGTTTTCAGGAACGAGTTCGCTGCCTTTTATGGTATTTTGAGCTTTACCTCTCAAACTTTCCTTGAGAAGCAAGATTTTCTCCATTGTGTCAAGCTCGGTACTTCTATGCACTAGAGTTTCAAAAACGGCCCAGAATTCTGTGAATTCTTCGGCGCTCCCGTAAAACTTTGGCAGGGAAGCCTGTGGTAGTTTGATGGAACAACACGTTCTCATCAACGGTTGTCTACTGTTGTTGTGGTTTTCCGCAATTTCGGCTTGAGCTGTCGCGGAAGAGGTTTCACCACCGTTTTCCGTACTATTTTGATCGGAATTTTCGTCATCTCCACTAGATTCCAGGCTTACTGCTGCTAACCTCTGTGCTTTTTGAGTGACATAGTCGAGTTTAACATCCATTCGATCTCTGATGTACTTAGTTTCATTCAATCTCGCGCCCAGCATCAGACTTACAGTTAGTTCTTCGGAGTCTGCTATTATCTGTAGAGGGTTGGATCCAGACTCGATTTGCTCGATTTCCTGCATCAATTCCTTCCTTTCTATTTTACTCTTGCAATTTGTGTACAGATCTCTTATTTCCTTGTACAAATTTTCTAGTTTTTCTCCGCTCTCCTTGATGTGGTTCGTGCTATTTTGGAGTAGTGCGATTGTAGTTCTACACTCCTCATAGGTTCCGTCATTTACGGTGGGAAAGTCACCTTTTCCTTATATTCCCTATACCGCGTGGTTAAATTTTTGAGCGTGGTTGCACTCAGGATTATGGGCGTCTTGTGGAAATAGAGCGCCATTATCAATTCTTCGATTTTTTACGAAACCAAAGTGATCAAACAAAATCGAGTTACTCGAACTTATTCCCGGTTTTAACCAAAAAAAATCTCGCGTACAAAGTACGGGATTACAAGATTCGCTCAAGTTAGCGGAAAAACGAAAGCTCGACTGCGGTCGATAGGGGTCTGACCGACTTAAAATTTGCACAATAGTGCTGGTCTCTCTCCAGGTACCAAAGCTGGAACACTTTGACACGGAAGTTGCGGCGATTCGGCCGATGCACCAAAAATGTGGTACTGAGACTTGTGAGACTTATATGCCCAAAATAATACGGCCAAGAGGAGATAGATTTTATGGTGGTTCAGTGGATTTGCTGTGCCAGACCAATTTGAGAGCAGAGAACACGATTGGTATAACCGTTTATGGTCGGCGGGTGATTATGGTGAGTACAAAAGATGGGACTCACCCTGACCCCATGAGGGGACGGGGTTAGGGGGACGTGGGGGTCGTCGACCACACTTATCGTGGGAGTTTATGCCAGCGGAATTCTTCCAACGAAGAAGTAGTAGGATGTCAGATTAATTCCAAGGATGGGTTTTATCGAAACTGGTGCCATGTCGAATCCAACTCACTGCCATCATAAATGATTATATAAGCAAGCAAAGCAAAGGATTTTTGAGATGATCTTAGCACCAGCATTTCAACATCTAACCTATAGAATCTCTGAAGAACCGTGTATTCAAGAGAGGTAGTGCGTTTATTCGGAGTGAGCTCCCCAATCCAAGAGCGGGTTGACTGTCCTTGGATACATACAATACCGCTCCTAACCATTGTACAAAAGCGCGCGCAGAACGCTGCTGTACGATTTTCGGCGTTTTTCTTCAAAAATAGGTTTTTTTACAAAAAACATTTACATCATTCGATTCGTCTTCACCCGCTGATGCCAAGAATGCTCTTGGTAAGATTCCTGCCCCTTTCATGGCTTAGTTTTTAGCAAGTTTCTGAATCGATCAATATATCGATTTTTACAGAGCCTTCCTCACCGCTGCACGCTCTATTTGAGCCAGCGAGCTTCAGAATTCCGCTGAATGTTGCTGTAGCGAAGGCGGGGGGGGGGTTGCGAGGGCGCTGATTACGAATCCAAATGTCCATTTTTAGTATTTCGAACAGGTAATGCACACGGCCATCTGGTTAGTTTTCAAGGTTTTTTGCCTTTTTTGGGCCATCCATTCGCATATAGCAAAAACAAACCATACTGTTGTAATCGTCATTCGATGTTCTACAAAACAATATCGGACTCGTTGTGAATCTTCGGAGCACGCTGGGCAACCTCGCTTGTCAGTACATGACCGGGCCATCGATGCTTGGCTTCCGACATGAATTCCACAGAACCTTGCAGACGAGACATCTGAATTTGACGGGAACTGCAGGTATCGGTTCCGTCAGCTTTTCCGAAGCGATCTCACCGTACATCAATACAATATGTTTCTTAGACGCTACAGCAATCTATTTTGCTCTTCTGTGTGTTCTTTGGCTGAAAGACGAAATATCAATGTGGAGTAGTACAAAATGCACCTATAAAAATATTTCAATTCGAAAACTCAACTATTCTAGCGTACTGAAATAGGGTAGCTCGCAATGAGTTGGTATCACTTGTGCATGTATCATACTTTGACTACGGTTTGTCTTTTGTTATTTTGTCATTAAAACTTTTCTAGGTGTTGATGAGGAAAGGTGAAATGTGGCCAAATTAGTTGCCAGCATAATAATTAAGTAAGTTGTAAATACACGTCAACAAATCCACATTTTCAATAAGAAAGCCAATTTATGGCAAGATAGTAAGTGGCTGTGACCAGGGGTGTGCATTTTTTCGATTTACGATTTTACGATTTTTACGACATTTTTCGTAAAAAATCGTTTTACGATTTTACGACAAAAAAAAAATGGGAATTTTACGAAATTTTTACGACTTTCATTTCGGAGCTCAAACAGTGCTGAAAGGTCAAAATTGCAAGTGCTCGTGCCAAGACCCTTTGCTCAGGACACTACAAAGGCACTCTTCACCCGCATTTAGCTTCACTAGTTCCCAAAGTATTTTTGTGCTCCTCCAGAATCTGTTGAGATAGAGAGGGTCTTTTCGTCAGCCGGCCATGTTTTGAGCGACTGTCGGGAGGCGCTCATGCCTGTAAATTCCGCTGCACTTCTTTTTCTGAAGATTAATGTGCATTTGATTGGTTTTGATCGGTAATTGTTAGTTTCTATAGAATTTGTTTCCATTTTCTTTCTTAATTATTACGTTGTAGAGAAATAACTTGCTCTTTTTGACGCGTAACTTCAAATGTCCATAACTGCACTCAAACAAAATGTTTTTGTATAGTGTAAGCAATGTTAGAATCGCCGTAGTTTCGCCAACAACAAATAAGAGGAAATGTGCCCTTTCGATTTAAATCTGGATTTCTGCAAACAACGAATCCGTCGAAGTCAGTTTGGAAACCTGTCTGATTCGTGAGCACCCTGTCCTTGACGAAGTTGTTGAAGCGGTCAGAAATATGGCGCTCCTTTGAAAAAAGGTCTGATGAGTTTGCTGGATGAAGCATTGTTTCATAGCTGTAGTCATTCAACTTTGGTTCGGTTTTTGTGAGACGTGAGGTTTGGCGTCACAGCGAAAAGTAACTGGGCCATTTCTTCCGACCACTCCTGGATTCGCACGCGCCAGCTTCACCCAGATTTGACCGATTTGGCAACAATGGGGATCAGTGTTGCTACATTCACCCGGTTTCATGAACTCGGGATGACTGAAACTAAAACTGTTGCAGAATTCCATTGGACGGCGACTATAGACACCTTTCCATCCACTTTCGGCTTCGGCATATTTTTAAGGGCTCATCTTCGCTCAATCGCTGTGCTGTACATGGGAGGTTATTGAACAGGTTCCATCTCGCATTACAGGTAGCAATTCGATCAAGAGAAGGCTCGTTCTGGTTGAGCAACAGCAGCGCCGAAGAGATCCGACAGCGCTCTGACATTTGATGTGCGCTGAATTCATGGGGTGCCCAATAATCTATCATTTTTACTGTTCCATATTTCTCAACATACTGGCTGATGCTCGGAAATGACACTTGAGGTACTTCCGCTATCTATCGACTAGTTTTCCATGGATCAGACTTCATTACTGACTTCAGGCAATTCCCCCATGTTCAGAGATCTGACATCGACTAGGCTTGCTTTGCAGGTTTGTTTCTCCGAATCGGGATTTTTAAATCTGCAGAACAGTGCGTCCTGAAGAGACATACGGGCCTTACGTTTGGAAAATATTTTCATGAGCCTTCACAGCTTTCCGCCCAAGTTAAGGCCCCTGCAGACTCGACGACGAGCAGTTTGCGCGTCGAATTCCCCGTTATAAGTGCACTTTAGCAAAACACGCGACGACGAGCATTCTCGTCCAAGCGGTGCCGTGCACTCTACAGTCAACACACAGCATTGCACGACGGCACCGCGTTGGACGAGAATGCTCGTCGTCGCGTCGTCGAGTCTGCAGGGGCCTTTAGAATTCATGAAGCAAAAAGACACAAATCAACTCCTTGAGGACCTTCATGAAAAATCGTTTAGAAATTCCCGAAACGTGAAATTCCGAACAAATAGGAAGTGAGAATTGAAAGACCGATACATAAGCTTTTAAACAATATACAACATTTTGAACATTGAAGAAAAGTTATACAAAAAAATCAGGTTGAAATTTGATGTGCAAAAAAAACGCAATTTATTTCTTGACAACCTACAATACCGCTCATAACTTCTGTCCCGAAACGCGTGAAACACGCGGTTGCACGCGTTTTAGCGTGGAAATCGTTCTCAGTGAACTTTGGGCAAATTTAAAAACACCATTCGATTCGTCTTCTGATGCTGAGCTCAAATATGCCCTTGCATTTACTCCAGCTGTAGTAGGTGACCTAGTTATGGGCGGTTTTCTCCGGAGCCCTGCTAATTGTTTTACGACCACCCGAACCTTGCCACTGGAGTGTCCTAGGGATACCTTGCCTACAGGAGATAGTAAATTGTAGAAATTCTAGATTTTCTCATTAGATTTGACTTCAGTACGTCATTCTCATCACTTTGATACCAAACATGTCCTCAACCGAAACTCCACTGGAACTTTTCACCCGATACAAAAAATGGAATTTTCCTAACTTTGAAGACACTTTCCAAGATCATTTTTCCAAATAGAACGGAAAGACTTAGCTTTTATCATTGAATGATAGTTGCTTTATCCTGATCCAGAGCCAATTTGGACAAAGTACAGAGTGTTACTGAGATTTTCAGCCTGATTCTGCACGATACGTAACATCTTTACGTGCGATACACGATTTTAGCCATTTTTGACGAGCTGTAGTGTGAACACAGACTTAGGCAGAGGTATGATTTCTAAATATTTTGGCAGAATAGCGCACAGTGTTTGACTACGATCTGATGAAGTAAATTCTAGTATCACGCATTTCGTGTAATTCGTCCCCAAATTTGAAACAAAATTCCAATGATATTGTTCAAGGCTTAGTTTCTTCCCTACAGACAGATTACGTCGAATTTGACTCACATGTCGTTAATGAGCACGAAGGCGCGGATCCAATGATCTAGGGATTTCGCATTTTTACTGAATTTGATTTTTCACGCCTGCGTGGCTGGGCGCGACCTGATCCCTTGTCAACGTCCAAGTCAGGCACCCAGGCGCCCGTCGGTGAACCTCTGCGCCTACCGATACTAGCGGATGATACCGCTGCGATATCCGACGGGTAATTAGTGCGTAGTGTTACTACTCGGAGGTCTCGTTTTTTCCTTGGAGTTATTCGACCTCCAGGTCGCTGTCCTTTTACATGTGGATTTTGTCTCGATTCTTTCAAAGATCATCAGCGATTACAGTATAAAATTGAAATTATTCATATAAAAAGCACAAAAACAAGTTCAATGACATAATTTCACTCAATTGCATTAGCGTTACTTCACTTTTTCCCCTCCAATATATTTCGACCACCCTGCTCTACAACTCTTTCCAGTTTTTTTCTCATTCCAGCGATGTATCTTGAGCATACATCTGGAGTGAGAGACCGCCAGTACTGGATGATTGACTGCTTGAGATCGTCTAAGTTCCTGACGCACTGCTTCCTGAATTCTTTCATATTCATATTTCTGACGATATCTATAAATGGGAATTTAGGGTTCACCTGATATGGGTCTTCATATTCCCCCAAACAAGTTCAATGGGATTCAAATCAGGGCTTTCGGCAGGCCAATGCAAGTGCGTCACTCCAAGCTCGTCAAAGCGTCTCAACGTTGCTTGACTCTTATGACAGGGCGCGTTGTCCTGCACGAGCTGAGCGAAGCCGAAAAGCGATATTCTTATTTCTTTTTTCACTGAAGTCTTCAAATTTTGATTACAGATCCTTCTTCGTACTTCAGAAACACTTGTAGGAAAACACTGAGCACAGAAATAGAAAAGTCTTAAAATATGACGAACCATTGAATTTTTGATGGTTAAACGGTACGTAGGCTCGCTCAATCATCTTGCAGTACAACGCACTGTCAATGCGCGTTGTGCCAATCAAAATAATCAGGGCTGTTGCTCCTCTGGTAGATATTCCGCCCCATATGTGGACCTTAGCCGGATGCTTGGCGCGATTCCGCATCCTGGCATATTGGTCCCCGGGTTTCAAGTAGCAGTATTTAGTGGAGCTATCAACTGAATGGGAAATGAAGCTGGAAATATTTGCACACAGAATCAAAGAGTGAAGACCTACTCTGAACAGTGCACTCGTCCGTGAAAACGCAGTTAGAAAATGTGCTATGCGTTTCAAGCATAGTGGTACAGAATTCCACACGTAGCATCTTATTTATGTCACGAATGGTGTGACAGTACTTTGTCGTGGTCCTCTTGAATCCCAAACGGGACCGCGTCCTCCGTATCTGTGCAACACTTACACGGACTTCGCGCGAAAGAAGCCTCGTGACAATGGCGGAGGCTGATGATGAGCTATCAAGCTTATAACAACGCTCCACTTCCCTTTCGATAACTTCTTGATGAACTGTAACCTTCACTATTTCAAAAACAATGCCTCCTATGAACGACAAATGTAATCGGTGGTTAATTGTAAAACAAGTAAATAAATAAGTAAATAGGTAAATAAATTATCAAATTAATAATAAATAAACATTCAAGTCATTTCATTTAAAACGGAGTGTGCGAAAGTGCTATTTTGCTGGAGCGAGCGCAGTCAACTGGAACTAAGCAACTGAACAAAAGAATCAACGGCGTCGATTCGGAGACAAATATGAAAAATTAGACCGAAAAGCTCCAAAAATTACAATGAAAATTCTCTAGAACCTGCTAGAAAACGAGAGTTCTGGTTGTAAAAGGAAGAGAATGAGAGGAGAACGCGCCGTAGGTAATACTGTCCTTCAGTGCTGCCCGGATTCATGAAAAGATACCCGAAATAACCCCCAAAATATGCTAGTTCGGCTAAAGCTCAGAGATCTCGAATTAGATAGTAACGGCGTATAAACCTCATATGAACCCCGAATACACTCCATGAATCAGGTGTTGTGCGATATTCGGGTCATCCGACCTCTAGCCGCGCCATTAATCTGCTTGAAATCTCCTATAAATCTCGAATAAACCCTGAATAAACCCCATAGCGCGTTGGTGAATCACCGTTTGCTGACATTAGGTTTATATATCGGAGATTATTTCGATTATAGCACTAATGAATCCTGAGATCTGAAGTTGTGAAGAGAAAATCTACCGAAGAAGCGGCTGAGAATGGAAGCAGGTAGCCCAAGGAGAATCACCTTTCCTTAACCTCTGCATGGCCGTTTAGTTTTTGACTTCAGGACTTTTTGACTTTTTTTTTCATAGTTTTTGACTTCAGGAGGGGATCGATTGGACAAATAAACAAATAAATAAATCCGTTCCGTATATAAATAAATAAATATGTACAGTCATTTCTAATAATAACCGGAAAAAGATCGAGCTCTATATAGTTTCCGTGGCTCAGTGGTCTTCTCAAAGTTCTTGATGAATCGCTGGACTCTTTTTTGACATATGCTTTGGTTGATCTAAAAACTGAAAAAGTCATTCTAAAGAGTAAGAGAATAATTTTTATAACTTATGAATACTCCTAGCAACAGAACGAATGGTGCTTCCCTGCTCTCTCTGATGTACAATCAAATCAATATGATTGAATATAGGGCTCGAAGATGATGGGAACATCTAAAAATTCGACAACATACCAAGCACTTCAAAAGCATATATGCGGGTCAAGAATATTTCACGAAGAGCTGAACTAGGAAAGCAAAGACTAATATACGGTTGGAACGAAATACAGAACCTCGGACGGCGAGGCGAATGTCGTGTGGCCTCGAACAGAAGGTGTTAACCGCACCATCGAATAGGTGTTAACAGCACGTGGTGACGTTGCCAAAGGCGTTGATGAGTGTAAACGAGCACCCATCTAATGCTGACAATGCCAAAGGCGTTGGTGAGTATAAACGAGCACCCATCTAGTGCTGACAATGCCAAAGGCGTGAAAAAAAAAACACCGCCAGAAGCGCTAGAAGTGGCTCCTGGCCGATATAAATAGCAGTAAGGTGGTGCAAAACTCCAATCTCATCTGAAACTCGAGATGTCGTTTGTGATCGCGTTCTTCCGTCACTCCTCAACGGCTGACGTCGTTCCTGCTAGTGCAGTGAACGGTGAAGTACGACGAGGAGTGACTACAAAAGTTAGGTGGGGAGGTCGCGCCTACATCGCCAAAGTAAGTGTGAATTTGAGTGTGATACATTTTGTGTCATCTTAGTTTGTTGTTAATAAATTAATTTCTAGATTCTTCATGTAGGTCCTAGGGAGCTGTGTGAGTCCAAGGTAGGGCTTGTTACGGCAGAGCTCGGGGAGCTCACAGACGAGCCATTTGACATTGTCCCATTCGAGGACAGTGTTACAAATGAGCATACAGCTGTGAGGCCCGAAACACCCACAGCTGCAGAAGGAGAATCGGTTCTGCAGCTTAGGACCATACAGGAGAATTTGGCAACCGCAGTAGAGCGGCTTGATAAGTCGTTAAAGAACGACAAGAAGGAAGAGCTCCGAGCGGAGCGGATAGAGAAGATGCTGGCCGAAGTTCTAAATCGTCTACCGGCCCCATCCCAAGGTAAATTGTTAATAATCTGGGAGAGGATACTTAGGAGAGTTTCTGATCTTCATCTGTTTGATTTCAGGATGCAACATTTTAATAATTTCTTCAAGAAAAAATGTTTCTAGGCCAGATAGACTTCCGTTTCGCCAGTGCTGGGACTGTCGCAAACTTGAGAAAGGCGAACGAAAAATCCATGAAGTTCGTTCGTCTTCTCGATGACGAAGTTTTTAGAGACAGAAAACATGAGAAACAGCTCAAAGTCGATGAAAGGTCGGTGGATAGGATAAACTTCATAAAGGAGGTGAGATCTACCCTGTGATTATTAGACCCAAGACCGCTATTACATAATTCCAAAAATTAAACTGAATTTTAGTGTCTCTTCAAAATTTATGATGTTCCCGTAATGCACCGAGAAGACCTTTGGAAAAGAGCGAAGTCTACTCTAAATGAGAAAGCACGCAGGCTGCGCAAAACACTGCGTGATGGTTTCTCAAGGGAAGGTGATGGGATGCGCGATAGGCTGCTATCGGACGACGAGTTCGACTTTGTAGAATGAGGCTCTGAACTGATATCACTGTACCATTTTAAGTTTACCATTGTAATTTTAGTGTACCATTGTAATTAACGCTAATGCAATTGAGTGAAATTATGTCATTGAACTTATTTTTGTGCTTTTTTATATGAATAATTTCAATTTTATACTGTAATCGCTGATGATCTTTGAAAGAATCGAGACAAAATCCACATGTAAAAGGACAGCGACCTGGAGGTCGAATAACTCCAAGGAAAAAACGAGACCTCCGAGTAGTAACACTACGCACTAATTACCCGTCGGATATCGCAGCGGTGTCATCCGCTAGTATCGGTAGGCGCAGAGGTTCACCGACGGGCGCCTGGGTGCCTGACTTGGACGTTGACAAGGGATCAGGTCGCGCCCAGCCACGCAGGCGTGAAAAATCAAATTCAGTAAAAATGCGAAATCCCTATATCATTGGATCCGCTCCTTCGTGCTCATTAACGACATGTGAGTCAAATTCGACGTAATCTGTCTGTAGGGAAGAAACTAAGCCTTGAACAATATCATTGGAATTTCGTTTCAAATTTGGGGACGAATCACACGAAATGCGTGGTACTAGAATTTACTTCATCAGATCGTAGTCAAACACTGTGCGCTATTCTGCCAAAATATTTGGAAATCATACCTCTGCCTAAGTCTGTGTTCACACTACAGCTCGTCAAAAATGGCTAAAATCGTATATCGCACGTAAAGATGTTACGTATCGTGCAGATTCAGGCTGAAAATCTCAGTAACACTCTGTTCTTTGTCCGAATTGGCTCTGGATCAGGATAAAGCAACTATCATTCAATGATAAAAGCTAAGTCTCTCTGTTCTATTTGGAAAAATGATCTTGGAAAGTGTCTTCAAGGTTAGGAAAATTCCATTTTTTGTATCGGGTGAAAAGTTCCAGTGGAGTTTCGGTTGAGGACATGTCTGGTATCAAAGTGATGAGAATGACGTACTGAAGTCAAATCTAATGAGAAAATCTAGAATTTCTACAATTTACTATCTCCTGTAGGCAAGGTATCCCTAGGACACTCCAGTGGCAAGGTTCGGGTGGTCGTAAAACAACTAGCAGGGCTCCGGAGAAAACCGCCCATAACTAGGTCACCTACTACAGCTGGAGTAAATGCAAGGGAATATTGGAGCTCAGCATCAGAAGACGAATCGAATGGTGTTTTTAAATTTGCCCAAAGTTCACTGAGAACGATTTCCACTCTAAAACGCGTGCAACCGCGTGTTTCACGCGTTTTGGGACAGAAGTTATGAGCGGTATTGTAATATGATCGCTGTAAATAGGTGAGCCATATAATATGCTGGTAAGGAAGTTCGTACGGTCTTTTTCAAACGACTGTTGCAAGTTAAGTTCGAAAGCTTATGGAAACAGTGATGAATTTGAATTTCGTTGTTCTTTTGGCTGCTAAAGTGAAAAGCGAAAAAGTAAAAAAGCAGGAAAAGTGGAGCGTGTCGTCCTCTTTCGATTGTTATATGAGATTTCGTCAAACTATTAAAATTCCAGCATTGCTCTACTAAAAAACTTCAAGACGCTTTTCTCGTAAATCTATTTTTTTTTAAATCGAGAGCTGTTTGAAAATTAACATATCGTATGATAGAGCAAAAGATTCTGTTTAGAAAAGTGTACAGAAATCACCTCTGACGTTCAGAAGAAAACAGGAGCAGCATCGGAAAATTATTCTCGTCTTTCAAACGACAAACTTCGGGGGAGGGGGTTGACACTTTGCAATTTACGGAACAAATCATCTTTCAAATCGTATATCACATTTTATCTACGCCTCTGTAACTCAGCAGAAAAAAATCGCTGTCGATGAGGTTATTTTTTCACTTTTTCGCTCTTCACTTTACTAGCCGAAGAAACAATGAAAATGAAATTCATTATAATTCCCAGATATACTGCTCGAAATAGCACATAATTCTCTTTCGAATTCTGTGTCACACTCTGCAAAAGCTGCCGAACTTAATTTACAACATTCGTTCGAGAAAAATAGGCATAAAGCTGTCTCTTTCAACAGGAAAAGATTATTTTACGCATTTCACGAATTTTACGGTTTTACGGCAATTTTGTCGTAAAAAATTTCGTAAAAATTTTTACGACGACAAATTTACGCCCACCCCTGGTTGTAACGCTGGTTATGGGACCAGCTGAGATGCAACCTTCTTACAGGAAATTTCCGTTGATTCGTTCTAGAACTGGTAGAGCTGAATGTTTCCGATTATGCCCACACAATCTGTTTAAATCAAGCACCTGTGAGTAATTGAGTAACGAATACGTATAATAATTGTCACCCGCGACAGCATTTCTTGTTATTGTGCAGTCAACCGCTGCTTTCTCGTAACCGTTCTAAATAGGCGTTGCGCATCTGCTACCTTCTGATTTCGCTTCCACTACCGTACTCGTCATCTGCTCCGTCTAGTTGAATATTTAAATTTCTCCATTTGGAATATTGAAGAGCTTCGGCAGTGATTAACATTGCTCAATCGTTCCAAGCCCATACTTTCTTCATTACCTCCAACATGACTTTATTGTTTGTTGTTTGTTTTTCCTTTCTCGAGATTATTTGGTTCTAGTTGTGCCTGCTAAGTGTATCAACTGAGAACAATGTATATAAGGTCTTGAGCCGTTCTGTTGGAAGTTTCAAAACTTTTCGCTCTGAATAGTATTCACGACCTAACTGGCGATAGTTGTTAATCAGCCAGGAAGCATTGCTACCATGAGTATAATTAGCCAAACCGTCTTCATTAAGTTTAATTATGATGCTAATACCAATGGAACATTTTCGAGCCTCCATCTGCAATGGGTGGCGACGAGGTAATGGAACGGTGAAAACCGTTCACAACGTAAACATTTTATTCGGAGAAGACACCTTTTTCTTCATCACAGTCAAACTGTGGTTATTTGGCTCTGACGAGGGAGACACTGGTTTCGAAGACGAACCTTGTTTGAGACGCTATCCAACAGTAGGAGTCTCTGGCGTTTTTGAAGTTGTCGAAGCAGATCCTGAAATAAACACTCGCAGCCCTGCAAAGAGACTGTACCGTATCTAGGCTACAGTTACCAGTCTTCTCCTAGCGTTGGCTACCGAAAATGCTTAGCTCTAACGTCCTGACAGACACGCATGTGGTTCACTTGGGTATCCAAGTGTCAGTTTGCCCTTCTCCGCTCCCGCGGAAAGAGCTTCAGCAAAATTCAGTTAATTAATGTGAGGGTTGGAATCCATGCGACTGCAAATGACGCAGTGTTGTTTGGTTGGCTCTAGCTAAAACACTTTCACGGAATCGAAATCGGAGGAATGCGTCAGGAAGGCTCCGCAGTGCTGATTGTGGCACACGACACGAATGGTACATAGCCAGAGTCCGTCAAAGGAGCGCTGGACCTTCGCCTTCGCTGCAGTCATTTCCTTCTGAAAAATCGCGAAAGCGGTCCCAGAAAAACCGGGCCGAGAGCAGGTTCGGTGCACTCCCTGTGTGATGTTCTCTGACACTATATCGATAAAGATAACAGCAAACAGTAAGCGAAATTTGGCGGGCGCTTGATTTCACAACCATCTTATTATACTTATATTGCTCGCTAGAGCTGTCAATTAGTATACCCCCCGTAATGCTTTTTATCTGAAGTTGGAATGACGGAACTTGAAGATATCATGGGGATAGTCGGCGGCTTCTTTTGCTTCCAGTCGGCACAGTATTATAAGTAGAGATTAGCTGACCGCCCTCCCATAAGGGGCGTTATTTTTCTGACTAACTATTGTGATTTTATAATGGAAGAAAGACAGTTTATGTGACATAAGAAAACATTGAAAACTAGACGTCATACGGCTCAATACTTACTTGTCACACTATACCACTATGTGTGAACCATATCCTGAACATCAGGTAAAACAAGCACAGTGTGGTGCTGTACTCCGAGATTCCGCTGCGTCACCTTTCTCGTCGAATTTTTTGTACTCGAGGACTCATCTTGCTTTATCCTAGAGCTGACGTTAGTTTCTCTCATTCCGACCTCTCTCGATAGCAAAACTCTTCTCGTCCATGCGAAGGACATCTTCGTTTTGCACAGGTCAAAAATTGTCGATTCTTTACAAATAGTAGCGGTAGCAAAGATGTGTAACCTTACATGTTTAAGTGCAACTAGTTGAAATCGGAAAGATTCTCATCTTAGTTGACTTTAAGAGTAAATATCTCGAAAACCGCTGAACGCATACTCAACCTGAGACGACATCGTAATAGAGCATGATTATTTGTTATAATTCAGATCTTCTTCGTCTTCGTCGATGAATTGTAGTTTTTTCTGAGCAAATATTTCGCCTGCCGCCTGTAGTCCCGTTGGGCATCGATTAGCTCGAGCGGGCGCAGTAACGTCTCCATTCGTCCCTTCTGCGTGCCATGGTAGACCAGTGGGTCCTGCTCGCTCGAGGAACACGAAGAGCATCGAATCGGTCGTTCAGGGATTTGACGAAGAAGTCCGACCAGCGCAAAGGTGGGCGACCTAGTGTTCTTCTGACGTACCGTGGAATCCAGTCAGTAACGGCTCTCGTCCAGCGGTCGTCACGAAGTCGCATTACGTGTCCGGCCCACCTGATCTTCGACAACTTGGCCCATGCGAATGCGTCTCTGATCTTCGACTGTCGACGTAGCTCAGAGCTCCGTATGCCGTCTCTCGCCTTGATGAAGCGAGTCACTCCGAGCATCCTTCTCTATACTTCGTTGCGCGACGCAAATCGCATGTTCATCCTGCTTGCGTAACGCTCAGGATTCTGAAGCGTACGTCATCGCAGGAAGAGCAAATATTTGGTGGTCAAAAACATAATTTTCCCAATGCACGGCAGATGTATATCATAGTTCTTCTAATATTAGACATGAGCTGAAAAATTATTTCCTTCATAGAAATATTAGAAGAACTATGATATATATCGTTATTGCTTTAAATAGCACACGCAAAAATATTTTTAAACATGTAGAATTCACAATAGTATGTTTCAAAGTAGTTTCAAGTTAGTTTCAAGTGGAGTTATCATAGCTGTTAATTGGGCTTAGCTTTTTTCGAACGCTACTGTATGACCAATCTTGCTTACTTTGTCTCAACTGCGATCACATGGTGATTGAATTCGCTGTAGCATCGAAGTCCGAGATTATTTTTCACAATTGCCTTTCCAAAAAATCGAGCGTTTTCCAAATTCAGTAGCTTCGTCCACATCACTATCCAGACTCTTGAATGCGTAAAGAGCTACTCGCTCCAATGAGCATCATTTGCTGTGAATGGCCTGTGATTATGATTTACATGGGGCAGAAATCGCGCTAAAGGCTCTTTCAAGGCAGACGTCATCCGTCAAGCGTCGTGCGCTGGGGTTTCGCCGCTCGGTTCGCCGCGCAAGTACACCATGGCCAACGCGACGTCGATCGGACGAGTTACTCGTAATGACGCGTGATAAGCCGATGAACCGATGACGCTGACCTACCTATCCTTCATCACACACGCGTCACGCGTCACTTTATCGACGCGTCGTCTGAAAGAGCTTTAAGCATGAGATACGTGCATAATCTCTTATCGATTTGTTCTGGCTATACTTTCGAATGATCGAAGGCAGAATGCAGCAGTGACAGAAGGAAAGGAAATTAGGACATTCAATGAACTCGTCATAGGTTATTTTATTCAGAATCACAGCCTTGTGACTCCTGAATCACATTAGAGAAGTTTAGTGAGTAAACTTTTCTTCACCAAATTAAACAAACAGCTTAGGTGTAGTAAACTGACTCTTTCTATTCGTTCATTTTAGCCCTCTTCGAGTGATTCGCCTTTATCGACTTTTTTTCAATCGAACTTACCACTTAAATTTAGCTGTGCTCGCGTTTCGTCATGGTACTGCCGTACTACCATCAAGTTACGGTCTATCTTACCGCATCCCTTTCACTATTGTTCAATTCGATATCCATGTTCTTCATCTACAAACACACTATGGCTGAATTCGGTCGCTATAGAACGTTGATGTTGGTGTTCTCGGCGTTCAATCTTATGTACTCAATCGTTCTGGCGATAACAATGCCGGTAAGTTGCTGGTTATATGTGAAACCATCCTTGAGAAACAGAACGATTGTCCGTAAGAGAGCTATTGAAGTGGCTTATTTCGCCACTCTCGCGAGTATCCTTACGTAGAAGTCCCACACTCATGACATCCTCCAGAGCTTCCGTTCAGAGTTGCAAACCAAAAAGCAATTGTGTAATTGTGTTCCGAAACAATCCCAATCAAACTGAATATGACACGTACAAACATCATTAGCGTTGACTCTAATGTATGGAACCTACATTAGAACTTCTCACACTGAGTTTCAACCAGAGATTCAAAAGAGAGAGGTGTTAAATACGACCACAGGTCGCAGTTATTACAAAGCTTTCGTTGTTGTTGTTTGTTGACTCCAGCATCAGACGATCAAACGTAATAAACAACTTTGTTGGAAGAAGTAAACCGATTACCTGCGCTTGTGCGGAAATAACAAGACGTTTACGTGCGACAATGGCTAGCAACATTGTTTTGAAGTTGGCGTGGAAAAAATTGAAAGGCTAAACATGACTGGATGGGAGAAACCTCATCCGAGTTCCATTTAATTGCATCAGCTAATGATAGGTTAAACGCAGAAAAAAAAACAGAAATGCATTGAATATTGACTATGTGTTAGAAACAAACTACAAACAACAATGTGCTCATAGCCACCCATAACTTTCGAACATTTCTCGCTGCCGTGCTCCACATGCAAAATGCTGAAGCTAAAAGGAATAGATGGGTCCTAACGTTTGGCAACTTCAGAAGAGTCATCAAATATTTGGGGGAGGACGTTTGGGCCGAATCGTAAACGACGCCATGCAGGTGACAATACCTGTGGCGCTTCTCCGTCTGCGGACTGTCTGGGCTCGGACTGGACCGCCCACCATGGCTGCACCGCAACGCGGCGGACCACGCCGCTCCGATGATCCGACGTCGTGGAGTGTCCGTGATGGTCAACCAGGCTCGGTGCTTTGGAGAGCGAAAGTGTAGTTCCCGGAAGTCTGTCACCAAGCGGTGAACCTTGGCTATTTTCGACATCATACCACTTTTATCTTGACATATTTCAGATTCTCAAATTAGGAATATAGGCTTCTCATACTGTTACTGTTAGGCAGTCTTTTATTCTTGCAAAACGTGAAATGCTTCAATGTGAAACTAACTATGGATTAAACTTCAAGAAAAATATGCATTGCTTTGCACTATACAAGAATACATTCCCATTTTCAAGCGGTCTTTCCTGTGATATGCTGCGACATCTTGGAACAAAACTTCAAAAGAAAACGAAAGCAGAAGTGGTGAACCTACACTTCCGCTTTCCGAACCTAAGATTTTCTTCTTGATGGTACCTTGAGCAAACCTACGGATCTGCTCATTAGATAGAGCTCGAAATTTTGTAGCGGAATCATGTTACATTTAAGATGGTTTGAGCGTTCGTGTAGTTTCTGTTATTGTTTTAAGGTAAGTAATCAATGACCAAAGCATCGAGCCTGGTTGACCATCATGGACACTCCACGACGTCGGATCATCGGAGCGGCGTGGTCCGCCGCATTGCGGTGTATCCATGGTGGACGGGCAAGCCCTAGCCCAGACAGTCCACAGACGTCCACAGTCCCTCACCCCAAATATTTAGATGTATCATGCATTTGCTCACCGATTGGTAATGCCAATCCCCACTGGCAGGCAGCTGGCAGAGCAAAACCGGGCGAATACTGTTTTCCAAGCACCTCTTTAAACTGGTACGCAGCCTTACGATGGCCTAACAATGACACAACGGGAGCGAAGAAAATCTGAAGCTGACCAATTGAGTATAAGAAAATAAGATCTGAAGAGTTTGAATGTTTATTGAATCGACAAAGCTCTGCTTCGTCATAACGAAGGCAAGTGTATAAGACAATTAGCGTCACAGCTTTCTTATCGTTAGGCTTGAGCAGCGGAATATCCGAGCAGATGATCGGTATCGCTTACATTATCCTTACCGAACAACTCCTTTGTTCCGGCCCCTAAAGCTGCACCCGCGCTCCGATTTCACGCGCTAGGTCGCACAGAATTTTCTCCGCTCATCGGTGTCTCTGCTAAGATTGACGACTAGTCCCTTGAAGGTGCAACCCTTTCCAGCCGGTGAATGGTTGAATACAGCTTCCTTGAGTGTTTCCCGGCCAAACAGCAGGTCGACTTTGACATCTCACCAATGCCGACCTACGTTATCTTGTGCTGCTTTAGATTGATTTTTCCGCTTTTTTTTTGTTCAATACAAAATATTTCTCAGAGCTGACAGTGACCAATCAAGAGCTCTTATCCTATCTTCCATGTCAGAGTGTTTAGCAAGGATCGACTCCTGGGTCGCTTGGACGTTCTCAAGTTCGGAATTGATCCGCTCTAGTGACACAGAGAAACGCTTTGCAACTTAGCTGAGAATAGACCAAATGTTTCAATTAACTCATTGGTCTAGACAGGTATGGGTGAGTTAGCATCGGCGTTGGTTGTATTCAGTGTCCTTCTCGGTTATCTGCTACAGCGAAATATAAGAGAAGAGACAAACACGAATGAGCAATCCGACTGCTGAGTGCGATCGAGTTAGCGTAATACCGTGCGTTTCATAAATATACGCGACCCCCTATTTTGGTGGTTCCTACTTTAACGAAAGAGATGCAGTTTTTTCATAATGTCATTTTCATCAGCATGGAAAATAACCTTGGAAAACGCTTTTTTCGAATTTATGAGCTGATATGGTATTTTTTATATCGATTTTTTGATATCCGCAGATTTTTCAACGAAACACTTTGGTTTCCTGTAGATTTGTTAAAGATGCAGTTACAATTTGGTTATTAAATTTGTTGATTATTGTTCCCTGTCCCCCACCGCAGCTATCAAGCGGTTTCGCATTAATGAGCGCGAGTTTCAAAGAATTTGTGGGCCGATATTCACGCATTGCGCCAGTGCCTCACATCTGATCTCCGTAATGGTGGCTTAATGATGTCTGTTCTCATGTCTTCTCTGGTGTCTTCTCTCTTGCACATTTCAAATGAGTATGCGCTAACGATTCTCCACTGGATTGCAATCCCGCCTACAAGCGGCCTCCTCTAAGATCTTGATTCCGTGGTCTTTAGAGGACGATTAAGTCGAGCGCCATAGATGAATTTTCGCGTATTCCCGCTGAATCGAGAATTCTATCGTCCGACTAATGGCTCAGAAAAGGCATAATGTGATCCGCTAGTGCTTGCCAGTAATTCTCGCCATCCAAATGTGTGTTTGTGAAGTCACCTCGATCGTCGTGATAGCACTAAAGGCGCCCCAAACCACAAGTTAAGGTCCACCGAGTGGCCTTCTTCAGAAAAAAAAGACTGTTCTTCTCTGTTGACATGAAAGCAGCTCTGCCTGCCTTATACTTTTGGATAGCCTTCTTTTGTCAAACCAAACTGTTTGGGATGAGGCTGACACATTTTCCAAATTTTTCTGGACGTAATTGTGCAAAGCGATAAAATGCACCATTGTGCCCATCGGTGTTTGGGTTTCATTCCCAAAAATGAAGGCGAACCAGCTCACGTGCCCTAGTTAAGATTTCTACATCATTGCTAAACTGCAGATGTTCGACTCTTTGGTGTAGCACTCTCTATGTATACGGAAAAGAGGATGGAAGCTTCAAAATTGCGGAAACCTGACGCAGATTTGCGGTACTTTGGGAGTAACTCTGTAAATTTTTTCCTCATTGGATACCTGTCGCGAACGACTACTAGACATCTTCTCGACACAGCCTCCGGAGCTGCGCAAGTAGCCCCATGCAGTGGGCCTGGAACGACCAACTTTTGCCGAGGTCCAGCTGGTGAATAGATCGACGCGGTTTAGAGTAGAAACTGCGACTAGCTCTTCAGATGTAAGATGTGGAGCTAGAGATGCATGTGCAGAATATCTATTCACAATATTAGCTCGTTTTATGAGAAGCCAAAAACAGGAAGACTTTTTTAGTGTAGGGTTCCACTCACCGTGACATGACTAAAAAACGAATTTTTTTAAAATAAAAAATGCTAAATATATTCACGTAGCTCAAAATAGTCTATAGCGTGGTTATTTTTTCCAAGTCTCATAAAATTAGATGTGAGGAAAAGCTGCAGCTTGCTCAGTAAAGTGGCAACTGCCAAAAAAGGGGGTGGCGTATATTTATGAAACGCACTGTATTAAAAGAATAAATCGCCTGTAAGGAATCGAAAAAGCGTGGTTTGAGCAACAGTAGCTATCTCAGCGAAAATTATTAAATGGCGCAGAAAGATTTCGTCCTGAACCGCACCTAGTTCTATCGACACATCAAACATGAATTCCAAAACGCATAGATAACCGAACAAAGTTCAACCGGAAATATAAGATAAAGCCGAAGTAACATGGCGCAGTGCAGCAGAAGAAACAATCCCAATTCATAACGAAATGAGATCTTCATGGGTAAACAAGGTAGGTATGATTACTATAAAACAATTGAAAACCAGGGGGTGTCGCTATGCAGCATAGCCAAATTGGACTTTTACCTTACAATATCTTTGTTGAAGCACCTACTCACCACATAACAAAAGGATATGGAGTGATGCAAGCCCCAAAAGCAACATTGGTGGCAGCTCTCTGACCGCTGTCACGCTTTTACTGTGAAAGTGCGGAGTGAGAAGGGTCACACTATGCTGCTGCATAAAGGTGACGTATAGGACGTAGCATGATTCTGCGATGTACAGCACACCTGGCAGCGATCCAAACGCCGCTGCTGGCCTCAACGCGAAAATTACCGTTTCTCAGCTACATGACCACAAAGGGGCGTTTTTTTGTGGAAATTCGAAAATTTTTTTGTTGTTACTGCTCTGCTCTGGTATTACAGCAAATAATAATGGAATAATGGAAATCGAGTACAGAAAACAATTATAAAAATAAACAAAACCCATCAATGGCCTAGCCAGTCGCCGGCCGTTGCCCGGCGTCGCTGTGCAGAGCGCTCCGACGAGCGGACAACTGCCCCGCCGACTGCCGTTCACTGCGACAGAGTGCACGGCCCTGGCACAATTAGTGTTAGTTGACCAGCCCCGTCGGATACGGCCGACGGGAGTACACCAAGGGGCTTAGAAGATGAAAAGAGAAAAAGGTAAGGGAAGACGTATGGGACAGCTCGTTGAACTGGATGGGCAAGAATGAAAAGGAATTTCGTTGATGAAAGCGAAAACTCTAGAGACTAGAGACACAATTCACAGAGAAGTGTTGGTGTCTTGATAAGCGTAAAGGCAAAAGCAAAGTGGTCGGCATTGATCGCTTCCCTAACGATAAGAACAGCCGCCGACAAGTTTTCTGAACCCATGGGTAAGCGAGTCTAATAACTTGTAGTTGAAACGAACAATAAAAAGATAATGAACGAAAGCTAATTTACGCCATAACCGGTATGAGTGCCAGCAAAACTGAAAGTCATTCCGATTCTCACACTCGTCATTCCATGATCATCTCTGAATCTTTATGAAGCGGACGAGATCAAAGCCTCGTTGCTCTGTTTATCTGAACGGCGTGCTCTTTTTAGGCTATTCATGTGTACAAGTTATCGTTTTTCGTCTTCACAACCGGTGTTGGCTCAATTCCTGTAGGCCTAGGACGTCTCCTTACAGCAACATTTTGCTCAACATTTGCGCAGTCATTATATCTTATAGCTCTCCATTTCCTCTATCGCTATATTCAGATCGTCAGGTAATGTGCAACTTGAACTTCGCTTTAACACTGTTTCTCTTCTTTATGGTCAATGGCTCCTCTCTGGAGATGAGAAAGAAGAAAATTCTTGAGAGCATCCTTGCTTCTTCCAAACAAGATTAGGCCGTCTCCGATATCTATGACGGAAATAAATACATATCGACTGAGTGTGCAGTTTCGACCATGAAAGTAAACTCGATCTAACTTCCTTATTCATAATGATCTCTTGTTCAGGCCGAGCAGTCGAATATGGTTCGAGAAAACATCCTATGTGTTGGTACTTGTGGCGCTATATTTTCTCATCGCCTTCGATTACGGCTTTGTTTGCTTCTTCAACTTCGGTCCGTCTTCAGTCAAAGACGTCTACTTTGAGGAACAAATGTGGATATTTTACAAGTTGAATACTAGCGATGTAGGGTACCTTGGGCCAATTTACGCGGTGAGTCTCGTCTACATACCAATTATGGCTCTGTTACAACATATTCAGAATATTTTTGAGGGCAGAACACACATTGTTGACCACTTCATGTGTCTTTACGTACTGCATTGAATTTCATGATCAAGTGTTGTCATTTCGAGACTATAATATTTCTCGTCACTCATACAGTAATACACATACATGCAGTAGCGGTCAAAAAGATATGTCGCTTTTCAAGCGAACTTTTCGGAACTATCAATTGAATGTAGATTCTTTCAGATTTGAGCTATTTGAGCTTGAAACTGTAACGTGACATAAATTTGACTTTTATTGTATGTATGCACGCGTGTGCATGTCTTCACTTTATCGCTGTCGTATATGGTGGGTAGAATATTCATGAAGGGGTACAAGAAATCATTCGAAGCTATGAGAAACTGTGAAGGGATTATTGATATCATGATACTATGCGGAATTCTAGTAAACTTCAGGCAAGAATAGGACCACCGGATCAAGCTCTAGAAATCGCGCACTATTAACAATGTGATGTTGGCTACTCAGTTTCACAAATCGGCCTATGAAAATCACCTCTATAAAACCAGGAAGGAAGATACAATTCACTTGATGAATGACCTTAATATTGAAGGACAAAGCGAAAGTAAAGGAATCAGTCTCCCTATGGCTCATCATCGCCCTCGCCTTCATGATAACTGTAATGAATACGAGGCCAGTCGCTGTTCAAGAAAGTATCTCCGCCAAGCTGGTATCAATTTACCCTACCCCGAATGGATTTAAGAATACGTTAGCCTAGGTGAGGTTGAATGTGGAACCGTTAACCACTTCATCGCGTTCAGTCCTTATAGCCGGTTTTACTAAACTGCTACGCAGACGTGTTCAAAGATACAAGCTGTTTGGATACCTCTATTTCAGCTGAACGGCGATGTGCAATGGTTGGATATTGGTGGCTTATTCAATGTTAGCGTAGTTATTGGACTGACCTTGATAGTGATACCATTTTGCGGTATAGGTGAGTATTTATTTGGTGTCTACTTTGGAATAAAATACTTCCATACCTTTATGAGCGTTGTGTCGTCTTTCAGGTATATTCCGCTCTCTCTACAGACATGAAGTGACGAGCAAGAAAACCAAGCAATTGCAGAAACAAATGTTTCGCTTACTCCTGATTCAGGTCAGACTTTGCTCGCCGGCTCATAATTACCGCTTGCTCACGATTTTGATTGCGGCACTCTATGAAACCTGAATCATTGACCTTATCATTTCAGTCATTCTTTCCTCTTGCCTTCACATTTGTCCCATCGTCTTCAATTCTTGTGGTGTCACTGCTTGGGAGAGATATAGGTGAGCTCTCTGATTTTGCAGAAATGGAACTGTGCGATCCGAGTATTTTTTACTCCTTACCGAGAGCAAGCACAGTTTTCCTCTGAGTATTTTTCATTATTATTTTGTTCGTTACTTCAGAAAGTTTAATAAATGAGCCCAAAAGAAACGATTACATACCAACACATTGCTTTGCCGTAGAATAATGTTTGATTTTTTGAACTGTTAATGAAGAGAAGAAATAACCTTTCCAATTGTTTGTTTCTGACAGTTCTAGGAAGCTACTCGAAACATAGCTTGAGGTGCTTTCTCATCCACCAAGCTTGTCTGACTGTACTCCAACCGATTTCTGAACACTTCATTGTCCCCAGCAGGTGTCGAACTTAGAGCTCATTTGAATGAATGACCTTTATCGAAAGGTGTAAAGATAACCAACCACTATAATGAGTTGTCCACAGATGCGCTAATCATTTCAAAAAAAATGCTCTCGCCTTGTTTGAGCTCGAGTTAAAGATGTGCACAGCAAGATAAGATATGTATCTTCATCTATTACCATAGTTTTCTTTTTTAGGTATGGCAAAAGGGTAGACCAGGATAGTTCAGCTTCCCTTCCCTTCTCCTTCTCCAATTTCTGCTTCTGAATTTCATTCAGTAGCTACATACATAAGCATCAGTGGTAGAGTATCAGTTTAATATGCACGTGATCACATAAGTCCATAGATCAGTCCCAGTAGATCAGTCTACGGTTTTATTTTTAAGCACAGGTTCTGACAGTTTCATGTGTAATGCTTTCCCTAAGCATAGAAACCGCAATAATAATCTTTACCAGTCAATCGACGTTCGTTGGTTTGTCCACATGATTGACGATCCATAATTTGTTGTGAATTTTTATTCACAAACACTTGAAACTGAACAATTAAACACTATCCAAAAATTCTATGAATGAATTAAAATCGATTTCATTGTTTTTAGGCGCACGAGGCAATGTGGTTGGAATCCTGCTCACCCTTTATCCGGTGCTGGAGCCGTTGGTCATACTCAGCTGCGTCACCAGCTACCGCGAAGCTATCAAAATGTACCTTGGGGTGCTCAAGTACACCTCTAATCGTCGTTGTTCAGTGTCAGCCATAAAATTCTAACACATGTGACTAACGTTGTGATTACAGCCTTGTTTTTTTCGAGTCTTTCGAAACAATTTTAGTCGACAGTAGTGGCTCCATCGATTCACCTCCAATCGCCGTTGAACAATGCCAACGATTGAAATTTGAAGAAGTGATGGGACATAGTTCTTGTACTGACCCTTGGACTTTTGTTCGCACCGACCCTACAACTTTTGTTCTTCACATTTTATATCACTGAAGGCATTAAGGGGAGATGCTGTCGAGAAGAAAGCAACCAAAAGTGAAGATGTTTCGAATTAGTCGTCGCTCAACACTACGAGACTGAATGCTTCTCTATCATAGAAGTCTGTTGCAGTTGCCCGCACGCAGACCGCTTCGAATCTCATCCTTTATATTCATGCTTCCATCGTCGGAATGTTCCACCCATTCCTTTTGGCCTCCATGCAGGCATCTCTGTAGGCACGTTGGAGTCTTGGGCGTCTGAAGCTTCTTCGTTAACAAGTCATTCAATTACAGCACATTCCCGAAACGAAGCACTTCGATGTCGGCCATTTTGAAAACATTGCGGTAAATACCACAATATGTGAATGTTTTGGTACAAAGCGTTTATATCGATCCTGTAGTCGTTTTTTTATCAATGTGTTGATCACAATTTTAAGTATGCTCTGGTATGATATTGCATCGTAGAGGAACGCCATTCTTCGCCTCTTTGTGCATTGTATGATACTAAGCTACAAAGATCAGCATCCCTTCGAGAGAAAATACTTCCTTAGAAGGTTTTCCAGATACCAGAAAAGAGGATGCAACTTTATGTGAAGTGTAGAATAAAATCAAGTAGTCAGTTTTGATCAGCCTTCTGAAGCCTTATGTAGACAATCGCCTACACGGAACCTATGAGTAACTTCAGTTTGATATCCCTTATCTCTTACAAGATTGGAAGTCAAATCTTCGCTAAGGGAAGAAGTACAATACATAAGCATTGTGGAACTGAGGTGAACAGACGAATTTTTCTCGCATCCGTTCCCGAATTCCTCCGCAACCGGAAATTCCATGCCGAAGAGATCCTCTCACAAAAACCATAACCATAAACTCACGGCAACCATAAACATTTGTGACTGTGTGACTTGCGCTTCGACGACGTGAGTCTATGGTTATTGTGAAACAATTTCTCGTTTTCCACTAAATGTAAAATAGTTCTCCGATGCGTATAAATACGCAGGCACAAATGTGGATGTAACGACGTGAAAGAATGCGTATCTTTTATTGGATTGCCGTCGTTACCACACGTATGTTTTTTATCGACGAGTCATTTCTAGATTGAAATTATATCAAAAGCAATGAAGCGATATATTAAAACTATACTAAAAAGAAAAAAATAACTGAAGAAATTAATTCAATCTTTCCGGCACTAGATATTTCTGAAAAGAAAATTAGAGGGAGGTTCTAAAGTACGACGTATAGTTGTTGATTTCTTGAATGAAAATAGCAGCGCTTACTGCGAGGATGCCGAGGAAGTAATTTTATTAAATAATCATCGAAGCAAAACCTGTTGACGCTCAAAAGTAATGGGGCCATTCACCTGATAAAGCGGCACAACCAATATCGCTCTCTTCGCTGTGGTGGGGATGAGTGTTCATCACAAATCTGACTTCAATTTCCCTTTTTCTGCAAACAAATACACTTATCGTCAACTATTAGGTTGGTAAGAAAGTTCCCGCCGTTTTCTCGAACGACTGCTGTAAGTTTAGTTCGAAAGCTTTTGCAGAGTTCGACACAGCATTCGAAAGAGAATTATTTGCTCTTCCAAGCTGTGTACTTGTGTTTTGTAATAACTCTAAATGTCATTGCTTTTTTGGCTAGTAAAGTGAAAAGCGAAAATGTGAAAAAATAACCTCATCGACGGCGATTCTTTTTCTGCTCAGCTTCAAAGGCGTAAATAAAACCTAATATACATTTCGATAGGCAATGTGTTTCTCTATTAGATAGTATATCATTTGTTTCTATTTGTCTCGAAAATTACAAAGTTTTAAACCCTCAAAGTCCGACCTTCGAAGGCAAGAATAATTTTCCGATGGTGCACCTGGTTTCCTTCTGAACGCTCAGGTTGACTTCTGTAGAGCTTTCTATACAGAATTTTTTTGCTCTATCAGAAGATGTGTTTATTTTTAAACAACGCTTTTGAAAAAAATTTCACAAAAAGTTTGTCTTGAAGTTTCTGAAGCAGAGCAGACCTCCAGTTTCAAGCTTTTCACCAAATCTTATGCGACATTTGAGAGAGCAAGATACGCTCTATCGTAGAAAAATAGCAGTGTTGCGAATTCTTTGTTTTTTGAAAATATTTTACAGCGATTTTCATATACTATTTTCAACGAAACAATCTCAAAAATCGCTGAGCGTAGGAACAATCTTTATCGGGCGAAATTCTGATAAAGCACGGTCTAGTTATCATAGTCCGTTACAAAAATTTGATTCACATCGCGGCTAAAGTATAGATTCTTCTGAGTAAACATTCTGGTGGTCAAAAACTGGTCAAATTTTAGGACTATGTTTCAAGGAAAGTTCTATATCTTTCTAACTTTCAAGTAAAATTACACCAAATTCAATTAGCTCGTAGGAAATAATTTTCTCCTCAAGGTGCTGTTTTGAGGCTAGTCTTTAATTTTATGAGAAACATTTATTTAACATTGGGATTGCGTAAATTGTTATATTCAAATAAGTTCAAGAAAAATCGGCTCCATTGTTCCTCAGTTCATAGTAAATTTATGGTACTTTTTATACTATACATACGCTGAAATAAATCAAAGTCCTTCATGAAAATATATCGCATTGACTAACACCCGCCGTATGCGCTGTCACTACCAGTACAGTGTACGGTGACCGGCAAAGGCGCGCACAGCGTGTGCTAGTCAATGCGATATACAAGGTGGCAAATAAGTTCTTGCCGCAATTTTCGTGTGTGGTGATGTTCTTATGGCGTGTGGTTGTGTCATCAATCGATGTCTATTCACACGCCAACTTTCTTGAGGCCCGGTCCACTACTTCCGAAGCTATGCAGGACAGAAGCAAGAGGATCGCTGTAATCGAATAACACAGGTGCGGTGTATTAAATAAGGTAATATCTCAGCAGCTTCAAATGCATGAAGGAACAGTTCGAGCAGCCGTCCAGAGATGCACGGAGCTGGGTGCACACGAGGATCGTCCGAGAAGAGGAAGACCGACTTCTCAGGCAGTTACAAGGGCTCGAGAAGCTATAAGGAGCAGAATTCCACGGGATTCACGACGGTATATGAGACAAATGGGTAAAAGCCTGGAGGTTTGAGCAGAACTCTATCGTTATAACGATAAAGTTCTGCTCAAACCGGGATCGTAGATATCAAAGACAGTCTATCGAACCCATCATCCAGTCTCCATCATGGCTTGGGCAGGTATCTGTGCTACTGGAAAGACTCCTCTCGTTTCTGTGGAGCAAGTGACAAAGATCGACGCACAATACTATCAAGAACAAGTTCTTCGTATAGTCCCTTTACCATGGGCTCAATAACACTTCGGTGGCAACGTTTGGCACTTACAGCAAGACTGGGCACCTGCGCTTGCAGCAAAATCTACCATGACGCTGTGCAATGAGCTCTTTAGGGATATTGGACCAAAGGTGTTTGGCCATCGAATTCGCCAGACCTTAATCCTATGGATTTTGCTGTATGGTCCATTCTGAAGAACGAGGCTTGCCGCACGCGACACACGTCTATAGAGGATCTGAAACAGAGCCTGCTCAAAGCTTGGGAAGAAATTAGCATGAACACCCTAGCGACCATCCTCGACAATTTCGTCAAACGTTTGAAGGCCTGCAAGGAAGGCAAAGGAGGACATTTTCTAATGAAATCGTGACTTTTTGTTTGTACATGCGCTGATTTATAAACTGCTCAAATACTGTTATTTTCGAAGGTTTTATAGTACAGTTACAACCATTTATATCGCGGCAAGAACTTATTTGCCACCCTGTATTTTTATGAAGGACTTTGATTTATTCCTGCGTTCGTATAGTAGAAGTACCATAAATATACTATGAACTGAGGAACAATGGAGCCGATTTCTCTTGAACATATTCGAATATAACATTTTGCGCAATCTCAACTTCAAGTAAATAAATATTTCTCACAAAATAAAAGACTAGCCTCGAAACAAAACTAAGTTCCTTGAAGATAATATTGTTTTCCACAACATTGTTGCATTTAGTACAGTTTCGTGAAAAAGGTAGAAAGATATGGAATTTTCTTCGATACATTGCCCTAAAATTTGATCGGTTTTTGGCCACGAAAATGTTGGATCAGGAAAATCTGTAATCTGTGGACGATCTGAATCAAATGTCTGTAACACAGTAGAATATCTTGACCATGCTCTATCAGAATATCATCTCAAATTGATCCTACGCTCAGTGATTTTCGAAAAATTTTCGTTGAAAATAGCCATGAAAATCACATACAATATTTTTAGAAGCGTAGGATCAATTTCGATATACAGTGCCGACCAAAAAGGTATTCGTTTTCACTTTTTTGCATGTAACTCCTTAGAGACTAAAGCGTTCAAACTGATTTTTATAGCGTAGAGTGACAACCGTGCACATATGCTTGCTTCGTTTCGATGAAGGCTTCAAATTTCTTGAATTTTTCCATCAGTAAAGTAAAATGCCCAGTTTCAGAAAAGCGGCCTCGTTGACAATAAATATTTCGTGCTCTAAAACAAGTGACGTTTTTGCAACCGCTTATGTTCCGTTTGAAAAACGATATAGTATCTTTTTTTGTTACTCTTAGCTTTTATTATTTTTTAGGTGGTCCAATGGGGGCGTGTCGAAGAGGTGTGAATTTTGGATGCAACTCGCGCTTTGTATACAGAGGCTTTCACAGAGTCTTATATGGCTTTCGAAAGAAAATCAAAAGCGCTATCGGACACTGTCTCCATTCTTTTATGAAGCTGAGATTCTAGAGATTTTATTTAAGAAAAACTACAAATTAGAAGCGGCATTTTCTCCCCCTTTCAATTTTTTCTGCTTGAAGATTTTCCAAAAGCTCAGTTAGCATCGGTAAGAGGAAACCTCGCTTCACGCGAAGGTGTTTTTGACAAATCTCCATATCTCGGTTTTTCTTAGTTTTCAAGCAGTTACAGTGAGCACGTCCTGGACCACCGATTTCCGTGCGCGATGACTACACGCCGCGTGCGACGTTGGGGCCAGTGCAGTCATCGCCGCCGCGCGCAATCATCGCGCGCGAGAATCAGTGGACAAGGACGCACTCACTTTAATTGCTTAAAAACAAACAAAAACCGATATGCGGAAACTTTTCAAAAACGCTTCCGCGTAGAGCGAGGTTTCTCCTTACGAACGGTATCTGAAGTTTTGGAAAATCTTCTAAGCAGAAAAAATTGTAAGGGGGCGAAAATGACGCTTCTAATTTGTAGTTTTTCTTAAATAAAATCTCTAGAAACTTAGCTTCACGAAAGAATGAAGACAGTGTCCGATAGCGCTTTTGATTCTCTTTCGAAATCCATATAAGACTCCGTGAAAGCCTCTGTATAAAAAGCACCAGTTGCATCCAAGGGTAATTCACAACTCTTCGACACGCCCCCATTAGACCACCTAAAAAATAGTAAAAGCTAAGAGTAACAAAAAATGTACTACATTGTATGTAGGGAAAATCTTCGTCTTTCAAACGGCACATTAGCAGTTGCAAAACCCTCACTTGTTTTAGAGTAGGAAATATTTATTGTCAATGAGGCCGCTTCTCTGAAAGTGCGCATTTTACTTTACTGGTGAAAAAACCCACGAAATTTCTGACCCTCATCGAAACGAAACTAGCATATGAGCACACTCGCCACTCTCTGTTACATACAGTAGCGGCCAAAAAACAATCAACACGCGATGGAGCTGCGATTTTCCCTCCGACTTCGCAATCAATAACTAGGAATCTTCGAGCGATGCGAAACACGTTGTTCGACAGAACAAATCTTTCTCTTTCAAACAGTGTATTAAATGCTCTCAAGTATGCTGAACTGGAGGAAAAGGAAGAAGTTTTAGGAGACATACATTTTTCGTCATGAAAAATTTCACTTTAATGACGTGTAGCTTTTCAACATGCGAACGCTCAGAAAATCAGGACTTGGCATTCAATAGAGAAAGCAATTTTCTTTCGAATGGTATATCAAGTTTTGCAAACATTCGCTACAGTAGGAAATTATCGTTATTTTCTGATTTCATTCATAGCACACTAAAAATTCACGGTTGAAGCTAGCTGGTACCACCGTTATGTTCCACGCATCGAGTACTATTTATAATAATAATTAGATTAAGAAACGTTGTAAACACACAGTGATATGAATTTTCAAACCGATTTCTAACGAGTGTTGTGGCGCAAAATTCAGGTCAACAGCCGAAAAACCTCACCTCGTTTTTAAATAAAAAAGACTGACAAATCATTTCTTGTTGTTTGCATTGCCTTTGGTGTGAACATTTTTAGAACTTTATTGGATCCTCTGCTGATTAGTTTAACAATGTGAGATTGCTATAAATTAGCTGGTACACCAGACCAGATGTTCCTAAGATCAGAAAGTGAACAGACATGAGGAAAAAACAGGAGTAAGCCTATATTTTAGTACCAGGGTTTAGAACAAGTCCAGCTGTAACGTATTCTGTACTCGACACGTTTGGCGCAGTGGAGAAAGGCGCCATTATCGCCTGTACGTCGAGTCTGGTGATCGTTCCCTCCTAACACCAACTAAGTTTTCTACTCTTAAAGAGTTTCATAGGGGATCAAAGTACAGCATAACTGCCGCTGTAACGTATTCTGTACTCGACGCGTTTGGCGTAGTGGAGAAATGCGCCATTATCGCCTGTAAATCAAGTCTGGCGCTCGTTCCCACTTGAGACCAACCAAGCTTTCCACTCTTACGAAGTCTCGCAGTTGATGACGGACTTGTCCAGGAAAGTGAAAACACTGGTGTGCTTTTCTGTAGGCTTCCATTGGTTATATATGGAAATCTATGCAACTAACATATTAGATTGGTTAGAAAGTTCGTGCCGCTTTTTTCAAGCGACCGTTGTGAGCTGGCCATGGAAGCTCTTAGAGGTTGATGCAGTATTCAAAAGAAAATTATCTGTTCTTTCAGATGGTGCTTTAGCTCTTTGTCGAGTTTCAGAATTTATAATCATTTTTACCTATAAAGTGAAAAGAGAAAACGCGTGAAATTGACCCCACCGATAGTGAATTTTTCTGCTCTGTTGTGAAATGGTATTCAAAACCTAGAACGTTCCTACAAAGAACATGAAATTCGCTATAGGAAGGTGTACTCATCGTATTTTTTGCTCCACATTTTGTGAACTTTAAGGCCACTAAAATGGAGACCTTAGAAAACAGCAATTTTTCTTTCGATGCTGTTCTTGCTCTCATTGTGTGAAGATGACTTTTAGCGAACATTTTGTAGAGAATTTTCAGCTCTATCTGGTTGCGTGTTTTGATTTAAAGAATACTTCAAGAATACTTCTAGAATACTACAGTCTTCCTTATCACTGATTTTCAGGCCATCAAAGTGAACTTACTGGCACAGTCCACGCAGCGCCGCGCGACGAGCGCAACGCAGCAGTGTGACGTCGCGGCGCGCGGCGCGGCGAGATGTGCTCGTCTTTGTCCACTTTGATGGCCTGGAAATCAGTGATAAGCAAGACTTTCAAGAGTGATTCGTAGACAATCTTGTAGAGCGTATGGTCTTCTTTCGGAAGCCATGTGAGATTTACCAAAACGTTCAAAACTGGAGATTTCCCTCTCCGGAGAAAACGAAGAAGTTTCTCCTGCAAAAAATCTTCAAAATGAAGTATTCTTTAAAACAAAACACGCAACCAGATAGAGCTAAAAATTCTCTACAAAATAATCGCTAAAAGTCATCTTCACTGTCCACAATGAGAGCAAGAACAGCATCGAAAGAAAAATTGCTATTTTCTAAGGTCTCCATTTTAGTGGCCTTAAAGTTCACAAAATGTGGAGCAAAAAAATACGATGAGTACACCTTCCTATATCAAATTTCATGCTCTTTGTAGGAACGTTCTAGGTTTTGAATACCGTTTCACAACAGAGCAGAAAAAATTCACTGTCGGTGGGGTCAATTTCACGCGTTTTCTAATTTCACTTTATAGGTAAAAAGGATTATAAATTCTGAAACTCGACAAAGAGCTAAAGCACCATCTGAAAGAACAAATAATTTTCTTTTGAATACTGCATCAACCTCTAAGAGTTTCCATGGCCAGCTCACAACGGTCGCTTGAAAAAGCGGCACGAACTTTCTAACCAATCTAATATGTTAGTTGCATAGATTTCCATATATAACCAATGGAAGCCTACAGAAAAGCAAACCAGTGTTTTCACTCTCCTGGACAAGTCTGTCATCAACTGCGAGACTCCATAAGAGTGGAAAGCTTGGTTGGTCTCAAGTGGGAACGACCGCCAGACTTGATGTACAGGCGATAATGGCGCCTTTCTCCACTGCGCCAAACGTGTCGAGTACAGAATACGTTACAGCGGCAGTTATGCTGTACTTTGATCCCCTATGAAACTCTTTAAGAGTAGAAAACTTAGTTGGTGTTAGGAGGGAACGATCGCCAGACTTGATGTACAGGCGATAATGGCGCCTTTCTCCACTGCGCCAAACGTGTCGAGTACAGAATACGTTACAGCGGCAGTTATGCTGTACTTTGATCCCCTATGAAACTCTTTAAGAGTAGAAAACTTAGTTGGTGTTAGGAGGGAACGATCACCAGACTCGACGTACAGGCGATAATGGCGCCTTTCTCCACTGCGCCAAACGTGTCGAGTACAGAATACGTTACAGCTGGACTTGTTCTAAATCCTGGTACAAAAATATAGGCTTACTCCTGTTTTTTCCTCATGTCTGTTCACTTTCTGATCTTAGGAACATCTGGTCTGGTGTACCAGCTAATTTATAGCAATCTCACATTGTTAAACTAATCAGCAGAGGATCCAATAAAGTTCTAAAAAATGTTCACACCAAAGGCAATGCAAACAACAAGAAATGATTTGTCAGTCTTTTTTATTTAAAAACGAGATGAGGTTTTTCGACTGTTGACCTGAATTTTGCGCCACAACACACGTTAGAAATTGGTTTGAAAATTCATATCACTGTGTGTCACAACGTTTCTTAATCTAATTATTATTATAAATAGTACTCGATGCGTGGAACATAACGGTGGTACCAGCTAGCTTCAACAGTGAATTTTTAGTGTGCTATGAAAGAAATCAGAAAATAAACGATAATTTCCTACTGTAGCGAATGTTTGCAAAACTTGATATACCATTCGAAAGAAAATTGTTTTCTCTATTGAAAGCCATGTCCTGATTTTCTGAGCGTTTGCATGTTGAAAAGCTACACGTCATTAAAGTGAAATTTTTCATGACGAAAAATGTATGTCTCCTATAACTTCTCCCTTTTCCTCCAGTTCAGTATACTTGAGAGCGTTTAATACACTGTTTGAAAGAGAAAGATTTGTTCTGTCGAACAACGTGTTTCGCATCGCTCGAAGATTCCTAGTTATTGATTGCGAAGTCGGAGGGAAAATCGCAGCTCCATCGCGTGTTGATTGTTTTTTGGCCGCTACTGTATATGAAAACCAGTTCAAAAGCCTTAGTCCCTAAGGAGTCACATGCAAAAAAGTGAAAACGAATACCTTTTTGGCCAGCGCTATGTATATATGGGGTAGCCACTTCACTGGTCAATCACCGCTTCTCCGCTCCCTTAAAAACAAGTTTGAAAATGCATAGGCAGGTAATATGAGAGGCGGAAACCTTGTCCCTTTGAATCACGCAGCATTATTTTGCTGTTCTTAGCAGAAGCGCTTTTATGTAGACAAAATAGAAAGTGCATGTTAAGAGTGTTCTTCTATGCTGCTTCTGGCACAGGACAGGAATGATGTACAAGAAGATGGTATCGAAAGAGCATGGTATATGCTGTCGTTACAGCTGCTCCGCTTTGGAAACCCATGGAAGCAGTCTGAGAAAAACGGCCGAGAGTACATTCGGTGCACACTCGCAATGATGCACCAGGACCATATGTCGATAAAGAGACTAACAAAAATAACACAGAAAAGCGGTCGGCGGACGATTTTGCAATCATCGTTTTACATATATATAATCTCCCCTATAGCTACCACGTATCTTCCCTCTACGTTGCTTTTTAGCTGAGAAAGTCACCAAAGTCGATGATGACATACGAGCAGACGGCGACTTCTTTGGCTTCCAGCCTGCTCAGATCTGCATGTAGAAGATGGTTGACCTGCCTACCAGACACATCATGGTTCTAACAATGGTGATTAAACCGCTGAATGAAATGCATTGTGCACTGAATAAGAAAACAAAGGAAAAGTAGGCGTCAAATCTCTCAAGACTTCTTACCACCCAATATTTTGAACTAGAGTCATCAGGACTATCGATTGATATCAGATTGTTTTCAATCTGAGTCATTTGTGCATAGAAATGAAAAGTGACGTATCGTTTTGGCCGCTACTGTATGCTGTTCTGAGTGCACTGGCCTACACGAACGATATTTAAGATACACGAACGATATTTAAAAACAGATACGAAAATCATGACCAGCATCCCGAATAATACCCACAGTTTTCAGCCAAACCTTGCTTCATCAAATTCATTCAGCATACGCATCTTCGCCCGTTGGAATTAAGAAATACTGAAATACAACAAAAAATGCCACACTCTTCATGCATGATAACCACTCCTTATGATGACCCATGAGTGACAGTGTCGTGATCTAGATGTATTTGATCACATAAGGAGACAAGTTATTCTTATGAAAAATGACAGCTTGCTGTGCGTTGTAATAGCTCCAGCAATCGTGCCCAAACTCTTTATCTGTCACACCCAAAAGGGAGTATTAAAATGATCGATGAACTATTTTCAGTCGCTTCGGCCGGGCAATTGCTAGTAAAACCCGGAGAAGAGGAAACATCTACTATTAGGCGTACAACAACTACAAGAAGAACTACTGCTCCCCGGAGGTCTTCTTACAACTGGCAGCAACCTGCTTCGGTGGCTTGCGTACGAGGAGGAAAGTTCAAACCATCGGTAAGTTTTAGTGCTGAAGCAGCGAACTTTTCTCCAATGCGCAGTGGTTTCTGTATGAACAATGATAGGTAGCGAGCAGGTTCGCTAAACTATTAGGTTGTTTCGAAAGTTGGTGCCGTTTTTTCTAGCGATCGTTGTAAGTTTGCTGTAGAAGCTCCTGTAGAGCTCGATGCAGCATTCGAAAAATAATTATTTGTACTTCCAGAAATTGCTCTAGCTATTTGTTAAGTTTCGAAATTTTTCAATTTTTTTGGCCTACGAAGTGAAAAATGGCAACGTGTAAAATTGACCTCACCGACAGCGAATTTTTTGTTGTGAAATGGTATTTGTAACTTAGAATGTTCCTAGAAAGGAAATGAAATTCTCTACAAGACGGTGTACTCACTGGATTTTTTGCGCCACGTTTTGTGAACTTTCAGGCCACTAAGGTGGGACCTTCAAAAAACAGAAATATTTTTTCGATGCTGCTCTTGCTCTCATTGTGAACATTGAACATGACTTTTGGAGCTTATTCTAGAGAAAATTTTCAGCTCTATCTAAATATGTGTTGAGGTCTACAGAATACTCAATCTTAAAACTGTTTTTGCAGGCGAAACATCTTCATTTGCCTCGGGGAATGAAATCTCCAGTTTCAATTGTTTTGCTGAATCTCACACAGCTTCTGAAACAGGACGATACGCTCTACAAGATAGTGTACGAATCGTTCTCAAAAGTCTTGCTTACCACTGATCTTCATGCCATCAAGGTGGACATAGAAGAGCACTTCTGGCCACTCGTCGCGCTGTGCGGCGAGGACACTGCCAGTAAGTCCACTTTGATGGCCTGAAAATCGATGATAACCAAGACTTTCAGGAACGCTTAGTTCTCCATCTTGTAGAGCGTATCGTCTCCTTTCAAAGGCTGTGTGAGATTTAACAAAACAGTTGTAACTGGCTTTTGCTAGCACATATGAATGAACATTTGGCCAGTAAGAGAAGAGGCATCTTAACAGCATCGCTGGGAAGACACAGACATGAAGTGCCTGGCGGAAATGACTTCGACATAAAGTGCAGAATTTTATCATATGAGACCGGGATATCGTCTAGGAAAGCATCGGAAGCGTTTTAAATTTCCGCAAGGAATCCATGTTTGAACAACCGCAATGAGTGTCTCATGATAAGCAATGAATTCCTACCGTTTCCACCGTTTTGTGGGTTTCGGAGTGACTGATATGACTCAGTCGCATCAACTGTCAACCAGAGCTGGTGGCCATGTCAGCACAGCTCTGCCTGTGGATCACGGAGTAAGTCATTTGATACCTCTAGTTTTTTAACGGTTTCCCGGGGTAGATTTTTCAAGTTTGTCAAAAATGCTAGGGATAGTTTGGCGCTTGGCCGCACAGACTTAAGATAAGTAGCTTTAAACCACTTTTAAGGCCTCTGAAGACGACGAAGAGGTCGAAACGTTAGGACATTAATCAAATTTGGTCCACCTACTGACCTCGTTCGGCACAGCAGTATACAAAAAGTAAAACTGGAGATTTCCCTCTTCGAGCAAGACGAAGATGTTTCTCCTGCAAAAAAAATATTAAAATTGAGTATTCTGTAAAACTAAATATACATTTAGATAGAGCTGAGGATTCTCTCTAGAACAAACCCTACAAGTCATGTTCATCGTTCACAATGAGAGCAAGAGTAGCATCGAAAAATATTTCTGTTTTTTGAAGATCCCACATTAGTGGCCTGAAGGTTCGCAAAATGTGAGGCAAAAAAATGCATTGAGTACACCGTCTTATAGAGAATTTCATTCCCATTCTAGGAACGTTCTAAGTTATAAATACCATTTCTAAACTGAGCAGAAAAAATTCGCTGTCGGTGAGGTCAATTTTACACGTTTTCACTTTTCATTTTTATAGGCCAAAAATTATAAAATTTCGAAACTTGAAAAACAGCTAGAGCACTACCTAAAAGCACAATTAATTCTCTTTCGAATGCTGCATCAAGCTCTTTAGAAGCTTCCATAGCAAACTTACAACGGTCGTTTGAGAAAACGGCACGGACATTTGAAACAACCTAATAGTAGAATTTGGAAGGTCCAGGGATGGTGCAATCCAGGGCCTCACGCGTTTCATCTATTTTAATTAGCAATGTAACACTTGTTCTATTTTTCACTTCTCATCAAAGCGCAGTCCAGCATCTTCCCGGGTCTGGAACGTATGTTCGTCGGAACGTCAGTTGAGTCAGAGGCGACCTTTTCAAGAACGTTGCAACTAATATCAGTAGACGTTGGTGTTGTTGTGTATGTGAAGGAATTGGGTTGCATTGAAGGGCATTTGCTAAAAGTTCCCACTCCAGCGACCGAGTCTGGGTCAAAAATTAATTTGCGCTGCAACTCCGTCTGCGGGTTTAGGTTTGGGTGCAAATCACACATTTGATGTCTTCGTGCCGAATTTTAGCAAAGGACCACCCATACAGTCCGTTTCAAAAGTATGTATCCACCTTATCTTCGGCAGCTTCACGCTGCACATTCGTTTTTGTGAGACGCACTAGATTTGTCTTGGTCAAAAATATCTGGGTCGCTCTTCCCAGTAAAAAGTATCATTTCCATGGCTTCCGGCACCACTGGAGAGATCTGCGACAATCTCCTATGGCGTTCTCTCGGCGAAACTTTGGAGGCGGCTCGCTAATGGTATGGGGCAAATTCTGCAGCAGCGGAAAGCTGAAGCTCAGCTTTCCATCCTGTCGAATGGACAGTCTGAGGTACCAACGTGTGCTAGAGTTCAGCCTTCACCCTTCTTGGGACATGTCCCAGGCAGACACATGTCCTGCAGCGAGATAACGCTGCGGTGTATGTGTCCAGTTCGGCTATTGGCTGGCTCCAGCGCAACCGCAATGGACTGGCCAGCTTGTTCCACTGATTGTAGCTCTATGGAGAACGTATGGGAGATTGTTGTCCGGCAGGTCTACCCGGGCAACAAGCAGCTTAGTAGCGCTGACGAGCTGAAGATGACAGTGCTCACCGCTTGAGACAACATCCGCTATGACATGATCCGGAACCTTGTTGTAGCATGTGTTATAGACTGTCCGATGTTATAAGGATAGTGGTTGTCAAATCGAATATTAAAATTGAATTGAAATTGTGTTTACTGCGATTGGGTACATATTTTGAAGGAAACAAGAAAATCAAAAACGGTCTGTTTTTGTTAGAGATGATTCTTTTTAATGGAAAGAGCAACCCAGGTGTTATCTATCATGAGGAATCTAGTGCAACTAACGCCGATTTTTTGAAATTTCGTCCGATTTCGACAGTATAGAATTAGGGGAGTAATGATGGCGTAGGGCGAAATCGGCGGGACGGCGCAAAGGAGTACCTAACAGAATCTGCAGAAATTGATCGAATCTGAGAAATAGAGGTCAGTTTCGTGATAATACTAAACAATAACCTACCCAGGCGAAGCTTTAGCCAAATCGATGATTTTGACTCAACCTCGGCTAGGAAACGTTTTTTAGGTGGTCCTCGGTCGAAGTTCGGGAAACGGACATCAGATTCGTGATCAGAGCACCGAATATCGCTGCAGGATAAGTGTTGAGAGAAGCATCTTCTGATTTTCTGACATAAGCTCGGTCTGTAGAGTCAGAACTCTTAACAAGTGCAGCTGAATTAACAAATCTGATTACATATCAAGTTCAGAGGACGAAATGGACTACCAACTACATCATGCAAGTGCCGCCCGTGAAGTTCGGTGACACTCTGTCTGTCTCAGGCGTTTTTTACCACAACGACATTAACAAGTCAGAGTGATGTAAAAACCTATCAGCTGGAAAGCTCCTGAAGTGCTACTTTCAAGGTTCTCCATCAACTTAGTCAACGCTGTCTGCGTACCTAGGTACGAGGAAGATAGCTACGCACACGGATTCCGTATCCCGCTGCACGTGGAAAGTCGATTCAGAAATTTTGGCAATTTCATCGCGATAAACGCTTTAACGGTAAGCCTTTAGAAATTGTCGAGGCTAGCATTCGTATGTGAGCATTCAGGCTGCAGGAAATTGCTGGAAAAATCACATACAAGTAAGATTAGTGACAGGAACAAAAAGAACAAAGCTTGTTGTAAACTCTCAAAAATGTGGTGTGTTCACTACACCTGCGAGCACGGGAGGTAGGGTCCTGGCGTTTCAACGAACACCCCACTTGACGACCCCTCCGAGGAGGGCTTGAGGGGTTTGAGTGTTGTGGCATCAGTAGCCAGTAGTAGCTTTATTCAGGAACGAATGACAAATACGTATATGGCCCCTTTTATACGGGCCGAGGGTCCTTCTAATGAGGAAGAAAGGCGGGGTGCTGGCGCCTCAATATCAGCGTGTGGTCAATTTCCATATGACCAGTGGTCTGGGATCGGTTCAACACCTAGGTAGAATTAGAAGGTTACAGTGCTGTGGAATGCCCCACTAAGTTCAGTGGCCTAGAATCACAGCACAGAACGTGTAATCTTCAACGAACTGTACCGAAGGGGAAACAAATGGTCAACCCCAGCAGCCGTTCCTTGAAGAAGACTGACTTTGAAGACTGTTATTTCTAGCTCGAACAATGTGCAGCGGTAAACGATCCATCCACGTAGAGACCCGAATGGAAACAATATGATGTGTGGCCTTCTGATCCAGTAAACAAAAGGATGTGAAGACGTAGTTTCAGTCGACAACTCCCGAAATACTGAACGTTAAGAGTCCTTTCACTCTACTGTGGGAGTAAACCAAAGTATAGGGTGGTAAGAAAGTCTTGAACGACTTTGCTTGAAAGATTCAGAACTTCCGACTTCTGAATTGTATCCATAACCTAACATGTGGTAGTTGTTAGTCATTCACTAAGCACCATTACCATGGGTATAAATAACCAAACCCTCTTCTTTAAGTTCAGATACGATGTCATTTCCACAGGAGCCAATTTGAGACCTCATCTTTAACGGACGGTGGCACAGTACTGGAACGAAGGAAAGAATTCGCAACATCAGCGTTGTATTCGCAGAAAACACCAAAACCCTCAGCATCGCGAAGCTCTGGTTATCTCGCTTTATAACTTGAGGCTTTTGCTTCGAAGACAAGCCTTGGTTGGGACAGGCTCCTCTGGTAGAAAATTCTGCCTGTCTCGAAGCTGTCGCAGCGGATCCGGAAGAGAGCCCTCGCACTCTTGCAAGGGGACTATAACACAGTCATACTACGGTTACCAGTTGGCTCCATTCCTTCGTTACAGAGAAACGCCGAGTGGACTCGGGCCTCCAGACTAACAGCACGTGGTTTGCCCGGGCATTCACTGGTCAGTCACCCCTTCTCCGCTCGTTTGGAAACAACTTTGAGAACGCATAGGTAGGTAATGTGAGAGGTGGGAAACCTTGTTCCTTCAAATCATGCAGTGTTGTCCTGCTGCCCTTAGCAGAAGCGCTTTTACGGAGGCAAAACCGGAAGTACATGTTAAGAAGGTTCTCCAATGCTGCTTCTTACACAGGACGGGAATGATGTACAAGATGATGATTTTGAAAGAGGACATGGTCTTTGCTGTTGTTATAACAATTCCTTAGCTGAGAAAAGAGGCACTAAAATCAATGATGTCATACGGGCAGTCAGCGAGTTATTTGGCTTCCAGCCTGCTCAGTTCTGCATGTAAAAGATGGCTGGCCTGCCTATCAGGGACATCATGGCTCTGACTAACAATGGTGATAAAACCGTGGAGTAAAATGCACTGTGCACTGAACAAGAAAACCAAGACGGCTCAAGACTTTCTTACCACCCTATATATCAGCAAAAGGGGATGGGCGTATTTCCTGAGCTGACGTTGGTGAAAAACCATTTAGTATTTAGCTCACGAGATGGTATCCGCCCATAAATTTGAAAACAGATGTTTGATTCGTGACCAGCGTCACCCACAATCTTAACATTCGGAATTAAACGAAAAAATAATTTGACAGTGGTCACATCAGTAGTCATGGAGGCACTAGTGTAAATTTTATACCTCACTTTTTTTGATAGAAATAGTCCTATAGGGGGTAATCGGCTATGGGAATGACAAATCTGATACTCGTTTAGTGCGTAAATACTTAATAAACCCACGATGTTGAGGCGTAATCGTGAAAAGCCCATGCGAAATATTTCACAGCGGCAAAAGACGCAGGTTTCGACTCTCTTAGTCATCATCATCATCTCCTTAGCGTTTAGTCCCGCACCGTCGCGGGGTCCGCTGTCCTCGTCAATAATCGCCACTTGCATCTATCCTGGGCGTCCTGGAGCGTTGCCCCAACTTCCTTGAGGTCGTTCTTAATTACGTCGCTCCACTTTTTCTTGGGCGCTCCTCGTGGTCGCTTTCCGGGAACTTCAAACTCCAGTGCTTTTCGTACTGGGTGGTCATCAGGCCTTCTCATCACGTGTCCGAACCACCTGAGCCTCTGCTCACGCATCTTAAAATGCACTGGAGCTGTCCTCATAACCTCTCTGACGTCCTCATTCCGAACCCTATCCAGTCGTGTCCATCCGCATGTCCACCTGAGCATCCTCATTTCCGCAGAGTGCATGCGTTTTTCGTGGGCCTTAGTTACGGGCCAGCACTCACTGCCGTAGATCAGCGCCGGTCTTACAACTGCCCGGTACACCTTTCCTTTGAGGACCCTTGAGCACCTCTTGTCACAGAGGATTCCAGTAGATTCTCTCCACTTCGCCCAGGCTGCGTTTATCCTTTCCTTCACTGCCTGATCCAGGGTGCCGTCGTTCGTCAATTCGGTCCCGAGGTATCGAAAGTGGTTTACCCTCTCTATGACTTCCTGGTAACAGTCGACCATTGGTTCCGAACCTTCTTCCGAGCTGATGAACTTGGTTTTCTTCACGTTCAGCCAAAGACCATTTTTGGCCAATGTTTTCTGCCACTCTTGAACCTTTCCCTGTAGTTCGTCCTTCGTATCCGCTATCATCCGTTTCGACTCTCTTAGTGACACAGACTATTTCGGTTCTCTCTGACACCGTTCCTGATTTTGCCGTCTTCTAGTCCGAGTTTAGCTCGCTACGACCAATCGGAGCCTAAGCCCCGCCTTGGAGATCAATTGTTGAATTTATTTAACGAGTTACCATTGTTAGAGGTCTACCGTATAAGGCTTGCTGGGTAATGCACTCATCGATTCAGATCTCCCCTTTTCGACCTTCACTGCATGCACGAGTGGCGGCGAAATAGTATGCGAAGAGAATCGGAGCCTGCGCCTTTCGCCGCCGCTCACTAGTTCGCAGGGCATTTTGGCGATTAGAGCTCAACATAGCGGGCTTATTAGGCAATTACGCAGTAAACGAGTGTCAGGTTCGTTCTTCCCATAGCCGATTACCCTGTATAGGCCTATTTTTAACGAAAAAAGTGAGGTAAAGGATTGACACTAGCGCCGGCAGGGATTTTGCTGGCACAGCGCTGCAGTAGTGCTGCCGCTACTTTACTGCTGCCGCAGTAAAGTGTGAAGGACCTCCAAGATGTGTTTCTCATGCCTACTACAACGCTGCACTGTAAATCACCGAAAATGGCATGGGCGTCACTATATCACCTGAGTCGAATTTGCAGTCGGATCTATGTTTAATTCTATTTTTCGTAACATCTATGAAGTATAGAAAGATCCAGCTGTGCAATTCAGACCGATGCGTGGAATTCCAACATGGAGCAAAGAGTGGGAAATCCTTTCAGGGAAGGACAGCAATTCAATTTTAAAATCCGGTTTGTTTTCATATTTCAACTTAATTCCGCGAATACTCTACCATTTTCTAGTAACGTGCCGCCGCATTCGTGTTCAATTCAGGATCATAAAGGCGTAGTGAATGCGTACTTGACCTGTACAATGACTTGCGGGGCCGTCCGCGTACAAAGTCAGTGTATTTACCTTCCCAGACGAGTCTGGTACCGATTTACCCGACCCACGGAGGGATGGAAGGCTTGGTTAAGCCGTGCTGGGATCGATCACTCGACCGTTCGGGTGCCAATGGCGCCTCTTACCACTACAGCACGTGGGCCTTATTAAGATGAATAAGGTTGGGAGATGCAACTGATATTGGTGATCGGATCTCCAATTCGTTTCGCGCTACGGAGTAATTACGTGGAAACGAAGGAAGGTCTCAAATTTTGTATAATGCGAGTAGATGCTGCTCAGAAGTCACTCCATCAAAACCACATCCAACGAGACAATTCTTGAGAAACTAGTGAAAAAACTCAATCGAAACTTCGCAGCGAAGAGTTTTTTTTAACAGATCCTAAGGTTTCCCCACTGGAGTTAGGCGAATACACCACTATTTATAGCTGCAATGTACAAAACGTATCTACACCGCTATAATATATTCGAGTATACGATGCGTATGTGTGTGTGCATCACACATCAGCCTGCAATGTGGTGCAGATGCGAGTAAATCTTATGCCATTGAAATAAAAATAAATGGAATAAAAATAAATAGCGAAATATGGTGATGAAATATTCAATATATTCCAAGAAAAAAGACCAACATCGCGCTGCAGGAGGAAGATAGAACGAGATGCATGCTCCAGCTACGTGCATTTATTCTAAATGTTACAGTGACGTGTAATTGTTTTTTTTTCAATTCAATTCTTTATCCACTTTAACGATCAGGTATGTATGCCATGATATGAGAGTGATAAAAACGTACGGAATATAATGGACGAGGGAGAACAGGAACAACAACCAAAAAAAGAAACGATATGAAAATTTCGTGAAATTTTAGAAACAGGAGAACGTGGGGGAAAAGGAAGAACAGGGGATGTGCTGCTTGGGGAGAAGGAAAAAGGAGATGTTGCTGTGCCCGAGGCGGGAGGCGGAGGAGATGAGGACGGAATAAAAAGAAAAAACGCCGGTCATAAGAAGTGAGAGAAAAAAAAAGTGAGCAGGACACAGCAAGGGGGGGGTCGAAGATACAAGTAAGACGGAAGTAACTTAACCCAGCACTTTAGTCGAATATAATGTGCCTTCCTGAAAGGCAAAATCAAGACAAGTGACCAGACGCAATTAAAGCATGGGCCTAGGATACTACTGCATGAGGTGCCCGAGGGAAGAATAACTACGGCCGAGAAACAAGGCCATCAGAGGGAAGAGGAAAGGTGGGGGGCAGCCCCACATGGAGGTCATAGGCCGGAGGCTTCCAATATATTGCGACTGAGTATCAATAGCGGTGTTTATGAGGATCGCGCAGGAAGACTGAATTGAGGAAACGGGTGTGGGCTGAGTAGCTCCCACCTCACGTCGTATCTGGACTCCACAGAGGACGAAGAAAAATAGCTAGGAAGGAAAACGGAAAAAAAGAAGACCAAAGCAGCACGGATGATGCTGAGGAGGAGCAACAGGTTAAGACACACAGAGCATTCAGGAAAAGAAAAAAATACCTGAAAACATTCGGAGTAGCTACGACAGGCGATAGAAGCGAACTATTGAACAAAGAAAAACCATAACGCATAACGCTAACATCGTATAAGGAGACATGAACATTGTATTTGGATGAAAAGAAATGGAACGAACGGAACGAGGCTTCAACGAAGCAAGGGGGGAGCGGATAATAACACTATAGCCTATAAGGCCATAGTAGGAAGCAGGTCATCTGAGTGGAGTCAGCTTGGTGAAAGCACAGTTCCATAGTGGCTATGTCCACGGGCCTCAATCCGAATGATAGATGGTCGTCTATATAGGCAGTCAACGGAAGTAGCTGCGCGGTAAGTGCAAGACGGTGAGTCAGTGCGTGTTCTCCTGAAGATGGCTGACAAGATGGATCTGGAAAGTACAGCATCGCTTCCACCTGAAGATGTTGGAGTCCAGTTTATTCCATCTTGTCACCGCTCTGACAAGGAAGGACCCCGCGAAGGAGGCCGTGGAGGGCCTTTCTGGCTTGATCCGAAACGGATGTCCCCTTGTGACTTCAGCAAGCAAGGGCTTTTCGAAGATATCAAACAGCCCTAAATAGGAGCGACCGGTGGCTAGCTTGTACATCATTAAGAAATCAGCTAAGGTCCTTCTTAATTCTAAGGTGTTCTCGCCAAGAAGTTTGAGTCGCTCCTCGTAGGGCAGTCTGACAAGGCCTTTGCGCCGAAAACATCGATAAGAGAAACTCTTTTGGACTTGCTCAATTGTATCGATCAAAGATTTCTTATAAGGAGACCATAGTTGACTACAATATTCAAGCTGCGGCCTAACGTAAGTGGTAAACAGCTTGAACAGTAGCTTAGGGTCTCTGGATTTGAAAGCTCGGAGTATGTAGTTGGCTTGAGCAGTTGCATTCAACGCTATGTCTTTAATATAGTCGTCGTACTCTAATTTATCATTGTAGGTCACTCCAAGATCCCGGATCTTAGTAGAACGAGTAATTGGTCTACCATTCAAAGTGAAATTGAATTCGGGGTGATTTTTCCCCAAACAAACTACAAGAGTTTTTTCGAGGGATATGTCAAGATCCCACGCTAGCGACCATCTGCTCAAAGCCTCAAGCCCTAACTGGAGCCGACTGCAGTCATTAACCGAGAAGATCTTTGCATCGTCTGCATACAGTGAGCAGAAACAACCTGATGGCAACGCTTCTGGGAGATCATTGATAAACATCAGGAACATTAGGGGACCTATACAGGTACCTTGTGGTACCCCACTTACAGTGTGGTAAACACGAGATCGTGATTCGTTCACCACAACGCTCTGCGTCCTATTCGTGAGGAAGGATCGAAGGAATCGGAGTAGACATCCGCCAATGCCAAACGCTTTCACTTTCGTTAGAAGGAGGGGAATCGAGATAGAATCGAAAGCCTTTTTATAATCTATGAAACAAACGGATACAAAGTTACCTCTATCAATCTCTCTATGCCATAAGGGGACAGTTGATAGGAGGGCTGTTGTTCAGTACTATCGGACTTCTATTAGTTGTGCAGTGATGCATGTGTGTAATGTATGTACAGGGTGTCCCAAAAAAATGTTTGAACCGTTTGAAATGCCATAACTTTGGCGAAAAAGAACCGATCAAAACGAGTCATAGCTTGGATGAAAGCTAAGAAAAAAGAAAATCTCCTGGTGTTTGGTGAGGATTGCGCCATGTACTCCACCGAGGCCTCAGATTTTGGACCTGATTGATAGTGCATGGGTTATATGCTTACTCTATTTTGGTTGTAAACATGTGATATTGCTGCTATGATTTAGTTTCCTCTGAGGCAATGAACAGATCGATTTGCCGCTGCTTTTGGTTAAGCATAGAACAACTTCAATATCGATCAATAATTGTAACAACTGTTTGAGAAGCTAAAACTCTTCCAACGGTGATGCAATCATGAGAAAAGAATTTAGAGGAATGTAAAATGTGTGAACCATGAAGATTGCGCCATGCACCTCTCCGAATCGTCGGATTCTAGTCTTGACTGAAAGTGCATGGATTATATGCCTGCAGGAAAATGGCCATTAATTTTGAAAAAATCATTGTCGTATTGTGCAAGTGGATCTTAAAGTGCATGTTAAACTTGTTATGAGGTGAGGTTTTTATGTTTACTGCATTAAGAGATACGCGTGTCAGCGGTATCACCTGTTGGCGACCAGAGCAGAACAAGCATGGCATCCGTGGAGTTTCAATCAGGTCTAAAATCCGACGATTCGGACATGTGCATGGCGCAATCTTTATGGTGTTTTACATCTCCCTGAATTCTTCTCTCATGATTGCATCACTGTTCGAAGAGTTTTAGCTTTTCAAACAGTAGTTCCAATTATTGATCGATATTGATGTTGTTCCAGGCTAAACCAAAAGCTGCGCATGTGGATATGATTACTGCCTCAGAAGTAACTCATAGCAGCGACATCAGTTGTTTACGACCAAAGTAGAGCAAGCATATAATCCGTGCAATATCAATCAGGTCCAAAATCCAAGGTCCGGTGGAGTACATGGCGCAATCCTCACCAAACACTTACCAGGGGATTTTATTTTTTCTTAGCTTTCATCCGAGCTATGACTCGTTTCGATTGGTTTATTTTCGCCAAAGTTAGGGCATTTCAAACAAGGAGTACATTTTTTTGGGACACCCTGTATATACAGTGCCGGCCAAAAAGGTATTCGTTTTCACTTTTTTGGATGTAACTCTTTAGGGACTGAAATTAATTCAGAGTGGATGGCAAGGGTATACATATGCTAGTTTCGTTTCGATGAAAGCCTGAAATTTCGTGAATATTTCTATCAGTAAAGTAAAATGTGCACTTTTAGAAAAGCGGCCTCATTGAAAATAAATTTTTATACTCTAGAACAAGTAATGTCTTTGCAACCGCTTGTATGCCTTTTGATAGAAGAAAATTTTTGCTACAAAATGCTTCATTGGCGTTATCTGTTACTCTTGGCTTTTAATATTTTTTTAGGTGGTTCACTGGGGGGCGTGTCTAAGAGGTGTGAATAACCTTTGGATGCAACTCGTGCTTTGCATACAGAGCCTTTCACAGATTCTTCTATGCCGTTCTGAAAAGAATAAAAGGGGCTATCGAAACGAAAAACAATCTCTCATGAAGCTCAGTTTGTAGAATTTTATTCAAGAAAAACATCAAATTAGAAGCATCATTTTGGTCCTTTTACAATTTCTTCTGCTTAGGAGATTTTCCAAAACCTCAAACAACCTTCGTAAGAAGAAACCTCGCTCTACACGAAGGTGTTTTCAAAAATTCCCATATATTGGTTTTTGTCCGTTTACAAGCAATTATTGTGAGAACATCCTTGGCCACCGATTTCCGCGCGCGATGACTGCACGAGCCTCCAACGTCGCACGCGGCGCGCAGTCACCGCGCGCGGGAATCGGTGGTCACGGACGTGCTCATTTTAATTGCTTAAAAACGGGCAGAAACCGAGACGTGGGAAATTTTCAAAAATACCTTCGTGTAGAGCGAGGTTTCTTCTTACGAACGATTTTTGAGGTTTTGGAAAATCTCCTAAGCAGAAGAAATTGTAAAAGGGCTAAAATGATGCTCCTAATTTGATGTTTTCTTGAATAAAACTCTAGACACTGAGCATCATGAGAGATTGAAGGCAGTGTTCGATAACTCCTTTTATTCTCTTCAGAAAGGCATAGAAGAATTTGGGAAATGCTCTGTATACAAATTGTATAATTGTAATTGATTGTGAAATTGTCATTTTAAACACCTATTGGACACGCCCTCATTGAACCACCTAAAAAAGATTAAAAGACAAGAGTAGCACAAAACGCCAATGAAGCATTTTGTAACAGAAATCTTCTTCCATCAAAGGGCATATGAGCGGTTGCAAAAACATTACTTGTTCTAGAGTAGAAAAAATTAATTTTTTATGAGGTCGCTTTTCTAGAAGTGAGCATTTTACTTTACTGATAGAGAAATTCACGAAATTTCAGGCCTTCATCGAAACGAATTTAGCATATGTATACCCTTGCCACACTGCCTTAACTGTAAAAAAATCAATTCAAAAGCTTCAGTCCCTAATGAGTTACATCCAAAAAAAAGAAAACGAATACCTTTTTGGCCGGCACAACATCTATTTATTGTACTTAACACTATTGTACTTAATGTACCGCTGTACACTATTGTACTTAATGTACCGCTGTACGCTATTGTACTTAACACGTTGGCGTCGAGGCGATTTTCGCGCGTCTGTCCCGTGGGACCAGAGATTTTCGCGCATACGCGTGCTGCCACCACGTGTAGAGTAAGCTGAAAAAAAACGAAAGAAAAATAGTAACATGATACGTAGTTGTCCAATACGTTATTTAAATTTTATCTATTTCCCGCCTAGCGCAATCTTACGTAAATTGCGGGAGATCAAGGCACCAATGGATGACTAGTAACAAAATAGTTATCTCGTAGACAATTTTATCGCGATGAGGAGCGGATGCACCAAATTTTGCGGTTTACATTGTTTTCAGACTGTACATCCATGCTGATTCTTTGTAATATAGACTCTATATGAAATATAAGTCTAAACTACACGAAGTTGTTTTCAGTTTTGCTCCCCTTTCCCAAAAAATATCCCGTTATTTGCATTATTTTGGGTGAACGGTAGTCCATTTACTAGAATAGAATGAAAATAGATTGTGTTGTCACAAGAAGCTTGATAAATTTCTATTTGTTAGAAAAAACATTGTTTTGTAATATGAAATATAAGTCTAAACTACACGAAACTGTTTTTTGCTCCCCTTTCCCAAAAAATATCCCGTTATTTGCATTATTTTGGGTGAACGGTAGTCCATTTACTAGAATAGAATAAAAATAGATTGTGTTGTCACAAGAAGCTTGATAAATTTCTATTTGTTAGAAAAAACATTGGTTTGTAACAAGAAGCTTGATATTCATACAAATTTCTTTGTCTTGTTTTCAAACAATTCCTCTAACTGATCCACCTCATGACTCTCGACATTTTTAAATGAACGGTCGAATCTCAGTGTAATCAGATCACTGAGAACATAATACGGCATGTTCTGCGGAAACGCATTAGCAGATGAAAACAACTAACCTGGATTAGCGGATAAAATAGGCGTTCAGCAGAAAAACTTGAGCAACGGTGATGAACAGGAAGCTAGAGGGAAAGTCCCTTCAAAAGCACTGAAAAATGAAATTTGGATGAAATGAAGCGAGGAATGATGCCATCAAATAACATGAAACAATGAAAACATTGAAACCGAACTATCGAAAAATGAAAACTATGCGAAAAGTCGAATCTCAGTCTAATTAGATCACTGAGAACATAATACGGCATGCTCAGCGGAAACGCATTAGCAGACGAAGACAACTAACCTGGATTAGCAGACAAAATAGGCGTTCAGCAGAAAAACTTGAGCAAAAAATCTCTCAGAAGCCCTGAAAAAGGAAACAGTGAAAACATTGAAAGAAAAAGGAAAACCATGCGAAAAGAATCTCAGTGTAATTAGATCAATGAGAACATAATATGGCGTGCTCTGCAGAAACGCATTAGCAGATGAAAACAACTAACCTGGATTAGCAGGCAAAATAGGCGTTCAGCAGAAAAACTTAAGCAAAAAAATCCCTCAGAAGCCCTGAAAAAGAAAACAGTGAAAACATTGAAACCAAACTACCGAGAAAGGAAAACTATGCGAAAATAGCCATCAAATAACATGAAACAATGAAAACATTGAAACCAAACTATCGAAAAATGAAAACTATGTGAAAATAAAACGATTAAAGGACAAAAGGTCACGATTGAAAGAAAAAAGGTCTTCAGTAAGGCGTTGCGAAACAGCGCTCAGTGCAAGGCAGCGAAACTCACGGGAGTCAGGAGATCGCGGCGGGACCCACAGGGTGTAACAAACAAACAAACATACATACAAAGGCTGGGTCTCGCTTATTATATAGTAGGATCTCGCTTATTATATAGTAGGATAGGATGATGGTAGAAGGGTGTACTCAGTCCCTGTGACAAGGTTTGTGCAAAATCGATGGCCCTCGCTGGAACACCCAAGTAGCAAAAGGGGCGGTCAGCAACCACCGCGTGAAAAACGGGTACCGCACTACATCTCGTTCGAAACACCTCTGTTACGGGTAGTCGGCTATGGGAAGAACGAATCTGATATTCGTTTAGTGCGAAAATGCTTAATAAGCTCGCTATGTTGAACTGTAATCGCCAAAATACCCGCGAAATAGTGCGCGGCGGGAGGAGACGCAGGTTCCGACTCTACTCAAGAAACACACTATTTCGCCTCTCTCTGGTCCCGTTGCTGATTTAGCCGTCCGCCAGTCCGCGTTTAGCTCGCTTCTACTGATCGGGGAGTTTCCATTGGCATACCACTATTTTACTTCTTCATTTATTCAGAGAACTTGCAAAGGATAACGAGAACAACAGCAGTGATACAAAACTAAACGGTACATGTGCAGTTGAACTCCAAGGCGGCGCTTAGGTCCCTCTCGCCGCACACTATTTCGCAGGGTTTTTGGCGCTTGTGTGATATCCGGGTCTTCCATCGGATTAAAGAGGAATTATGGACTTTGATATAAGATTCGAAAGTGCGGTAGCGGCCGAGGAAGACTCGGGTCAACGCTTCTGTGAATACAGGAAAGAGATTAAAGACGATTTATCTGGATATATTAACATACATACATGAATGAGAGACAGAAGGAGTATATGGATAACACACATCAACGGTTACCCCCCAGAGAAAAGAGGAAGAGAAGACACCCGCCCATGGAGAAAAAGGAGAAGAAGAAGGTCAGGACTCCAGCCCGGGTCCCAGCGCACACTGGCTCTTCCCAGTGCCCTTTTATACGGCCTGAGGCGAAAGACCAGTGGTGTTAATTATGTGCGAATCAGGCTGGCGAGCTAGGCTCGACGAGCCACATTCCCATGGAGGATTCGTATAGTTGGAGGCTTAACGAGCTACATTCCCATGGAGGATTCGTATAGTTGGACCATGGGATGCAGCTGATTACGGGTCCCTTCTGCGCGTCTCATTACTACATGGCCTGATTGGACCACGCATTCTAATGAGGTTCAGCCCGACTGGCGCCGTCGTATAGTTGGAATTCCTAATCCCCAACTACCGTACCCCTTCTATACTACCAATCCTATATATCCTGACATCCCCGGCCGGCAAAAAGTTTCGGTCCCCGAAACTAAATGGTCAACCTCGGCGGGGTCGGTTATTATAGGAGAGAACGGGAAATGATGGCGACGTTGGTGTCGGAGTGAATTCGGCGGTGTTAGACGGGCTTGCACACGGCGTTGAATTCTCGGCGTCGAAGCTGAGGGTGTTGGTTCGGTAGATGGAGTTGTGGTTGAAGATGTTGAATGGTTCTATAAGCAAAGATTAGATCTGGTCTTGCAGTAGGAGAGCACCGAAAACGGTGGTCATTTAATTTTGTGCAATATCAAAAATATTAGATCAACTTGATGAGAAGGTGGTAAAGTTGTTGCAATGAGAAATGTTCGAATGTTACGTAGGGGAATATAGAGTAAAATGTTCATTGAAAATGGAAGAAGAAGAAATGATCGGCATACTTGCTAAAAATGGCCGAATAAGATGTCTTGATAATTTTTTAGTTATTAGACAGGGTAAGCGTTTGATGTGGGATCTGGATAGTGTTGAAATTAATATTTGCAAAAGGTGCGGTTGTTGTTTGCAGACAGACTTTTGCGGTTGGAATGTGACACATTAAGGTAGTGTTGTTGGTATTATTGCGAAGAACTTATTACCTATTGCTTAGTTGAGGTAGGGTTTGGTATAGCTTCTGATCAGTGACAGTTTTCTTACCATTGAGCGCGAAGATATTACGTAAAGAACGTAATATAATAAGTACGTAATGAAGAACGTGATAATCGTAATTCTCTCCAAGTGCCATCTTACTCAGTTCTCAAAAGACAGAATAGTTGAAGCACTGTCGTTGAAACAACAGACGTTTGCATTGATTTGAGTAGCTCATAAGTAATGATGAGCAAGTATCGAACACGACTGTTATTATGGAGCTTTTTTTTTTGAAGCCGTAGGTATGATTTCGTCTTAGATGTATGCTAATGTTGAATTTCCGTTTACCTTTTGCACGCTGTGGAGTTACATTACACATGCGAATGGAATGCATGAGCTCCGAGCAGGTCTAAAGAAACACATTTCTGGATAGGCAAGCCATCGCAGGCACAAGGTACAGGACCGGTGATCAGACGTTCGACAACTCCGTTCCTCGCCCATGTGAGGGTTTGGAAACATGACTGGAGGGCCGGAACAAAGTCTGGATCTGGTGCTGAATTCCTTGTCGTCGATGTGACTACCAGAGCTAGCGTTATGCTTAAGAGTTGTTCGGAGCGTTTGATGGAATTTAGATGTAATAGTACTCGACATAGGCACATGATAAGCGGAAAAAATGGAGGTTACAACAGTTTTTGAGTGATGAAATCATACCTGTCGTGCCTTTAGAGAAGGGAAAGCGATACAGTCGTTTCCGGTTACTTTGCGAATCTGTACTTATTGTAAATTTTTAGTTACAGCACGTTTTTAACGAAACTTCTATTAATGTGATTCTGGTAAAATGGCATCATGTTGAGTAAACGTGTGTGTGGCACGTATGTGAGAAATACTGTTTCTTACATTGCGCATTGCACTCGATCTTTCAGTTACTGTCACTGTTCAGTAGTTCGGAGTTACATTGTGTTCAGCAAAAGAATGTTTGATTAAGGGTAATGTTGAACATGGGAAGATTTAAACCATTGTTACGAATATACGTGGGTAATTGCTTCAAAATACTGTTGAGTGGGTTTGTTTGGTATTACGTATGATATTTAAAGCGAAAAGGGGTGCTTATATGTATGTGGTAAGAAAAATTGTTTCCTAACTGCTGTTTTAGGGATGTCTGCAAATCAACAACCATTGACCATGTAGCATTTGTTTAGTCTAAAGGGAAATGAGTTTGTGGAGCTTTGGGTCAGACGTACGTAGTATAAGTGGTTTAGAAAATTACCATTTTGGTGCTACGGGGTGATCATGCTCTGTACACGATGTGTAGAAGGAGCGTTACAGAAATGTTAGAAGTGGAATATGAGGTGAAAGTTGAATTTGTCGTTATGCTTTCTGAGGGAATTCAGAGTTGTTAAAGAATAGTTGCCGAAAGCAGCAGCTATAAGACATGGAGACATTAAGATAGAAAGTACTATAAATGTGAAGAAATGTTGTTTGCTTTTGGCCAACTATGAAAGTTTTCTACGAAAAGGGAGTTAGTAATTGCGTGAAGTAGGTGCATGATCTTTTCTTTCGAGAGGGGTGCGAGAGGGTCAATGAAAGTGTGATTTTTTTGAAAGTTTGTTTTTTTTGAGGAATACGAAATGGGTTTGTGGTAGCGAGGGATATGAGAGCTTTATCTCGAGCAGAAGTCGCTGCGCGAAATAGAAACTAAAGCGGATGAGGGCAAGGCAGTTTTAAAATTGCGTTTTAGTCGTTGGTAAAGTGATGAAATGCTAGCAGTTAATTGCATTGCTTGTTTTGTTTAATTCGGTTGGAAGAGACTGTTAGGGATTTAGGAAAAAGTTTGTAATGAATAGAAAATGCCGAAAAATTTATCCTGTTGGGAGGTGTCAGAGAACGATGAGAATTAAAATAAATATTTTCTGTGAGAGCTGGAAGTTATGAATTTTCTTTATGTGAATTTAGTTTAGGTACCGAAATAGAAGCACGTTCTCTTAATGTGCCTTTTTCGGATTGTGTGAAGAGTTTGATTTTTGTCTCCTATTTTGTGTGTATTTAGAATGATTAGGGTAGAATTGTGGAGGGTTGACATAGGAGTTAGTATACCAAAGGTTTGGGTTTTTATAATTGTTCGGCCAAAAGTTCGGAGGATTAGTATGGAGAAAACATGGCGAATGTGTTTTAGTATGAAAATTAGGAAAGAGTGGTCTACGCATTGGGTAGTAAGCAGGGAAAGAGTTAAAATTTGGGTGAGGTTGTTGAGATTGTATGTGTGTTCTTTTCTGGCGGTGTAAAGAGTGAAAGTTTTTCCTACGGGTAATACGTGGTTTGAATGTTTTATTGTGAGATGATCTAGTTTGGGTGTTTTTAGATTTTTCGAGATTTGTAATCCTTATGTCATGAGTTATAAGCAAATCAGAGAATTTATTAATGAGAGTGTCGATATTAGACTGTTTTGTGGTTTGTGCTGTCATTTTGCAAAATTATATTTGAAAAAAAATTTTTTGAAGGAAATGTGCACTGTACGTTCTTTTAGTGTTTTTAGATTAATGAATAGAAGAGTGATTGAGGAAAGATTTTCCGAGGTTTTGTGTAGAATATAGTGTAAAGTGAAAGGTAAACGTCACGCTAGATTTCGTCGATCCTTGGTGATGTAGGAATAGGTTCCGGAGCTGACGTTGTGTAGAATCGTATTTAGAAATAGGTAGTCCTGGTGAGGTTGTTGTGGTGGTACTGTGTACCTCTGAAAGGTTGTCTCGCGAAAAGGAAAAGGATTTGCTTTTGTTTGTCGACTGAACGGAAGAATGGTCTTACGGTGTACTTAGCAAATTTTTTGTAGTATTTTTGATTGTGAAGTTAGAAAAGTGATTTAAACAATGCAGAAGTATTAGTGCAAAACAAAAGAACGTATCCTATCTACGAAGTTTGCCCAGGTTTGGGAGGATTTGTTGTTATGAATATTGGTGGAGGTACGTTGAATTTTTGGTTTTCAACGGGCGTGGCTGTGGGACTGGAGGGTTTGCGTTCTTTGATTGTAGAGATTGGGTTTAGAAAGAATTTATTAGAAGAAAAACAAATGCACGAGAGGAGGAAGGACTGTGAAATGGGCTGGGTTTTGTGAATTTGGGGATTTTCAGACAACGAGTGATGAGCTCTCGTTGTCTAGTAGATCGAGGGTATTGATCTCTTTTTCACCAAGCACGGGAAAATATTTGGCCTCTGAAAGTTGGAAAAAGAAGGAAAAAACTAATAGATAGTCCCTGAAAGAAGATCAAAATTTAATTGTAAGTTCACGTTTGACGTCGTCGCCTGATAGTGAATAGTTTCCTGATGATGAAGTTGAGTGATTTTATAGGAATATGACGTATTGTTGAGTCTATACTGTTTGGTATAGAGTATCTGAAAGGTGATTTACCGCAATTCTTTACACACGTTGTTTGGAGATTGACGAGAAGGGATGGGAAGGGGTGGTGTCCACAAAGACGGTCGCTTTTGTCATTTCGTGCGCATAAATTATTACTTCGACCGCCGCAAGGTGAAGTAACCCGGGCCCGGGGTTTATCAGCTGCTTATAGGGTCTTAGTGGTGGGTTGGTCACTTTCGTGGTGCCCACGTCACACTAGGGCATGCGTTGGTCAATCTCATGGCAGAAGTCTTGGCGGCTCGAGGGCGAACTGTGGGTATAGAAGCGCGCACAGTCGGTCGATGCAAATGAGTTGGGTGAGCAGAGTGTGACTAGCGCGGGTCAAGCAATCTTACAGTCCGGAGGACAAGACCATCTCCTTTCTGTGAGCGCCGACAAGCAAAAAACTCAAAAAATTTGTTATTGCGATCGGGGTGTATGTGGCACACGGGGCGGGGATGCAAGTTTTCTTAAAGGTGAGAGGCGATTATTCATGGATGTTAGTTCAGGGAAAAGAATAATAATAAAAAAGATTTTGTTTCTTTTTCTTGTTTTCTAATCGCTGCTTTATGAGCTGCGAAGGAATTATCAAAATGTTTCCCAAAAGTGTAAGAATAAAAAAAAATGAAAACAAAGATGTGTACTCTGGAAGAGGAGAAGTGGAAGGGATGTGGGAAATTAAATTCAGATAAGTCCTTGGAGTGAGAAAGAGGAAGGGAGAGAGGTATTGAAACGAATAGATTGTTTTGGAATAGGAGGGAAATGTTGGTTTCAGAAAGTCCGTTGAAGAGATTCCCATATGATGAGTATAAAAAGTAGAGGAGAAAAGATGATCTGGAGGAAAGGAAAGGAGTAGAATAGTGAGGGAGGATCCAGAGAGCTCGGAGCCGGGACCTCCATGTGATAAGTTTGAGAAATGGATGAGAAAAGATTTGAGGAATCCAAACGAGTTCGAGTCCGGGACCTCCATGTGATAAGTTGGAGAAATGGCGGAGAAAAGAATTGAGGAATCCAAACGAGTTCGAGTCCGGGACCTCCATGTGATATCCGGGTCTTCCATCGGATTAAAGAGGAATTATGGACTTTGATATAAGATTCGAAAGTGCGGTAGCGGCCGAGGAAGACTCGGGTCAACGCTTCTGTGAATACAGGAAAGAGATTAAAGACGATTTATCTGGATATATTAACATACATACATGAATGAGAGACAGAAGGAGTATATGGATAACACACATCAACGGTTACCCCCCAGAGAAAAGAGGAAGAGAAGACACCCGCCCATGGAGAAAAAGGAGAAGAAGAAGGTCAGGACTCCAGCCCGGGTCCCAGCGCACACTGGCTCTTCCCAGTGCCCTTTTATACGGCCTGAGGCGAAAGACCAGTGGTGTTAATTATGTGCGAATCAGGCTGGCGAGCTAGGCTCGACGAGCCACATTCCCATGGAGGATTCGTATAGTTGGAGGCTTAACGAGCTACATTCCCATGGAGGATTCGTATAGTTGGACCATGGGATGCAGCTGATTACGGGTCCCTTCTGCGCGTCTCATTACTACATGGCCTGATTGGACCACGCATTCTAACGAGGTTCAGCCCGACTGGCGCCGTCGTATAGTTGGAATTCCTAATCCCCAACTACCGTACCCCTTCTATACTACCAATCCTATATATCCTGACACTTGCAACTCAACCTAGCTGGTTAATTAAGCGTTTCCGTACTCAACGAGTATCATACTCGTTCTTCTCATAGCCGAATACCTCTAGTAGATGTGATTTGAGCGAGATTTAGTGCGGTACATTAAGTACAATAGTGCCATTTATTCTGTTTAATCAGATTTCGCAATGACGTCAAAATGTTAGGCTGAAGTGCTCGTTCGGACAAGAAGTGTGCTCGAGTTAATGTCGAAAAGTGTTTACTACAGGCCTCGACTGAACTCTGCGCTTGTTTCTTTCCTTTCATTTCTTTTCGTCTAGATACTGCGAATTTCCAAATTTGAATGTGAAAGGCGGTGCAACAGAGTGGACGGTAGTGATGATTCAGTTTTCAATTCAGGGTTCGCCAACACGGCTACGTGATTGAAGCAAATGGTAGACAACTGCACAGATATATGCACAAAATGTCGATCAGCGTAATCAGACAGGTCTGGCTTGTTGGAGGCGCCAAAGTTTCCCAAGTCTGCTGGAATGAAAGGTAAACATAATGTGTCGAAAAACCCATCTATGTGCGGAACCCTGTTTTCTAGATGCAATTATGTAAACGGTCGCTGAGAACGGTTCAAAAAGAAGGCAGACAGCGATTGAAGCTCAGATCCGAGAATGATAAATTTTTTCGTTGACTCAGACTGTCATTTCACATCATTGAAAACCAGACTGTATACTTGATGGAGAATCCAAAAACCGAGCGCACGTGAACCGATCATAAAGGATCAAACTCTTACATTATCAGGTAAATAATGCCCTGGAAATTACTTTTCTCTATGTTACTTCCAAGCATTCTGAGTGTCTAACCACATCTTAATTTATATTTCCTTTGCGCAAGGCATGTATGGTAATTTGTTCAGGAGGGTGAACAGCGTTACCCGATCATTAAGTTAGCTCGTGAGCTGCAAAAAATGTAAAGGGCATTCATTTAATGCTTTCGCTGTGAAGTGGGCATAAGTCAGCAGGCTTTCCTCAACACAGGGTGTAATTTTGGTAATTGCCTCGACTGCAGTGAAAGAACATTGAACACTCTGTGAAAGTAACAATCCGTCATCAGTTTTATCACTAAAATGTCATTTACGGTGTATTCTTACTCATTCCGCATAAAGTCATTAGGACCGAAAATGGAAAAGTGACAACCGGAGGAGCCCTCAGGAGGCACTTCTGCTTCTCTCTGTACCACAATTGAACAGTGTACTACTTTAGCAGAAGAAGCGTAAAGGGATGAGAGTTTGATATCAACCATACCTGCGAAATTTCAAACTTTATGTGGAGGTTGAATCTCTCCCTGTTTTGAAGATCGATGAGCCCTAAAAGTTATTGCTTCAATTTATTGCAATTATTGCTATACCAACCATAGACAATACCAAGATTTCTATAACCATGAATAGAACGCAATTGTAAGATTTATTTGTGACAAACAAATTGTACAGTTATAGAAAGCAAAAAGTGATAATACGATTGTGGTGGGAATTGCATAATACTCTACACCCTCAAGGACTATGTGTCCCATGGAAGTTGAATTCACAGGTGAGCGCTGTTGTTGAGCAGTATGGCCAACAAGATCCTACTCGGCCACCGACGCAGCCCAGTCCCGTTCGCTGATCTGAAGTCTCAACACTCACGTAATAAACATACACACAGAAAAAAAACGACATTTTTCATCAAGAAAAATTTTTTCACATTTATTTTTATACTCTAATATTTTATCAACTGCGGCCCTTTAGTTGAACTACACAGTTGAACTGTACATTAAGCCCAACATAACCCGTATAGGTCCTCCACCTCCAGAGGCCGCTCGATGCCAGCGGAATTCTTCTAAAGGAGAAGAATCAGGGTGTCAGATTAATTCCAAGGATGGTTTTATCGTTGGCTTTCCAATTTTCTCCGTTTGTTTTTGAGAATGTGGATTTGTGCATTCTGGGAAAACTGGGTAGTTGATCATCTCTGAACCCAGATCAGATTTCCTACCTGCAAAGAAGTCAACGATGACACCCTAAATGAGGTTACTCTATCAAGTTTCGTCTGCAGTTTATGTGCGATTCCAGTGGGACTGCTGCACTTATCGCGGGAGTTTTTGCCAGCGGAATTCTTCTAAAGAAGAAGTAGTAGGATGTCAGATTAATTCCAAGTATGGTTTTATCGAAACTGGTGCCATGTCGAATCCAACTCACTGCCATCATAAATGATTATGTAAGCAAGCAAAGCAAAAATTTTTCAGATGATCTTAACACCAGCATTTCAGAGCCCAATCCGCATCACTTTAGTTTTTTTCTGGAGACAGGGGAAGCTGCCAAACATTTGACCACTCCATGCGCTTGACCGCATCCTAAAGGCACTGCTGGTCATCTTCCACGATCTCACAGTAAATTTTTAAATCATCTGCATACTGCTCATGATCTCCACTCTTGTACTTTGAAGAAAAGCTGGAAGATCTGCGCAGTACCCGTTAAAAAGAAAAGGTGATAGAACACCTCCTTGAAGAACTCCACTTATTACTGTTTTCATTGAAGACATTGAGTTCCTTCCTGGAAAGTTCTGTTATCCAAGTATTCTTCAAGCCATTTCACCAGAAGCGGATGAGAACCCTTTCTGCTTATTTTGTGCACTAATTTTTTATGGCTCACTCCGTCAAAAGCATTCGCAAAATCAAAAAATATAACATCACAACACTTTTTAACATTTATCAACTTTGTCCAGTCATTTATGCATTCAAGTAAGTTTGTACTGACTTACTTCCCTCTGAAAAATCCGTGTTGACTTTCCGGGATTAGAACATTTGTCTCAAGATGTTGTACTACATGTTTTCTAATTAATTTTTCAAAAACTCTGCAAAAAGCGATGTCACACTGACCGGCCTAAAGTTTTCAGGGTTTTCACTTTTCTCTTTTTTCAAGATTGGGGTTACGAATGAATGTTTCCATTGTCTAGGCACTTCCGAGAACATGATCGACTGATTGTATAAAGCTAATGGTTGAGCAATAACGTGAGCTACCCGTTTTATAAAGAGAAGTGGGATAGCATCCGGTGTAGAGAAGTAGGACATTTTCCACCTGTTTATTGTATCGTATACATCTTTTTCTTGGAACCATGGGACAGTTTCCATAGGGTGCTGGCAGGATATCTCGAAAGGTGGTAGATTACCGTCGTCTACCAGGAAATTCTCTGCAAACTCTTCTGCTAGGAGGTTTGCTCTATCGACATCAGTAACCGCTCTAGTTCCACCCTTCATCAAAACACCTAGGTGGCTGTTTAATTCAAGCTTTTTGTTCAGTAGCTTATAAAATTCTGATTTTTGCATCGACTCAATTACACGTTTTTCCAGCTGGGAATATTTTTCCGTTTCTTGTGAAAACGCTTTCGAGTACGCCCTATATTTTCCCCGTCATGTGGTATGTTTGATTCCCTGGCAGCATTAAATAGACAAGATCGGTGATCAAGCATGTACTGCAGGTAGTGAGGTAAGGAGCCTCTGCCCATAACTATTTTACGTATAGGGATGAACATGTCGATTGCATGAAAAAGGATATCCAGGAACATCTCATACCTTCCACTGACCGAATCTGATCTCTCACACGACTCTCTCCACATACCTGTAGATAAATACTCACAGATTTTCTCGTAATTTCCCTCAGAATAAACCCGTTTACAAAGTGTCAAAGGAGTGGAAAATGTCTCATTTATGCGAAAAGGAATACTGGAATGGTCACTGTTGCCTACTGGTGGTAGAACCCTAACACTCGACGAAGGTAGAATCCTGGGACTGATCCTGAAGTTCTCCATCCTGCCATTCAATACCTGGCATATTAAAATCGCCAACAATTATGGTGGAATTACTATAGGAACACTCCCTAATCACTACCAGAAATTGAAAGAAACGCAAGAATGTTCAAGTTTAAAAATCAGTACCTCATGTGGTCTCTTAAGGCTCGGTTTGGAGCGAATCTTTCAAGTATGTAAACGAAAAGCCAAATGAGAACGGTGCCAGCTGAAATGCAACGAACACGGTTTAGAGCTTGGTTGCCATTTACAGAAGAGAGCACTTACTAATGAAGAAATGCAGCGTATGATGGGTGAAGTGGTAGGAGCACAACGAGAGCTGAAATGCTACTATTCATTGTATTGTAATTCGTTCGGAAAACATCTCTTGTGTGTTAACAAGGAATTATCATTAATAAAATATATTGAATATATGCATGTTAGTAAATGTGCTTTTGCGACACTTGTCTGCTATGTATAATACATGCTCGCAAATTTCCGAAACGATGGGAGAGAGACCCAGGACGTTTTGCCTTAGACTCAAAAAACGTTGAACTCCTTTGGTCTCCTGCAGGTGAATGTTGGACAATTGAAAAGTGAGCCACAAGCATTCCAAGCACGAATCGGAACTTCGTCTATTTAATCGCTCTCTATCAATGTGTCCCCGCGTTACTTACTGAGATCGTACGTGGCGCATGGAATGATCTCGAGCTGGAAAACTTACCATTGTGCGATTTCCCGAATCCTGCATCTTGAGTAAAGGTAGTCGTGGAATGACCTGCAAATGAACTAACGAACTACTGAATGTTACCAATGAGATCGTTTTTCACCTCGACTATCAACACATAGGTTTTTCATACCCTGACGTTATCGTTCCCTAAACCAGTCTCCTAACAGTCACTTCTTCAGTGTGCCTGAATTTATGACACAGCTTTACTGAGATGATCGCGCATTCTAGAGGGTGATGCTCGTAACGATGGTTACAACCACCGCAAAACATGAAGAGTTATTTTCAATCCTGCAATGACTTATGTCTACAAACGTCTAGAGCATCACCAAATTAAAATCGAGGCTTCTCAGAAAATTTTAATAATTGCGACTGCAGCTGACCAGACTGTGGCTATAAGGCACCTGTAGTGATTCTTGAGAACAACTTTATTTCCAAGAATGAACCTCACTCAATGAGGCCGTTTATATACAATGCTTCTGATATGTTGTCTTATCATTCAGATGAATGTTGATTTATCGTTCAGATAAATTCCGGGCAGGGAACGGTATGGAGTACGTCGCAGATTAGCTGGTAGATTCGCTCTGGATATGGTGTTGTTCATGGCATTTGATAGGAGGGCTTGTTCTTCATTGCGCTGAGACTTGCCACTGTGAGCTGTAATGGTTGTAGTGTCTTTCAGATCTGAAACATAAGGATTTGTCGTTGATTTCGAGATAGTTTGATCAACAATTTCGAATGGACATATGAGATTGATTGGTCGAGTGATGGTTCTCTTTGACGGCAGCTTGACTTGTACGGATCGGGTGTAATTGTCTGAAGAGTCGCATATTTGCCCGATTTTCCATGTGCCTCTTTTTTGATCCTTTTCCTGGATCAGTACGTAGTCGCCACATTTTGGTTGGCCTTTCTGGAAGCTCCTTGGGTGTGGGTGAGATGCTTGATGTCGTTCTCGTAAGCATGTCAGGTATTCATTTGACCATTTATTCCAAAATTTGTTGAGGATGTCGAGTCCAAACTTCCAGTCTTTAATCAGATCGTCTCTTGTCTTGTGTGAAGGTTTCCATTCATCATCATCTTCGAGAAAGCGTGGACTTGCAAGACGAGATGTTGGGCGGGTGAAGTCTATTGGGCGAAGTGGTATATGGTCAACTTCGTCAGTAACGTACGTTAGGGGTCTTGAGTTACAAATTGCTTCCGATTCTTTGGCTAAGGTGATAAGGGTTTCTAGTGAAAGTATTCGACTTCCAATTGCATTCTTGAAGGCTGTCTTGAAAATTCCAATCATCCTCTCATATACTCCACCTTGCCAGGGACTAAATGCAGGAATGTATTTGAACTGAATTTTCTGATTTGCGCAGTAGTCCACTACGTCCTTATCATTCTGTATTTCTACGGGCTCTGTTTCTTGGGCTGTGGAGAACGCCTTGAATGTTGTAGCATTGTCAGAAATTATCAGTTTCGGGCATCCGTTTGTAGCTATGAAACGTCGAAGGGAGTAAAGAAATGTATTTGAGGACATATTTTTGATAACGTCGACGACAATAGCGCGACAAGAGAGACATGTCCAGAGCAGTATCCAGCATTTCTCGACATTTCCGGTGTCACTTCTGTGCTGTACTGGTCCTAGCATGTCCATACCGCAGTTCTCGAATGGATAGTTTGGTTTGTTGACGCGAAAGGATGGATAGATGGGGAAATCTGGCAATTTGTACGGTCTTGGTTTCATCTTCTTGCACACGAAGCAATGTTTGTTGATAATGCGTTTGACTTCTGTTCTTCCTTTCGGTATCCATACAGTTTTGCGAAGTTCAACCAAGGTTTGTTCATTTCCACAGTGAAAGTTTTTTGTGTGGGTATAGAGTACGAAGAGTGATGTGATGTGAGTTTTGCGTGGAAGTAATATGGGATGTGTCGTTTCGTATGGTAGTGCGGCATTGCAAATTCTTGTTTGGACTCTCAATAATTTCTTTTCATCGCATTGGTAGAGCTTGAGCTGGTAGTGCAATTCCTCTGTGGGAGGATTTTCAAGTTGTGCGATCCGGAAAAGTATAATTTCTGCCTTAGAGTTCCAATGAATTGTAGAATTTCCGAAGAGTTTGACTGTGCTTGGAATGACCTTGGTGATGAATTTCAACACATACGTCATCGCGTTAAGAATGCGATTCCATGAGCTGAATCGTTCTACTTCGATTATTGGTTGTAAGGAAGGGGGATTGGGGAGAGATGGCGAAGAGATAAGGTGACATTCGTTTGTAAGGACACATGATTCGTTGAGGTCTGTTTTTGGCCAGGCAGATTCTTCTTTGAGTAAAAAGTCTGGTCCATTCCACCATAGTTTATCAGCCATCAATTGCCCAATCGTACATCCTCTGCTTGCAACATCAGCAGGATTCATTTGTCCAGGTACATGTGAAATTTTAACGTTTTCGGTGTTCTTGTTGATGATGTTTACGCGATTTCTTACGAACACGGGGAGTTCCTTGTTGTTTTTCGTCCAGGCGATTGCTACTTTGCTGTCGCTCCATAAGTAATAATGGACGATAGGCATATTCAGTTGTTTCTTTAGATACTGAATTAGATTGGCTCCGATCAGCAGACCAGACAGCTCAAGTTTGGGAATGGTCATTGAAGGCTTTTTGGGAGCTAGGCGGGATTTTGAGGTCAGTAGTGAGGCGCGAATTCTCTGTTCTCCTTTCAATTCTATGAGATAAGAGACTGCAGAGTATGCTGCTTGGGATGCGTCTACAAATACATGGATCTCGTATTTCGTATCAGGGTCGGATTTTGAAATGATTACTCGGGGGAGCTTGATTGAAGATCTTGTCCACGTTTGGATTATCGAGTTCCATTCCTCAAGAAGTGATCCTGATAGTACTTCATCCCATGCAAGGTCTTGTGTCCACAGCTTTTGGATGAATAGTTTTCCAATCAGAGTGACGGGACTTATCCAACCGTATGGGTCATAAACACTTGCTGCGTGTTGAAGTACTTTTCTTTTCGTCCATGATGCTGATTTGTCCAGTTTATTGTGCGGGAATTTCACTTCTATTTCATCAGTATTGATGTCCCATCTCAATCCGAGTATGCTGTTGCCTTCATCTATATCACAACCTTCTTCCTGCTTGATGAATTGATTCAGTTCTTTGCTGTTGCTGACGTAGTCTCTCAAGTTCATTCCGGCTTCTCTGAATAATTTCTTGGACTCTTTGTAAAATGATCTGCCTTCCTCTTCCGACGACACGCTGTAGAAGACATTGTCGACATACGTGTTTTTCAATATGCTTTGCGACAGAGAATTATTCGAGTTCATAAGGTGGTGATGAATGGTGCCAGCGAGTAGGAATGGAGACGATATGAGCCCAAAGGGAACGCGTCGAAATCTGTATACTGCAACATTTGATTTCGTTGTTCCTTTGTTTGGATCACGAAGCCAGAAGAATCTGGTATAGTCTCGGCTATCCTCGTGTAGTCCTACCATTAAAAATGCCTTCTCGATATCACTGGTGATCAAAATAGGCATCGCTCTTATGCGCAAAAGAATACCTAAGATATCAGGGAGAAGGTTAGGTCCCTTGAAAAGGTTTTCGTTGAGACTTGTATGTTCCTTTCTTTTTGCAGATCCGTCGAATACACATCTGATTTTTGTGTGTTTTCTGGATTCTGTAATCACACCGTGGTGGGCCAAGTAATGGATAGCGTTTCTATTTGTGTTTTCGTCAATCTCCTCGATGATTTTTCTTTGTAGTTGGTCTTGAAATATAGCATGGTATTTCGCCATGTACGTTGGATTCCTTCGAAGTATCTTGACATTCGAAACAAGACGCGAAAACGCTAACTCTCGATTTGTTGGAATGTTGACTGGATATGTTTTGAACGGTAATTTGACGTAGTAGCGTTGTTCTTCTTTGTTGTAAGTAATTGTTCTGTTGAACTCTTGTAGGCACTGGTCTTCTTTTGGGTCGTTTGGATCGTCAACGATTCCCATCGATTCAGTTGTCCAAAATCGTTCGACAAGTTTCTCTAGTTCGGCATGGTTTGCTGGATTTGCTAGAGATGATGGATAGTTAATGATAGCATTATCATTTTGCCGATTATATCGGAATGAGTTGTCAGTGACAACTTTTCCAAGTCTTGTTGTTATGATTCGGTATTGATTCGATTTGTTTGATAAGGTTAAAACGTCGAATTGCTCGCTGTAGACTAGATTCCAGAAATAGTCTAGTCCAATGAGAACTTTCGGAGTCGATTCCTTCATGCAGATCGGATAATCAAGGTCTTGATCATCGAACACCGCGTAATTCATCTTTCTCGTAAGAATCGGGATTGCTTGTACTTGAAGGTACGCTTTAGTATTGTCCACACATTGGATTCCAATACTGTGTGTGGAGGATGAAATAGAAGTTGGGGTTTCATTTGCGAATGTGTACATAGTGATATTTTGTTGACCTTGTGTTTGAAGTTGGAGTTGTTTAGCGAGATCATTCGTAATATATGACTGAGATGCGCCACTGTCAAGTAGAGCTGTAGTCTGAATGCTGATATCACTATTGGCTGGATTAAACAGTGTGATATCAACACACATCAGCAATGACTTCTTTGATTCGTGCGGTTGTTGACCATCATGAGTGAATGAAGGTAGGTACTTGTTTTCTGAAGATAGTGTGTTTTCGTCTCCTTTTGATAAGTGGGAGTCTGCAGCAATGTGAATGGGTGATGGTGAAGGTGTTTGTCTGGATTTGATAGCGATATCAGCGCTCCTCTCAATTTTTGATGGAGAAGCTTGAATGTGCGGTTGTAGTGTTTGATGTGGCTTCCTGTAACATAAGGAAGTGTGGTGCATCTTTGAGCAGTTTGAACATGTTTTCTTTGATAAGCACCTTACGGTGGGGTGCCGATTTGACAGGCAGTTGTAGCAAAGATGCTTTTGTTTGACAACATTGATTCGACTTGATGGAGTTGGGAATGTCTGGCAGTTGAATGAATTATGGTCCGTTTCTGAGCAGAAACTGCATCGCATTTGTTTCGCGAAATGGATATTGGTAGCAGCAAGAGGAGGGGTTGGTTTTGGTGATGCGCTTGCATGAAATTGATAGGAATGGTTGGCACGATCACATTGCGCTTCTCTTTCCATCTCTTGGATTGTGGTTTCTTTCCTGACGATGTCCGTTAAAAGCGTTATGAGCTGAGAAGGGGTGAGATTGTTCTTGTTTGCAGTTTTATCGTAAATGATGCTTCTTACATAACGCGGGAGCTTATTTAGTAATATGGCTCCGATCCCAGCTTCATTTTCGTCACTTCCATGAGAGCATAGCTGCCTTATGAGTGCGTACATATTGTTATATAATGTTATCAGGTTTCTTCCCTCCTGATCACATGCGGGAAGGTTTGCTAGTTTAGACAACAGTAAGTGGCGGGTTGTTACTTTGTCGTCGTAGTGGGTTTTGAGAATGTCTAGCGCAATCCCGTAGTTAGACGATGTGATCGGCAAACCTTCTATGCAGCTTAAGGCTTTTCCTTTAAGACAGGACTTTAAGAGCGAAAGTTTAGTGGCTTCATCAATTCCTGTCTTGTTTCCTATCAGTGTTGAAAAACGTTCTATGAACTCTTGGAACTCCAGGATTGAACCACTAAACGTGGGGAGATCTATCCTGCTTAGTAGTGAAGCATCAACAAAGTCGAAATTGTGACCTGGTCGTCCATGGGAGTTGCATGTGCAGCAGCATCCTTCTTGTTCCGATTGTTCCTTGGATTGTCTTCTTCCTCCTCCGTTCTTGCTCCGCTTTGCCGTGGTCGCCATATTTGTAGTGATTCTTGAGAACAACTTTATTTCCAAGAATGAACCTCACTCAATGAGGCCGTTTATATACAATGCTTCTGATATGTTGTCTTATCATTCAGATGAATGTTGATTTATCGTTCAGATAAAGCACCTTTATAATCAATATTTCTCACAGATTAGATGCCAAAACGGTGCTGTGTTGGTGGGGATATTGGGGGGGGGGGGGGAACAGACAACAGGGGCCGTACGCTCGTCTCTCCCAACTTTTGAGTGGGCGGGGCAAGGAGGAGGAGCCAGCGAGTAAGAGCGCAGGCTGCACGGGCCGACACCAATCATGCGGCATCGCGGGGACAAGTCCCCATTCCCCAGCAATCTTGGGTGAGACGAGCATACGACCCCAGAAGTTTATGCCCTAGAGCGGGCTCAAAGGTGTGCTCTAGGGCAGCCACTTTTTCGAGTTGCTGATAACGTGGAAGGAAATCGAAGAAAACTCCTTTTACGACTTCTGATGCAGGATGTTAAGTAGTTTCTTATTGCGCAGAATGTACACAACAGCAACGTAGCGATGTTGTTTTGTTATTGCGGCTGTACTCAATCGCCTCCTCAAGAGTGGTAGAATCGTTAAAAATGTGTGCTTCCGAACACTATTTACTGGAAGATTACGTAGAACGGGTTCGTGGAAAAACTTGACCTCAGTTATTTTCTTGATCAGCATCAATCAAATCCCTCATACACGATTACTTATTGCTACAATACCACTCAGAACTTCTGTCCCAAAACGCATGCTGCACGCGCCTGCACGGGCAAAAGCGTGCAAATCGCTCTCAGTGATGTTTGGATGAATTTAAAAACGCCATTTGATTCGTCTTCTGAGAAGCGGGATGGCCGAGAGGTTAATAGCTTAGGCTCAAGATCTCAATCATCATGATTCATTCCTGTCCCAAGCAGAAACCCGCTTGGAAATAGCTGAAAAGGGTGTCGGTTCCAGCTTCAGGCCCATGTGACAGATCGGCTGATGGAGGAAAACTGTCACGATAACAAGATGGTTCGATGGTCGAATGCGAGGAAGTGGCGCTCAAGAACCTGCGATCGAGGACATTATGGCCACCCCACGAGGAGATCAAGGGGGGACGTTAGGTCCCCGAGTCGGCTCGACAGAGGTGGTCCGTGCGTCCTGTGGATATAATTAACGGAGACTCGCACTGAGGCCATGCTCGTCGCACGCGACAGCGCGGCGAGTGATGACCGCACCGGAGACCCATGCCTTGGTGACCCGGCGACGGCCCGATCGTCGTCGACGGTCCATAGTTCGACCATATTATCAGGTAATCAATGGCTCGTTACCTAAAGGGGCCTGAGTGAGGGTGTCTCAGTGTTCACATCTATGGAAACCTGCATATGTTTCTACTCAGAATTTTACGCTCTTTCAAAAAAGCTTGACCACAACCTTCTTAAGACAACCCTAGGGACACAATATTCTCGTTTTCACTTTATTTTGAAAAAAAAAAGACATTTTCAGATAATAGATTGGCGAACGTGTTTCCAGACTAAAATTTTGCTGCCGATCCTACCACTTCAACCAGAATTCAACCAGAAACCTTTCTGATGCTGTTCATGGTCTATATTCCATGAAAACAAAGAACGAATTTATTAAGAGAAGTTGAAGAGGATTTAGCTGTCGTGATTTTTTTTTACAGATTTCGTACCTTTGGCACTTTCAGTAACAGTAACTCAGTAATTTTCAGTAATACTGTGGTTGAAATAATAAGTTTCATTATATAAGTTAATAAGTTTCATATTTCATATAGTTCGTCCAGTAACATGCTTTGACATCCTACTGTAGAATGTCCTTATCTTTCGAGAACTCAATCCTCCTGTGTGATAGCGCCCGGTGAACCTGCAGAAAACATACGTGAAAACTGATTTGTCTGACTTGATGATTCTCTATTCATACCATTTTCTTCTCTCCACGTCACGCCTACGGAGATGCTTCGTTCCATCAGGTTTTTGAAATCAATGAGAAACAGCTAAATATATCAAGAAATGCTTCCAGATCCTAAATCGGAGGGGCTTTATTAATGTGGCGAGGGCCGGATGGTCACATCCCAGAAGTCTTTTCAGCAAACTAAAATGTGCTTTTTCAAGCAAAATCATAACATCAAGTTGATATGACATGTTTCACCTATAAAAGGTTTTCGCTAGGCTGGTGGTGTGAAGTGCTGAAATGTCCCACTTGCACCACAAATCTTTGCATTACGTGATGTATATGTTTACCATTGAAAAGGTGATCATGTCTGGTATGTTAGAGAAAGGATGGAGAATTGATCAAGGTTTTCTTTAACAGGGAATAAATTCGCCTTACACGTTATCATAGATGCCATTTTCTCTACTTTCCGTGGAATATAGACCGTAAATAACATTAAAAAGGTCTCTCATTGAATTGGTTGGATGAACGGCTAAATTTTAAGCTGGAAACAGGTTGCAGAATCCGTTCTCTGGAAAAATGTCTTAATTTTTCCAAGAAAAAGTGAAAATGAGCACATTGTGCCCTTAGGGTTGTCTTGAGAAGGTTGTGGTCAAGCTTATTTGAAAGAGCGTAAAATTCTGAGTATAAACATATACAGGTTTCCATAGATGTGAACACTGAGACACTCTCGCTCAGGCCCCTTCAGGTGGCGAGCCATTGATTACCTGAAAATCTGGTCGAGCTGTGGACCATCGACGACGATCGGGTCGTCGTCGGGTCACCATGGCATGGGTGGCTGATGCGGTCACCACTCGCCGCGCCGTCGCGTGCGACGAGCATGGCCTCAGTGCGAGTCTCCACTAATTGTATCCACAGGACGCACGGACCACCTTTGCCGAGCCGACTCGGGGACCTAACGTCCCTCACCCGGAGATCAAGACAGACAAAATGTCAGTGTGGCTTCCAACAAATGCGGGAGCAGCTCCAAGGAGAAAGAAGACGGAGCGATTATCATGAAAGATGTACCCGTAACTGATCGGGATAAAAACGTTGTGGAATAAAAAAATTTATTCGACTTCTGATGCTGAGCTCAAATATTCCTTTACATTCACTCCAGCTGAAATAGGTGACCTAATTGTGGGCGGTTTTCTTCGTAGCTCTGCTAATTGTTTTGCGACCACCCGAACCTTGCCACTGGAGTGTCCTAGGGACACCTTGCCTACAGCAGATTGCAAACTGTGGAAATTCCAAATTTGCTCATCAAATTTGCCTTCAGCGCGTCATTATCATCACTTTGATACCAAACATGTCCTCAACAGGAAACCCACAGGAACTTTTCACTTGATGAAAAAAAGGAATTTTCCAAACTCTGAAGACACTTTCCAAGATCACGTTTCCGGTTACAACAGAAAGACCTAGCTTTTATTATTGAATGTCGGGCAGTATACAAAACATCTTTATGTACGATACACGATTTTTCCCATTTTTGACGAGCTGTACTGGGAACACAGAGTTAGGCAAAGGTATGATTTCAAAATATTTTAGCAGAATAGCGCACAGTATTTGACAAGGACCTGATGAAGCAATTTCTAGTATCACGCATTTCGTGTAATTTGCCACCGAATCAAGTCAGCTACATGAACTCAGCCACAGTACCGGACGCGCCGCAACGATAAAACGGCGGCAGCGGCGCCTCGGAGCGCCGAAACCCGCCGGTTTTTTAATAACTTCTTTAAAATCAATTTATTTGCAGAAAGAAATACATATTCGAGCTCAGCAGCTTGAGCTTAATCCCTCCATATACACTTTTCCCATATTCGTGAAACTTGCTTCCAGTCAATTTTTTTGACCGCTCGATTTGCAGATCCGGTTGGCGCTTCAGTCCCTCGCATGGTGACTCACCGCCGACTAGGCTCCGCCCCTCCTCGCCGTCTATAAATATGCGACGCTCGCTGCCTGACTATTGCTTCATCGGTCTGAGGTCATTCAGAAGCGATTTAATGAATGATTTCAAACATTGATATTAACCCGTTGACGACAGCGCGTTTTTGGCGTGTCTGGCGCGCGGGACCAACCGGGTTTCTAGCGCGCCGAGGCTGTGGCATGATCCCGGCATACGCGAATTTTTTCCAAAATGGAGGTGAATAGTAAATCTCGTAGACTACATATACAGTCCTGTAATATCGGGAATTGTGACTATTCCCGTTTTTGCAATGAAAATAGAAAAACAACAGCTGGAAGCTTTTAGATTGTCCTTTTCCCTATCCAGGTTAAAAGGAAACTGTTATTTGTTCATTGTCCATTATTTATTCATTCTAAGAATCAATGTTTATTTGTATCTATGTGTTTGTTTCAGCAAACAGTATTTGTTTTTACTTGTAAAGGAAACTAGTGCACAATCGAAAATTCCTGTAAATCAGAAGCTAAGAACTGTTTTCACGTACCATGTGGTTTACAATGATCTCTAATCATGAGGTGTAGCCCGTAAGCCTTCCACGCTCTCGTCGCTGCGCATTGCACTGCGATTGACCCTTTCGCTGGGGGTGGGGCGATCACCTCGCGCTTTTTCTACTGTATTTTTCGTACTTAATTGTCTTTTTATTATTTTTCTTCTAATATAAATTGTTTTCAGGGCCCTATACAGCTTATCGGGCACCAGTGCTCGGTTTTTTCTTTATTTAATGTGTCGAAATTCGCTGAAATCTTGTGCTGTATGTAATTCATGGCTCTGATCACGAATGTACTGTTCGTTTTTAACGCTGGTTGTCGTGGACCATCCAAATCGCTACTCGGATGGTCCAGTGAGTGTCACCAATCTACCTGTAGCTGCCGTATTCAGCATTCATTTGTTAGAAAACGATTGGAAAACGAACTTCACCATCGTAATCAGTTCTCCAAAAAATCCCCGTAGGTAAACCTTAACCGAAATACTGAACCACTAGAGTAGCGATCTGGGTGGTGCACGACAACCAACGTTAACAACGAACAGTACATTCGTGATCAGAACCACGAATTCAAGTCGGATTACCATTCTTAATCTGCGCTAATGCTCATTTTACAGATGAGCGATCATCTCTACCCGAAAAGTAGGCAGATGCATACTGTGGTGGACGGAACGCAGTTGCCCACGGTGTCATGCAAGAAGTCGAAAAAGGGAACGCTTGAACTTTCTTCCATGAACACCGAGGAGAAGTACACTCTAATCGATGCCGTCTGATTTTACCCGGAGTTATGGGATGACAGACATCTCAATTTCAAGGATACTACAAAAAGGAACCAAGCATGGAATTTTGTAGTTGTGGAAATGCAAGAAATTAAATTAGAAGAAAACACACTAAAAAACAATGTCGGGAGAGTGGGCCAACCCCGGCAGAAAACATGACCCAATTGAAATGAGGGCCGCTCTGTATGCTTCGGGCGCGTGCGTGCTTGCGTCGCGTGCTCAGCGTCTGAGTTAGCGGCGCACGCGATCACCGCTCGCAACCAGCTGACGCTCAGCACGAGCGAAGGTATAACAAGGGCCCTAGCGAAGGAAGTGGCCTTTCAGTCCCATCAGGAGCTAATTACCCCCACTAGATATCGCATATCGATATCGGTGTCGCCGGAGGTCGGGTTCACCAAAAATCGGCTCACCGCCGACTAGCGAGCACGATGGCTAGAGTTTCACCATTTGAACAGCTATACAGGCATGAAAAAATAAATTCAACAAACATATGAAAGCTGTAGACCGTCGGATTCACGGTTTTGCGCTGGTTAGCGCTGTACAAGGGAAATTTGATATAAATCTTTCGTTGAGAAGAAATGAAGGGTTGAACAATCATACGTGAAATTGCTTCAAAATGGACCACAGATTACACGAAACGCAGGGTCCTAATTTTTTTTTCGTCAGGCTACACATGAAGGCAGTAATGTGTTCTGTTGGCATCCAAAGAGCTACACCTTTGCTTTTCTCCGCGTTCCCACTACAGCTCCCCAGAAATAAGGAGTATCGCATAGCACAAGCGAGAATGTTGTGTATTGTGAAGTTTGAGGCAGCAAGTCTCCAAAAAACAATGTGTGTCGTTGAATTTTCATTCGGGTTCGAGTAGGACAGCCATTATTTACTGAGAAAACTAAGTCTTCGTGTTCTATCTCGAAAAGTTTTCTTGGAAAGTGTCGTCGAAAAAAAATAGGAAAATTCCACTTTTTTATCGTGTGAAAAGTCCCAGTGGAGTTCCTGTTGAGGACATGCTTGGTATCAAAATGATGATAATGACGTGCTGAAGTCAAATCTGATGAGCAAATTTGGAATTTCCACAGTTTGCAATTTGCTTTGGGCAAGGTGTCCTTAGGGTACTCCAGTGGCAGGGTTCGGGTGGGTGTAAAACAATTAGCACGGCCCCAAAGAAAGCCGCCCATAACTGGGTCACCTACTACAGCTGGAGTGAATGTAGAGGAATATTTGAGCTCAGCATCAGAAGAGGAATCGAATGGTATTTTCAAATTTGCTCTAAGTTCACTGAGAACGATTTGCGCGCTTTTGCCAGTGCAAGCGCGTGCAGCACGCGTTTTGGGACAGAAGTTATGGGCGGTATTGTAGGTAGCGCGGTTTCACTAGATATGCTGGCCACAACACGAACTCTATTCATAACTTCGTATCGCGACTATCTTACTCAGATCCTCGATATGTACTTGTGCAGTAGGTTCCGCCCCTTGGGGCGGAGCGTGTTGCAAGGCAGCATATGCTGAGCGACCGCCCCTCGACTGTGATTGGTCACTGAGCCGGTGGGCGGTACCGCACCACCTCTGCCCAGGTGCTGCTTGGTGGTGCGTTTTTGGCCCATCTTGCAGCACAACTGCCCAGATCCACGCTCCTCCCAGTCTCCGCCCATACCCCACCTCTCGGCGTCTGCCATTGGCCAACCACGCCCTACTGCGCAAGTCTTTCAGAAAACCTGCTGCGCAACGTTTGCGGGGTTGAGACTTGATGCTGGCCTGCCCCTGCCGGAGTGCCGGCCAACCCGTCACGATTCAGGGTTCTGTACCTTTCTCCTGCAGAATGTGCTGCTTCCTGATGGAGGCCACGCCTTCTGACCCTTCTCTTCTGCTCAGGTCCTGCTCGGGTGCTGCTCCCTGGAGAAGTGACGAGTACTCAGCCCCCCTTTGTGCTGCCCAATTCTTTCTCCGTATTTCCAGCCTCGCTTTTGTGCTGTCAAAGTCTTGCTTCGTATTTCCAACCTCCCCTTTGCGCTGTCCAAGTCTTGCCCTGTATTCCCAGCCCCCCTTTGTGGTGTCAAAATCTTTCTTCATATTCCCAGCCCCCTAACACTCCTGCACAGTTCCTGGCCAAGTGCTGCCCCTTCGCGAGGGTCCCGCCGCGAACAACCTTACAGTAGCTCAACTCGCGGATACTCACCGCGCGGTTGTTTCGCAATGCAGGTGGTGCCGATGCGTCGTCTTTTTCTGTTTTCTTGCTCGAGTTTTCTTTAGCCATTTTCGTACGCCATTTTTTGCCCTTCTCGTATTCTTTCCCTTGTAGGACGCTTTCATAGCGGCTGCAGTCAATTGCAACTGCAGTCGACTGCAATTGCAATTGACGGCAGCCGCTATGAAAGCGTCGGCACTATTCAACTTACTAACAGATGTGCATGCTCTTGCCGGCTCTATGGTTTTCACTCACGGTTTTGACGATTGGTGCAGAGTTAATAAGACGATGATTTTGCTGGCTGAGATTGATATTTGGATTGGTTACATCCGTCTACTAGCTAACCTATTGAACTGGTACCATAAGTAATAAGAATCCTAGACAATATGGTTCTTGGTCGTCGAAGCCCGCAACCAGATCTCACTGCCGAGCCACCTGCGAAGATGTTAAGGAAAAGCCGCTCGCTGAGGCTTGCGGTCGGTAGGTGGAATAATTCAGCAGCTCTCATCGCAACAGCCCCAGTATGCATAGGTTTAGAGGGAATCCTGATGGAAGGAAGACTCGAAAACCATGTAGAGATCGAGTCCGCACCCACACAGCGATCTGAAATTCCTCAGCATGAGCAAGGAGATGGCAGCGATGGTGGTGCAGCTGTCGCCATACGTGACGCCCTTGGATATCCAAGAGTTCACCGCGACGTACTGGGTAAGTGGAAACATGACAAATAGACAATATGGATGGTGATGGAAATTATAAGACTGTTGTCGTTTAGATTATCGACAGAGGATGTTGTAAGCTACCAACGTTAACTTGCATTTTGGTGTTAGCGAGTAAATGCTTGGTTTTTTGGAGGACTTCTGCCGTGTTATGGCCCCTAACTGCCCAATAGACTCTGTTGGTTGTTTCCTTTTTTGTGTTGTGTGTAAATGTTACTATTCAGTAATGAATAGTAAATCGAGCATGGAATGTTCGATTGATTTTTATCTTTTATTTCCGTTATTTATTTGCTTGTGTGTGCTTTTTACATTTTATCGTCCCATTTTACTTTTGTTTTGCTGTTTGCTATTGCTTGTCCCTACTTGTTGTGGGGTGATAACAAAAACAACACAGCTACAATCTTAACACCACTTTCGCATCAAAACGCACACTGCAGCACACAATTTACCCATGAGAAAATCACGAGTCCTAAGATATCATAGTGGCCTTTTTGAAGATATCAAACGGAATCGTAAAATTGACGCGCGACGCTCGAGAGAAATACGGTTTGTTGAAGTCGTTCTACTGCACTTCATGTGATAATCGTCTTGCTAATTCGAAAGCGTTTTGCCAGACCGAGGGATGTGAAATACAAGCGTAAGGAAAGGATGAGCTTCGCTACCTTATATATAAGAGGATTTTGTGTTTTGTAGAGTGGCACCAAAACGGTCGAGATCTTCGAAGCGAGCATCGATTTTCACGGTTCGCATTGAGCCTCAGCTTACCTCAATCCTCCAGAGAGACCTACAACTTCTGGTTGAGCTGCATACTACTATTCACAGCCCGGTGTGCTTTCTTCTTATAGGAGTATAAGCTTGTAGTTACAAGTACTCATTCTCTCCCTAGTATTCATACATAGTTTCACCAGGACGGAAGTGACGTCAACCCAGTTTTGAGTGAAACCTCGTCCTTTCCTCAGTACCTTCAGGAAATTGAGTCATTTTCGCGTTTTCGAAACAGCGAAATTACTGTTGTGCTCACAATGAGTGTTGACGGCGTTCGATTCAAAAAACTGTCGCGGTCAGTTCATTTATCAATGCACATCTAATCAGATGAATTTCTAATCTATTGTCATTATCTAATCATTTCACTGCTTTAAGCTCGGAGGCATGGCCCATATACATTCGTTTGGAGGGATTGCCATCTAAGGAGAAAAACAAATACGAAAATATTATGTTGGCGGGAATACTATTTGCAAGGAATACTCCAACCGAACGTCTGTTTTCCGAACTCTTCAGTCGGTTGGTTTTCAGTAGCTGTAGAGAAATACATGCGTACTTTTCGAAAGGCACAATGTTTTTAGACTTAAACACGAGTTGACAGCACTGGAAGCCGGAATTCCAATTCAACTAGTTACCCCAGCGTCCACATCGACGTGGATCTGTACTCCGAAACTGACTCATGGGATCATCGACTTTGGTGTAAGTTGGTCGTTAGGTTTAGGCTTAGGTGGAGATAGCGTTCTCCTGATGGTATACCTTCTGTTTATGGCACAACTTGCCGCGCTGGCAATCCATACAAGGCTGCCGCCTATCTGAATTTCCTGGAAAAAGAGTCGGTCGTCGCATTATCTGGTTCAACAGATTTCCTACCAATGCTGATCGCCGCACAGATGAGTCTCTGATATTCGATGCTGAGTCACGGACCAACGGGGTCAGAGGTGCGCAGCTTCCCTCGAGACAGTGACTATTCTATTAGTAAATATGTTCCTGTGTAGGGCGGACAGAAATGGTTGACTCTTTCACAGTAAACCACTGCATGCCTGACGCTTTGCATCTCTTGTCGGATCATCCTCTTAATGGTGAGATGTTTAACGATGTTTGGGCCTAAGAGTGATGTGTCTGCAATGACCGTACGAAGAGAATGCATACCTACACTGCATAGTGCCTTGCGAAATACCCGAAACTACACATATTCGACGAAATTCGTGTTGGATTTAGATGATCTGTCTAGTTGCATGGGATCACAAAAAGATGCAGTAAGTCTACTATGAGGGAAAGAGGAATAGTAATTCATTCGCCGAGACGGTCATATGTTGAGTCACACTGTTTGTAGCTTTCGTTCGTGGTGTGCCCCTTCGCAGCGGCACTGGATATGTTCTCTGATCATGTTGGAGCTGTCGGCGTTCTCGCTTATTAGATACTTGTGCGAGTGTTCGAAAAACCCGAACTCACAGCACTCGACTTTCGAGGATGCCGGGACTTGGCCAACTCTATGAAACTGCTGTGGTATGAGATTGAGCTCGCGTTAATCACGCTCAAAGTCCCTGTAAGTAATTCGACGATCCACCTATGTATGCCTACCCTATCTGGCCAATTTTCATTCTATCAAATAACAGTGACTTATCTCAGTGTTTCATCGACCACGCTATCCTTCAAGACTTGCCCCACATCGGAACGCCGTACAATTGGTCATCGAGCTCTTTCGAAAGTGTCCATCGTCGTCTTCAGCTTCGTGTCGCGCAGTGCACAACAAAGTTCGAGGAGAAAATCACTAACGAGTATAACTTGTTGTATTTTGCACGCAGTACCGAGTTTTAATATATTCTTCACCGCGATTTTATTGCAGTTTCTTGCTTCACAAGGATGTGATCAAGATGTTAGAGAACGAGGTAGAACTGATGGAAAATCAGTATTTTGACAGGTTGTGTAAAAAAGTTCTTCAAGGACGGAAGTCTAGGTTCGCTCGGTCATTCTGTGCAGTACTTAAAGTTTTGATGAAATGTTCGCGTTTGATCACCTATATTTGTCAGGGACGAATTTGTGGCTGGCAACCATTACCTCGAAATCGGCTGGTATGTGCCAAAGAGATCTGTTCTGCCATTCCAGGATCTTAGACCTGAGCACTAAGTCTTTTTGATCTCACAACGAGAGTTGGCGCAAGAATTCAGGTAGGACTAGATAAGGAAACACACACGAACTTGATTTTTACTATTTCTTCTCAGCTCACGTCTATGTCACGGTGACCAAGCCTACTCGTCTGCATACTACTGGAGGCGACGAATGGATACTATTCAGAGCTGTGTGTACATGGAGGATGAAGATGGAGAGCCTCGTTATGGCAACCTTGTTGTTTTCGGATTCTGACGTTGGACTCATCAGTGTTGTGTGCTATTGGAAGAACTGATTACAAAAAACCCTTTCCTACAATTAGCCGAAGCACTCGTTGACTCACCTCACCCTTCAAGTAATAGAGCTCGTTCAGCACTTCGAAAAATCTCTGACAATAACCGCTTTGTAATTTTGTAATTTTTGTAAAATTTGTAATATACGTAATTGTTCTACAGGCTTGCCATCCTTGTGCTGTAATAAAGAAATACACCTATCGTACTACTGGTCGCTATCAAAGAAGCCCTAATTCGAAGAATCTTCCAGAAACGTGGTTGAACCCCTGATTGGTGTGTTTCCAAACACTTTGGCCTATGGTATACTCCGGCAACGGACCCGTCGCAGCGGAGCTAAAAATGCATGGCTCGCCTCTATACAGCACTGCAGCTGGGATTTTTGTATGCTGCTGTGTGCGGGGACTCGGAGCAGTGCTGCCCTGTCGCAGCTGGCGCCGGCTGATCGCAGCGCACTGCGCTGCGACCGTCGCAGCTCGCTGCGACAAAAGCCTCAGTACTGTCCTGAGAGGACCTGCACCATCTTTTTTGCTCCTGCGGCAAACTATGCGAGTCCCCGCACACAGCAGCATACAAAAATCCCAGCTGCAGTGGTGCATAGAGGCGAGTTATGCATTTTTAGCTCCGCTGCGACGGGTCCGTTGCCGGAGTATACCATAGGCCTTTCACTTTGTTTCATGGTGTAGATATTAGCAACGAATATGAGAAACTCAAATGCATTTACTCTTAGGATGCTGTCTCGATGGCATGGGATTAGGAGCAAAAGAATTGGATATGGATGTTGAAGATCTCATTCGCTCGCCCACAAAGTACTGTAATCTTTTTAGTAGGACGAGTTGAAATTTATTTGCAGTCTCACCAAAATGCTCTTATTATTAAATTCAGTCTCTGGGAACGACTGGGTAAAAGCGATGGAACAAGAAGAACAGAGTTCGAAAACTTAAAGAAACAACGCGCTACTTTGGGACCGCTCTGTAGAGCTGCGCTTGCGCGAGCCATGTAAGTTAAGCAGTTTTAAAATTTGTTAACAGCTTCTTTAATATCATTAGTAAATGTATTTTTAAGGGCTGACATCAGACAATACATCGAGAAGGATGGCGATTTGGCTCCAAAGCCTGTAAGAATAGCTACTGATTGGATCAGTAGCTATTCTTACATGACGGTATACTTTGTACCCACTATAATTACCGCTCATCATTTCCGAATAAGTTTTTTTAGAAATGCTATCACCAATTGTCTACCCCCGCGGCGGAACTGCCTTGCACAGTTGAAGGCACTAGTGATGGCGTGACCGATAATAGTGCCTTGCCTTGTTAGTGACAAACGTGCGAGATGTCTTTGAACCTCCTTGAATTGGAGTGTCTTTGAATTGAAGTACTCTTTACAGCTTTACGACCAGGTGTAACTTTTTTTGAAATTTCTCACGTAATACTACAATCTGTCAGACTTTTTTTGGTGATTCTTCGTTTAAGCCCTTTGATCTAGCAAATTTGAAGAAATCTAGATTGATTTGAAGAAATCTATGCAATTAATGTGTTGAATAGTAAATCTTGTGTGTATTTTCGTTGTATTCTTAGTGAGAATAGTTTGAAAGTTGTTTTTCATTAACACAAAACAGCACATTCTGCTTTACAGGACACATCCTATCGTCCCTACACTGCAGCATATACTACAGTGTATTTCGTGCCTCCGCCCTTCTTCCGTACGTCGTTCACAGTAGTGGTACCTTCACTTGTGATCACTTGTCCTACCCCAAATAGTGCTCCCACTACAATCCAAAGTCCTGTTACGGTACTCATTACCACTGCTTCCACTTTTTTCACTACATTCACCATCATTTTACTTTTTCTACCACTCTCAACTTCTTCAAGAAGGGCGTTGGTAAAAAAAATATATATATATATTTATATATATATTTTTTTATCGCATAGGTGATGCGCCGCAAGTAATCCTTGCCTATGTTGCTACATATTTCGGAAAAGGGGCTCGTCGAAATTTGACCAATTTCTTGCTGTAGACTCCTAAGATATTCTTCCGGAACATATTCCACGGCGAGCTAAAACAGTTTCAAGATCGGGCTCTTCGAAGGCCATGAACCTCTCGTCGGAGAAGAGCTGATTTCGGTCAAAAGACGGCTTTTTTTTTGCTCCACGAAGCGGAGGGCAACTTCGTTGAGGGAGCTATTCGGCACGTTTCTGTTTTTCGCAAACCTTTTGTTTTTCGTTTTGTTTTTCTGTTTTGTAGCTTTCCTGTGAAAATAATACTGATAGAGCTTAGGATGATTTAATATCTTTTTTTATCGATAAAATAAAACATAAAAATAATAACATAAAAATACATATAAATAAATAAACACACTTTTTGCGTTAGCTCTTCGATTGTAATTGCACGTGAGGGTTGGGCTAATGATGCGGTGGCAATTGTGAAAGTTTCGAGGCACTTCATCGGTAAAAATTTAACCGAAAAGGACGCCCTTGCCGCGGCGCACCCTGACAAAATGCCGCAATTTTTAGCAGTTTTTATTCAAATTTTTCTCCTTTTGATGGGTAAGGACTTGCGCCTTTTACGTATGATAACTGCAAAGCTCAAGCTCTCCTTCAGTTATCAATTGAACCGATTTGCAAAAAAGGTGGAGCTGCTTGGACATCTTCTTCCAGCTAACATCATCATTTCGGTCCGTTCTCTTTTTATAATCCCATGTCCCGCTAGTGTGTTCACTGTCCGCTTCCGTTACCTTCGTGGATTGAGTGGAGTATGTCCTCTCCATACTTACTGCTTGTGAGTCTTCTACACGTTTCTTTGAGGAACTCAGAGCCTCAAAAGATCAGCGAACCCGCCACGCCGCTCTGAGATTCCTGCGCAATTGCGTTATAGTTTGAATAGTTCCTCGCTACAGTTTGAAGAACAAATCTCACCAATACGTAGCGAGTTAGGAGTGTCATGCGAATATTTTGAGGAGAAAAAGTACGCTCAAATGTTTCATAAAATTGCCAAAATCGAACCGAGTTTCACGCGCACGTATTTATTCGCCGACCTGTACCTGTCGTCCGGTTCGTTTCGAGTGCTCAATGTACTGCTCCAGAACCGGTTTTCCGAACATAGCTATTTTCTTGCGCTCGTTTCTCCATCATCTCATCTCTGAAATCAGCGGAGTTCTGGAGGATCCAAAAGGTCATCGTCCTCTTGTACTTCAAATACGTGTATTGTTTCGCAGTCGCGTTGAAGTTGCATTAGAAGTAATAACGTAAAAGGACCCGATTTGCAGAAAATTTCGACGTTTTTCTAGCGCTTCTTAAAATTCAAGGAAAAGCTTGTAAATACATGTGAACAAATCCACATTTGCAATAAGGAAGTCAATTCATGGCAGGATAGTGAGTGGTTGTGACGTAGGATATGGGACCAGCTGAGATGCAACCCTCTCACAAGAAGTCGTTCTAGAACTGGGAGAGCTGAATGTTCCCGGTTCTGCCCACACAATCTGTTTCCATCAAGCACCTGTGAGTAATTGAGTAACAAATACGTATAATATTGTCACCCGCGACAGCATTTCTTGTTATTGTGCAGTCAACCGCTGCTTTCTCGTTACCGTTCTAAATAGGCGTTGCGCATCTGCTACCTTCTGAGTTCGCTTTTATGTACTACCGTACTCGTCATCTGCTTCCTCTAGTTGAACATTTAAATTTCTCCATTTTGGATATTGGAGAGCTTCGGCAGTGATTACCGTTGCTCAATCGTTTCCAACCAGGGGTGTGCGGAAATTTTTTTCAAAAAAGCGGAAGGCGGAAGACGGAACGGAAATGGCAAAAATGGCCGGAAACCGGAATGCGGAACACGAAAGCCGGAAATAGTGCAAAAATCACTAAATTGTTGGAATTTAGCCAAAACTGGACCAAAAGTTTTCATTTCTGTTTCTAAAGGTACCCATAGAGTGCTCGTTTTGTTTCCTTTAGAATGTAACTATTATTTTGGTGATGGTGCTTAACATTTGGTAAGTTCGAAGTGAACGGTGGAAATTCATCTTTATAAACTTCGTTATATGCTGAAGACAGATAAGTAGAGAAAGACAGACTTTTTTGACGTGATAGAACAGAGTGCTTTCAAAATAGACTTAAAAGCCTAAAACGAGCATGTTGTGGTGGAGAAACACCAGTTTTTTGAAGATTCTGAGGAGAGCGGCTCTTTCTCAGATCGATTACGGTGAAAGGAGCAGTAGAATACAAGCTCTTGCACTCCGGCGATGTGGCAGGTGCCGACCAATACTTCAATGCAAGTTTTCTTTGGAGAAGGGAGGAGTGTACTTCGCGGTATTGGTTTCATTCTACCAGAATTAGAATGAATAGCATTGACGTCAACACAATAACTTCACTCTCCATTGTGTAAGCATGCACAATGGAGGTCCTCGATTTCTTCTTCCGTTTCCGTGTTCCGCCCTAAAAAAGAGCGGAACACGGAACGGAACGGAAGGGCCAAAAACGGCCGGAAACCGGAATTCGGAACACGGAAACGGAACTTCCGCACACCCCTGTTTCCAACCCACACGTTCTCGGACGTATTGATTACCTCCACGAGGACTGTTGTTTGTTGTTTGTTTTTCCTTTTCCAAGATTATTTGGTTCTAGTTGTGCTTGCTAAGTGTATCAACTGGGAACAATGGATATATGGAGTTATGTGGTCTCAAGCCGTTCTTTTGAAAGCTTCGAAACTTTTGGCTCTGAATGGCATTTTTGACTTAACTTATGGTAGTTGTTAATCCTCAGGTGCACGAATGCAGGTAGCTTCCAGGCGGTTCCGCCCCTTTCGCGCGGCACAGGCACGTAGCAGGTGCACCTGATCCCGCCCACCTCGACGGTGATTGGTCCTTGCCATTTGCGGGGGGAGCCGTTCTTTCAGGAGACATAGCTGCACTGAAAGGGAGGTAGGAAATCAGGGGAGAGGGTTTTGCCGCGACACCTGCATCCCAACTGCTGACTGACGGTCCGCGCACTCTGATTGGCTGGCCACGCCCCTTTGCAGGTTGCTTGCCAGCAGTATGCGGCAAAGCGCCTGCCACCCCCATCGGGTCCCGAGGGGAATCGCCTGGATTACGGTAGGAGTGGACGAGTCGGCATGGGTCGAGCCGACAAGTCGTCCTGCGGGCGATTTGCAGTCACCTGCAAAGGGCAAAGGGCGGAGGGTCCCGCCACGACGGCCGGCTTTTGTAGTCACGTGCCGCATGACGAAATATCGGCTCAGTTCATGCCACAGTCCTCCCCTTGACCGCTCTTTTACTTTTTTTTTGCCTTTCTGTTCTTTTTCGCTGTTGTTCTCGTGTTTTGAGTTGTTTTAGTGGCAAATCAGTTCTGTTTCAGGTGGGGCACCCGCTTCAACTGCGCCCCTTGCGTGGAGGACAACGACGCCGCGGAGGACTACTAGAGCGGGCCAGTCGCGGGTGAGTCTTTCATTTTAACAGATGATTCCCGGTTCTCGGAATCATCTGATTCTGATCGAAATTGTCAGAATCAGATGATTCCGAGGACCGGAGACGGGGTGTTGCTGGTGATGATGATGTTGTTGTGTTTTTTTGTGTCGGTTTTCGTGAGGGGGGGGGAGAACGATGTTGTGTGTTTTTTTTTGGGGGGGGGGGCAACTTTATTAGTAAACGGGATTATTGTTCCACTCGAACGCCACCTAGGGAAAGCGGGAGAGTTCGAGGGAAACAATGATCCCGTTTACTAGAATGAGTTGCCACCCCCGCCCCTTGGCCAGCATTGTTGTATAATGCGGTCTATTCAACCTTCACTGCCCCAAACATCGATGGAGGTCGATTTTTTTTCGCCCAAACTTTTTCTAAGGGGGGGGGTAATAATGGGGTACTGAACACGAATATGACTTTCCGTTCTGTTCGTTTCGGCCGAGTGGGGCAGTGAAGGTGAGATGGTGCCCGAGAACGTTTCAATTATTCTATTTCTGAGATGCCATTTTGGTGTATTGATTTTTTTTTGAATCCTGTTCTGAATTCTCTTCTGAATCCTCTTCTGAATTCTCTTCTGTTTCGATTCATTTCGCTACATAGTCGAATTTGGAAACGTTCAATTATTCAAAATGAGGATGCCATTTTGGTGTATTGATTTTTTTTGAATCCTGTTCTGAATTCTCTTCTGAATTCTCTTCTGAATCCTCTTCTGAATTCTCTCATGAATTCTCTCCTGTTTCAAGTCATTTCGTTAAACATTCGAATTTTGAAACGTTCAATTATTCAAAATGAGGATGCCATTTTGGTGATTTGATTTTTTCTGAATCCTGTTCTGAATTCTCTTCTGGATCCTCATCTGAATCCTCTTCTGAATTCTCTCATGAATTCTCTCCTGTTTCAAGTCATTTCGTTAAACATTCGAATTTTGAAACGTTCAATTATTCAAAATGAGGATGCCATTTTGGTGTATTGATTTTTTCTGAATCCTGTTCTGAATCCACCTGTCAGGAAAAGGGTTAATGGTTCGATCTCCTCTGAGGACACTTTTCTTTAGCACTGTCGGGTTCCCGTTTTCGTTTCTTTCGCAGGTTAGGTGCGAGTTTCACATAGCTGACGTGATGCCTAAAACTTTCAAAGTAGTGGTTTTGGACGTGTTTTGTTTCGATGTTTGTTAGCATTTCTAGGGGGGGACAGCTTGGTTAAGTTATGAAGTTGCTAATTTAAACTGTCTGAGACCTGAAATGACAATTCCATTGTACAAAAGAAAGTGTCCTCAGCCGGGATCGAACCATCAACCCTTTTCCGCTAATCGCAGGCCACCGGTGAGTCTCGGCGGTTATTCGATGATGTGTTGTATTTTTGCAAGTTGAAGAATTCTTTGCAAGGTGAAGAATTCTTCTAGTGATTCTTGCGAAGGAATCTAATGATACTTGCGAAGAATCATTTGAATTCTTCTTTTTCATTTTTTTCGCTTTCCATTATCACATTTTAAATGCATTGGTTTGTTTTTTGTTTCTTTTCCCAGTAGTTCACTGCTGGGTTAGGGCCCTACTCCAGTGCACAGCTGAGGTAGGAGCACGTCTTCAGCTCACAGCTGGAGACGTAACCATTCTCCGGTTCACCACTGGAGTGTAGTGAAAAATTTAACAAAAAACGTAAAATTTAATCACACTTGGATTGAATCACATAAGTAGGGAGTAAGGGTAGTAGGGAGTGTAGGGTTCTTTTATAGTTCTTATACTAGTTCTGGTACCTGAAGGAGCTGTTTCGCGAAATGGAGGAGGACTTCGAAATCGCCGAAGATGTGGACGGAATGCCTTTTCGTTTCCGCCATCGTTCTCCACCGGGCGATGTCAGAAGCAAGAAGCAGCGCGAATCCTGGATCTACCACTATCGTGTCGCCATCGCACGAGCGATGTGAGTTGTTTTAAATAAATATGACATAAATTCGATAGACTCAGCCGCTGTTTTCCAGGAATGACATACGTCAATACGTCGACGGTCCCGACGAGACGCGGATTGTACCTGCTTCCGTAAGTGTCTTCCCTTAGTTCCATTTGCAGCTTATTCTCGTCGCTGTCAAACTCCAGTTTCAGAAGATTGGTCGCAAAGTGCCTCGGGCCCGTCCGTCCACCGCGATAACTGCACAGGATTGATCCAGCGCACGGATTCCAGTGCGTCACACTCACGAGCATCAATGCTAACGATTTTTCTGGGACCAGGTGAAGCGAATTATATTTTTCTACGTCCAGCGAAGAAGAAGACCGACTGGAGGGGCGCTCTTGAGTTCGTGGAGGGCTTGATTTCATGAAAATTTGATTTCGAACGCTTTTTTGGTCTCATCAAAAACAAACCTATCAACTCAGGAGCCGCCCTCGAGGATTGCATGTTATTTTTTTGTTTTTTACTCATTTGTTGTTTTATCATTTGTTGTCGAATGTGGACTGGGCTCATAACTTGGTGCTAGTTTCAACTCCCAGCCCGTTTGAGATTGCTCAAGTTGGAATTGGTACTTGGAGTTGAAGCTAGCAGTTAGTTAGATGCCAGGTTTACATAGCTGTCTGTATAATGTGTATTTTTTGTGTGCCACTTTTTTTGTGTCTTAAGCCTGACCTCTTAACTTAACCTCTTGACTAACGGCCACGTAACCTATACTAAAAGTAACAGTAGGTAAGTGGACTCTGATATAAGATCTCCTAGAGTTTTTTTTAGCTCAGTAACTTGATCTCGACGAAGATGTCTTATATTATAGAAAAGTGCCTTGAAAAGTGTGAACGTTTTATGTTAATTGAAAGAAGTAATAAATGAGAATAACTGTTAAATTGGGTTTTATTCACAGTTGATACACACACGTACACACAAAATACAGGGTAGGGTAGGCTAGGATTAGGTGGTAGGAGATAGGTAGGTGTAGGTGGGTAGGTAGGGTAGGTAGGTGTAGGTAGTGGGGGCACTTATGTAGGTAGGCTAGGCATTAGGTCGGAAAGAAAGCCAAGAAAGCCGAAATTTGTGGATTGAATTTCTCCGAAAATTCCCTGCGGAGTTTTAATTTACTCAGCGGAAGGGAATTTTCGACTTCTTCGAACGTTGTGATGTTGTGTTTTCCTTGTCACTGAATGATTTCAGTCGTAAGACTGATCAACTAAAAACTTGAACTGATAAAAATTGGAAAGCAAAAATTAAAAAGAAAAAAGAACTTTGCGACATCAAAATGTTCATTAATTCTTTTGATTCTCTTGTTCTCTGGAATCTGCTATGTCAGAGAGTGAACTTTAACGGCCACTTTTCGTTCCTCGTTTTTCGTTTATCTTTTCGGCAAAATTTCTAATCCAGGCTTCTGGAGATGAAAATGCTGATACCAAAAAGGTATAAAATTCCCCTTTGAACGAATTGTGGCTAGGAAAATATCTTGAATCAGGAAGTAGGAGTCCTATAGAAAATAGAGGTTTCAGTAGAAAAAGCTCTCTCCGTGAAGTCGCAATTTTGAAATTCAAAAACTTGTGAAAATTGGAGTTCTCCTACTTAACAACATTTTTCCGTGAAGTCGTAATTTCGAATGTCAAAAACTTGCGAACAATGAAGTTTTCAGCGGAACAATAGCCGTATTTTTATAGAGAAAACCGCTCCCTCCCGAATGATATCAAGTTCTTCTAATTTTTTTAAGGAATATTTTTTCACAAATTTTTCCAAGAGAAAGAACAATCGCTGTTGGCAGAAACCACATTAATTTTTCGACTCCTCTCTTTGGGAAATGAAAAATTGGGAAAATCGAAATGGCAAGGAAAAACACATCACAACCTCTGAAGATGCGAGAAAATCCCTCTTGAGCAGTTCCCAAAAACTCCCGGGAAGTTTTCGAGGATTTTTCAAAACACAAGTTAAAAAATTAGAAAAATGGGATACACTAGGTCGAATAGGCAGGGTAGATAAGGTTAGGTAGTAGGGTAGATAAGGTGTAGGTAGTATTAGGCACTACTAGTACTAGTATACTAGTACTAGTACTACTACGGGCACGGGTAGCACGGGTACGGGTAGTACGGGGTACTACGGGGACGGGTAGTACGGGGACGGGTAGTAGGGGTACTGACGGGAGGGACAACGAGGGGGTGACTGAGCTCTTGGGGGTGCGGCGTCGCACGCGACACAGACACACCTGCAAGGCGCCCGCTAGCAGCAGCTCAGGAGCCAGCTCAGGGAGCGCGGCGTCGCACGCGACACAGACACACCTGCAAGGCGCCCGCTAGCAGCAGCTCAGGAGCCAGCTCAGGGAGCGCGACGTCGCGCGCGCGACACATTTAAGCAGCAGCTCAGGAGCCATGAAATGCACCCAGCAGTATCGATCGCAAGGGGGGGTGAGCAGTAGTGACTCCTGAGGGAACGCCCATTCTCCGCCCACTTTAGCAAGCCTCAGGCTGGCACCCTAGGATGACTCTTGCTTCTTGGCTGGAAGTTACCTGCTACTGTTCTCTGAGTCATTCGCAAAGCATCGCCACCATGAGTATAATCAACCAAACCGTGTTCAATAACTTTAATTACGAAAACCAATGAAGCACCTTCGAGCCTCTATCTGCAAAGGGTGGCGACGAGGTAAAGGCGAAAATCGAGAACGGCGAAAATCGCTCACAACATCAGCGTCTTACTCGGAGAAGATACCTTTTTATTCATCACAGTCGAGTGGTTATCTTGCTTTGACGAGAGAGGCACTGGTATCGAAGACAAGCCTTGTTTGAGACTCTATTCGACAGTAGGAGTTTCTGTCGTTCTTGAAGTTGTCGAAGTGAGTCCTGAAATAAACACTCGCAGCCCTGCAATGATACTGTACCGCATCTATCCTACAGTAACTAGTCGACTCCAAGCGTTGGCTACCGAAAAATGCTAAGCAGACTGAACTCGAACGTCCTGACAGACACGTGGTTCACCTGGGTATCCAATTGTCGGTCTGCCCTTCTCCGCTCCCTCGGAAAGAGCTTCAGCAAAATTCAGTTGATGTGAGGTGGAATGCATACGACTGCAAATAACGCAGTGCTGTTCGGTTGCCTCCAGCTAAAACGCTCTCATGGAATCGAAATCGGAGGAATACGTCAGGAAGGCTCCGCAGTGCTGATTGTCTCACACGACGCGAATGGTATTAGGTTGTTAAGTAATTATTTGCCGTTTTTTTCAGGCTTCTGTTGTGCGCCTAGTAGAGAAGCTTCCGAAAACATCCGGATAGCATTCGATAGAGAATAATTTGCTCTTTCATGACATCTATCTGCTATTTACAAAACCTTGAAATTTTGATAACTTTTTGACCATTGAAGTTGAACTCAAAAATGAGAAAAATTAACCCCACCAACAGTGAATTTTCCCTGCTTCGTTTCGCAACTTTTTGCAAAATCGTATATACGGTTTGAAATTAGACGAATTTCTCTATAAAATGGTATACAGCTTGTTTTGGTTTTCTTGGTTTTTGTACACTTACAGTGCGTCAAAGTGGGGCATCTCAGAGAAAACAATAATTTTTGGATGCTTGTGCCGCCTTTCTGCCGAAAGTTTTCCACCAGCTCTGAACAACGAGAGAGCATTTGTTGCCCTATCAGGCAGTATGTTTATTTTTCCATGCTAGCTGTTTTTTAAAACTTTTATCATGAAAGCGTTTTCGAAATTCTTCGACGTGTAAAACTTTTCGTTGGAAACCTTTTGCAGAATTTCAGGTACCATTCCTTACAGAGCATGATTATTTATTACTACCAAGATTGTCGATTAATTGTAGAAAACCGGTCGATTTTTAGGATCGAGTTTTGAACAAAATTTCTTATCTCTGTATCATTCAAATGAAGTTGCACCAAATTTGAGAAGTGGACTTTCCCTTGACAGCGTGTATTTCAGTTGAAAGTTTGGAGTTGGAGAATCTCGAATTATTGCTGAGAAGTTTTCTTCTAGAGTCAAGATTGCGTGAACTGTCATGTTCAATAAAGGGAATCGACTCCAATTTTTTTTCTCAGTGGCATGGCAGATATATATTATAGCTCTTCTAATTTTGGTCATGAGCTGAAAAATTATTCCTTTCATAAAAATACTGCTTTAAATAACACACGCTGTATGTGGTGCCGCATGCTGTCACTACCAGTGCAATGTACGGCGGCTGGTAATGGGTTGCGGAAGGCACATGCAGAGTGTGTTTTTGAATTCCTCATTTTTCTATGAAGGAGGCAAATTTGGTAAACTACATTGAGCACCAGAAGAATATTTCATTTACTATGCGCTGAGAGAAAATAGAGTCGACTGGTTCTCAAACATCTTGAATATAACAGTTTAGGAAATGTAAAGTTCAAAAGATATTGTGCAAGATGGCCTCTATCTAAAATACAAACTGTAGAGGAAAAATCTACTTCTTCAAATTGCTCAGATATGCGTAATTTCATGTAAAGTTCAAAAGATATTGTGCAAGATGGCCTCTATCTAAAATACAAACTGTAGAGGAAAAATCTACTTCTTCAAATTGCTCAGATATGCGTAATTTCATGGGAATTATATAGAGCTATGAAATTTGGTTTGAAGCATTGTCCTAAAAATCGATCAGTTTTTGACCACCACATGTTTGTTTGCTCAGAAAAAAACTACAATTTATCGACGATCTGGATTATAATAAACAAACAAGCTCTGTTAAAATATTGTCCCAGGTTGAGTATGTGCTAAGCGGTTTTCGTGATATTTTTGCTGGAAATCGCATATGACAGTCACTAAAAAAATATTTCATATGAGTGTTTCGTGTCTAAAAATGTGAGGTGACATATTTCTTCGAACTCTACTGTATGACCAATCTTGCTTACTTTGCCTCATCTGCGACCACATGGTCATTGAACACGCTGTAGCATGGAAGTCCGAAATTATTTTTCACAATCGCCTTTCCAGAAAATCGAGCAGTTTCAAAATTCAGTAGCTCCGTTCACATCACTATCCAGACTGTTGAATGCGTAAAAAGCTACTCGCTCCAATGAGCATCATTTGTTGTGAATGGCCTGTGATTATGATTTACATGAGGCAGAAATAGCGCTAAGCATGAGATACGTGCATACTCTCTTACCGATTCGTTCTGGCTATACTTTCAAATGATCGAAGGCAGAATGCCGCAGTGACAAAAGGAAAGGAAATTAGGACATCCAATGAACTCGGCATAGGGTATTTTACTCAGAATCGCAGCCTCGTGACTCCTGAATTACATTAGAGAAGTTTCGTGAATAAACCTTCCTTCACCAAATTAAACAAACAACTTATGTGTAGTAAGCAAACCCTTTCTACGCGTTCATTTTAGCCCTTTCCGAATGAGTCGCTTTTATCGGTTTTTTTTTCATAGGAACCAGCGGTGTGCGTTTTACGATTTACAATTCTACGATTTTACGATTTTTACGACATTTTTCGTAAAAAATCGTTTTAAGATTTTACGACAAAAAATTGGGAATTTTACGAAATTTTTACGAGCTTCATTCTGGCGCTCAAATTGTGCTAACAGGTCAAAATTGTGCCAGGACCCTTTGCTCAAGGCACTACAAAGGCATTCTCTCCCTCCTCAGCTTCACTAGTTCCAAAGTATTTTTGTGCTCCTTCAGGGTCAGTTGAGATAGAGAGGGTTTTTTCGTCAGCCGGTCATGTTTTGAACGACTATCGGAAGGCGCTCACGCCTGCAGGTTTCGCTGCACTTTAATTTCTGAAGATTAATGTACCTTTGATTGGTTTTGAACTGCAATTGTTGTTTTCTGTGAAATTTGTTTCCATTTTTTCCTAATGATGTTCACTGTAAATATTAGGTTGGTAGAACAGTTCGTACCGTTTTTTCAAACGACTGTTGTAAGTTAAGTTCGAATGCGTTTGAGGGCGTCACACAGCATTCGAAAGAAAATTATCTTTTTTTTCGAGCGGTGCATTTGGAATTGGTGAGGAAATTGAATTTCCTTGTGCCTTCGGCGTCTAAAGTGGAAAGCGAAAAACTGAAAAAAAGTGAGAAAAGTCGAGCGTGTCGTCCTCTTTCGAATGTTATATAAGATTTTGTGAGAATAAATAGGAATAAGTAATATATTGTCTAATAGAAACATTCATCATTTTTTATACCGAATATCACATTTTATTCAAGATTATGTTTTGTGCATTTGATTCAACACTCAGTTTAAACAAACGTTTTGGTTTCAGTAACGTTTATTTCAGCCGCGTTCACGCACAAAGCTGTCTGTTTAGGCAGAAAAACATTATTTTACGATTTTTACGATTTTTGCGACTTTTTACAATTTTTGTCGTAAAAATTTTCGTGAAAAATTTTACGACAAAACTTTTTTTGCACTTGATTGGAACTTACCACTTAAATTTAGCTGTGCTGTGCGTTCCGTCATGGTATTGCCGTACTACCATCAAGTTACGGTCTACCATCAAGTCACGGTCTTCCCGCATCCCTTTCACTATTGTTCAATTCGATATCCATGTTCTTCATCTGCAAGCACACTACAGGGTGCGCAAAAATTGCCCGGAATAAAATATCACATTGCAACTTCAACAAAAATGTAGATCTGACAATGAAACTTAACATACAGTTTCCCTATTTCTTTACTAATAGAAAAGTTTCAAGTTCGTTCAAAGTGGCCCCGTATCTTACGGCCACATGTCCTCAGACGAGTAGCGAACCAATAACTCATGGCACGGAGGTAGTCTTCTACTATATCGTTCTTTGCGTCAACCAGGGGAGCTTCCAGTGGAGCCAAATCTTTGTGTTGTGTAGAGGAATTCTCGCTCCCAGTAACTGACCAGAAAAGAAACTAAGGCGGTTCAAATCCCGTGAGTTCATAGGTCAGCCATCTTGTGCTGTGCGGCGTGCGACAGCAAAATTATGAGTCGATGATTGCCGGTCTTTCTCGATTTGGCTTTGCTATTCGCACATTGTGAACTCAAATGAACGCAGGCTTGGAATACATTTGAGTTTAGTGTATTCGTACCCACTACTCCAATATTATGCAGGGGCCGTATGCTCGTCTCTCCCGGCCGGGCGAAGGGCGCCCTTCGCCCGGCCGGGCGAAGATCGCCCGCACCCCCGCCCACATTTGAACTGGCTATGGAACGTTGATGTTGGTGTTCTCGGCGTTCAATCTTATGTGCTCAATTGTTCTGGCGATAACAATGCCGGTAAGTTGCTGATTATGTGTGAAACCATGGTTGGCAAACGGAACGATTTTCTGTAAGAGGGCTACTAAAACGGCTTATGTTGCCACTCTCGCGAGTATCCCTCCATAGTAGCGCGAGTATCCCTCCACACCCATGACATCCTACAGTTTCCGTTAAAAGTTGTAAATCGAAAAGCAATTGTGTAATTGTGTTCCGAAACCATCCCAATTGAACTGAATATAACACGTACGAACATTATTAGCCTTGACTCCAATGTATGGAACCTACATCAGAACTTCTCACACTGAGTTTCAACCAGAGATTCAAAAGAGAGAGGTGTTAAACACGATCACAGATCACAGTTATTACAAAGCTTTCGTTGTTGGTGTTATTTGTTGACTCCAGCATCAGTTGAAACGTGATAAACAATTTTGTTGGAAGAAGTAGACCGATTACACGCGCTTGTACGCAAATAACAATAACAAGACGCTGGCGGTCGCTGGACGCTGGCACTGGCGTCCGTAGGATTCAGTGTCCTTCTCGGATATGTGCTACAACAAAATATAAGTGAAGAAGCAAGCACGAATGACGTGAAAAATGGCAATCAGCATTGTTCACATATTCCTACAACTTTCGTTGCTGTAGAACACCTGCTTTTGTTGTCACTGTGATTTTTGCTGTAGCTTTTAATGCTGTGCGATAAGTGATTGCGGAATGTGAGCAAGTATTCACGCACTAGCAGCCGCGGCCAACCTGACTCTTGAGCGCGACCGAGTTAGCACAATCTTAAAAGGATAAGTCGTGATTTATGCAACCGTTGAAATCTCAGCGAAAAAAATTAAATGGCGCAGAAAGATTTCTTCGTGAATCGCACCTGGTTCGATCGACGCCTCAAACTTGAATTCGAAAATGTACACATAATCGAACAAAGTTCAATCGGAACTTCATAAGACAAAAACGAAATAACATGACGCAGTCCAACAGAAGAAACAGTTAATCCCAATTCATAACGAAATGAGATCTTCATGGGTAAACAACGAAGTGATAAGGAAAGAAGAACATGAGAAACGTATTGGGACGCAAAATGAAAGGAATCAAAAAGGGATGTATGTGAACAGACATGGGCCATGGCAACAAAGTTTAGGGTAGGTACGATTACTACAAAACAGTTGAAAATCAGCGGGTGTCGGTATGCAGCATGGCAAAATTTGACTTCTACCTCACGATATCCTTGTTGAAGCACCAACTCACCACCTAAAGTTAACATATTGGAGGGATGCAACTCTCAAAAGCAGGGGTGTGCGGAAATTTTTTTCAGAAAAACAGCAGGCGGAAGACAGAACGGAAATGGCCAAAAATGGCCGGAAACCGGAATGCGGAACACGGAAGCCGGAAATAGTGCAAAAGTCACTAAATTATTGGAATTTAGTCAAAAATGGGCCACAAAAAGTTTTAGTTTATGTTTCTAAAGGTACCCATAGAGTGCTCGTTTTGTTCCCACTAGAATGTGTGTGTTATTTTGGTGAAGGTATTCAACGCTTGGTGATAGCTTCAAAGTGAACTGTGGAAATTCATCTTCATAAACTTCATTAAAAGCCGAAGACAGGTACGTAGTGAAAGACAGTCTTTTCAGGCGTGATAGACAAGAATGCTCTCAAAATAGACTTAAAAGCCTAATACGAGCATGTTATGGTGGAGAAACAGCAGTTTTTCATGATTTTTTTTGGGAGGGGGGAGGAGAGTTTTTCTCAGACCGTTTGCAATGGAACCAGCAGAAGAAAACAATCTCTCGCACTCGGATGATGTGGAAGATGCCGACAAATGCTTCATTGCAAGTTTTCTTAGGAGGGGGGGGTGTACTTCGCTGCATTGGATTCATTCTACCAGAATTGAAATGGATCGCATCGACGTCAGCACAATGACATCAGTCTCCATTTTGTTAGCTTCCACAGTGGAGGTCTTCGATTTCTTCTTCCGTTTCGGTGTTCCTCCCAAAAACAAAGCGGAACACGGAAACGGAACTTGCGCACACCCCTGCCCAAAAGTAACACAGTGATGGCAGCTCTCTGACCGCTGTCACGTTTCTTCTGTGAAAGCAGGGAATGAGAAGGGTCACACCATGCTACGTCTTTACGTCACCTTCCTGCTACAGCAGAAAGGTGATGTAAAGGACGTAGCATGATTCTGTGACGTACAGCATACCTGGCAGCAGGGTTGAGCGTGGGGTGCGATGATCGCAGGGGGGGTCGTACCGCCGTCATGGTTGAGGGGGGGGGGGTCGTACGTGTGAGGGGGGGGTCGCACATTTTGTGACGGGCTAGAAATTACGAGCAGATGCCTTAAGGAAATGTGCGGAATCATATTGTTATCAGTTAGCATGTTTCAGATTCAGACGGACGCATATGGCCTTGAAAAGTTTTCACATCGTTTTAGCAAAATTTTTAGAAGTAGCCTAGTCATTCTGTTTTCGGTTTACGAGTGCTCAAATAATTGCTTTCTGCTTTCAGATTGCGACAGCATGTGCGGCTGGACCGGTGCCGAGCGAAACAGAAATCTTTTCCAGAGAACAATGAGTAGTAGTAGTAGAAGCTAGTTCACATAGCTGTGAATAAAGAAGTTCGCCTGACTTGCTGTTTTCGAGATTTGAAATAAATAAATTCAAAACCGTTTTGTAGCATTGAAGAAGAACAGTGCTTGATGGGCGTTGTTTCTTTTTTCGAGAGCTAGGAAAGTATGTGTAACAGTTATTTTTTTATTTGTTATTTTTTATTTTTATTTTTATTATTTATTTTATTTATTTATTTTTATTTTGTTATTTTTTATTTTTATTCATGTTATTTTTTTTACATTTTAAAGTCAAAAAATTACCGAAAACAATGAGGTTAAAATGAACCATCGATTTTTTTATTTGTTATTTTTTGTTTTTATTTTTATTATTTATTTTATTTATTTATTTTTATTTTGTTATTTTTTATTTTTATTCATGTTATTTTTTTTACATTTTAGAGTCGAAAAATTACCGAAAACAATGAGGTTAAAATGAACCATCGACCCTAGCCAACACTGAGTAAAAAGATCGCACCCCCCTGCGCGCCTAGGAGATTTGCTCTTACTGGAGTTTTATATTTTTTCTAGATAGTATTTTTCCTCTAATTTTCAACGCGGTCATGGCACCTTTTCAATTTTGAGTTTGAACGGAGATATGAATTTTTGAATGATCACCTTCATTTCTGAGACGACCAGTAGGAGTTGCGACTTTCTGAGTGTTTTCAATCAAAAAATCATATCTTTGTTCATACTCGAAACTGGAAAAGTGCCATGACCAATTCTAAAACTACATGAAATTCTCTATAAAATAAAAATAGAATTTCTTCCAAACACGAAATCCCCTAGGCGCGCAGGGGGGGTGCGACACTTCTGCGATTTTGGCTTGAAATCGCAGAAGTGTCGCACCCCCCCTGCGCGCCTAGGGGATTTCGTGTTTGGAAGAAATTCTATTTTTATTTTATAGAGAATTTCATGTAGTTTTAGAATTGGTCATGGCACTTTTCCAGTTTTGAGTTTGAACAAAGATATGATTTTTTGATTGAAAACACTCAGAAAGTCGCAACTCCTACTGGTCATCCCAGAAATGAAGGTGATCATTCAAAAATTCATATCTCCGTTCAAAGTTAAAATTGAAGAAGTGCCATGACCGCGTTGAAAACTAGAGGAAAAATGCTATCTAGGAAAAATATAAAACTCTAGTAAGAGCAAATCTCCTAGGCGCGCAGGGGGGGTGCGATCTTTTTACTCAGTGTTGGCTATGGTCGATGGTTCATTTTAACCTCATTGTTTTCGGTAATTTTTCGACTCTAAAATGTAAAAAAAAAATAACATGAATAAAAATAAAAAATAACAAAATAAAAATAAATAAATAAAATAAATAATAAAAATAAAAACAAAAAATAACAAATAAAAAAATCGATGGTTCATTTTAACCTCATTGTTTTCGGTAATTTTTCGACTCTAAAATGTAAAAAAAATAACATGAATAAAAATAAAAAATAACAAAATAAAAATAAATAAATAAAATAAATAATAAAAATAAAAACAAAAAATAACAAATAAAAAAATCGATGGTTCATTTTAACCTCATTGTTTTCGGTAATTTTTTGACTTTAAAATGTAAAAAAAATAACATGAATAAAAATAAAAAATAACAAAATAAAAATAAATAAATAAAATAAATAATAAAAATAAAAACAAAAAATAACAAATAAAAAAATAACTGTTACACATACTTTCCTAGCTCTCGAAAAAAGAAACAACGCCCATCAAGCACTGTTCTTCTTCAATGCTACAAAACGGTTTTGAATTTATTTATTTCAAATCTCGAAAACAGCAAGTCAGGCGAACTTCTTTATTCACAGCTACGTGAACTAGCTTCTACTACTACTACTCATTGTTCTCTGGAAAAGATTCCTGTTTCGCTCGGCACCGGTCCAGCCGCACATACTGTCGCAATCTGAAAGCAGAAAGCAATTATTTGAGCACTCGTGAACCGAAAACAGAATGACTAGGCTACTTCTAAAAATTTTGCTAAAACGATGTAAAAACTTTGCAAGGCCATATGCGTCCGTCTGAATCTGAAACAATTTTTAGTTCAGGGAATTCCATTTTTCACTCCATTATCTTCAGCCTTATAAAATTCTTAACTACATCACTACACTCGCTATCCGTGTACATTTCTCCGCGCACAAGCCTTTTTTGTCCTCCATTTGTGTGCGGCTGAAAATTTTTTATACTCGAATGATCAATAAATTTTTATTTTTCGATTTTTTGCATCTTTATTCTGTATACATCTGTAAACGCCCTTCTGTGGATGTCCTCGTGCTCCATTCACCTGTTATCTTCGCCTGCAGCAGTTTTTGAAGGGTGGGGGGGGGGTCGTAACTGCTTCTCTCCAGAAGGGGGGGGGGTCGTAATTTTTGAGCACAGATCGCACCCCATGCTCAACCCTGCCTGGCAGCGATCCAAACGTCGCAGCTGGCCTAAACGCGAAAATTACCGTTTCTCAGCTACATGATTAGAAGGACCGTTTTTGGAGTACTTTCCTCTAAATGCCCACGGCTTTTCTTCCACATCAGGCAGATTAAAGCTGCACACGACCGTAGGTGGATGCGAAATGGTATGATATCGAATACGGTTGGGCACGATATGATAATTGGGCATTAAGAGGAAAAGTGCCTTTTTTGTGTTAATTCAAAAAATTCTTTTTCGCTACTGCTCTACTCTGGTATTATAGCACTAGGGCGTGACCACATCTTAAGAGTAATGCAATAATGGAAACCAAAGACAGTAAACAATTATAAAAATAACCAAAACCCACCAATGGCCCACGCCAGTCGCCGGTCGTTGCCCGGCGTCGCTGTGCAGAGCGCTGCGACGAGCGGACAACTGCCCCGCCGACTGCCGTTCACTGCGACAGAGTGCACGGCCCTGGCACGATTAGTGTTACTTGACCAGCCCCGTCGAAGACGGCCGACAGGAGTATAACAAGGACCTTAGAAGCTGCAAAGAGAAAAAGGTAGGGGAAGACGTATGGAACAGCTCGTTGGAGTGGATGGGCGAGAATAAAAATGAATTTCGTTGATGAGAGCGAAAACTCTGGAGACTAGAGACACAATTTACAGGGAAGTGTTGGTGTCTTGATATACGTAAAGGCAAAGGCAAAGTGGTCGGAGTTGATCGCTTCCCTATTCTAAGGATCAGCCGCAGACAAGTTTTCTGAACTCATAGATCAAGCGAGTATAATAACTTGAAGTTGAAACAAACAATGAAAAGAGTATGAACGAAAGCTAATTCACGTCATAGCCCAGCAAGAGTGAAAATCGTTCCAATTCAAACACATGTCATTCTATGATCATCAATGAATATTTATAAAGCGGACTGGATCAAAACGTCGTTGTCATTCATTATATCTTATAGCTCTCCATTTCCTCTACCGCCACATTCAGATCGTCAGGTAATGTGCAACATAAACTTGGCTTTAGCCCTGTTTATCCTCTTTATGGTCAATGGTTCCTCTCTGGTGTTCATTCATGGTGGTGGTTGACAACACAGTATGATTATTAAATGAACGCCTAAGGTATCATACAGAATATCAAATAAGGAGGTTTGCTGGTGTAATTTGAGTAATCGAGTAACCGCCCTCGTCAAATATTAACTTAAAAATCAAGAATTTAAGCAACTGAAAGCGAAATCCAATCAAACCAAATCGTGCTTAATTCTACCCTCGATTTTCTTCACTTCCATTAGTAGATTGCTCAGTGAAGCACAGAATAATTGACGTTTAGAGAGTTCCAGCTTGGAACAAAAGCATCCCCTTCAGTATGGAAAGAAGGCCGATTGAGGGAAAGTGATCGCCTTTGGCAGCATTTCCCCACGGTCACGATGCGAGCCTGACAAGTTGGCCATGTCCCCCTCTGCAGAAGACAACATTTGAGAGTGAAATGAGGATGAGAAAAGTGAAAATTTTTGAGAGCGTTGTTGCTTTTCTCGGAAAGATTAGACCCTGTCCAATATTTATGACGGAAGTAAATACCTATCGAATTAGTGTGCGATTTCGACCATGAAAGTCAGCTCGATATAACTTTTTTATCCATAATGATCTTTTTTAGGACGAGCAGTCGAAAATGGTTCGAGAAAATGTCCTATCTGTCGGTACTTGTGGCGCTATATTTTCTTATCTCCTTCGATTACGGCTGTGTTTGCGTCTTCAATTTCGGTCCGTCTTCAGTGAAAGACGTCTACCTTGAGGAGCAAATGTGGATATCTTTCGTTGAATACTAGCGATATAGGGTACCTGGGGTCAATTGGAAACAGAAATATGAAGAATTTGTCCTCATCTCATCAATTTCTATTATGGAGTTGAATTACGATAACTTGTTACAGCGTTGGAACTCCGAAAGCGTGTTTCAAATGCGAAAAAATCGGAATTTTTCTCAAGGTTCCTAATTCTTAGCTTACCTTTGACGGCCAGGAAATTGCCGATATAAAACATCGAGAGTCTCTCAGCGCGTGGAGCCTTGACTCGCAGATTGAAACGTTAGCTAATGAAAAGCTAAAAAGTTCTTCTACATACCAATAATGACTCTATTTCAGCGTATTCAGAATATTTTTGAAGGCTGAAAACACAATCTTGACCACTCCATGTATCTATACCTACTGAATTGAATATCATGATCAAGCGTTAGCATTTCAAGTCCATTTCTCGTCACTCATATAGTAATACACATACACACAGTAGCGGTCTAAAAGAAATGTCGCTTTTCGAGCGAATTTTTCAGAACTATCAATTGAATTCAGATTCTTTTAGATTTGAGCTTCTTGTGCTTGAAACTGTAATGTGACATAAATTTGTGACCGCTACTGTATGTATGCACATGTGTGCCTGTCTTTACTTTATTGCTGTCGTATATGGTGGATAGAATATTCATGAAGGGGTACAATAAATCATTCAAAGCCATGAGAAACTGTGAAAGAATTATTGATATCATGATACCATGCGGAGTGCTAATAAATTTCAGGCACAATAGGACCACAGGATCAAGCTCTAGAAATCGCGCACTATTAACAATGTGATGTTGGCTACTCAGTTTCACAAATCGGCCTATGAAAATCACCTCTATAAAACCAGGAAGGAAGATACAATTCACTTGATGAATGACCTTAATATTGAAGGACAAAGCGAAAGTAAAGGAATCAGTCTCCCTATGGCTCATCATCGCCCTCGCCTTCATGATAACTGTAATGAACACGAGGTTCAAGAAAGTATCTCCGCCAAGCTGGTATCAATTTACCCTACCCCGAATGGATTCAAGGCTAGGTTAGCCTAAGTGGGGATTGAATGTGGAACCCTTAACCACTTCATGGCGTTCACTCCTTATCAACACATAGGTTCTACTAAGCTAATACGCAGGCGTGTTCAAAGATATCAGCTGTTTGGATACCCCTATTGCAGCTGAACGGCGATGTGCAGTGGTTTGGTGACTTATTCAATGTTAGCGTAGTTATTGGACTGACCTTGGTAGTGATACCTTTTTGCGGCATAGGTAAATATTTATTTGGTGTCTACCTTAGAATAAAATACTTCCATACCTTGATGAGCGTTGCGTCGTCCTCCAGGTATATTTCGCTCTCTCTTTACAGACATGAAGTGACGAGTAAGAAAACCAAGCAACTGCAGAAACAAACGTTTCGCTTACTCTTGATTCAGGTCAAACTTCGCTCACATTTGTCCCATCGTGTTCAATTCTTGTGATGTCACTGCTTGGGAGAGACATAGGTGAGCTCTCTGATTTTGCAGAAATGGAACTGTGCGATCCGATTATTTATTTACTCCTTACGGAGAGCGAGCACAGTTGTCCTCTGAGTATTTTTCATTATTATTTTGTTCTTTACTTCAGAAAGTTTAATAAATGAGCTCAAAGGAAACGATTACATATTACCACATTGCTTTGCCGTAGAATAATGTTTGATTTTTTGAATTGTTAATGAAGAGAAAAAAATAATCTTTCCAATTGTTTGTTTCTGACAGTTCTAGGAAGCTACTCGAAACATAGCTTGAGGTGCTTTCTCACTCAACGAGCTTGTCTGGCTGTGCTCTAACCGATTTCTGAACACTTCGTTGTCCCCAGCAGGTGTCGAACTTACTATTAGAGCTCATTTGAATGAATGACCTTTATCAAAAGGTGTAAAGATAACCAACCACTAAAATGAGTTGTCCACAGATGCGCCAATCTTAAAAAAACCTCTCGCCCTGTTGAGCTGGAGTTAAAGATGTGCACAGCAAGATAAGATATGTATCATCATCTATTATCATAGTTTTCTTCTTCAGGTATAGCCAAAGGGTGAAGCAGGAAAGTTCAGTTTCCCTTCCCTTCTCTTTCTCCATGTTCTGCTTCTGAACTTCATTCAGTAGCTACATAAGCAACAAGATCAGAGTTTCAGATTAAGAATGTATAATATGTATGTGATCACATAAGTCCATATATCAGTCTACCTTCAAACGTTGTACATTTCACATAAAAAGCTTATTCATCTCATCATCCTAAGGCAACATTCTCCTTGACCTATGATGATTACCATACGTAACAAAACATGTGTAACTAGTGCAAACTTGTAACATATGCTTTTATTTTTGAGAGCACAGGTTCTGACAGTTATATGTATAATGCTTTCCCCGAGCATAGAAACCACAATCATAGCCTCTACCAGTCGAACGACGTTCGTTTGTTTGTCCACACGATACCCAATCCATAATTAGTTGTTAATTCACAAGCGCTTGAAACTGAACAGATCAGCACAAGAAATTTACATAGTCCATTTATGAGGTAAACAAATCCAAAAATACGGTGAATGGATTAAAATCAATTTCACTGCACTTTAGGCGCTCGAGGTAGTGTGGTTGGAATCCTGCTCACCCTTTATTCGGTGCTGGAGCCGTTGGTCTTACTCAGCTGCGTCACCAGCTACCGTGAAGCTATCAAAATGTACCTTGGAGTGCTCAAATACACCTCTAATCGTCGTTGTTCAGTCTCAGCCATGAAATTTTAACACATCTGTGATTAACACTGTGATTACAGCGTTGTTTTTCTCGAGTCTTCCGAAACAGTTTTAGTTGACAATAGTGAATCTATCAATACACCTCCAATCGCAGTTTAGCAATGGCAGCGGAGGAAACTTGTAGCAGTGGTGGGACATAGTCCTTCACTGACCCTAGAACTTTTGTTCTTCACATTTCACATCCTTGAAAGCATTAAGAGGAGATGCTGTCGAGAAGAAAGCAACCAAAAGTGAAGATGTTTTGAATTAGTCGTCGCTCAACACTACGAGATTGAATGTTTCTTTATCGTAGAAGTCTGTTGCAGTTGCCCGCACGCAAACCGCTTCGAGTCTCATCCTCTTTATTATTGCTTCCATCGTTGGAATTCTACAACCCATCCCTGCTGGCATCCATGCAGGCATCTGTGCAGGGATGTTGTAGTCTTGGGCGTTTGAAAGTTCTTCGTTAACAAGCAATTCAATTACAGCACACTACCGAATCGAAGCACTTCGATGTTGGCCATTTTGAAAACATTGTTTGTGGTAGCAGCAACAATATTTAAATGTTTTGGTACAAAGCGTATAGGTCGCTATAGCCGCTTTGAATTTGAACTTTATCAATGAGTGGTCGTTGGTAAGTCGTCTGAAGCCTTCTATAGCTAATCTGCTACATGAAACCAATGAATAAGTTCAGTTTAATATCTCTTATCTCTCACAAGATTCAACGTCAAATCACCGCCAAGGGAAGAAGTAAGCTTCGTGGAACTGATTATGAGGTGAACAGGCCAATTTTTCTCGCATCAGTTCCCAATTTTTTCCGCCACCGGAAAGTATTTTCCCGCGATCGGCTATTAAAAAATCACAATCCGTTGCATCCCGAAAACCCTCAAGAACCATAAAGTCCCAAAAAAACCATAAACACAGAAAAACCATAAGCATAAACTCACAGCAACCTTAAAATTCGCGCTTCGACGGCGCGAGTTTATGGCTATTGTGAGACTTTTCTCGTTTTCCACTAAATGTAAAATAGTTCTCCAATGCGTATAAATACGCAGTCAAAAATGTGGATGTAACGACGTGAAAGAATGCGTGTCTTTTACTGGATTGCCGTCGTTATCACACGTATGTTTTTCATCGAAGGGTCCTTTCTATATTAAAACTATATTAAAATAACAATAAAGCATTATTTAATCTTAAAAATCTAAAAAGGAAAATAACTGAAGAAATTATTTCAATCTCTTCGACATCAGACATTTCTGAAAAGGAAATGGTGCTGTCTATTTAGGAGGTTCTAAAGTACGACGTATAGTTGCTGATTTCTTGAACGAAAATAGCAACCCTTCCTACGAGGATACCGAAAAAGGAATTTCATTAAACAATCATTGAAGCAAAACCTGTTGACGCTCAAAAGTAATGGGACCTTTCACCTGACAAAGCCGGCACAACTAATATCGCTCACTTCGCTGTGGTGGGTATGAGTGTTAATCACAAATCTGACATCAATTTCCCTTTTTCTGCAAGCAAAACACAAGTATCGTCAACTGCAATACCGGACATGTCACAACGATAATATGGCGCAGAGCCGGTCGTTGTTCTATATTATCTTTAAAATTGGGGCCCGCGTGGTGCAGTGGTAAGAGGCGCTACTGACACCCGCACGGTCGAGCGATAGATCCCGGCACAGGCTAGCAAAGCCTCCCATCCCTCCGGGGTCGGGTATACTGGTACCAGACTTGTCTGGGAAGGTAAAGACACTGACCTGGTTTAGCGGCTGGCCCCCGCAAGTCATTGTATAGGCCAAACACGCATTCACCATGTCTCTACGATTCTGAATTGGAAACGAATGCGGCGGCGCGTCCTCCGTGGACTGATCATCGACAACTTTACCTTTACCTTCACCTTCTATCTTTAAAATTGGTTTATTCGTAAATATAAGTGTCTTTGAACTCAGCAGGTAGAGCTCTAACTTGCCATCATAGGTAAAGTCTCCATATTTGTGGAACTTGTAAACAAGCGATTATAGTTGACCCCTAGATTTTCGGTCCCTTATCCCTTCGATTCCTCATTTGGTGACTCATTGCTCGACGAGGCTAAGCCTTCAGGGGGGGGGGTACCACGCAGGGACCCTCGTTGGGGAGGCGGCGTAAATGAATTGAGTTAGGCTCTGTCCGGGTCACCACGTGTGGACCGCACAAACGACACCTTGCAGTGCATAAAAGCCCCGCTGATGCCGTTGCGGCTACGGTAGTGCGGGTCACCGCTTAATCTGAATCTTCACCTAGCAGAATACTCTCTTTACCGCTCTCGAACCCGTTCCTGCAATTTGAAGCTAAAGCGAACAACTCATGACATCCTGACTGAACTGGTTTGTACAAACGATACTTAGAAACAGATAACAAATTCATGACCAGCATGTCAAATAATCCCCAAAGATTTCAGCCAACCTTGCTTCGTCAACTTCATCCAGCATTCGCACCTCCTCCTGTTGGAATTGACGAAAAATACCACATTATTTATGCATGATAACCATTTCTTATGATGATCCATGAGTGGCATATTTGATCACAATCACAGGAGATAAGATATTCTTATGAAAAATGACAGCTTACTGTGCGTTCTAATAACTCCATCAATTGTGCCCAAACCCTTCATCTGTTACACTCAAAAAGTCAGCATAAAAATGACCTGTGAACAATTTTCAGTCGCTTCGGCCGGACAAGTGCTCATAAAACACGAAGAAGAGGAAACATCTACTACTAGGCGGATACAAACTACAAGAAGAACTACTACTAGGCTCATCGCAACTGCAAGAAGAGCTGCTGTTCTCCTGAATTTCAACTGGCTGAAGTGGACCCCTACAGCAAGAACTACTACTACGCCGCGTACAACAACGACAAGAAGAACTACTACTCCCCGGAGACCTTCTTATGACTGGCAAAATCCTGCTTCGATTTCTTGCGTACGAAGGGGGAAGTTCAAGCCATCGGTAAGTTTAAGTGCTAGAGCAGCGAAATTTTCTCCAATGCGCAGTAGTTTCTGTATGAGCAGTGGTAGGTAGCGGGCAGGTTCGCTAAACTAGTAGAATACAGAAGACCCAGGGGTGGCGCAATCCGTGCCCTCGCCCGTTTCATAAACTTTCATTAGCTATGTAGCATTTGTTCTATTATTTTATAATACTTTATCACCTCTCACCAGAGCGCAGTCCAGGATCTTCACACAATTTGGAAAACTAGCAGGATTGTGTTGTCGTCGCCCACTCGGGACATCCCCACTTATTTTTAGTACGTGAAAGCCATCAGTGACCTCCACAAAGGATTCACGACCTCGACCACACCGTTCTACAACAACGTTCTAATCAACGTAAGAAGAGGTGTTTGTCGAGGCGATATCATATCGTCGAAGCTGTTCAGGCGTACCCTAGAATGGAGCAACGTGGGAGTGAAAATCAACGGCCGGCAGTTATACGATCTTCGTTCTGCCGATGATAACGTGCTCCACAGTTATTTTTTTCAACACGTTGCCTGCTTTCGATAAAAAAACCCTGCTATCGCCGCATCGACCTTTAGGTAAACAGACAAATGCTATTTTTACTCAACGCGGTCAGGAGCTTCGCTAATCAGTAAAGGAAAAGTGTGGACGGTGCCGACCAGTCCCCGTAGGAATCCGAGACCGACTACGAAACGTAGAGGCATGGGAACCGCGAACTTGGCACTGTCATCACTTGTGGTGAGTGTCTTCACCTTTCCGTACAAGTCTGGTACCAATCTGCCCGTTCAGTAAGAGTTGTAGGGCAGACCAGCATGGGTATTTGCGATTAGCATAATGGACAACCAGACTTACAATAAACACTACGTGTCCGCCTCACCTGACCTTCGACAGCGTGGCCAGTGCGATTGTGTCTCTGATCTCCGATTATCGACGTAGCTCGGAGCTCCGGTTGGAACATTACCTGCTAACCATCAGGATCATCTCCTCATTTGCGTCACAATCAACTTCACGAGTGGAATTTTTACATTTAAATTTTTATTTTTTCATCGCCAGAGCTCAGACCCTACCTGAAAACAGTATTCGCACAACGGGTTATCCGTCATTATTCTTACTGATCTTATGGCCTCTTTCCTCTGTTTGTACTACGCTTCTTTCCGCATGACGTGTAGAGCTTCTGCTCCCTTGATTATGTGTTTTAACGGTGAGTCGTGAATTGTTGCTGAAAATGAGGCAAGGTTTGAGCTAACGAAACTACAATTAATTTTTGACTTTTCCAGGGTCTGCAGAAGGTACGTAGATTCGTCGAAACGTCACACGTTGGGTCTGGGTAGGGTAATCGTTATCGAGACCAAAGTCGTCTAGAAAATTTGAACACTAAAAGTGAATTTGTCGCCGAGAAGTAACTCGACGACATAAGATACTATGAGCGTGTACCTACTTCACCTAAAAATAACAAGTATTGCATGAGGACATCGTCAGAGGCGACCTTTTCAAAACATCGCAACTAATATCAGTAGACGTCGGTGCTGTTGTGTATGTGAAAGAATTGGATTGCCTTTAAGGGCACTTGTTAAAATTTCCGACTCCACCGACCGAGGCAAGGTCAAAAATTAATTTGCGCTGTAACTCCGCCTGCGGGGCTAGTTTGGGGCGCGGATCACAAATCTGATGTCTTTGTGCCAAATTTGAGCAAAGCAGCACCGATACAGTGCGTTTCAAACGTATGTATCCACTTTGTGTTCGGCAGTTTCACGCTGCGCGTTCGTTTTTGCGAACCAGCGTTAGACGCGCTATATTGGTCGTGGTCGAAAATATCTGGGTTGCTCTTCCCAGTAAAAAGTAACATCTCCATGGCTTCCGGCACCACTTGAGAGACCTGCGACAATCTTCCATGATGTTCTCTCGGTGAAACTTAGGAGGCGGCTCGCTAACGGTATAGGGCGGATTCTGCAGCAGCGGAAAGCTGAAGCTCAGATTTCCATCCTGTCGAATGGACAGTCTGGGGTACCAACGTGTGCTAGAGTTCAGCCTTCACCCTTCTTGGGAGGTAGAAGAAGGCAGACACATGTCCTGCAGCGAGATAACGCTGCGGTGTATGTGTCCAGATCGGCTACTGACTAGCTCCAGCGCAACCGCATCCAAGCAATGGACGGGCCAGATTGTTCTACTGAATGTAGCTCTATGAAGAACGTGTGGGAGATTGTTGTCCGGCAGGTCTACGCGGGCAACAAGCAGCTTAGTAGCGTTGAGGAGCTGAAGATGGCAGTTTTTTTGAATTTCGTCCGATTTCGACAGTATGGACAGAATCAGGTGCGTAGTAGTGGCGTGGGGCGGGGTCGGCGTGAGGGCCCGGTGGAGTACCTAACAGAATTTGCTGAATTGATCGAAATCTGAGAAATAAACGTTAGATTCGTTATAAAGGTAAAGGTAAAGGTAAAGTTGCCGGAGTTGATCAGTCCCCTGAGGACGCGCCGCATTCGTGTTCAATTCAGAGTCGTAGAGGCTTGGTGACAGGGCCCGCGTGGTACAGTGGTAAGAGGCGCTGTTGACACCCGCACGGTCGAGCGATCGATCCCGGCCCGGGCTAACCAAGCCTTTCATCCCTCCGGGGTCGGTAAATTGGTACCAGACTTGTCTGGGAAGGTGAGGACATGGACCTGGCATAGCGGCTGGCCCCGCAGGTCATTGTATAGGCCAAATACGCATTCACCAAGCCTCTACCACTCTGAGATTCGATATAATCATACTAAATAACCTACCTAGACGTAGCTTTAGCCAAATCGCTGAGTTTGACTCAACCTTGGCTAGGAAATGTTTTCTGAATGGTCCCCGGTCGAAGTTCGGGAAACGGCCATTAGATTCGTCATCAGCATACCAAATGTCCTCATAGGTGAAGTTTCAAAGAAAAACTTCTTCTGACGTAAGCTCGGTCTGTAGAGTCGGAACTTTCAACAATTGCCACTGAATTAAGAAGTCTGGCTACATATCAAGTTCAGAAGTCGATATGGACTACTAACTACACCATGCGAATTCCGCCTGTCAAGATCGGTGACACTCTGACTGTCTCAGGAGTTTTTTACCACAAGCACCAAGACAAGTCAGAGTGATGTAAAACCTATCAGCTGGAAAGCTTCTGAAGTGCTATTTTTAAGGTTCTCCATCAACTTAATTAACGGTGTCTGCCACCATAGGAACGAGGATGATAGCTACGCACAAGGATACCGTAGCCCCCTGCACGTGGAGAGTCGATTTAGAAGTTATGGCCGTTACATCGCGATAAACTCTTTAACGGTAAGTCTTTAGAAATGGTGTAGGCTTAATGGTATTCGTTCTTGAGCATCCAAGCCGCCGAAAATTGCTGGAAAAATCACATACAAGTAAGATCAGTGACAGGTAAAAAGAGAACCCAGCTTGTCGTGAACTCTCAAAAATGTGGTGTGTTCACTACACAGGTGGCCAGGCAGTGCTTTGTTATGTCAACGAACGCCCCATAACCGGCACCTCCGAGGAGGGCTTGAGGGGTATTGAGCGGACCTAGGTAGAATCAGAAGGTTACAATGCTGTATAATGACCTGTAATGCTGTATAAAAACTAGTGGCCTAGAATCACAGCACAGAAGTAACGTGTAGTCTTGAACGAACTGCACCGAAGGGAAAACCGCGACGGTGAACCCCAGCAACCGTTCCTTGAAGACTTTGTTATTTCTAGCTTGAACAATGTGCAGCGGTAAACGATCCATCCACGTAGAGACCCCTCTGAAACAATATGATGTGTAGCCGCCCTTCTGATTCAGTAAACATTAGGATATTAAAGGCGAAAAAGTCTTGACCTAATACTGGCTGGACTGAACAGCCAGTACTTACTACTGCGAAGTACTCACCTCGTCAATTCAGTAACAGAGGATTAGATCTACTTTGATGCGTCTACACTACAAGCAAACTAGTGATAATAATATCGGACTTATTATCGTACATTATGACGTCGCATTTGTGTAAGCACTATGTCACCACCCAGACGGCGTAAATAGGATTCCGCGCGCAAGATAGAGGAAGTTCAGCGTGAACACTATCAGAACGTAGTGAAAATGGAAGCGGTGAATGCATGGGTGGTATCGTTAGTTACACATAGTGGTGCGCCTTGAGATCTCAGTAAGGTCCGACCACAACACATTTAACATGGTTAGTAGCATGGCAGGCCGTAATAAGCGTAGTTTCAGTTGACAACTCCCGAAAAACTTAAGAGTCTCTTCAGACTCTATCGTGGGAGTAAACCAAAGCATTGCAGCAAAAGGGGGATGAGCCTACTTCCACAACAGCTACCACTGAGTTGACGTTGGTGAAAAAACCATTTAGTACTTAGCTCACGAGATGGTTTCGGCCCATGAGTTTGACAACAGATGTCTGATTCGTGACCAGCGTCTCCCACAATCTTAACATTCGGAATTAAGCGAAAAATAATTTGATCATGGTCACATCAGTAGTCATGGAGGCACTAGTGCAGATTTTGTACCTCACTTTTTTGATAAAAATAGGCCTATAGGGGGTAATCGGAAATGGGAAGAACTGATACTCTTATAGTGCAGAAATGCTCAATAAACCCACGATGTTCAGCTATAATCGCGAAAAGCCCATGCGAAATATTTCTCGGCGACAAGAAACGCAGGTTTTGACTCTCTTCGCGACGCACACTATTTCGCTTCTCTCTGACCCCGTTGCTGATTTCGCCGTCTGTTAGATAGCGTTCCGCGTTTAGCTCGCTCCGACTGATCGGAGTTTCCAGTGGCACCTTGTTTAGGCACAGACAACACCACCATTTTACTTCTTCTTCTTCATTCAGAGAACTTGCAATGGATAAAGAAAACGACAACAGTGATGTAAAATGAAATCTGCAATTGATCTCCAAGGCTCGGCTTAGGCTTAGGTGCTTCGGTGCTAGGCTTCGGTGCCATCGTGGACACGCGCCTGCCCCCCCCCCATCGGTCCATGCGCCTCTCGCGACCTATTATATTGAAACCGCGTGGCTTTGCCGCTCAGGCTAGGGCAGGAACTCTGGGTGAGTCATCCCAAGCATTGCAAAACCGAAGGCTACGAAAGGATCCAACCTTGAACTATCCAACAATGCTTAGGATGACTCACCCGCCCCGGAGTTCCTCCCCTAGCCCGACCGGTTTCAATATAATAGGTCGGGAGAGGCGTTGTAACTATAAATAACATCTCGGTCCATAGCATAGACGCATGCCAATAACGACTATCGATGGGGGTAGAGGGAGGGGATGGGCGAGGGGCCACGCCATTGGCCGGCTCTCAGCAGGGGCGGGCGCGTGTCCACGATGCGTCCTAGCACCGGGGCTTCAATAAGCCCAAGCTCCGCCTTGGAGATCAGTTGTCGAGTTGCCATCGTTAGAGGTCTACCGCGTAAAGTTTGGTAGCTTATGCACTCATCGATTCAGTTCTTCCCTTTCAACGTCTACTGCATGCAGCAGTGGCGGCGAAATAGTATATGAAGAGAATCAGAGCCTGCGCCTTTCGCCGCCGCTCACTATTTCACAAGGATTTTGGAAATTACAGCTCTACATAGCGGACTTATTAGGCAATTCCGCACCAAACGAGTATCAGTTTCATTCTCCCCATAGCCGATTACCCTCTAAAGGCCTATTTTAACGAAAAAAGTGAGGCAAAGGATTTACGCTTGCGCCGGCAGGGATTTTGCTGGCTCAGAGCTGCAGTAGTGATGCCGCTACTTTATTGCTGCCGCAGTAAAGTGTGAAGGGCCTTTAAGATGTGCTTCTCATGCCTTTTACAACGCTGCACTATAAAGCACTGAAAAAGGTATGGACGTCACGACATCACCTCAGTCGTTGCATTTGCTGTCAGATCGATGTTGATTTCTATTTTTTCGTAAGATCTATAAAATCGCAACGTAAAGGGAGGTCAAGCTGTGCAATTCAGGACGCCGGTTGGGTTGCGAGCGCTGAGGAAAAAGCGGAAAATCCCTTCAAGGAAGGAGGGCAATTCAATTTTAAAATCCGGTTTGTTTGCATATTTCAACTGAATTCCACAAATGCTCTATCATTTTCTCGTAACGCCATGACCGTTACTGAAATTGCGATGCTAGTTCTGTGTCCCTTATTCATCATAAGTCATCTTAAGCGTCGACTGAGATGAATAAAGGTGTGGCGGGTTATTCCTCACCACGTTAGTATTTCGCTTCTGTGCGAACAAGGTGGTTCAGTGGTATGTTTATTGGGGTGGCCAGCCTCGCTGGTCCACCAAATCAAGACGAGTATCAGGAACACACCGCGGACAACCTCGGACAGTCGGCGGGCGGACCTCTCCGAAGAGGGTCCGCCCTCACATATGCCACCGAGGGGTCGCGGATCGCGACAAAAGCTAAAAGGCGAAGGTACTGGCGTTTATCAATCCCATGAGGACGCGCCGCCGCATTCGTGTTCAATTCAGAATCGTAGAGGCATGGTGAATGCGTGTTCTGCCTATATGATGACCTGCAGTGGCCAGACGCTATATCGAGTCCGTGTTTCTACCTTCCCAAACAAGTCTGGTACCAATTCACGCGACCCCGAAGGGATGGAAAGCTTGGTTAGCCCGTGCTGGTGTCGGTGACGCCTCTTACCACTGCCCCACGTGAGCCTTTTTGCAATGAAAATAGAATACTAACAGCCGGAAGCTTCCAGAATTTCCTTTTTTCCCATCCAGGTTAAAAAGGAAATTGTTAATTGTTAATTTTTTTAATATTTGTTTATTCTAATAACAAATATTTGTTTGTATTAATATTTGTTTGGTTCAGTAAACAGTATTTGTTTGCATTTATTTGTTTCTTGCAATAACCAATATTTGTTTTTACATGTGAAGAAAACTAGTGCACAATCAAAAATTCCAGTAAATCAGAAGCTTGATGGACCACGCTTTCTATAACAATGTGGAAAGGTTAGCTAAAAAGTGGCACAAAAACATCCTCCGAAAATCTGAAATGTATCGAGAAAAATACAATACAAGACTGCGGCATGGAATAATGCCACACGGTCTCACGTTGACGACAGTGTGGCGTTATGCTGCGCCACTCTCGGCTGCTCGAGAGTGGCGCAGCATAACGCCACACTGTCGTCAACGTGTTAAGATGAATAAGGTTGGGAGATGCAACTGAATTGGTGATCGGATCTCCAATTTGTTACGCCCTACGAATTAATTACGTGGAAACGAAGAAAAGGCTCAATTTTCATGTAATGCGAGTAGATGCGACTCATGAAGTCACTCCATCAAAACCACATTCAGCGGTCAGCGGGACGTTTCTTGAGAAACTAGTGAAAAAACTCTATCTAAACTTCGCAACGAATATTTTTTTCAACTGGTCCTATGGTTCCTCCACTGGAGTTAGGCAAACACTCCACTATTTATAGCTGCAATTTAGAAAACGAATCTACACCGCTATGATATATTCGTGTATACGATACATATGTGTATGTGCAACACACGTTAGCCTGCAATGTGGTGCAGATGCAAGTAAATCTTATGCCATTGAAATACACTAAATATGGTGATGAAATAAATATATTTCAATAAGAAAGGACCGAACATTTATATTTATTTATATTTATTTTTTACTTTTTTTATAGTTATTCATCTTAAAAGTCGACTTTGCTTAGTAAAAGGTAAAGGTACCGGCGTTGATCAATCCCATATGGACGCGCCGCCGCATTCGTGTTCAATCCATAAGCTCGGTGAATGCGCATTTGGTCTATACAATGACCTGCAGGGGCCAGCCGCTAAAACAGGTCAATGTCTTTACCCTCCCAGACAATTGTGGTACCAATTTACCCTACCCGGGGGGATGGAAGGCTTGGTTAGGCCGCGCTGTGATCGATCACTAGACCGTGCGGGTGTCAGCAGCGCCTCTCACTGTATCACGCGGGCTTTCTTAAGATAAATAAGGTTGGGATATGCAACTGATGTTGGTGATTTGATCTTCATTTCGTTACGAACGATTACGTGGAAACGAAGAAAAGGCTCAAATTTTATATAATGTGAGTTAATGCGGCTCATGTAGTCACTCCATTAAAACACATCCAATGAGACATTGCTTGGGGAAACTACTGAAAAAGATTATCTAATCTTCACGGCGAAGAGCTTTTTAATTGACCCTATGGTTCCTTCACTTGATTTAAGCGAATACACCACTATTCATAGCTGCAATGTAGAAAAGGGATCTACGCCGCTATATTCGCGTACAAGCATATACGATGAATATGTGTATGTGCATCACACATCAGCCTGCAATGTGCTGCAGATGCGAGTAAATCTTATGCCACTGAAATACGCGAAATATGATGATGAAATATTCAATATATTCCAAGAAAAAAGACAAGGCCGAAGATCGCGCTGCAGGAGGAAGATAAAATGAGATGCATGCTCTAGCTACGTGTAATTATTCACATTACAGTGACGCATAATTGTTCAGTACTATCGGGCTTTTATTAGTTGTTCAGTAATGCATGTGTGTAATGTATGTACTATATATGTATTTATTCTGCTTAATTAGATTTCGCAATAAAGTAGAAATGCCTTTTGGTCAATGAGACTTTTCACCTCGAACAGTGTTCAGCATTCTGGTGTCGATGATTAGGCTGATGTGCTGGTCCGGTCAAGAAATGTGCTTGGCTTTGTGTCAAAAAGTGTTTACAACCGTCTTCGACTTGCCTCTGCGCTTGGTTCTTTCTTTTCGTTTCTCTTCGTCTAGATGCTACATATTTTCAAATTTGTGAAAGACGGCCTAATAGAAGTAGTAGCGTAACAGGGTGGACAGAAGTGATGATTCAGTTTTCAATTCAGGGTTCGCCAACACGACTTCGTGATTGAAGCAAATGGCAGAAAACTGCACGAATATAAGCACAAAATGCCAATCGACATGATCAGACAGGTCTGGCTTGTCGGAGGCGCCAAAGTTTCCCAAGTCTGCTGGAATGAAAGGTGAACATAAGGCGTCCAAAAACCTACTACTGTGCGGAGCCCTGCTTTCTAGATGCAATCACGTAAACGGTCGCTGAGAACGTTTCAACAAAGAGGCGGACAGCGATTGAAGTTCATATCCGATAATGATAAATTTCTTGTCGGCTCAGACTGTCGTTACACATCACTGAAAACCAGGCTGTGTACTTAATCGCGAATCTGAAAATCGAGAGCACTTGAACTGACCATGAGAGATTAATCTTCAACTTCATCAGGTGACTAATGGCCTGGAAATTACTTTTCCCTATGTTACTTCCCAAGCATTTTGGGTGTCTAACTTCATCTTAATTTATATTTCCTTTGTACAAGGCACGTGATTTGTTTAATATGTTCAGGAGGGAGAACAACGCTATCTGACAGCAAAAAAACGTAAAGGACATTCACTAAGTCCGCGTCCGACGATTGCAGGCGATGGCGTCACCGCCACCGTGTGCCGCATGCAATGCACACCGTTTGCTGTGTATTGCATGCGCAGCTTCACTCAAAAAAAAAGAATGTGAGGCATGGGAAGCGTACATATCTTCTACTTTACTGTAGAAAAAAGTTTCCTCAGGTGCTCATAGTGACCACGTGTAGTTTGGACCTTGATCCAGTGGTTAACGTCTGACATGAACTTTTCCGACGTGGGTCAGTGTTCTACTTGTAGTACGTGATGGTGGAAAAGCTCGAGAAAATCCTCGACTCTATAGAATCTTCGTCCAAGTCGCTCGACCGAAGTTGTGGAACAACAAGGCAGGCAGATCAGTTTGTTAAGGTGACCGAAATGCGTTATGGTTCCATGGCTAACCAATTAATGTGTCACTGCTCTGGTGGCAATCGGTTTTCCAAGGAAACCCAAAATCCAATATGAAAATTCAAAATGACATATTGGTTCAGAAAAGTGTATCTCATTCTAATTTTTCGTAGTGACACCAATGTTGTGTATGAAAGGACTTGAATGATTTCATGGTATCGTTTTCTCGCTAAGGCATTACTTAACCCAGAATGGACATCTGTCATCATCATCATCATTTATTACGTATATGTAAGACATACGTCAGAAAAAGGATAAAAACACGACATTTGTTTGACAACTACAACACAAAAAATCGAACTCAATTATCCAAGAGCTTAATACCAGCAAAATGTTTGAACGAGCCAAAAAAGCGCGGGGCGAGCGGAATGTTATGCTTAAGGTTCAGATATATCGACCCTGCTCTACATGCAAAATAGTTCATCGCAAATGACACACACAACGCAAATGACCTCACGCCTACATTTCGGTAGGCGCGGTCTGCTCTAAACCGAGCGCGTCGGCGGCACGCGGTGCGATCTATTGATTTTGCATCTTTTGCAGTAGGTCGCGCCGCGCGCCGCCTCTCGTCTAAACGAGCCCTAAATCAGCAGGCTTTCCTCAACAGAGGGTGTAATTTTGGTAATTCTACAAACGCAGTGAAAGAACGTTGAACACTCCGTGTAAGTAACAATCCCTCATCAGTTTCACCGTTAAAGTATCATTAACGGTGTATTCTTTTTCATTCCGAGTAAATTCGGGCCGAATGGAACAGAGACAACCTGGGGAGCCCTCAGGATACAATTCTGCTTCTCTCTGTACCAAAATTGAAAATTGCACTATACCAGCAGCGGAGGCTTAAAGGGATGAGAGTTTGATATCCTTACCGGTGAGAATTCAAACTTTATGTAAAGGTTGAATCTCTTCCTCATGTTTTGGAAGCTCAGTAAGTCCAAAACGTTATTGTTTCAATTTATTGCGGTTATCGCTCCTCACTTTAAGGGCCCATTCAGAGTTTTACTGCCGCAGTAAAGTAAAATTAGCTGGAAAAGGGGGATGAGCGCATTTTCGCAACGGCTGCGCGCTTTTGCGGCCGTCCACTGGACTGTCGTTAGTCAAAAAACAGCGCACTTTAGCAGCAGACGGTTTTTTCCAGCTATTTTCCCCCCTAGACCTCGTCTACGGGGGTTTTTTGGGGTGCTCATCACGGACCTGTCATCCGTTCTCCGAATTTCGGCCGGAAACCACCCGTATCGCTTGCGGTGCTAGCGGGGTGGTCTGGATAGGATAACCAATGTGGCTAAAATTTCGTCTAGATTGGTTATTTTGCATACGGATAATGATCCTGACGTTTGTTATCTGAATTTCGGCCGAGGACCACCCATATCGTCCGCGATCGCCATTATTTAGTAAGTAATCTCACCAGGTCACGCGTATCGTTACTTTGCCTATAAGGATCCGAAATTCAATACTATCTGCTGCTGATGACATCTAGTTCGTCTTCTCCTGCGGTTGCGATTCGGTTCGCTGCTCACTGTTGTCTGATATTCGTTTATTCTGTCACGGTATCGTGGTCACCTCATCACTGTCACGGCATCGTGGTCACCTCATCACGGTATCGTGGTCACCTCAGAGGGCCACGCCCCTCTACGACCTCTGATGGAGGGAGTCTCCCTTACTGTACTGTTATCTGACGGTTGTGTCCTTTGCTTGTTAAATAGATTATAATAAATTATATTGAAACTCTTACTCCTGTCGGGACTAGCGTGACATGGAAGTCCCAGGGAGTTCTTTCTTTTGGACTTTTGCTTTTCTAGTCTAAAGAAAGTTAACAGTAAGGAAGGTTCGTTTTGGCGGCCATTAAAACGTAGTAATATCTCGATTTTAAGCACTCACAAGTATCACTTGCATGTTTGCAAAGCACGTTGCATGATTTCCTTCGTATTTTTTGCACTATTTTTCTCTCGATGGCGCATGAATGAGGCAGAGCATGTTTTTTTTCCAGTTTTGATTTTCTAATAGCACGTCGAAAATTTGATTTCCTGATTCCGTGGTTGTCCAAGATTCCGAGATTGCCCAGAATCCGTGATTAGCCGAGAGGGCCTATATTTTCGTCATTTGTTTAGTTTGATCGATCGCGGGAAGTGCGATTTTTGCTATTCGCTGATGTGATGAAGCAAATTTCGCATTTCTTCGATCAGGCCTGTTAGTCATTACTAAGCAGGAAGCACGTTGCTCACAAGAGGCCGAAAGTAATAATGTGTCTCAAATGTGAACTACGTGTTTTTCTGATTATTTTTTTGCGCTGCATTTGTTATTTTTATTTTCTCTGCTTCAATCGTTTGCTTTCTTGCGCCTGTTTTCTTACTTCCTTGCACAAATTGAGTTTCAATTTTCCTTCACTTTTCTTTAAAATTTTATTATTCAAGCTCTGCCATTCATGCCGTCGCGAGCATGTATATAATGTACATATGGTACCCTGAAGAAGAAAAAAACAGAAAAAAATTGGCTGTATTTCATTTTGAAAGCATTAAGGTTACGTGATATTAAGTGGATAGCTTTAGATAGAAGTACTGTAGATGCGCTATCAAAGCGGAGTTGCGCATACTCACTCGCAGCAGGCGCTGACCAGATGTGCAATCAGTTCGTGCCCAAGTATCTTTTCAAAAGTGGAAGGTCACCACACGCGCACCGATATGGCGCTAAGGTCAACATAATAATGCGAGGTAAGAGAAAACGTTCATATAGGCGAGATTTATTGTACCGACCAAATAATATGAATTAGTCGCGTACACTCTATGAGGTGGTGGGTGTATATTGTGGTTCACCTGTTCTGATATGACATAGAATTACGTACAAAATCCTAACAGTACCGGATCTGTACGAGGATATGAGATCGATTCCATTGAGTTCAGAGATCACGGAACTTAGAATAAAATTTTAGTGATTTTAGTAGATTGTCGCATACCATTGACTGTTGAAAAATGTCGAAGAGGTATTTCTAAACAGAGATTTTCTATTTCTAAACGTTCAACCTTGAATTTCGTAATGTGTTTTTGAATTCCGTGTAGAAAAAGTCCTCGGAAAACTAGAATACGCCATTCTTTTCGCTAAAGTGCATAATATGTCCCCTAAGTGCATAATATGTAACTGATAGCGAATTCCCAATAGCGGATCCAAAAGTGCAAAGTTTACGCAAGCTTAAAAGCATTGGAAAGTTCAAATAGCCCACATATCTTGGGACTTTCTTCATGGTGATAGTTGCGAGCCGACCCACAGGTTTGCGTCGACGTGAAAGACTGAGAAAAACTGTCGATAGCCGAATACAGTATCTTCTGCATTTGAAATAAAAACGGTGAGAAAGTGAATACTAAAAAAAAGGTTCCGCCTACAAGTCAAGATATTTTAAATACTCTAAACTACTATATCACGACTCTTTATTAAGAAAACGTTTTTGTGCCCATTGTGTGTACCATTTTTACGATGAATATCCAAACTCTTCATTGAAATTCATTAGTCTATTAATGTACGAACCTCTCCTCTGATGGCGCAGTATTTGTTACGCTCTCTCAGCTACGCTAGCTAGCTACAGATACTACGTTTTTTATTTGTTACGCTCTCTCAGCTACGCTAGCTAGCTACAGATGCTACGTTTTGCAGAATTGTTTTAAGATAACCCCTCAGCGGAGCTTGAACAGAGGCTCCGTAGACTTTTCCACAATTCAAACTGGGGTGATAAAATAGCTCAAGTATTCTCACAATGCTGTAGACGGTTGCGCTGAATCATTTCTAAGGGAAATTCAAAAACACCACGGGCTCTTGCAAATAAGTTGGAAATAGAGCAACTATCGGAATCAATAACCTAAACATCGTTTCTAATCTGAATTTTTTTCAGTCGTACACTTCATATAGACAGGGAGGGTATTTCTCATTAGTGACATAATTTCAGGGAAGAACAAACATTATCGGTTTCCGTTTTTGTAAACGTAATCCTAACTGGGCAACAATACAATGAATTGTTGTTGTTTTGTTTCCAACGGAAGTAAATCGTGGATCTCTACTTATTATGGATTAAGTTGAAATGATATTTTCTGGCAAAGCGTGATCAAATACAATTTCAAACACCGTTGAAGACAGTAACTATATCCTCATGCAAATATGCGAATCAGATTTTCAAGTCGCCCGTATACTGTACTAAAGTTTTTTCAAAAACGCGTTCACGAGCTCAAGTGGACCGCCTGCATAATTTTGGTTCTGTAACAAAAGATAACTTGCGCAGAGAAGAATGATTTCAGTCGTTGCACAAAATAACGGGAATAACGAAAATTAAAACAAGGTCTGACAAAGCTCAGTTCAGTGAATAACGTAAAAGTAATAAACGTAACTAGTTAAATAACGTGTTTCCAAAAGAAATGTGTCCCTACATAAGAGGTGATAATGATTAGCGAAGTCACCGCAATGAGGTAGAAAATATGTGAAAAAATGTGTTTCATGGCGAGAAAAAAAAATTCAGCGAACAACTACAAAACCATAAGCCTTACAAACTAAGCTTTGTCGAACGCTAAACGGAAAAATTAGCATTCTAAAGTGTATTGTATGAGATAACTCCGTTCTAAGATATTCACCCGGTCGAGCGGAATCTTCGAAAGCTTTGGTTTTCCTCCGGGTTGCGTCATTTCTCGTCGAGGGACTAAGCCACCCATTTCGAACGCGTTCAAGGCAGCATTAGCAAGATCGACGTAGGCATCGACTTCATCTAGGGCCTGTATCGTTTCATCGGTGTCCGGATCAGTCGTGTACACCGTGATAAAAGCGGGGCCACTTTCTAAAGTTTAAATGCGTAGATTCTGTTTCAAAAAATATCAGGTCAAGCTTACCATCTTGATGGTGTTGACTTTCTGGGACCGAATTTCTTCCCGCTTCTGCTCTTCCGTAATTACCGGACCCTTCACAGAAGTGGGCCTTGCTTCTACAATAGTGGCGATGTGCACAACTAATGCCGGACCTATTGTCCAAGCAGGTGCACAACCACTCATATGCACAAACCCCGCACCTTAGGCAGTGTGTGTTTATCTATAAAAAATAATAAATCCTCTGGATACTTCAGTATACCTTCAGTATCGCTAACCTGGGGATGACAGCAGCACGGCGCTTCCCACTTCACATCGAAAACTTCAGTGCCGGCGGAATTGTAAACCTGCCAACTATTTTGTCCTGCTTGTACGACCATTTCAGTGTTTCCCTTGTATTTTTCTACCGCATATTTGTGACGGGTATGCGTTTCTGTTAAACGATACGCGGAATTCACAAATCGTCGTCGGTCCTAAAGTAGGAATTGTGGTTTAAATCTGGCAGAGATGGTTTCGGTTTAACCTAGCATTGTAGGCTTCTCACCTTGACATCTATTGATTCTGAGATTTCTTCTGCTGCTCTAATTAGAAGTTCCACAAAGGCGTCAACCCTCGAGTTTGCGTCGCGGTTAAGAAACTCCTTCTTGATACGCAAGTGGAACCTCTCGCTAATCATCGTCGTGTCGTGCACAGCTCCTGTATTAGGGAAAGAGGCCCAGCTCGGTGTGCGACCTATTGTAAACTGGTTAAATCATGGTTTTCATTAATAATAACATTGTTCAAACCTAGGTAGTTTTACTCAAGATACTCTGCCATTTGCCTCTGTCCCTTTTCCCGGAGATATACGACAATCTCGGCAAATCTTCGTTGAAATACCGGCAGCTGCGTTTCTGTCAGTAAGCTTATCAGAGAATTGAGCAGACATGGTCGGATTAGCGGCTGAATTTCAAGCTATGCATCACAATTAGTTGGTTTAACAGAAAAAAACTGCGTACGTCTACTAGCTTGGCCATTTTGCGTCGCCACGTCTGGAGAATGTGAAACCTTCAATATTGCAGACGGGTGTTCGCCTGAGGGAATACAGCTCTGAATCCGTTGTAAAAACAGGGAGCTTCATCTGTCACTATTTTACGCGGTTCGAATTCGGGCATTAGTTTCTGGATCTCCAGAAACATTCGCTGGACGTCCGCTGTTGTCATTGTACCGCTAAGAAGAAACGCTGGAACGAATTGTACATATTTAATACACAGCATAAGTGTGTCACTGCATGTATAAGCACACCTGCTGGCAAACCCCTGTCTTTCTTGTCCGTCACCATCAGCGTTGCTAATCTTAGATTGTACCGTGTCGTATGTAACGTATCGTCTAACGTCACTCCTTTGGAGGAGTATTTCTTCAGCCAACTAAGCATCGTTGGAGTTATGATTACTGAAGGAATGCGGTTGTTTCGCTTAAATTCATCTGAACCGATCAATAATATATACCTATTGAAAATCCCGTTCCGTGAGGGTCTCGAGGTGGCTCAAAAAGCCTTATGCCATCGTCAGGGTTACTTTCATCGTGCCGTAATTGAATAGAGGTCACGTCGTCTTCATGACGCCATCCAGGCTTCATGTATCGTGCCACTATATTCTGCAGGTCCCGCCTTACAACGAACGACAACTTCGTAGATTTAGTGGGATCGTCCTTCCGCAGCTTTTTGATTATATATTCCATTGAATATTCAATAAGTTTGTTGATTCAATTCAATGTTCCTGAGTAAATTTTAACAAAGCGTATCACCTTCCAGCAAAGTTCTTAGATAAAAATTTTGCTGCGCATATAGACGAAGGAGTGCGGGGTCAAGTTCGTGCCCTACATGACCAAAGCACCCTTCGACACTCACGCTTCCGTCAGACTCTGAGCGAACATTTAAATAACTAGCAGTAGCAGCCATCCTTCTTGCTCGTCATCACTCTTTGAGTTGCTACTGAGGGCTTTTTGCTCGCAACTCCACGATTACAGCTAAACTTGCATTAATAGTTTCTTTAAATATTGGCTGAACTCATCTATACTATGAAGGTTAATTACTTATGCTGTCGCTTCGTTGAACTTCCTTCTTTCATTACCCTTGTAATTGCAAGCGAGGAATAGGTTCGCTCACACTTCTCTTCAAACCACAACTAAACAGTATAAACATAAGGTTTATCAATAGAGAGATTGAAACCCTAACGAACCTCGTACTCTTCGTGACTAGTGAACACTAGAGAAAACACGCTATAATCCTGTGGACGCCCTCCTGCGCCATCTTCTGAGTGTCTTTCGTGGCAATGTTTGGCCAGTCCCTCGTAGTTGTTCAACAATTCGTCACATAGTGAACAAGCCACCTTGCCGGCACCAGCTTCTGTCCTCATGTTCTCTCAAACCGCACTAACTTCCTCCTCGTTAAAGTAATGAACTACTTTAAGGTGAGACCATAAGTTCTTCTTCAGCACTACTTTGGCGCACTTTGGGCACGTAGCATGTTTAGAAACAAGCATATCGTCAAGTAATCAATGGATATCGTCAGAGTAGCGTATACTGCAAAGATAACAAATTTTCATCTGCAAATTGACGAGTTGCGATATAGAAGTCAAACAACGTATACAGCAAATCAATTTCTAAATGCAGTCTGAGAGGCGTCAATAAAGGATTTCGAAATATGATGCAAATTTTGAAAAAAAGGGTGAAATATTTCGAATGAAGAGCCACCGCAGTTATCCATGTGGCCACACATGTTCCAAAACCGTTCACTCCTCCATCATACACTTCAGTGGGTTCACGTTTCTAAATTACTCATGAACATTAGTGGCCCTGACAGAGAAGAACAGAGGATCAGAACAAAGGACTGCGCTTTGCAAAGTGCTTCAGGCGACACTCAGTATGGTGACATAGTCTAAAAATGGGGCTAATTATGCAGTATAGAAAAACATCGAGAGGGGATAAGTAAAATTGAAAAACGGATTTTGTAGAAGTGGTATGCAGAACGATTGCTCCCGTCGACAACGTTCCCACATGTGTTGTGAGTCGCATAGTCGCTCACAAAAACGAGTGGAAATCTCGATGGAAAAAAACGGACGCATTAAGTGAAGAGACGAAGAAATTAGGACTGAGAACAAAATATGAATAAAACACTAGGACGGCTAGGAATATGAAAATGGTATAGAACTACGATAACACTGAACATTTAATAAAGCGAGTAGTAAATCATAGCAGCGAATATAAGGATAGAATTAAAAGAAAAAGGTACGCGTTAAAGAAATTGAAATGAGAATGTATGACTGTAAGAGCAAAGTATGAATAAGGCATTAGGACGAGCAAAATTACGACAATATTGAATATGAATATGTCGTGAGGCATCTCCTGATAAGGGCCCGCCGCGATGACCGCCCAGTGGAAGGGCAGACGAGGTTCTACCACCATGTAACGCAGCCGCCTTACTTCCCCTATTTATTATTAACCGTTCTTTATGAATAAATAACTTATATATCATTAGTGTACAATACAAAGATCCAGTCTCCCATAAGAACATCATGTAAGGCCCGTGCACACCCTTACACGATATGGAGGTCCCGGCGAGATTTGGATCTTTTGTATTTTTTCTCGCTACTTGGAAAAAATTAATAAAAGCATAGTATAACGACCCATTCACATGACCAATCGTCAAAGGACCTCGTCTCCGACTGGATTCATTTTTCATCGTCCAAAAAGTGAGTATATTTTTTTATTATTCTTATTTTAATTCCATAAATTGTACCCTCAAACGAAAAAAAACCTAACATATTCAGTCGATTATGTATATTAGGGAGCTGCTGATTAGTAGTTGCTCCTATTTTTTCTCTTCTTTTCTTCGAACATGAGCTCCGTTCTTAACTTGGTGAAAACGGATTGAAAAATCTTCCCAAGAAATAGGAAATCTGTTCTACTAATTTAGAGCCTAGCACCACACACTCCTAGTATCGAACCACGGCCATGGTTTTCCGGACAAGGAGTAGGACTCTCTAAATTAGCCATTCGAGTGCATTTTTCATTTAATTGTAGGGCCAATTTCCCCCATGAGTTCAGAGTGATTGCGGAAAACCTGCAGTTACCTAGGAAAACACTTCATATTCCCGCGGTGATAGAAATTGAGCGCAGAGGTGCATTGTGTACTACTTCCTGGAAAAAGGGAAGGATATACCGGTAAATTCCGTACGGAAAGGTATCGAGGAGGAAGTTAGTGCGGTTTGAGAGAACATGAGGACAGAAGCTGGTGCCGGCAAGGTGGCTTGTTCACTATGTGACGAATTGTTGAACAACTATGAGGGACTGGCCAAACACTGCCACGAAAGACACTCAGAAGATGGCGCAGGAGGGCGTCCACAGGATTATAGCGTGTTTTCTCTTGTGTATGTTTATGTTTATTTTAAACCTTATGTTTATACTGTTTAGTTGTGGTTTGAAGAGAAGTGTGAGCGAACCTGTTCCTCGCTTGCAATTACAAGGATAATGAAAGAAGGAAGTTCAACGAAGCGACAGCGTAGGTAATTAACCTTCATAGTATAGATGAGTTCAACCAAACAACACATTTTGATCCGACCACCCTAGCGGACGATGATCGCCATTATTTTCTGCAGAATGTCTGCCATTTGAATTGCGCGGCTACCGTAACCCGCCTGAGGGTTGCGTGCGCCGTGGGTCAAGTAATCTCACCAGGTATCGCTACTTTGCGTATAAGAATTCGAGATTCAATACTATCTGCTACTGATGACACCGCAGGTGACGTTGTCGTCACCTTATGTGTCATGCAACAGCGCGGAATCCGTCGCGGGGGTCATGAGACCGAGGTTCCGCCTATTCTCTGCTAACTACCTACTGCAATTAGCTGGTATTCTGCTATTCCTCACTGTTTATTCGTTGTTTATATTCTTACTATTCTCACTGTTCTCCGCTGTTATCGTCGGACTACTATTGGCTGTTATTCACTACTGTTTTTTTATTTCATTATCCGTTTATTTTCACTTAATTCATTCTTTCTTCATTATATTTTTCTTCACTTCACTCTTCAGTCATTCACTAGCGCTTTATTTATCGTGTAAGGGTGTGCACGGGCCTTACATGATGCTCTTATGGGAGACTGGATCTTTGTATTGTACACTAATAATATATAAGTTATTTATTCATAAAGAACGGTTAATAATAAATAGGGGAAGTAAGGCGGCTGCCTTCCACTGGGCGGTCATCGCGGCGGACCCTTATCAGGAGATGCCTCACGATATCTCCCTTTCCGAAGTAAGCTCGTCCTCGAGATTTGAAGATGTACGACAATGATCCATTCGTCCGAGTCCTCGTCGTTGTCAGCTGCGAGTTCTCGTCGTTGTCAGCTGCATGCCATTGCGATCCATAACAGTAGAAGGCATAACGTAGAAGGCATAACATAAGATATGGTTGGCGTCGATGAATCAGACAGGATGATTACGATCGACCGATCGAATAACAATCTAACTTCCATATGAATGAGAATTGATCGTATGACAAAATATACCGTCAGAACTGGCAGGACGAATGTAAGGAAGAGTCGTACTCTCAGATGCATCTGATGCATGATGCATATGATGCTGGAGGATACACGATGTGAAATGGGTATGATTGATGTTGACTCTGCACACCCATAAAATAACCTCGCCCTCGAAGTTCATCAGTAACAAACGTAGGAGGGATGAATTATAAAATTACATCGAATAAGATACAAAATATCTCAACAATTATTGTTCTTTTACATAATTTTCTACAGAATTAAACAGTAGGCTGAAGTAGAAATTGATAGTTACTACCCGCACTAATACAAAATAAGAGCTGATGGAAAAACGAATATTACTCTGAACTGTGGTTCGAAGGCGAGTAATACACGGGCGTGGTCATAAGGCAAAAGGCCTTATGACCACGCCCTTTCTATCTGGAATGAGCCTGACACATTTTTGAAATCTCTCTGGGCGTAATTGTGCAAAGCGATAAAATGCCACCTTTTGCCTGTCGGTATTTGAGTTTCATTCACAAAAATGAAGTCGAAGCAGCTCACGTGCCCTAGTTCGGTAAGAAGCCTACATAATTTCAATAAATTGCTAAACGATAGACGTTCGTCTCTTTGTTACAGCACTCCCCATCTAAACGAACAAGCGGATGGAAGCTTCAAAACTTCGGGGATCTGATGTAACTCTGTACTCTGACTTCTTCTTGACATAGCCCGGAAACACGCAGGTAGCCTCATACAGCGGGCTTGGAACGACTAAGTTTTGCCGAGATCCAGCTGATGAATAGATCAACACGGCTAAGAGTAGAAACTGCGGCGAGCTCTTCAGAAGTGAGATGTGGAGCTAGCGTGTGTGCAGAGCAGCTACTCGGCGTGTGTGCAGAGCAGCTACTCACAAAAAAGTGTACAGAGTGATTATTTTCCATGCTTCTAAAAAAGAAATGTAACAAAAAACTGCATCTGGCCAAGTAAAGTGGTAACCGCCAGCCAAAACAGATGAGGGGGGGGGTGGCGAGCACACTGCGTCCAGAAAAGATAGCGACATCCCCAATTTCTTGTTTCAAGGATTTGCTTTGTTTCTGTTATGTGAAATGACTATAGAATGATTGATAAGCTAGCAGTAATTAGCATAGACCGGCTGCTAAATAAGAACCGCTACCAGAGTAGGGTTGTCGTTCGTAGTATTGGTCTGTATACCAATAAACACTCTACGGAAGGAGACGCTCCAGCCAACGAACACAACAACTGGCGATCAGATCTGGATTGAAGTCGAAGAAGAACTGCAATGGATCCGGCGAATCTGCTATCAGTGCTCAAGGAGCTAATGGAAGATCAACGCAATCAGCAGCGCGAAATGATGAAGCTGCTCTTGGACCGGTCAGAAGCAGGATCGGGCGACAGATTCGCACCGGAAGGAAGGCCAAATGTAATGGCCGCAATAAGCAACAGGATCGAGAAGTTTGTGCTCGATCCCGAGAAGGAGATGGCGTTCTCGCGATGGTACGCGAGGTATAAAGATATATTCACTGAGGAGGCACGACAGCTCCCGGAAGGAGCTAAAGTAAGAATAATCTGCGAGAAACTCGATTTAGTCACATTCGAGAAATACCAGAGACACGTCCTTCCGAGAGATCTGTCGGACATCAGTTTCGAGGAGACGATTGAAATACTCAGAAAGTTATTCGACTTCAAGGCGTCTGAATTTACGACAAAATATCAGTGCCTGAAGCTGGAGAAGAGCGTCGCCGAGGACTATCTCACGTATACAGGTAGAGTCAACGAATTTTGCGAAAAGGCGAAACTTCATACCTTAGATTCGGATTGAATCAAGTGCCTGCTATGGATTTTTGGACTGAAGTCGCCGACAGAAGCAGAAATCCGACAGAAACTCATATCGGTGCTCGATAGAGAATACAAAGCAGGTCGGAAAATTTCTTTACCCCAGTTGTACCAAGAGTGCGAGAATTTCCTGAGTCTCAAGAGAGATTGCGAGGCAATCGCGGGAAATGTTAAAGCTGTACAGGGTGTGCAAAAACTACCCGCACAAAGTTATCGCAGTGTAACTTCAACACAATAGCGAATTTTAAAACGAAACTTTACACATAGCTTTCCCATCACTTACCAATCAGAGTTATTGAAATTATTCGGTGCAGTCGCCTTTCGTACGAACACAGGTCCTCAGACGAGAAGCGAACTCATTACACGTGGCACGGAGCTAGTCTTCACTATATTTTCATTCCTTGCTTTAGCCAGGGAAGCTTCAAGTGAAGCCAAACTTGCGTATTGAGCAGAGCAAACTTTGGTTTCAAAAACAGACCAGAACAGAAATTGAGAGGGTTTAATTCCGGTGAGTACGAAGCCCAGTCATCTTATACGGTGAAGTGTGGGCCAGCAAAACAGTGAGTCGATGCTAGCTGGTCTTTCTGGATTTGGCTTTGCCATTCGAGCATTGTAAGCCCAAATGGGCTCAGATTTAAAATACATTTGAGATTGGTGTATTGGTACATAATACTCCAATATGAAGTTCGGAGTCCAGTTCTGCCTGTTGTTATCAACTGTGCCACACGCATAGCTCGTGGCACGCAGGTAGTCTTCATCGAAATCATTCCATGCGTTCGTTAACGGTGCTATCAGATAGAACAAACGTGCTCATCATGCAGAGCACTTCTTCTTCTTAAAAACCTACCAAACAGAGAAAACAATTTGTCTCAGAAAAATTGAGAAAAATTGAAATAAAATAGCAGTACGATGAGAAAGATGCTGGCTTTTGATGCCCGATCTTTTCGGATTTCGTATTGCCATTACCACTATTTAGGCATTCATGAGCTCAAACTTTGGAATCACTTGCATATTGTATAAGTGTATAACATATCCTAGTATGGAGCTCAGAATCCAGGTTTGCTAGCAGTTATGGTCTACGTCGTACCTGTGCGGGTAATTTTTGCACACCCTGTAGATGCAGTTTTAAAAGAAGATCGCAAATCCATCGAGTGTTGGAATTGCGAGGGAAAACACTATGCAAGACAGTGCAAGAAGCTCTGGTTTTGCAAGAAGTGCAAAAGGAATTTACATCGAGAAAAACTTTGCGGCATGGCAAATGAGAGGAGAACAACCGAGCGTGAAAATCCTTCACGCAGAAATTATCGTTGCAGTGATAGGAGAAGCCAGGCGGATATCACTTCCAAAAGACGTGTCCAGTTAACAGAAGTTTCAAGTGCATCGGCAAATGTAAACACAACGCGGATGTACATTACGGTAACTGTAAACGGTTATCCGGTTGAATTCCTACTCGATACAGGATCAGACATAACATTGCTGAACCACGACTCCTGGAAGAAGATGGGCTCCCCAAAACTCGAGAAGGCAAATATTACTGTGAGAAACGCTAGTGGAGACGTTATGAAGATCCTAGGAAAACTGAAGTGCTCAATTGAAATGAAGGGCAGAAAAAGCGAAAGATACTCTTACGTTACGCCGGATAACTTGTTGATGGGACTGGAGTGGATCCGAAGCAATGACGAGATGATGCATCATATGAGTATGATGGTCGCAAGGATAACTGTGAAACACAGTTTCAATGTGGAAAAGAGATTCAGAAGAAAATATCTTTCACAATCAAACGGACAAGCGGAAAGGTTCGTTGATAATCCGAAACCTGGCTTCAGGAAACTCAGAGGGGATGAGAAACCGTCCCAAGATATGCTGAGTACTATTTTGCCCAGTGCCGCCCGAAATAGTTCCATGGATGAGAAGACCCCAGCGGAACTCTTTCATGGAAGAAAACTTCGCACAAGATCAAGCATTCTGGTTCCGAAGTCCCCAATCGCCGAGGACTCCCATGCACAAAAGAGGGGAAGAAATATGGAAGAGCAATTCAATCGAAGACATGATGCTAAAAGGAGGCTATTCGCTGTTGGCGAAGCTGTTTACGTAAAAAAATGGAAGCATGCACAATTCATCTGGGAGAAGGGCACCGTCAGAAGACCTATTGGATCTGTGAATTACGAAGTAGAAGTCAATGGAAAATTAGTGAAGAAGCACCCAAATCAACTTGCCAGACGTTACGATGAAGACGCAAGTAAGGGAGGCGCATCGTTGAAAACTTTGCTAGACCTGCTGGAAGTTTGCGAGGGTTCGAAGAACAACCCATCGGAAGGAACTGCGGATCACGCTACGGATGATGAGAAAAGCCAAAGAAAAACTAACCAACGAGCAAGAAACCCATCGTTCTTCTTGTCCAAAGGTTGTCTCCCAGTATATGAACGGGTCATCGATGCTTGGCTTCCGACATGAATTCCAAGGAACTTTGCAGACGAGACATCTACCTTAGATTTGAACTGCGAAGTCCACCTCGCAGTCGCAGTAGCCGGATGAACTTGAGAAGACGCCTCTCCAATGCTCAGTGTGTAAATTTCAAGAACGTCGCGGAATTGGATCATGTCTCAGCCGCGCACAGAGGACATTTTGATGAAGTCAGACAGAGCACTCAAAATGTACAATCACGTCTGCCCAAATATTGACTAATTCAATGTTTTCTGGAGTTTCTGGAGTTAGTCAAATTTCAATAACATTAGTAGAACCCTAGGTAGTGGCTATATCTTTAGGAAGGACATGTCCTCCAACAAAGCGGCGCAACGGCTCACACTAGCCATTTGGTTCGAAACTGGCTGTCCGGTTATATGGACACGTTTTGGTTCAAGGTGTTCTGGCCCCTGAATAGCCCGGATTTTATTCTCATGGATTACTACGTTTGGAGCGATGTTGAGAGGGTTGCTAACAGGACGGGGCACCCCCGCGTCACATCTCTGCGAACCGCCATTGGATCAGCATTAGCAAGTTTGGACCAAGCCTTTTTGAAGAGGATTTGCGAGCGCTTCGGGTCAAAGATGGAAGCGATTATTACTGGAGACGGAGGCTGCAGTGAGTTGTTGTGACCTTAACACGTTGACGACAGCGCCTTTTTCGCGTGTCTGGCGCGTGGGACCAAGCGATTTTCTAGCGCGCCGAGGCTGTGGCATGATGCTGGCATACGGCGAATTTTTTTTCAAAATGGAACTGGATAGCAAATCTCGAAGACTACATATACAGTCCTGTGATATCGGGGATTGTGACTATTCCTTTTTTTGCAATGAAAATAGAAAAATAACAGCTGGAAGTTTTAGAATGTCCTTTTCCCCTATCCAGGTTAAAAAGAAATTGTTATTTGTTTATTGTTCATTATTTGTTTATTCTAATAATTAATATTTGTTAGTATTTATGTGTTTGTTTCAGTAACCAGTATTAGTTTGCATTTATTTGTTTCTTGCAATAACCATTATTTGTTTTTACTTGTGAAGAAAACTAGTGCACAATCAAAAATGCCACTAAATCAGAAGCTAAGAATCATTTTCCTGGACCATGTTTCCTACAACAAAGTGCAGGGTCTACCAAGAAGTGGCAAAAAACATCCTTCGAAATTCTGAAATGTATCGAGAAAAATACGATACAAGACTGTGGCGCAGCGTTACGCCACACGGTCCCACGCGGCCGATTTAGCGTGGCGCAGCATTACGCCACACTGTCGTCAACGTGTTGATACTCCCATCTGCTAATGTAAATGGATTCTGGAATTGAATTGTTTCTTGTGTTTGTGAGGTTGCTTGAAAAATAGAGTCGCGCTTGTCCTGATTTAGCTGGCGCACACTGTATAGCCCTCCACCTGGCCAGGGGAACTTTGCAGGTATCGGTTCAGACAGCTTTGTGAAGTGGTGTCACCGTACATCAATACAATATGTTTCTCAGACTCTACAGCAATCTATTTTGCTCTTTTGTGTGTTCTTTGGCTGAAAGACGATTTATCAATGTGGAGTAGTACAAAATGCACCTATAGAAATATTTCAAGCCAAAAACTCAGCTATTCTCGCGAACTGAAATAGGGTAGCTCTCAATGAGTTGGTATCACTTGTTCATGTATCATGCTTTGACTACGGATTGTCTTTTGTTATTTTGTCATCAAAACTTTTTCTAGGTGCTGATAAGGAAAGATGAAATGTGGCCAAATTAGTTGTGAGCATAATAGTTTAGTAAGTTGTAAATACACGTCAACAAATCCATATTTGCAATAAGGAAGTCAATTTATGGCATGATAGTGAGTGGTTGTGACGTAGGATACGGGACCAGCTGATATGCAACCCTCTCACAAGAGGTCGTTCTAGAACTGGGAGAGCTGAATGTTCTCGATTATGTCCACATAATCTGTTTCCATCAAGCACCTGTGAGTAATTGAGTAACGAATACGTATAATAATTGCCACCCGCGACAGCGTTTCTTGTTATTGTGCAGTCAACTGCTGCTTTCTCGTAACCGTTCTAAATAGGCGTTGCGCATCTGCTAGCTTCTGAGTTCGTTCCACTACCGTACTCGTCATCTGCTTCCTCTAGTTGAACATTCAAATTTCTGAATATTGGAGAGCTTCGGCAGTGATTAGCGTTGCTCAGGTATTGATTACCTCCACGAGGACTGTTGTTTGTTGTTTGTTTTTCCTTTCCCAAGATTATTTGGTTCTAGTTGTGCTTGCTAAGTGTATCAACTGGGAACAATGTATATATGGGGTTATGTGGTCTCAAGCCGTTCTTTTGGAAGCTTCGAAACTTTTGGCTCTGAATGGCATTCATGACTTAACTTATGGTAGTTGTTAATCATTCACAAAGCTTTGCTATCATGAGTATAATTAACCAAACCGTGTTCATTAACTTCAATTACGAAAGCCAATGAAGCATCTTCGAGCCTCCATCTACAACGGCTGGCGACGAGGTTATGGAACGGTGAATCCGCTCACAACATCAGCGCCTTTTTTGGAGGAGACACCTTTTTATCCATCACAGTCGAGCTGTGGTTATCTGGCTTTGACGAGGGAGACACTATTATCGAAGACAAGCCTTGTTCGAGACTCTAATCGACAGTAGGAGTTTCTATCGTTCTTGAAATTGTCGAAGTGAGTCCTGAAATAAACACTCGCAGCCTTGCAAAGAGACTGTACCGTTTCCATTCTACAGTTACCAGTCGACTCCAAGCGTTGGCTACCGAAAAGTGTTTAGCGGACTGAACTCGGACGTCCAGACAGACGGGTGAGGGACGTTAGGTCCCCGTGTCGGCTCGGCAAAGGTGGTCCGTGGGTGCTGTCGATACAATTAGCGACGACTCGCATCTTGGCCATCCGTGTCGTAAACGACAGCACGGCGAGTGGTGGCCGCATCAGCCACCCATGCCATGGTGACTCGACGACGACCGACCGTCGTCGACGGTCCACAGCTCGACCAGATTTTACGGTAGTCAATGGCACGTCGCCGTCGCCTAGAGGGCCTGAGTGAGGCTGTCCTCAGTATTCACTTCTATGGAAACCTGTATGAAAATGTTTGCAATCAGAATTTTGAGCTCTACCAAACGAGCTCAACAAAAATCTTCTCAAAACAACCCTAAGGGCACAAAATTAGTGTTTTCACTTTTTCGAAAAAAAAAGACAGTTCTTAGAGAACAGATTGTGAAACGTGCTTCCAGTCTAAAATTTCGCCTCCGACCCAACCAATTCAACGAAAATCTTTTTGAATGTTATTTACGGTCTCTGTATTACATGGAAAGGAGAGAAAATGACAGTTATGGTTCGTGCAAAGCGAATTCATTCTCTGTCAAAGAAAATCTTGAGGATTTCTTCTTCCTTTCCTTAACATACCAGATATAGAGAATATGATTCTCTATTACCCGGTCAACAGTGACCAACACCAACTCTGCCACCAGCTTCCCCACCACGAGTTCCAACCCGTTCCAACACCAACTCTGCCACCAGTTTCCCACTACGAGTTCCAACCCGTTCCAACACCAACTCTGCCACTAGCTTACCCACCACGAGTTCCAACCAGTCCCAACACCAACTCTACTACCAATTTCCCTACTACGAGTTCCAACGAGTTCCAACGCCAACTCTGCCACCAACTCCGCCACTAGCTTTTCCATCAGTTCGACCATCAGCTCTGCCAACGGATACACCGTCAGCTTCAGTGCCAGCTCTACCATCACCTTGGCCAACGTCTACTCCGTCAGCTTCACCGCCAGCTACCACCCTGCTCGGCCAACGGCTACTCCATCAACGTCACCAACAGTTCCACCACCAGGTACGCCATCAACTACCACGAATTATGCTAAAGGCTATTCCGCCAGCCTCACCACCAGCTACGCCATCAGCTTCAATTCCGTCCGTTCCAGCTGAACCTGATTATCCGACCTGTTTGTTCGTATTGTTTCTAATAAATTTAAGTTGAACCGCGTGGCAGGAATACGACATACCAACGGCTACGACAATACGACATACCAACGGCTGACGGCTGCGGCGCCGTCAAGCCAGCGCGGCCCTATGTTTCATCATAGCAGCAGACGACGCCGGACAGGGGAGCTAAACGCGCTGACCCTCGCAACACGGCTAGCGAATTCCATCTACACCGCGCTCAAAACAAGGATAACAATTACAGTCATAGTTTTACTGTCAGACTCGGAGATCGCGCTAAGTTGGATCCGTAACGAAGCCGCTGCAACTGCTGCCGGAACAATGGTGAACAACAGAGTCAGCGAAATCCGGAAAATCGTGGAAACTCTACCAGTCGACACTCATTTCGGATATGTGAACACATTGTTCAACCCAGCAGATTGCGCAACGAGAGGGGTGGACAAATCCAACTTCGGCGATCACATCTGGTGGAAAGGACCAGCGTTTATTACCACTCCTCTGGAATCCTGGCCAACAGAGAGTCATTTATTCAGACTGAAGGTACATGCCGACGAGGCAACGTGCACGGTCTCGCGAACCCTACCCATTAACCATGTTACCGATCTTCTCGATTGGAAAAGGCACAATGACATTGACAAATGCATTACAACCGTTGGATATGTACTGAGCATCATCAGAATGTGGACTCGGCATGTCAACGAGGAGTTGCGCACGAGAGTAGAAAAGACAATTCCAGAGAGACGCAACACGGCTACGAAGCCTTTCATCACAGCCACCGAAAGGAAACAAGCTTTGAACGTCTTGCTACGCAACCATCAAGCAGTCCACTTGACAGAACAGCAAAGGAAGACATGGAAGGAACTTCGACTGCGGAAAGACTACTGTGGCATTCTGCGTTGTCGTGGACGCATGGACAAGGCAGACCTCTCCTTCGACACGAAACAACCAATTCTAATTCAGCCGAAGACTCCTTTGGCAGCGGTTATTGTGAGGGAAAGTCACACACTTCTACATTGCGGAATCTCCCACACCATTGCCAGTGTAAGAAAAAAATACTGGATTCTTAAGCTGCGACAGCTGGTCCGACGCATAGTGCGAAGGTGTGTTCCTTGCCAAAGGATGAACAATTTACCATACAGGTATCCACACATGGACGATCTACCAGAGTGTCGCGTACGCCGATCAAAACCATTTCAACACATTGGAATAGATTACTTCGGACCTATTACGGCAAAGGAGAACGACGTCGAATAGAAGTTCTATGGAATTATCTTCACTTGTACTTCTACAAGACTGCTTCATCTCGAACTTGTACCAAACATGACGACTGAATACTTCTTACAAGCTTTACGACGTTTCTTCGCACGCTGTGGGATTCCGAGCGCTATCGTCTCCGACAACGGACCCTACTTCACGTTAGCAGAGCAAATCTTAAGGGAGGCAATCAACGAAACATCAGTTGCAAAAACATTGGCCGCAAAAGGAATCGAATGGAAGACCATCACCCCCTACGCTCCGTGGCAGGGAGCGTTCTACGGAAGACTCATCAAATCCGTAAAGCGTTCACTACTCAAAGTGTTGCGAGGCACAATCCCCACGAAGGAGAACCTGGAAACCCTTCTCGTAGAAACAGAAGGCATGCTTAATTGTCGTCCATTGACTTACCAGGATCACGCTGGGAAGAGATGCCGATCCTGCGACCAATAGATTTTATACGGCCAGAAATGACGGTCACATTTCCATTCGAAGGCACTGGAGGAGAGCTCGAAGACACAATATACTTAGACATATCACTTTAAATTTAAAGTCACTAGGTTCTCCCACTACAGCAGCAATTTCAGTTTCTCCGTTAAAAAAAGCCATAATTTATAGTGAAGTACTTAGGATTGCTAAAAAATGCAGCAAATATAATGATTTCATTAAAAACGTCAATCTCCTCTGCGATAATTTAAAATCATTAGGCTATGGTAACAACATACTTTATAAAGCTATTGCTTCTAGCCTTATTAAGAATGAGAGCATTATCTATAAATATTATGAATTTCTACCAAAGAAAAACATTAAAAAATTTGTACGTGAACTACTTGCTAACGTATGGTCTTAGCCTGCTTTCTCTTCTTTCTTCTTCACCCCTCTTTCCTCTAATGCCCTATTTTATCTACCTTGACTCCTCGTTTGATCTCACTTCAGCCTTATCTTTGATCTCTCAGCCGTATATATACCCCCCCCCCAGACCAGAGCTGCTACACACTCCTTCCCTACTGACGAGCCTCGAGGAGTGTCCTTTCTCTCCTCATGCCTGTCTAGGGTTAGGAGGCGAAACAGGCTGATCTCACTTGATCTCTACTCTAATATTTCTTCCTGTTTCGACTAATACAGATTATTATTACCACCAGAGGAGGACGTACTTCTCAGAACAAGGCGCCACGTAGAAGAAGCTCTGCGCAGCAGTCATAAATTTATTGAACGCTTCTGGAGCATCTGGAGTCAGCAGTACCTGACAAGCCTTAGGGAAGCCCACAAGCTAGAGCTCTCAAATCAACGATCTACAAACAAGACACCCCATTTCGGCAAAATAGTATAGATAGCTGATCCTGTACTGCCAAGAAACTCTTGGAAAGTTGGACGGATCACGAATCTGAAAGCTGATAACGGATTAGTTAGAGAAGCGGAGATCAAGACTCCAACTGGGCGGGTAATACGCCGCCCAATCAACCATCTTGTACCCATGGAGTTCGAGGAAGACCACGAAACTTTCGACGAGCCCACTACTAGTACGCCCAAAGCCGAGCCGCGCTGCAACCTACGTCGCCGAAAGAACGGATCAGTGGAGGGCCCGGAGTATAGAGAATATGATTCTCTATTACCCGGTCAACAGTGACCAACACCAACTCTGCCACCAGCTTCCCCACCACGAGTTCCAACCCGTTCCAACACCAACTCTGCCACCAGTTTCCCGCTACGAGTTCCAACCCGTTCCAACACCAACTCTGCCACTAGCTTACCCACCACGAGTTCCAACCAGTCCCAACACCAACTCTACTACCAATTTCCCTACTACGAGTTCCAACGAGTTCCAACACCAACTCTGCCACTAGCTTACCCACCACGAGTCCCAACCAGTCCCAACACCAACTCTGCCACCAACTCTGCCACTAGCTTTTCCATCAGTTCGACCATCAGCTCTGCCAACGGATACACCGTCAGCTTCAGTGCCAGCTCTACCATCACCTTGGCCAACGTCTACTCCGTCAGCTTCACCGCCAGCTACCACCCTGCTCGGCCAACGGTTACTCCATCAACGTCACCAACAGTTCCACCACCAGGTACGCCATCAACTACCACGAATTATGCTAAAGGCTATTCCGTCAGCCTCACCACCAGCTACGCCATCAGCTTCAATTCCGTCCGTTCCAGCTGAACCTGATTATCCGACCTGTTTGTTCGTATTGTTTCTAATAAATTTAAGTTGAACCGCGTGGCAGGAATACGACATACCAGATATTATCGCATTTTTAATGGTAAATATTCACCATATCAACTCGATGTTATGATTTCGCTTGAGAAAGAAGCACATTTCAGTTCCCTGAAAACACTTTTAGGATGTGACCACTCGACCTTCCCCACCTTAATAAAGCCGCTCTAGACTTTAGATCTGGAAACAAAGTGGAAACTGTAATTTATTTTGAAACTTATTATTTAAATTATGCCATACAACTACTAAAAATTACTAGATACTGGTGCTGAATATGTGAAGTGTGAAATTCGTGAAAAAATACGGCAGCTGAAGCGTCTTCAACTGCTACGATCCCAATGAATTCGTTCTTCGTTTCCATGGAATATAGACCGTAAATAACATTTAAAAAGATGTTCGTTGAATTGGTTGGGTCGGAGGCGAAATTTTAGGCTGGAAAACGTTCCACAATCTGTTCTCCGAGGAATGTCTTTCTTTTTTTTCAACACAACACACATTCCTGGCCACTCCATGTATCTTTACCTACTGAATTGAATTTCATGCGTTGTCATTTCAAGACCATTTTTCCTTACTCATATAGTAATACACATACACACAGCAGCGGTCAAAAAGAAATGTCACTTTTTGAGCGAACTTTTCAGAACTATCAATTGAATTTAGATTCTTCTAGAGCTTCTTTGAGCTTCTTGTGCTTGAAACTGTAATGTGACATAAATTTGTGACCGCTACTGTATGTATGCGAATGTGTGCCTGTCTTCACTTTATTGCTGTCGTATATGGTGGATAGAATATTCATGGAGGGGTACAAGAAATCATTCGAAGCCACGAGAAACTGTGAAAGAATTATTGATATCATGGTACTACAATATCGCTCATACCTTTTGTCCCAAAACGCGTACTGCACGCGCCTGCACGGGCAAAAGCGTACAAATCCTTCTCAGTTAACTTTGGGCAACTTTAAAAACACCATTCGATTCGGCTTCTGATGCTGAGCTCAAATATTCCTTTACATTTACTCCAGCCGTAATAGGTGACCCAGTTATGGACGGTTTTGTTCGGAGCCCTGCTAATTGTTTTACGACCACCCGAACTTTGCCACTGGAGTGTCCCAGGAACACCTTGCCTACGGGAGATTGCAAAATTTGGAAATTGCGAGTTCCCTTCTCAGATTTGACTTCAGCACGTCATTATCATCATTTTGATACCAAACGTGTCCTCTTACCCCTATTGCAGCAGAACGGCGATGTGGTTGGATATTGGTGGCTTATTAAATGTAAGCGTAGTTATTGGACTGACCATGGTAGTGATACTATTCTGCGGCATAGGTAAGTATTTATTTGGTGTCTACTTTGAGATAAAGGACTTCCATACTCCGATGAGCGTTGTGTCGTCTTTCAGGTGTATTTCGCTCTCTCTACAGACATGAAGTGACGAGCAAGGAAACCATGCAACTGATGAAACAAATGTTTCGCTTACTCCTGATTCAGGTCAGACTTCGCTCGCCGGCTCATAATTACCACTTGCTCACGATTTTGAATGCGGCACTCGATGAAACCTGAATCATTGAACTTGTCAATTCAGTCATTCTTTCCTATTGCCTTCACATTTGTCCCATCGTCTTCAATTCATGTGATGTCACTGTTTGTGAGAGATATTAGGTCATTTCATAAGTCCTTGCCGTTTTTTTCATCGTCCTTCTGTAAGTTTAATAGGAAAGCCCTGGCAAAGAGCTGTACACTGTTCGATAGAGAATTGTTTGTAGTTTTAGAATATGTACTTCGTTTTGATGAAAACTCAAAATGTTGCTTATTTTTTCACCAGTGAAATGGGAAATGAAATTTCGCAAAAATAGCCCTTTGCGGCATGGAATTTTCTCTAGAAAAAACGAAACTTTTTGCAACTATTTGCACACCCTTCGAAAGAGCAAATCCTCTTCTACAGCACCTTATATTAGTTTTTCTTATTGCTTTTGGTTTTTGACAACTTTAAGGCCCTCAAGTCGAGTGACCCGAAAGTCGTTAATTATTTTTTGACTCAACGCTAGTTCTTCGTGTGAAGACTTTTGCAACTCTTTCTGTATGACTTATGTCAGAATTTCTCGCTCTATCAGAAGATGTGTTTGGTTTTTCACGTCGCTGAGTTTTAAACGAAATTTAGAAACGACGACTACCACTTGGATGCAGCATCACTAGTCTTTTTGTTGGGGGAGTTTTGCCAAACGACATACACCATTTTATATAGGAAGACTTGCACTATAAGGCAACACATTAGAAGTTTTTATACATATCGAATTGCATACCTTTTTAGCTCGTTGAAAGTGGCGATAAACGAGCCCTCTCGGCATCGGACCGCCGGGAGGGCTCGTTTATCGCCACTTTCAATGAGCTAAAAACGTACGCAATTCGATATGTGTAAAAACTTCTAATGTGCTATCTTATAGCGCTACTCCTCCTCTTTCGAACAGTATAAATTGTTTGACAAAAATATTCCAACAGAAAGGCTAGTGGTGCTGCGTCCAAGTAGTAGTCGTCGTTGCTAAATCTTGTTTAAAATTCAGCGACGTGAAAAACCAAACACATCCTCTGATAGAGCGAGAAGTTCTGACTTAAGACATATAGAAAGAGTTGCAAAAATCTCCACACAAAGAGCTAGCGTTGAGTCAAAAAATAATTAACGACTTTCGGGTCACTCGACTTGAGGGCTTTAAAGTTGCCAAAAACCAAAAGCAATAAAAAGACGCAATATAACAATTTGTAGAGGAGGACTTGTTCTTTCCAAAGGTGTGCAGAAACTTACAAAAAGTTCCACTTTTTTTGGAGAAAATTCCATGCCGCAAAGGGCAATTTTGGGGCATTTCATTTCCCATTTCATTGGTCAAAAAAATTAGCAACATCTTGAGTTTCCATCAAAAATAAGTAGATATTCTAAAACTACATACAATTCTCTATCGAACGGTATACAGCTCTTTGCCAGAGCTTTCTTATTGTACTTACAGAAGGACGATGAAAAAAACGGCAAGGACTTATGAAATGACCTAATATATGTGAGCTCTTTGATTGTGTTGAAGCGGGACTGTGCCTTCCACTTATTTTTTCACTCCTCACCGGGAGCGAACGCAGTTTTTCCTCTGAGTATTTTTCATTATTATTTCTTTACTCAAGAAAGTATAATACTTGAACCCAAAGGAAACGATTCCTAACGTTTTTCTTCGATCAGTTATGTGGTACTTCTTTCTTGATGGTCGCCTCGTCTTCTTTCTCTTTGGTGCTGCTCCCACTTCACTGAGATGACCACACTGACTTGTCTCCGTCTAGAGCTCCATGTGGAGTGGTCATATCGTCCTCGAACGAAGGTTCTTGAGCGCCGCCTCCCTGCATGCGACCATCGATCCGTCTTGGGATCGTGACAGTTCTCCTCCACCAGCCGATCTGTCACCTTGCCTGACGCTCGTGCCGACACAGCTATTTCTAAGCTAGGGAAGGGTTTCTGCCTGAGACGGGATTGAATACTGATAATCATGGAGCTTAGGCTCGTAAGCTCTCGACTATCCCGCCCTACATTACACATTCTACCCTACGGCACATTAGATTGCATAATAACACGTTGCTTTGCCGTAGAATGCTACTTGATTTTTTTGAATTGTTAATGAAGAGAGAAAATAACCTTTCCAATAGTTCGTTTTTGACAATTCCAAGACGCTACTCGAAACGTAGCTTGAGGTGCTTTCTAAGCCAACAAGCTTGTCTGATTGGGCTCTGACCGATTTTCGAACAAGATTTTCGAACACTTCACTGTCACCTGCAGGTGTCGAATTTAGAGCTCAAATGAATGAATGAGCCTTTTCAAAAAGATACAAAGATAACCAACAAATAAATGTATTGTCCGTAGATGTACTAATCACCTCAGAAAAAGCTCTCGCCTTGTTGAAGCTCGAATTGAAGATGTGTACAGCAAGGTAGGATATCTTCATCTATTATCGTAGTATTCATCTACAGTTATAGCCAAAGGGTGAAGCAGGATAGTTCAGCTTCTCTTCCCTTCTCTTTCTCCATTTTCTGCTTCTGAACTTCATTCAGTAGCTACATAAGCAGCAAGATCAGAGTTTCAGATTAAGAATGCATAATATGTATGTGATCACATAAGTCGATAGATCAGCCTACCTCCGAATGTTATACATTTCACATGAAAAGCTTATTCATCTCACCATCCTAGGGCTACATTCTCCTTGACCTACGATGATTACCATACGTAACAAAACATATGTAACTAATGCAAACTTGTAACATATGCTTTTATTTTTGAGAGCACAAGTTCTGACAGTTATATGTATAATGCTTTCCCTAAGCATAGAAACCACAATCATAGCCTCTACCAGTCGAACGACGTTCGTTTGTTTGTCCACACGATACCCAATCCATAATTAGTTGTTAATTCACAAGCGCTTGAAGCTGAACAGTTCAGCACAAGAAATTTACATACACCCCGGTGCAAAATTATAGGTTCACCCCGCGATTTGTCCATAAGTGATCAAAAAACCTGTTGTAGGGATCTAGTAACATTACTGTTATATTCCTCACCATCGAAAACCTAGATATAAAAATTCTGGGCGGGACGTCTTGTCATTGTAAGATACTACAAATTTTTATTGAAAAATCAGTGATAATGACCGGTGCAAAATTATAGGTTCACTTCATTAAAAAACTGTCTGTTTTTAAAAATATGAACATTTAAGTTAAGTTTAGCTTTGTTACATTACCTTCGTTATAAACCACATCAAACATTCTCTGTGGCGTACTTCGAATAAGATTATCAAGAACAGTTTGCTCTACATGAGCCCAAGCATCAAAAATGGCATTCTTCATATCAGAAACCGAGGTGTAAGTGGTGCCGTTCTCGTGAAAACTGTGAACAAGAGTGCTACAAAAATTTTCCAACTGGTTCAGATCTGGAGAACAACTGGGCCACGCTAAAAGTTGGGTTCTGATGGAATCGAACCAACTCGTAGTTGACCTCGAACTCGTGTATGGCAGCATTGCCTTGCTGGAAGATAAAATTGTGCCTACGAAATCTTCTCTGATAAGAAGGAAGGTGTTCTTTTAGCACATACTTATAATCTTCTCTGCCCATATTACATGAGATAAACTCCAAAGCTACAAGTCCATATCCGGAAAATGCAGCCTAGACCACAACACTTCCACCGCCAAGATTACATCTAGAGAAAACTTGTTTCTCCTTTCTTAGATCTCTCCAGTAGTGCTTGTAGCCGTCGGGCACATCGAGGTTCCACTTTTTCTCATCGGAAAATATCACCTGAAAACTAGAGATGCTTTTCTACGCCCACGAAAAATTCAACTGCATTCTGGTCCCACCATCGTCCAATTTGTGTTCATGTGTTCTCGGGCGAATTTCCATCTGGCAGCCTTGTGGATGTTCGTGAGATAGGAACCACGTTTCATTACTTAATGAACGATATGTGGGCTGCGATTCAGGCATCTCAGTACCGTCCACTTCGACACCGGGAGGTCCAGCTGACGTCGCAGGTCCATCGCGGGCATGGTGCTGTAAGAAGCATTCCGGACCAGAAGGCTCTCATCTCTTCTAGACAGCTTTCCTTTACGGCCTGCTTCTTTCTTTCTCTTGTAGGTGTCTGGGTCCTTCAGATAATGATTGATGCCGTTCAATGACCTTGCAAGTTGAGCTGCTATCTTCCTGTTTGAAAGGCCTGCCGCGTGGAGAGCATCAACTTGAACTTGCTCGTGTGAAGAAAGCTTTGTGCCTCTCCCCATTACGATTTTATACAACTTATGCTTGCCTTTACATTTTGACTTATTTATGTTAAGATTGGGGCGGGGAAATCTCCGCGTGAAACGAAAATTTTTCGAGTGAACCTATAATTTTGCACCGGTCATTATCTCTGATTTTTCAATAAAAAATTGTAGTATCTTACTGTGACAAGACATCCCGCCCACAATTGTTATATCTAGGTTTTCGATGGTGAGGAATATGACAGTAACGTTACTAGATCCCCACAACAGGTTCTTTGATCGCTTATGGACAAATCGCGGGGTGAACCTATAATTTTGCACCGGGGTGTAGTCGAATTATGAAAATATTGTGAATGGATTAAAATCAATTTCACTGCATTTTAGGCGCTCGAGGCAGTGTAGTTGGTATCCTGCTCACCCTTTATCCGGTACTGGAGCCGTTGGTCGTACTCAGCTGCGTCACTAGCTACCGTGAAGCTATCAAAATGTACCTTGGAGTGCTCAAATACACCTCTAATCGTCGTTGTTCAGTCTCAGCCATAAAATTCTAACATATCTGTGATTAACACTGTGATGACAGCGTTGTTTTTCACGAGTCTTCCGAAACAGTTTTAGTTGACAATAGTGAATCTATCAATACACCTCCAATCGCAGTTCAACAATGGCAACGGAGGAAATTTGTAGCAGTGGTGGGAGATAGTCCTTCACTTACCCTTGAACTTTTGTTCTTCACATTTCACATCCTTGAAAGCATTAAGAGGAGATGCTGTCGAGAAGAGAGCAACCAAAAGTGAAGATGTTTTGAATTAGTCGTCGCTCAACACTACGAGATTGAATGTTTCTTTATCGTAGAAGCCTGTTGCAGTTGCCCGCACGCAAACCGCTTCGAGTCTCATCCTCTTTATTATTGCTTCCATCGTTGGAATTCTACAACGCATCCCTGCTGGCATCCATGCAGGCATCTCTGTAGGCATGTTGAAGTCTTGGGCGTCTGAAGCTTCTTAGTTAACAAGCAATTCAATCACAGCACATTCCCGAAACGAAGCACTTCGATGTCGGCCATTTCGAAAACATTAAAAACCACAATATGTGAATGTTTTGGTACAAAGCGTTTATGTCGCTATCGATCCTGTATCCGTATTGATAAGAATTTCAATCGAAAATCCAAGGACTTTGAATTTGAACTTTATCAATGAGTTGATCACAACTTTAAGCATACCCTGGTACAATATTGCATGATAGAGGAGTGCTATTCTTCACCCCTTTGTGCACTTATATGATGTATAGTAAGCTACAAAGACCAGCATCCCATTGAGAGAAAATACTTCCTTATAAGGTTCTCCAGCTACCAGAGAAGAGAATATAACTTTATGTAAAGTATAGACTATAATCAAGTACTCAGCGTTGGTCAGTCTTCTGATGCCTTCTGCAGCTAATCAGCTGCATGAAATCCATGAATAAGTTCAGTTTGATATCTCTTATCTCTCACAAGATTCAAAGTCAAATCACCGCCAAGGGAAGAAGTAAGCTTCGTGGAACTTATTGTGAGGTGAACAGACCAATTTTTCTCGCATCAGTTCCCGATTTTTTCCGCCACCGGAACGCATTTTCCCGCGATCGGCTATTAAAAAGTCACAATCCGTTGCATTCCGAAGACCCACAATAACCATAAACTCACAAAAACTATAAACACAGAAAAACCATAACCATAAAGTCACAGCAACCCTAAAACTCGCGCTTCGACGGCGTGTGTTTATGGTTACTGTGTGACTCGCGCTTCGACGACGCGAGTTTATGGTTATTGTGAGACTTTTCTCGTTTTCCACCAAATGTAAAATAGTTCTCCAATGCGTATAAATACGCAGTCAAAAATGTGGATGTAACGACGTGAAAGAATGCGTGTCTTTTATTGGATTGCCGTCGTTATCACACGTATGTTTTTCATCGAAGGGTCCTTTCTATACTAAAACTATATTAAAAACAATAAAGCGTTGAAACTATATTGAAAACAATAAAGCATTATTTAATCTATACTAAAAAGGAAAATAACTGAAGAAATTATTTCAATCTCTTCGACATCAGACATTTCTGAAAAGGAAATGTGCTGTCTATTTAGGAGGTTCTAAAGTACGACGTATAGTTGCTGATTTCCTGAAGAAAAATAGCAACCCTTCCTACGAGGATGCCGAAAAAGGAATTTTATCAAATAATTATTGAAGCAAAACCTGTTGACGTTCAAAAGTAGTGGGATCTTTCACCTGACAAAACCGGCACAACCAATATCGCTCACTTCGCTGTGGTGGGTATGAGTGTTGATCACAAATCTGACATCAATTTCCCTTTTTCTGTAAGCAAAACACAAGTATCGTCAACTACAATACCGGACATGTCACAACGATAAAATGGCGCAGAGCCGGCCGTTTTTCTATATTATCTTTAAAATTGGGGCACGTGTGATGCAGTGGTAAGAGGCGCTACTGACACCGGCACGGTGGAGCGATCGATCCCGGCACGGGCTAGCCAAGCCTCCCATCCCTCCGGGGTCGAGCGAACTGGTACCAGACTTGTCTGGGAAGATAAAGACACTGACCTGGTATAGCGGCTGGCCCCCACAAGTCATTGTATAGTCCAAACACGCATTCACCATGTCTCTACGATTCTGAATTGGAAACGAGTGCGGCGGCGCGTCCTCCGGGGACTGATCATCGACACCTTTACCTTTACCTTTAACTCCTATCTTTAAAATTGGTTTATTCGTAAATATAAGTGTCTCTGAACTCAGCAGGTAGAGCTCTAAGTTGTCATCATAGGTGAAGTCTCCATATTTGTGGAACTTGTAAACAAGCGATTATAGTTGACCCCTCGATTTTCGGTCCCCTATCCCTTCGATTCCTCATCTGGTGACTCATTGCTCGACGAGGCTAAGCCTTCAGGGGTGGGGTACCACGCAGGGACCCTCGTTGGGCAGGCGGCGTAAATGAATTGAGGTAGGCTCTGTCTGGGTCACCACGTGTGGACCGCACAAACGACACCTTGTAGTGCATAAAAGCCCCGCTGATGCCGTTGCGGCTACGGTAGTGTGGGTCACCGCTTAAGCTGAATCTTCACCTAGCAGAATACTCTCTTTACCGATCTCGAACCCGTTCCTGCAATTTGAAGCTAAAGCGAACAACTTATGACATCCTGACTGCACTGGTTTATACAAACGATATTTAGAAACAGATCACAAATTCATGACCAGCATGCCAAATAATCCCCAAGGGTTTCAGCCAACCTTGCTTCGTCAACTTCATTCAGCATTCGCACCTCCTCCTGTTGGAATTGACGAAAAATACCACATTCTTTATCCATGATAACCATTTCTTATGATGACCCATGAGTGGCAGTGTCGTGATCTAGATGTATTTGATCACAATCACAGGAGATAAAATATTCTTATGAAAAATGACAGCTTGCTGTGCGTTCTAATAACTCCATCAATTGTGCCCAAACCCTTCATCTGTTACACCCAAAAAGTCAGCATAAAAATGACCTGTGAACAATTTTCAGTCGCTTCGGCCGGGCAAGTGCTCATAAAACACGAAGAAGAGGAAACATCTACTACTAGGCGTATAAAAACTACAAGAAGAACTACTACTGTGCGCACCGCAACTGCAGGAAGAACTGCTCCTCCCTCGGAGCTTCCTTTCAACTTGCTCGAGTGGTACCTATCAAAAACTACAAGAAGAACTACTACTGTGCGCACCGCAACTGCAAGAAGAGCTGATCCTCCCCGGGAGCTTCCTTTCAACTTGCTCAAGTGGTACCTATCAAGAACTACTACAGTACCGTCGGTAAATTTCCGCCGAACTGCGATATGAACGATACAGAATGCTCTTTGTCGTTTAGCCGCCATAAATCACTTCAGAACTAATTGTATTGAATAAAAAATGCATGGCCGGAATCAGAAAAGCGTGATCTATCCAACAGTGAAGAAAGTGTAGTGAAATTCTAAAATTTTTGATTTTCATGTGCGTGTTCCTTGACCTCATCAAGGCGACGGCCACACAAGGTCAACCTCATTAGGCCGTCCTCGCTAATTACACCCTGTGGATATTTCCAACCATGTTACATCTGAAGTTATATCGTAACATTTAAGTAACTACGTAACATCAAAAAAGAATACCATATCTAGACAGGAGAAGCCGAGACGATCATTTTAATATACAACAAGCCTGAGAAAAGTGTACGTTCAAAAATGGGTGGAAGAAAAATTTGAAATATGGCTACTTTCCATGAAGCGTTGCACCGCGAGTTCCGCAATTTCGTTCCAATGGAGATTATTATCTCAAAAACCAACAAGTGAGGTCTATGAGTTTATAAATTCTGCAGATTTAGTCGACAAATTTAAAGAGTTATTTACACCCGAAGTAGGCAACTCGTTACACTTCGGAAAGAAATCGTTCCATATCGGCACATTCATAAACGAAAATCACGATCATGAGAAGACAGGAAGTGATGAGCTTCTGTGAAACGATTACCAACATGTTTGTCATTCGTGATGTGGGCGAATATCATGTAGAGCAGGCTTGACAGAATAGAAAAGATGGATTGAAAAAGCCGTTTTCGAATTTTTTTCATGAAATTTCAAAATGGTCAGAAATTGCTGGGCTTTTGTAGATAAGCTCATAGCAGCATTAGTAAGATTGCTAGCAAGGAAAATGGTTCGTAGCAACTCAATGGCGCAAACGTGAAGCCTTTCTCGAAACAGTCAACGATGGCTGTATTAATTAATGGGCCGCGCAGAGCTCGCTGACGGAGTCCGCCAGAGGTCACCGGTCGCCGGCCGCGACCTGTGAAAGTAGCCCTGTGGCAAACATCCCACCTCAAACGGGACATTTCAGTCAGGTGACTTTGTTTGGAATGCTACCCTGAACCCATGTACAAAAGCCCAGCAATTTCTGACCATTTTGAAATTTTATGAAAAACGCGAGAACGGCTTTTTTAATCCATCTTTTCTATTCTGTCAAGCCTGCTCTACATGATATTCGCCCACATCTATGTACCAATCAATCAGCACTTTTCGCCATCTCCGTTGCTCTTACGGTTGTTGGAAAAATGTAGAGTCGTAAGGACTACCGACGCCTTCTCCTTCACTGCCATCGCACGGGACGTCCTGCAACCGAGGCTCGAAATGAGTTGATGCGTTCGATGGGCGATAATGTCCCCTCTCTTGCTACCTGCTACAGGTGGTACCAACGTCCGATCAAAAGAAATTTTCGCTGGAAGAACTGCCCCGCTCTGGTCGACCACGATCTTCAAATTCCAACGCTATTCTGGCGTGCGTGCAGAGCAATCCGGATCAGAGCCTGAGGAATATTGAGAAGGCGACCCGTGCTCCAAGAATAACAGTCCGCAGAATTCTTGTTCGAGAAGGATACCGAGCTAAGCGGCCTGGAACCATCCCGCGATCTCTGACAGTAACACAGCGCCGAAAGAGAGTGGAGACTTGCCAGAAGCTCCACCAACGTGAGAGAACGACTGCCTAGATCGCTTCCGTTGTCGCTCAGGATGAGAAATGGATCCCATACGACACTACTGAAAGACAACTGCGGTGGCTTCCAGTTATCAGAAGCCAAAACCAGTCCTGAACTGGACAATGCAAGAGGAGCTGCTCTCATTTTTCTTCACTTCAGATGGCTGTAGTTATTACGACATCTTGAGTGAAGCAGAAACTGTGACCACTGAGGTGTTCTGCAGTCAACTCCGCAAAATGGTATCGAAAGTACCTCGTTCCTTGCCACACCGCGGAAAAATACATCTCATCATGGACAATGCAAGACCTCAGCATGCCAAAGCGACACGGGACGAGCTGGAGCGACTGGGCATAGAATGGCTACCCCACCCAGCCTACTCACACGATCTTAGCCTTTGCGACTACTATGCGTTCAGAAGCCTCCAAGCTTTCTGCGCAGGGAAAACCTTCAGAAGTGGCTACAGATGGCAACTACTGCAAATAGATGCACCTCGTCTTCTTTGTTGTTATTTGTTCTTGAATGGAACTGTCGAATTTTCTCAAAACTTTTGGCACACCCTAATACAACTCCACAGGCAGCAGAAGAAGACAAAAAATCCGAGGTCCTTATCTTGGTAGGAGAAGCAAAGGTTCTCAAGCCAGTGACCCAAACGCTGGAGAGGGTACGCGTCTTACTCGACACAGGAGCAGATCGCTCGTTTATCACAAAATCGCTAGCAAATCGGCTTCGTCTTCAAGAGGAAGAAACAACCGAACTCACAATCAGCACGTTCGGATCAACGACTCCAATGAAGAAGACTTGCGGGATAACGAACGTTCAAATATGGGATCAGATAACGAACGTTCAAATATGGGATCAGAGAGGTGATCCACATCGCTACAAAGTAACAAAGATCGACGTTCTCACGGAACCGTTAAAGCGAAGCCGTCTCAACAACGGAGACGAAAGCTTTCTTATTGATAACGACATCCACCTATCACTCAACTGGAATGCAACACATGTTCGTCCAGAAATCCTGCTCGGCTGTGCTGACGTCTTCCCACTCCTATACGGACATCATCTCACTCTTCCTTCCGGTCTGCAAGTGATAGCTTCACGACTCGGGTATCTCGTCACAGGACACTCGGAAAGAGTAACTAGGACAGCACATTGTTCACTGGCGACAAATGACGTTCCACAGAACTCCACAAGCAAGAAAAGCGACGAACTTGTACCGCACACTCACCAAGGAACACCGACGAGCCAAGATCACCTCACCGAATGCTGGGAAGATTTTTTCACGTTCGAATCCTCAGGTATTCGCGAGTTTCAAGGAGCAGTCAAGGAGGAACGAAAACGCATAAACGATGCAGTTTGGAAAAAATTTGAAGACACCATCCAGCGACTCGACGACGGTTACCACGTTTCGCTGCCTTGGAAAGAAAACTCAACGTCGCTCCTAGACAACAAAGCTATGGCCTTCCGACGACTGGAAAGCACGCTAACAAAGCTACGGCACAGCCCAGAAATACTCAAGCAATATCACGATACGTTCACCTACCAACTTTCCCTCGGAATTATCGAGGAAGTTGACGAAAGCGTAACTCCGAATGGAAATAGAGTGCACTATCTTGCTCACCATGCCGTCATAACTCCGGACAAGGAGACGACTAAACTGCGTGTAGTATTCGACGCCTCCGCGCATCGTCAAGGAGAGCATTCACTGAATGACGTCCTCTACAAGGGACCAGTTATGCTCCCACCGCTGAACGATATTCTGCTCCGCTTCAGAATTGGTAATATTGCTCTTGTTAGCGATGTTGAAAAGGCCTTTCTGCAGATCCGACTTCACAGCGCTGATCGGGATGCCACTCGCGTGCTGTGGGTACGTGATTCTGACAAACCACCTTCATGAAGTAACCTTGTGACATACCGATTTACGCGTGTAACTTTCGGACTCAATTGCTCCCCTTTCCTTCTCGCAGGAACCCTTCACCACCACATCAAGAACGTCATCACTGACAAGGGTTTCGCTCAAACGCTAGAAGAGAGCACCTACGTCGACAATGTCATCCTGACAGCCAACACGACCGAGGAAACGTTAAAGATGTATCAGAAGGTGAAAACTATATTCAGAGACATAAACATGAACCTGAGGCAATTTCGGTCGAACAACGACGAAGCAAACAGCGGCATCGCAACGGCGGATTTAAGCACAATTCCTCGCCAAAAGATTCTCGGAATCCTCTGGATGACTGACGAGGATACGCTCACCATAAAGTGCAACTATCCGACGAAGCAGAGATGCACAAAGAGGACCGTATCCGAACAAATCTCGTCCATTTATGACCCCCATGGATGGCTCACACCTCTCACATTAGCTGGAAAGCAGTTCTTCCAGCAGCTGTGGGAACAAAAATATGAATGGGATACACCACTCTCCTTGGGAAACCAGATTCGTTGGAAGGAAATTGTCGATGGAGCAGACGGATTTCAGCACGAGATGCCACGACAAGCCGCGAATCTCGGAGAGGAAAGAACCATAATACTATTTTCGGATGCCACCCACCAATGTGCTGCAACATGTGCCTACATCGTGCAAAGCGGGAAATCAACACTGTTGACTAGGAAGTGTAAGCTGACTCCTCTTAAGAGCAGAACAACAGTGCCTAAAGGTCATTGCACACTCTGCGATGCCCTGTCCGGCGTCGTCTGCGGCGGGTGGGGATAGGACCGGCGCTCCGCCCACCACCCGCCGTCGACTACGCCGGCGCCGCACGAAAAATGCCCGGCGCCATTCCCTGGTGCGGCGCCGAATGCGACGTCGTCGGTGCCGTCGCCGTGGCCGTCACCGCCGCAGAGTGTGCAAAGGCCCCTCCGGCGGCTGCGGCGCCGTCAAGCCAGCGCGGCCCTATGTTTCGTCATAGCAGCAGACGACGCCGGACAGGGGAGCTAAACGCGCTGACCATCGCAACACGGCTAGCGAATTCCATCTACACCGCGCTCAAAACAAGGATAACAATTACAGTCATAGTTTTACTGTCAGACTCGGAGATCGCGCTAAGTTGGATCCGTAACGAAGCCGCTGCAACTGCTGCCGGAACAATGGTGAACAACAGAGTCAGCGAAATCCGGAAAATCGTGGAAACTCTACCAGTCGACACTCATTTCGGATATGTGAACACATTGTTCAACCCAGCAGATTGCGCAACGAGAGGGGTGGACAAATCCAACTTCGGCGATCACATCTGGTGGAAAGGACCAGCGTTTATTACCACTCCTCTGGAATCCTGGCCAACAGAGAGTCATTTATTCAGACTGAAGGTACATGCCGACGAGGCAACGTGCACGGTCTCGCGAACCCAACCCATTAACCATGTTACCGATCTTCTCGATTGGAAAAGGCACAATGACATTGACAAATGCATTACAACCGTTGGATATGTACTGAGCATCATCAGAATGTGGACTCGGCATGTCAACGAGGAGTTGCGCACGAGAGTAGAAAAGACAATTCCAGAGAGACGCAACACGGCTACGAAGCCTTTCATCACAGCCACCGAAAGGAAACAAGCTTTGAACGTCTTGCTACGCAACCATCAAGCAGTCCACTTGACAGAACAGCAAAGGAAGACATGGAAGTAACTTCGACTGCGGAAAGACTACTGTGGCATTCTGCGTTGTCGTGGACGCATGGACAAGGCAGACCTCTCCTTCGACACGAAACAACCAATTCTAATTCAGCCGAAGACTCCTTTGGCAGCGGTTACTGTGAGGGAAAGTCACACACTTCTACATTGTGGAATCTCCCACACCATTGCCACTGTAAGAAAAAAATACTGGATTCCTAAGCTGCGACAGCTGGTCCGACGCATAGTGCGAAGGTGTGTTCCTTGCCAAAGGATGAACAATTTACCATACAGGTATCCACACATGGACGATCTACCAGAGTGTCGCGTACGCCGATCAAAACCATTTCAACACATTGGAATAGATTACTTCGGACCTATTACGGCAAAGGAGAACGACGTCGAATAGAAGTTCTATGGAATTATCTTCACTTGTACTTCTACAAGACTGCTTCATCTCGAACTTGTACCAAACATGACGACTGAATACTTCTTACAAGCTTTACGACGTTTCTTGGCACGCCGTGGGATTCCGAGCGCTATCGTCTCCGACAACGGACCCTACTTCACGTTAGCAGAGCAAATCTTAAGGGAGGCAATCAACGAAACATCAGTTGCAAAAACATTGGCCGCAAAAGGAATCGAATGGAAGACCATCACCCCCTACGCTCCGTGGCAGGGAGCGTTCTACGGAAGACTAATCAAATCCGTAAAGCGTTCACTACTCAAAGTGTTGCGAGGCACAATCCCCACGAAGGAGAACCTGGAAACCCTTCTCGTAGAAACAGAAGGCATGCTTAATTGTCGTCCATTGACTTACCAGGATCACGCTGGGAGGAGATGCCGATCCTGCGACCAATAGATTTTATACGGCCAGAAATGACGGTCACATTTCCATTCGAAGGCACTGGAGGAGAGCTCGAAGACACAATACTTACCGCCAGAGGAGGATGTACTTCTCAGAACAAGGCGCCACGTAGAAGAAGCTCTGCGCAGCAGTCATAAATTTATTGAACGCTTCTGGAGCATCTGGAGTCAGCAGTACCTGACAAGCCTTAGGGAAGCCCACAAGCTAGAGCTCTCAAATCAACGATCTACAAACAAGACACCCCATGTCGGCAAAATAGTATAGATAGCTGATCCTGTACTGCCAAGAAACTCTTGGAAAGTTGGACGGATCACGAATCTGAAAGCTGATAACGGATTAGTTAGAGAAGCGGAGATCAAGACTCCAACTGGGCGGGTAATACGCCGCCCAATCAACCATCTTGTACCCATGGAGTTCGAGGAAGACAACGAAACTTTCGACGAGCCCACTACTAGTACGCCCAAAGCCGAGCCGCGCTACAACCTGCGTCGCCGAAAGAACGGATCAGTGGAGGGCCCGGAGTATAGAGAATATGATTCTCTATTACCCGGTCAACAGTGACCAACACCAACTCTGCCACCAGCTTCCCCACCACGAGTTCCAACCCGTTCCAACACCAACTCTGCCACCAGTTTCCCACTTCGAGTTCCAACCCGTTCCAACACCAACTCTGCCACTAGCTTACCCACCACGAGTTCCAACCAGTCCCAACACCAACTCTACTACCAATTTCCCAACTACGAGTTCCAACGAGTTCCAACGCCAACTCTGCCACCAACTCCGCCACTAGCTTTTCCATCAGTTCGACCATCAGCTCTGCCAACGGATACACCGTCAGCTTCAGTGCCAGCTCTACCATCACCTTGGCCAACGTCTACTCCGTCAGCTTCACCGCCAGCTACCACCCTGCTCGGCCAACGGCTACTCCATCAACGTCACCAACAGTTCCACCACCAGGTACGCCATCAACTACCACGAATTATGCTAAAGGCTATTCCGCCAGCCTCACCACCAGCTACGCCATCAGCTTCAATTCCGTCCGTTCCAGCTGAACCTGATTATCCGACCTGTTTGTTCGTATTGTTTCTAATGAATTTAAGTTAAACCGCGTGGCAGGAATACGACATACCAGATATTATCGCATTTTTAATGGTAAATATTCACCATATCAACTTGAGAAAGAAGCACATTTCAGTTCCCTGAAAACACTTTTAGGATGTGACCACTCGACCTTCCCCACGTTAATAAAGCCGCTCTAGACTTTAGATCTGGAAACAAAGTGGAAACTGTAATTTATTTTATTTAAGTTATTTAACTGAAAATCCAACAACAGATTGCAACGAATAGGGCAAGAGTCGGAAAGCACTTTTTGGACATGAACAATGCACAAGATAGCGAATTAAGGAAACCTTAAGAATTCCAGCTGATGGACGAGTTGATTTGATATATAGCCTGATCCAGTGAGCCAGGCAAACTGAGGAAATGGAGGGGGTCAAGCTAGCTCCAATGCAATGAGCAAAATAACAAGCACCATGCTACTCACGCCACTAAGGGAAAAGCGCTTCAAAGCTCAAAGCTTCAAGCTTTAAAGAAAGAATAAAAAAGGATTCGCCCGAAGGTCAGGATACTATTGCAAGCGGGGCACCTGGATGATAATACGAATGAGATTAGCAGTCAAGATATGACTGTATAAATAAGCACCTGCTAGGAGGTCACGGGCCTAAATGTAAGATCAAGTTAATGGTCTCCAACGTGAGCAAGGTAAAGTGTGAGTCCCAGCACCGAGCACTTGAGCCCACCTTAACCGCAGAAGAAGGAACAAAGGTACAGTCATCAGAAGGAGTCAGAAGGAATGCAGACATGAGAAACTGATGGAGCACCGGAAGGAGAAGAATTACCGAGTATATGGGCAAGACTAAAAGAAACGAAGAACACAACAAGAATCAGTAAAACACAAAAATAGTTCCTAAGTATAATTAGCTAGATACATCGGACAACTTGATACATCAAAGACAACCACAGCATACAAATTTCTTCGGCAAGAATCGACCACCTGGAAGCATTTGGCAAGAGCAGTAAGCCGTGTCTAAGCAGCATAACATGGATTAGAACGGATCGACGCCTAAACAGTGGTGCAACATAATCATGCCATGGAAAGTATACAAATTAAAGTAGGAAAAAGAACTTTAATCAACGTATGCATGATAGCTCTAAAGCAACTTAAAGATTCTAAGACGAAAAATACGGGATTTACTGCACATGATTAGAGCCGAGTCCAATTGAAGATTTTGATATAGGTCCACAGAAATGTTAGCATTTCTTGATATATTTAGCTGTTTCTTTTGCTTTCAAAAACCTGACAAAACGAAACGTCTCCGTAGGCGTGACGTGGAGAGAGGACATATTATGAATAGAGAATTATCAAGACACTCTATCAGTCAAAAATCACTTTGCACACGTTTTTGCAGGTTCGCCTCCGCTATCACGCAGGAGGATTGAGTTCTCGAAATAATATAAGAAAATTCTGCAGTGGGATGTCAAAACATGCTAATGGACGAACGAACTGTATGAAATATTGTGTGATGAAACTTATTATTTAAATTATGCCATACAACTACTAAAAATTACTAGATAGTGGTGCTGAATATGTGAAGTGTGAAATTCGTGAAAAAATACGGCAGCTGAATCGTCCTCAACTGCTACGATCCCAATGAATTCGTTCTTCGTTTCCATGGAATATAGACCGTAAATAACATGTAAAAAGATGTTCATGATCAAGCGTTGTCATTTCAAGACCATTTTTCCTTACTCATATAGTAATACACATACACACAGCAGCGGTCAAAAAGAAATGTCACTTTTTGAGCGAACTTTTCAGAACTATCAATTGAATTTAGATTCTTCTAGAGCTTCTTTGAGCTTCTTGTGCTTGAAACTGTAATGTGACATAAATTTGTGACCGCTACTGTATGTATGCGCATGTGTGCCTGTCTTCACTTTATTGCTGTCGTATATGGTGGATAGAATATTCATGAAGGGGTACAAGAAATCATTCGAAGCCACGAGAAACTGTGAAAGAATTATTGATATCATGGTACTACAATATCGCTCATACTTTTTGTCCCAAAACGCGTGCTGCACGCGCCTGCACGGGCAAAAGCGTACAAATCCTTCTCAGTTAACTTTGGGCAACTTTAAAAACACCATTCGATTCGGCTTCTGATGCTGAGCTCAAATATTCCTTTACATTTACTCCAGCCGTAATAGGTGACCTAGTTATGGACGGTTTTGTTCGGAGCCCTGCTAATTGTTTTACGACCACCCGAACTTTGCCACTGGAGTGTCCCAGGGACACCTTGCCTATGGGAGATTGCAAAATTTGGAAATTGCGAATTCCCTTCTCAGATTTGACTTCAGCACGTCATTATCATCATTTTGATACCAAACGTGTCCTCAACAGAAACTCCACTGGAATTTTTCACTCGATAAAAAAATTGGAATTTTCCCATTTCTGAAGACACTTTCTAGGATCACTTTTCCAGATAGAACACGAAAACGTAGTTTTCCTCAGTAAATGAGGGCTGTCCTACTCAAATCCGAAGAAAAGTCAAACGACGCACAAAGATTTGTGGAGATTTGCTGCATCAAACTTCACAATACACAACATTCTCGCTTCTTCTATGCGATTTTCCTCATTTCTGGCGAGCTGTAGCGGGAACGCGGAGGAAGGCAAAGATGTAATTTTTTTGATACCAGCAGAACACATTACCGCGAAAAGAAGCCTGACGAAAAGAAATTTAGGATCCCGCGTTTCGTGTAATCCGTGGTCCATTTTGAAGCAAAATTCGCAAATGATTGTTCAATCCTTCATTTCTTCTCAACGGAAGGTTTATATCAAATTTCACTTTTACAACGCTAACCAGCGCAAAACCGTGAATCCGACAGTGTATAGCTTTCATATTTTTGTTGAATTCAACTTTTCATGCCTGTCGCGTCAGCGACGCCTCCCTCCTTTCAAAACCCCGCCCCGGTGGGGACCGCCCGGCACTTTCATGCCTGTCGCGTCAGCGACGCCTCCCTCCTTTCAAAACCCCGCCCCGGTGGGGACCGCCCGGGGACCGTCAGCAGAGATTGCAAGCGCGCGGTGTGCGCGAGAGGAAAATAAACGCCTGTGTTCGTTCCACACATTTCTTCACATATTGTGCACAGCACATTGTGGAGCATCGGCCGGGAAACGAACCCTGGCCGCCCGCATGGCAGGCGAGCATTCTACCACTGAACCACCGATCGTTACTAGAGTCCGCCATGCTGTACACCGGAAGATCTCGAATATTTTCTGCGACAAGGGCATGTGTTTCACCCGATAGAACGTGCACGTGCAGAATGGGATAGCACGCAGGCAGTTGACCCCGCTACACTGCAGCGAACAGCCAGTGTATCCTGGATTAGGAGTTTCATCGTTCAATTCTGGGGGAACTTCAGTGGGTTGCATGGTTTCGCATTTTTTGTCTGTGCACGATCCCATTTCACGGCAACGAGTTGTGTGGGTCACTTGATGTTTGGTGTCTCTTGACCAGAACAAGGACTCTTTGGAGCACTCAATCCGTAAAGGATTGCGCTGGATCTTTATGTAACCTATGCTGGCATTTCCGTGTCGCAGCTGAATGCAGAGAAGACGCGTAATTTTGTTGAACATGATCTCGTCACTGAACTCATAGTGACATTCATCGCGATCCGTGTAGCTGTTCATATGGTGAGCGCGACTCGAACTCTAGCCATCATGCTCGCCAGTCGGCGGTGAGCCGATGGTCGGTGAATCTGACCTCCGACGACACCGCTGCAATATCCAGTGGGGGTAATTAGCACCTGATGCGACAGAGAGGCCCTTCCTTCCCTTGGAGTCCTCTGACATTGTCGTAAACCAGAAGTAATTCCTTATAGCTCTCACCTACAGCGATTGAAAAAGTATTCAAATGGAATTGGAAGCGACATACAGTAGCGGTCAAAAAGATATGTCACTTTTTATTTTCATTCAAAAATAGCTCAAATCGAAAAGAACCCGATACCAATTGATAGTTCTGACAACTCTATTCAGAAATATGTCGAATCATACCGCTTTTACGAGGTCTGTGTTTTTTAAAAGTATTTTATAGTGTTTTTCATATGCTATTTTGAACAAAAATGTCTCAAAAATCGCTAAGTGTAGGACCAATCAGGGTTGAGCATGGGGTGCGATCTGTGCTCAAAAATTACGACCCCCCCCCCTTCTGGAGAGGAGCAGTTACGACCCCCCCCCACCCTTCAAAAACTGCTGCAGGCGAATATAACAGGTGAATGGAGCACGAGGACATCCACAGAAGGGCGTTTACAGATGTATACAGAATAAAGATGTGAAAAATCGAAAAATAAAAATTTATTGATCATTCGAGTATAAAAAATTTCTAAAAATAAAAATTTATTGATCATTCGAGTATAAAAAATTTCTAAAAATTTTAGCAAAATTTTTAGAAGTAGCCTAGTCATTCTGTTTTCGGTTTACGAGTGCTCAAATAATTGCTTTCTGCTTTCAGATGATCACATTGCGACGGCATGTGCGGCTGGACCGGTGCCGAGCGAAACAGGAATCTTTTCCAGAGAACAATAGTAGTAGAAGCTAGTTCATGTAGCTGTGAATAAAGAAGTTCGCCTGACTTGCTGTTTTCGAGATTTGAAATAAATAAATTCAAAACCGTTTTGTAGCATTGAAGAAGAACAGTGCTTGATGAGTGTTGTTTCTTTTTTCGAGAGCTAGGAAAGTATGTGTAACAGTTATTTTTTTATTTGTTATTTTTTATTTTTATTTTTATTATTTATTTTATTTATTTAGTTATTTTTATTTTGTTATTTTTTGCTTTTATTCATGTAATTTTTTTTACATTTTAGAGTCGAAAAATTACCGAAAACAATGAGGTTAAAATGAACCATCGACCCTAGCCAACACTGAGTAAAAAGATCGCACCCCCCTGCGCGCCTAGGAGATTTGCTCTTACTGAAGTTTTATATTTTTTCTAGATAGCATTTTTTCTCTAATTTATAACGCGGTCATGGCACTTTTCAATTTTGATTTTGAACGGAGATATGAATTTTTGAATGATCACCTTCATTTCTGAGACGACCAGTAGGAGTTGCGACTTTCTGAGTGTTTTCAATCAAAAAATCATATCTTTGTTCATACTCGAAACTGGAAAAGTGCCATGACCAATTATAAAACTACATGAAATTCTCTATGAAACAAAAATAGAAATTCTTCCGAACACGAAATCCTCTAGGCGCGCGCAGGGGGTGCGATCTTTTTACTCAGTGTTGGCTATGGTCGATGGTTCATTTTAACCTCATTGTTTTCGGTAATTTTTCGACTCTAAAATGTAAAAAAATTACATAAATAAAAGCAAAAAATAACAAAATAAAAATAAATAAATAAATAATATAAATAAAAATAAAAAATAAAAAAATAACTGTTACACATACTTTCCTAGCTCTCGAAAAAAAGAAACAACACTCATCAAGCACTGTTCTTCTTCAATGCTACAAAACGGTTTTGAATTTATTTATTTCAAATCTTGAAAACAGCAAGTCAGGCGAACTTCTTTATTCACAGCTACGTGAACTAGCTTCTACTACTACTACTCATTGTTCTCTGGAAAAGATTCCTGTTTCGCTCGGCACCGGTCCAGCCGCACATGCTGCCGCAATGTGATCATCTGAAAGCAGAAAGCAATTATTTGAGCACTCGTAAACCGAAAACAGAATGACTAGGCTACTTTTTAAAATTTTGATAAAATTTTTAGAAAATTTTTATCCTTGAATGATCAATGAATTTTTATTTTTAGAAATTTTTCATACTCGAATGATCAATAAGTTTTTATTTTTCGATTTTTTGTATCTTTATTCTGTATACATCTGTGAACGCCCTTCTGTGGATGTCCTCGTGCTCCTTTCACCTGTTATATTCGCCTGCAGCAGTTTTTGAAGGGTGGGGGGGGGGGTCGTAACTGCTTCTCTCCAGGAGGGGGGGTCGTAATTTTTGAGCACAGATCGCACCCCATGCTCAACCCTGGCGCGGGTTGAAATAGCTCTCCTTACTTCTGCACCACGCACGTACAAGTAAGTATAGCGAGTTTTACAGACCGAACCTGCCTCTAGGCGACGATAAGCTACAAACACTGCATAAAGTGTCACAAGCACGTCGCCCTCACTTCGAGATCGTTTCCGATAAAAATAAACGTTTGCTACGGCACAAGATTGATGGCAGCACCCAAGTTGCATCTTCAGATGCGTCGACCTACGGCCTCATATTTGTAGGTGGCAAATAGAAAACGTTGGCGAACAAAGTTGTGGTCATTGGATAGCCAGGAATCGTGAGGACACTAAGAGAAGTTATCGTTGGATTGCGGTAGCCATTCTCAAAGAAACTGCAAAAAGTTTACTCTGGATTTCTTTTATAGTTTGAATATGTGTGCTAATCAGTTTCATGGTCATGAATATCGGAGGAAGCGTGTCGTAAAGCTACTTCTCCCCGGCCTGGCCTTTGAAGTGGAAAAGGAGTTAATACATTCATGTATTCTGCTACATGTATTCTGCTATTGCTCTTTCGAGAACATGAGAATCGGCGAAAACGAAAAGGGGACGGCGTGCTACTGCTTTAGAGATCTTCTTTATCAATCGTAAATGCATTCCATGAGTCCGTCCCTAACGCCTATGAGGTGTTGGTGTGTGATCTTGTCTCATGTACCAAAACAGTTCGATTCATACTAGTTTATCGCGCTCCCAGTTGTAGTTCTCATTTCTCGTTACAGCTAAGCAAGGTTATTAGCGACTTTTGCTCGACTTCATATTCTTGTGTTGTTCTTGACGATTTCAACCTCGCTGATATAGATTGGTCTATCCAGACACATGCTGATGTGTCTCATTGCTCTAAAAGTTTCTTGGAGGTGTTTTCTTGCCACCCGCTCAAACAGTTTGTTACGAAGCCGTCCAGGGGGCGCTCGTACTTAGATCTAATTCTCTGCAATGATTACTTTCTTCTCAAAGACATGGTTATATGCCCCCTCTTGGCAATAGCGATCACTCTTCCATTCGATTTGATTTAGATTTAAGAACCAAAATCCCTCAACCTATCTGGGTCAAAGATTTCAAAGCGGCTGATTACTCTAAAATTTGCAATTATTTATCTGGCATTGATTGGCTCGGTTCCTTTAGCACGGTCAATAGTGTGGATGATGTCTATGAAATGTTTTTAAGTATTTTGCACCATGTCATTGAGACCTTTGTTCCGCTGCGCAAACTTTTGAATGGTGTGCACCGCTTACCAACCTATTTGTCAAAACTTATGAAATTGCGTGACCAACTATGGGAAAATGCAATTTTATGTGACACTCCCGCCCTATGGGAGCGCTATAAAACTTGCAACGATCATTTAAATAAAGCCCTAAATAAGTTCAGTTCTTACGTTGAACGGAAAATCCTTGCTTCCAACAGACCAGTTAACTTTTTCAATTATATTAATCGTAGGCTCAAAAGCTCACGGTTAGTCCCTAGTTTGATCTCTGAGGATGGAACAATTGTTCACAGAGATATTGACAAGGTAGAATTACTAGCCAAACTATTCCAAAAAGCCTTCTCTGTCCAAAATCAAAATCTTTCCACTTCCAACAGTGCAAGTCAGCCTAGTGTGCACAACATGGTTGATGGAATGTGGTTTCACAGAGAGGATATTTTCAAGCTATTATCTAAGTGGGATAATTCTACTTCCGTCACACCAGACTTCGTCCCTGCTGTTTTTATCAAAAAGGTCGCTAGTCACATCGTAGGCCCTCTAGAATATATATTCAATCTATCTTATATGAGAGGTGAAGCTCCAAGCCGCTGGAAGCATTCGTTTATTACTCCCATACCTAAAAAACCGCCTTTCAGCTCTCCGGAAAATTACCGGCCAATAAGCATAACATCTATCTTCTGTAGGATTCTTGAAAAGATGTTGAAAAATCGACTCTTAAAGCATTTCGAAGAGCAGCAGGTATTCTCAACTTCCCAGCATGGGTTCACCAAAGGGAAATCAACCGAGACTGCTCTGCTCTCGGCTCTTAATGATTGGACACAGGCGATAGATGATAAAACACCCGTACATGCTATTTATTTTGATTTCTCAAAAGCATTCGACAAGGTTCCCCATGGCAAATTGATAAATAAGATTATAGAGTTAGGTGTTCATCCAAGGATTGTCCGTTGGATAGAACACTTCTTATCTAATCGGACTTATCAGGTTCATCTTGGTCAAGCCTTTTCTGAGGCGTACCCGGTTCACAACGGGGTCCTCCAGGGTGGTGTTATCTCCCCCCTCCTCTTCTTAGTTTATACACATGATCTACCGTCTAGAATTCTAGCTACGCAGGCAAGCGTTCAGATGTACGCTGATGACCTTAAGATCTACAAAGCTATCAGGAATCAGCGTGATTGTGACGTTTTGCAACGCGCGGTTGATGAAGTCGTAAACTGGTCTTTTTCCCATGGACTCCCTTTAGCCGCTGAAAAAACATTTGTCTTGAATGTTGGCTTTTCGCAAAGTGAACCGTCTTACAAAATCGGAGATGTAAAATTGAAATGTGTCAAGCAGGTTCGCGACTTGGGTTTCATTCTTACTGACAAGTTGTCGTTCGCACCTCACTGCAGGAACATAGCATCCAAGGCCAAAACGCGTATCTATAATCTTTTCAAGGTTCTAAAGACTAGAGATATTCGCTCGCTTGTAATGGCCTATAAGATCTATGTCCGACCAATAGTAGAATCTGGGACTTCCGTTTTCAACTACCTGTTGAAGAAGGAGATTTTGTTGTTGGAGAGCGTACAAAATAGCTTTACCAGAAAGCTGGCTCTGCGTTGCCTTGGTTCAGATTATCGATCTATACCAAGCCGCGCAGAGAGGCGAAAATTGTTCAACCTTCCTAGTCTGGAAGGCAGACGAGTCGAGAATGATTTAGTTATGACCTACAAAGTTTTCAACGGTTTCGTTCGTTTGAACACTACAGGCGGTTTTGAAGTTTCCCCCTCGGTCACAAGAGGTGGAAAATTCAAATTGAGGCGCACATTTGCCAGGACGAGCACCAGGTCCAGATTCCTCTTCTGCAGGGTGGCTCCCACATTTGGCAAAATTGTTGCCAAGGGTTGTCTAAGTCTAAACCTATCTGCATATAAAAGGGAGGTAAACAATTGGCTGCCAGACGCTTCCCTTAGCTGAGATGCAGCGGTTTGTTGTTGTTGTTTGCCTTTTCTTTAGGATCATCTATCTCCATGCGTATTGTTTTGTTTATTTCGTTTCTTTTTGTTTTTAGTAATCCGTTTTAGCTTTTCCTTGTTTGGTTTTTTTTGTCTTTAGACCTTTAGTGGTAGAGTTTCTGTTTGTTTGAATGTTTGTTTTTTTATGCCTCGGTTTTTCTACATGTATGGAAACATACGTGTCTACAATAAATAATAAATCGCCCTCGTCTTTATGATAACTGCAATGAATACGAGGGCAGCAGCTGTTCAAGGAACTATGTATCTCTACCTTTCCGCACGAAGCTGGTATCAATTTACCCTACCCCGAATGGATTCTAGGTTAGTTCAAGTGGAGATTGAATATGGAACCCTTAACCACTTCATGGCGTTCACTCCTTATCAGCACATAGGTTTTACTAAGCTGCTACGCAGGCGTGTTCGAAGATATCAGCTGTTTGGATACCCCTATTGCAGCAGAACGGCGATGTGGTTGGATATCGGTGGCTTATTAAATGTAAGCGTAGTTATTGGACTGACCATGGTAGTGATACTATTCTGCGGCATAGGTAAGTATTTATTTGGTGTCTACTTTGAAATAAAGGACTTCCATACTCCTATGAGCGTTGTGTCGTCTTTCAGGTGTATTTCGCTCTCTCTACAGACATGAAGTGACGAGCAAGGAAACCATGCAACTGATGAAACAAATGTTTTGCTTACTCCTGATTCAGGTCAGACTTCGCTCGCCGGCTCATAATTACCACTTGCTCACGATTTTGAATGCGGCACTCGATGAAACCTGAATCATTGAACTTGTCATTTCAGTCATTCTTTCCTATTGCCTTCACATTTGTCCCATCGTCTTCAATTCATGTGATGTCACTGTTTGGGGGAGATATATGTGAGCTCTCTGATTGTGTTGAAGCGGGACTGTGCCTTCCGCTTATTTTTTCACTCCGAACACAGTTTTCCTCTGAGTCTAAGCGAACACAGTTTTCCTCTAAGTATTTTTCATTATTATTATCTCTTTACTCAAGAAAGTATAATACTTAAATCGAAAGGACACGATTCCTAACGTTGTATCCGATCAGTTATGAGGTACTTCCTTCATGATGGTCGCCTCTTCTTCTTTCTCTTTGGTGCTGCTCCCACTTTGCTGAGATCTTGGTGTAGGGCTCCATGCCGGGTGGTCATATTGTCCTCGATCGAAGGTTCTTGAGCAAACCTCCATGCATGCGACCATCGATCCGTCTCGTGATCGTGACAGTTTTCCTCCATCAGCCGACCTGTCACCTTGCCTGACACTCCCACCAACATACTTTTCAGCTAATTTTTAGCTAGCAAAGGTTTCTGCTTGAGACGGGATCGAATACTGATAATTATGGAGCTTAGGCTCGTAAGCTCTCGACTATCCCGCCCTACATTTCAAATTGTACCCTACGGCACATTAGATTGCATAAAAACACATTGCTTTGCCGTAGAATAATATTTGATTTCTTGAATTGCTAATGTTGAGAGAAAATAAGTCCGTTTTTGACAATGCTAAGGCGCTGCTCGAAACGGAGCTTGAGGTGCTTTCGAATCCAACAAGCTTGTCTGATTGGGCTCTAACCAATTTTCGAACACTTCACTGTCACCTGCAGATGTCGAATTTAGAGCTCAGTTGAATGAATGACCTTCATCAAAAAGGTACAAAGATAACCAACAAATAAATGTATTGTCCGTAGATGTGCTAATCACGAAGAAAAAGTTCTCACCTTGTTGAGGCTTGAGTTGAAGATGTGTACAGCAAGGTAATATATCTTCATCTATTACCGCAGTTTTCTTCTTCAGGTATAGCCAAAGGGTGAAGCAGGACAGTTTAGCTTCCCTTCCCTTCTCTTTCTCTTTTCTGCTTCTGAACTTCATTCAGTAGCTACATAAGCAACAGGATCAGAGTTTCAGATTAAGAATGTATTATACGTATGTGATCACATAAGTCCATAGATCAGCCTACCTTCAAACGACATTCGTTTATTTGTCCACATGATAGACAATCCATAATTTGCTGTTAATTTTTATTCACGAACGCTTGAAACTGAACAGTTCAGCACCATCCAAAAATACCGTGAATGAATTCAAATCAATTTCACTGCATTTTAGGCACTCGAGGCAATGTGGTTGGAATCCTGCTCACCCTGTATCCGGTGCTGGAGCCGCTGGTCATACTCAGCTGCGACACCAACTACCGTGAAGCTATCAAAATGTACCTTGGAGTGCTCAAATACACCTCTAATCGTCGTTGTTCAGTGTCAGCCATAAAATTCTAACACATGTGATTAACACTATGATTACAGCCTTGTTTTTTTTCGAATCCGAAGCCGAAACAATTTTAGCTGACAATAGTGAATCTATCAATACACCTCCAAACGCCGTTTACCAATGTCAACGGTGGAAATTTATAGCAGTGGTGGGACATAGTCCTTCACTTACCCTAGAATTTTTGTTCTTCACATTTCAAATCCTTGAAAGCATTAAGAGGAGCTATGAGTGTTGATCACAAATCTGACATCAATTTCCCTTTTCCTCAAAAACACCCAAAAAGGCAGTATTAAAATGATCGGTGAACGATTTTCAGTGGCTTCGGCAGGGCAAACTCATAAAACACGAAGAAGAGGAAACATCTACTACTAGGCGTACAAAAACTACAAGAAGAATTACTACTAGGCGCACCGCGACTGCGAGAAGAACTGCTCCTCCTCCCGAGGCCTTCTAACAACTGGCTCAAGTGGCTCCTAACAACAAGAACTACTACTACGCGTACAACAACTACAAGAAGAACTACTACTTCCCGGAGGCCTTCTTACAACTGGCAACAACCTGCTTCGGTGGCTTGCGTTCGAAGAGGGAAGTTCAAACCATCGGTAAATTTCAGTGCCAAAGCAGCGAACTGTTCTTCAATGCGCAGTAGTTTCTGTATGAACAGCGGTAGGTAGCGAGCAGTTTCGCTCAACCAGTAGAATTCGAAAGACATAGGGATGGCGCAGCCCGTGTCCTGACCTGTATCATCTAATTTCATTAGCTATGTAGCACTTGTTCTATCACTTTTTCCCTTCTCATCAAAGCGCAGTCCAAGGTCTTCACACAATTCGGAAAACTAACAGGATTGTGTTGTCGTCGCCCACTCAAGACATCTCCACTTAGTACGTGAAAGCCATCAGTGACCTCTACAAAGGATTCACCGCCTTGATCACACCGTTCTACAACAACGTCCTCATCAACGTGAGAAGAGGTGTTTGCCGAGGCGATATCATATCGTCAAAGCTCTCGAGAACATCATGCGAAATCTGGAATGGAATAACATGGGAGTGAAGATCAACGGCCGGCAGATACACGATCTTCGTTCTGCGGGTGATAACGTGCTCCACAGCTGTCTTTTTACGTAAACCTTTACGTAAACAGACAAATCTCATTTTAACTCTGCGCAGCCAGGAGCTTCGCCAATCAGTAAAGGAAAAAGTGTGGACTGTGTTGACCAGCCCCGGAGGAATCCGAGACCAACTACGAAACGTAGAGGCATGGTAACTGCGAATTTGACAATGTGGTGAGTGTCTTCACCTTCCCGGATAAATCTGGTACCGATCTGCCCGTTCAATAGTAGTTGTAGGGTAGATTAACCAGATTAGAATAACCAGCATGGGTGTTCGTGGTTAGCATAATAAACGACCAAATTTGAAATAAGCACTACGTTTCCGTCTCACCTGACCTTCGACTTCCTGGCCAGTGCGATTGTGTCTCTCATCTCCGACTGTCGAAGTAGCACGGAGCTCCGGTTGGAACATTACTCGCTAACCATCGTGCACCTCTCCTCCTTTGCGTCCCTATCTCCTTCTCGCGGAGCTCGCCGACGCGCAAATCGCTGCGGTGGCTATCTCGGTGGACCTGTACAAGGCGAACTCGCCAGATGGTCCGCAGGTGCTATCCCCTTGCGCGCTCCCTGACAATGAATTGCCAATTGAGCTTTCAAGAAGTTTTAGTGCCTGAATGAAGTTTTTTACATTCAAGTTTTTTTTCTCAGTCCCTATCTGAAAACAGTATTCGGGCAATGGGTTATCCGTCATTCTACTTACTGACCTTGTAGCCAGTCACTGTGTTGCTTCTACTCTTTCCCCTGCTTGTACTACGCTTCTTTCCATATGAGGTGTAGAGCATTTGCTCCCTTGACTCTGCGTTTTGACGGTGAGTCGTCAATTGTTGCTGAAATTGAGGTAAGATTTGATCTAACGTAACTACAAAACATTTTTGACTTTTCAAGGGTCTGGAGAAGGTACGTAGATTCGTCGAAACACACGTTGAGTCTGGGTAGGGTGATCGTTATTGAGACCAAAGTCGTCTAGGAAATTTGAGCACTTATAGTGAATTTGTAGTTGAGGAGCAAAAGTCGTAAACTGTGAGCTGACGTAGAGAAGTCCTCCAGTCTGGCGTTGATACGATGAGCGTGTACCTCCACCTAAGTATAACAAGTAATGCATGCGGACATCGTCAGAGGCGACCTTTTCAAAAACATTGCAACTAATATCAGTAGACGTTGGTGCTGTTTGTGTATGTGAAAGAATTGGATTGCCTGGAAGGGAACTTGTTAGAAGTTCCGACTCAACCGACCGAGCCTGGGTCAAAAATTGATTTGCGCTGCAAGTCCGCCTGCGGGGTTAGTTTGAGGTGCGGTCACAATTTGATGTCTTTGTGCCGAATTTTAGCAGAGGACCACATACGCAGTGAATTTCTTAAGTACGCATCCACCTTATGTTCAGCAGTTTCATGCTGCGTGTTCGTTTTTGCGAAGCAACGTTAGATGCACTAGATTCGCCGTGGTCGAAAACATCTGGATTGCTCTTCCCAGTAAAAAGTATTTTCTCCATGGCTTCTGACACCACTGGAGAGATCTGCGACAATCTTCCATAGTGTTCTCTGGGCGGAACTTTGGAAGCGGCTCGTTAATGGTATGGGCAGCTTCTGCAGCAGCAGAGAGCTGAAGCTCAGCTTCTCATTCTATCGGATGGACACTGTTGGGTACCAACGTGGGTTGGAGTCCAGTTTTCATCCTTCTTGGGCGGTCGGAGAAAGCAGACACATGTCCTGCAGCGAGAAAACGCTGCGGTGTATGTGTCTAGATCGGTTACTGACTGGCTCCAGCGCAACCGCATCCAAGGACTAACCAGCTTGTTCTCCTGACTGTAACTCTGGAGAACATATGGGAGATTGTTTTACGGCAGGTTTACGCGGTAACAAGGCAGTAGCATGTGCAATAGAGTGTTCGGTGTTATAAAAAAAAATGGTAGTCCAATCGATTATTAGAATTGAATTGAAATTGTGTTTTCCGTGAGTGTATACGTATTTTGGAAGAGACAAAAAATTCAAAAACGGTCTGCTTTTGTTGAACACAATTCTTCTACCGAGAAGAGCAACCCAAGTACTATCGAATATGAGGAGTCTAGTGCAACTAACGCTGGTTCACAAAAGCGAACGCGAAGCGCGAGACAGCCTAACGTAAGGTAAATACATAGTTTTGAAATGCACTGTATATTGATTCTGGTGTCTAGGTCAAATGTTCAGGTTTGCCTCAAAGTTCCTTCGGGTGGGTTATTTCGCAGGCTTATTACGCATTTGATGTCAGTTTTTTGAATTTCGTCCGATTTCGACAGTATGGATAGAATCAGGTGAGTAATGATGGCGTGGGGCGGGGTCGGCGTGAAGGCGCGTAGGAGTAACTAACAGAATCTGCAGAAATTGATCGAAATCTAAGAAATAAACGTCAGATTCGTAATAATCACACTAAATAACCTACTCAGACGAAGCTTTAGCCAGATCGGTGATTTTTACTCAACCTCGGCTAGGAGTTGTTTTCTAGTCCTCAGCCGATGTTCGGGAAACGGAGATCAGATTAGCGATCAGCGCACCAAACATCACTATAGGTGAAGTTTCGAGGGAAAACTTCTGACGTAAGCTCGGTGTGCAGAGTCGGAACTTTAAACAAGTGCCGCTGAATTAAGAAATCTAGTTACATAACAAGTTCAGAGGACGATATGGACTACTAATTACACCATGCAAGTGCCGTCCGTCAGGATCGGTGACACTCTCTCTGTCTCAGGAGTTTTTTACCACAAGGACACAGATAGGTCACAGTGATGTAAAAACCTATCAGCTGCAAAGCTCCTGAAGCGCTATTTTCAAGGTTCACCATCAATTTACTTAACGCTGTCTGCATACCTAGGAATGAGGAAGAGGACTATGCACGAGGAACGTGTATTGCCTTGCATCTGGACAGTCGATTTAGAAGTTGGGGCCATTTCGTCGCGATGAACGCTTTAACGGTAAGCCTTTAGAAATGGTGTATGTTAGTAGTCGTTCTTGAGCATTCAAGCCGCCGAAAATTGCTGGAAAAATCACACAGAAGCAAGATTAGTGGCAGAACAAAGAGAACACAGCTCATCGTGAACTTTCAAAACCTTCTTGACGTTTTACTTGAACACTTGGACTTGAACAATGTGGAGCGGTAAACCATCCACCACGACTCCACTGAGAACAATATGATGTGTAGCCGCCCTTCAGACGAAAACGGCTTGACCTAAAACTGGCTGGACCGAACAGCCAGTACTTACTACCACGAAGTCGCGTCTCACCTCGTCAATTCGGAAACAGAGGACGTAAACGTTGTTTCAGTTGACAACTCCCGAAATACTGAACATTAAGAGACCCTTCAGACCCTAGTGTGGGAGTAGACCAAAGTAGTAGCATAAGGGGGATGAGCGTACTACGACAGCTAAGCCCCTTTGCGGCTGTCCTCTGAGCTGACGTTGGTGAAAAAACCAATCAGTACTTAGCTCACGAAATGGTTTCCGCCCATAGATTTGAAAACAGATGTCTGATTCGTGACCAGCGTCTCCCACAACATTACCCTTCGAAATTTAGCGAAAAATAATTTGATCAAGGTAATATCAGTAGACATGGAGGCACTGGTGTGAATTTTGTATCTCCGTGTCTCGTTCAAAATAGGCCTGTAGTGGGTTATCGGTCAAGAATGTGGGAAGAACGAGTCTGGTATTCGTTCAGTGCGGAAATGTTTTCTAAAGCCATGATGACGAGCTGTAATCGCCAAAAGCCCTGCGAAATAGTTCGCGGGGGCGAGAGACGCAGGTTTTGACTACCTTCGCGACACATAGTATTTCGCTTCTCTCTGATACCGTTTCTGATTTGGCCGTCTGTTAGTCCGCGTTTGGCTCGCTCCGACTGATTGGAGTTTCCAGCGACACCTCCTGGAGGTAAGGACAACACCTTCGTTTTCTTTTTTTCGTTTTTTCATTTTTTTCACATTTTCAGAGCCTGCGCTTTTCGCCACCGATCACTATTTTGCCGGCCTTTTGGCAATTACAGCTCAATATGGCGGGCTTATCAAACTAAACGAGTATCAGATTCGTTCTTCCCATAGCCGATCACCCTCTGTACGGTTATTTTTAACGGAAAAAGTGAGATACAAAATTTACAATAGTGCCGGCATGGAGTTTGCTGGCACAGGGCTGCGGTAGTGCTTCCACTACATACTGCTGCCGCAGTAAAGTGTGAAGAGCCTTCAAGATGTGTCTCTCATGCCTACAACGCTTTGCTATGAAGCACTGAAAAGGTATGGACCTCACGACACCACCTGAATCGTTGCATTCGCTGGCGGATCGATGTTGATTCCTATTTTTCGTAAGATCTATGAAATCGCACCATGAAGAAAGGTCCAGCTGTACAATTCAGGGCGATTCGTGGAATTACAACACTGAATGAATAGTGAGAAATCCTTTCAAGGAAGGACAGCAATTCAATTATAAAATCCGGTTTGTTTGCCGACTTCAACTAAATTCTACGAATACTCTACCATTTTCTAGCAACGCAGTGACCATTACTGAAATGACTATGTTAGTTGAAGGACTTACATATTTATACATTTATATTTATTTATCCTACTAAATAATGAGCGGGACCCAAGCAGGGTGGCTCGTATGGGTCTTGCCGCGATAGCCTGTTACCGTACACCAAATGCACCCGCGGCGACAAGGGAGCTGATAAAATTGCTTCAAGCCTTTATGCCTATGGTATGCTCGTCGCAGCGTACTGCGCAAAAAGGACGGTGTAGATCCTTTCAGGACAGTACTGAGGGTAAACTCTCCAAGCGGTAAACTATCCAAGTCCCCGACCACAGCAGCATACAAAAAACCCAGCTGCCGTGTTGCATAGAGGGGAGCCATGCGTTTTTATCTCTGCTGCCACGGGCCAGCTGCCGGAGTATACCACAGGCCTTACGCTTGGCGGCCGATAGGCGTATGAAAAGCTGGTATTTATATATTTGGCACGCGTTTACCGTTCCCGTGCGGTCGGTTATCTTGTTCGCTACAGAGCGCGCCTGTTTCACGACTGTTGCACGACAATTGTCATCACTTTTCGACTCGTCACTATATTCGATGCTAACCGACTTCGTTATTCGCCATTGTGTTTCTATCGATAGTATTCAACTACTTCTGTCGACCGATGACAACTTTCGACAACAATAACTACTTATTCTGTGATAATAGAAGCATCTTTCGACTGCCTAGAAGCGTTTTTCGGCTGATTACGAGTTATGCCTCTACAACGTTGTTTCGTCAACCAGTATGGTAATAGTTCTTCAGATATGCTGTGCGTTTACTGATCTCCTTACTGCTGCTGCGATGTAGTCAAATGTTACTTCGCCCTCTCGCTCCCCATCACTTCCAGTGCAACGTTCAAGAACTACATCGGTTTCGCCTACTTGTCGTGTGTTGCCTTTCACGATGGAGAGGTTTCAATCGCTTGTGATGGAAGCTCTCTCTGCATGCAAGCGCGATGTGGCTAAGTCGAACAAAAGATGCACGGACCTCACGGAATAGAGCAATCGATTCAGGGAATACAATCAAATGCTGATTCGTAGTCTTGACGAGTTGTTGGCTAATAAGCAGCAGTCAGCTCCTCTTACTCAAAATTCTTTTTATTCTAATGTATGTTTCCCAGAATGCTACTCCTTATCTCATTTGCCTGATGTAGAAATTAAGGGATCAATCGTAGCAATTGGTGTTCCAGGGCCCACATTCATCATTGGTAAACCCCGATAAACCCCGAGATATAGCCTGTGAACGGCGCGCACCTTTCTCTACGTACCCTAAACTTCCTATGTTAAACGCAATCCCTCATCGACTCTGTAGTCTGGCTCTGGCTGCGCCGCGGTTTCGGATACCGCTGGTCCGTTCATGAATTTGGGCCCAGAGAGCTCTGCAGTAGATCCTACCCAAAGACTCAGGGACGATTACCATTGTGGGTATCAAATTTTTGATGTATTAGGTATGGAGTGCTGTCCTACGACGGTGTATAAAATGGGCCGTCCATCAAGTAAGCCTCGTTTGAAGAGGTTTGTTATGCCTACCTCTTTCTTCCAACGTGAGCTTATAGAGGAGGAAAGAGACCGAAGGCGAGAGGAACGCTCCGCTGCTAGGCCCAAAACCTCTCGTAGCTATTTAGCTGGTAATAATGCGTCTCGTGGTGATACTGTTTCTCGAAGTGTTGAAAATATTGGCTCCTCTATTATACACAATATTTCTCGTGATGCTGACTCTTGTTGCGTGGCCAATATGGAGACAAACGCTATCCATTCCCAGGGTGTCGCGCCGCCCGGTCCTTTTTAGTACTTCTATTGCGCAGCGTTGTAGAACGTACGAGCCGCACGCCGTTGTGTTCTTAATCTCAAGGGGTTTTTAACTCACACTGAACTTAATACGGCCTGCCATGCGATTACCATCCTGGATGAAGTAGGCCCTAAAACTCCGTATGCTGCGCACTACAGACACTGAGTGGTGTCACCTAACCATATACCACTCCCATCTTCACTACGTCCTGATTTTCCACTCTCTGGGCTTCATACATATTTTTCGAGAACACTTGCCTTAGCCGTCTTCGTGGCTACGTTTGTACACCAGTGGTATCGTGATGTAGCGATTTGCCTTCTTCTGCGTCTAATATTAATAATACCATACAATAATACTACTACACGACAGAACAACAGATGTGCTTTTAATTTGTCTCCCTACTCCTAAACTCTTACAACACGCACTATTCCTACGTGAAAGTTGCGATTCCACGTCCTACGAATCTACCTACGTCAGGGGCTGAGTCGAAGCCTTGCCTCTCGATGCCCCTTGGCGCCTGGGAGGTGACGTGTGTCAAGCCGTCCCAAGTCTGCTTAGGGCTTATCGGGAGTTACCTGTCTTCTCCCTGCTCCTACGTGGCGGTTATTCCTCCTGGCCGGTCCGCGTCGCTTACGTGGTGTCCTACGGTGCTCCGTTGGTTGGTGTTCCTGAGGTCGGTCCGACGACCGCACCTTGCTGGCGTAGACGGCACACTGACTGGAGAACCGAGTTCTCCAGATCGTAGTGAGTCGTCATACGTGGCATACGTTGGCGCGTGCCGGGATTCCGATTCCCGTGCGCATGCACGCATTTTCTCGTTTATGCCGGGATTCTGCTTCTCGTGTTCACAGCCACGCCTTCTCTCGTTATGTCGTGAGAATTCACGACAGTAGGGGCGACGAGGAGGGAGATCCTCGCGGCGCTTCGAATTTCTTCAGGTGTGCATGGCTTCTTCTCCTTACTTAGAGACTACGTAAAATACATACACGTTAGTTAATCGACGGACGCCTACGATGACAGCGGATGACGATGGCAGTTGTGGGGTTATGTTAGAGGACTGTGGATCCGCGGGAGGAAGTGTCGACGCTGAGGGCCATGACGTTCTACGTGTTAATGCGTGGGAGATACACTGGTGAAGAGTGAGTAGGATTCGACAGTCCGAGCGTCGAGTATTTGGCATGCGTTGTTTGCTTCTTCTGAGTGCGGTGGTGTTGCGTTAACGTTGATATTGTTGTTGTTGTTGTCGTTGTTTGAGTGTTGAGTAGAAAGTAGGGTTATATTTTTGACTATGTTCGTAGGTTTTCCCCTACGTCTGTGGTAAATTTCAACAGGTTTTTGCCTGTAGCCTCCACAATGGCACTGGGGAAGAGAATAACACAAAATTGGACCCAACGGGTTCAAAAAAATTCGTTCGACCCCAGGAGCGTAGGCGAATGGCGTCCTCGTTGATCTTGTTGATCTGCTGTAAGTAATGTTGTAAATAATGTTCAAATGTCGTAAGTGATGTGAGTAATGTTTTATGCGAGTAGTATTTATGTTTAGCCTATTTTCTTCCTCGTAGAAAACAACTTTCTACGATGAAGAAAACCGACTTCCTACGAGAAAGAACTATCCAACATACTACGATAACTTTCCACGAGAAAGACTACGAGAACGTTGACGTGTACGACGTATTTGGGAGAAAAGCTACGGAAGACTTCTATGATATACTCGGAAATACTACGATTCATTCCACTCTACGACGCAACCTTTCGTTTCTCTTGAGATTGACCTCGGAGAGGTCCTTGATTACTCTTCTTTTCTTTTTTCGAACTACGAGGTTCTAATACTACGTGGTTGTGGACTTTTGATAGTTTCCATCTATGGTACTCTCTTCGTGAGACTACGAGGTTTGCATTTGATCAATCGTCTCTGCGGCGAGCGTCTCTGCGGCGAGCCTTCTCAATTCTTGCTATCCTGAGTCGCTCCTCCATCTGTGCTACATGTCGTGCGTCGATACGCATTTCCTGTCGTTCAGGAGGAGGTGGAGGAGGAGGCGTTGGGGCTCGGACCATTGAGCTATATGAAGAACTGGAGGAGCACCTACGGTGAGAAGAACGACCAGTACGATGGGAGGTGCCAATAGAACGGCTTCGACGCCGTGGTGGTCCTTGTAGATGAGGCGTACTGGACGGAGCGACTACTGCGGCGAGAAGTGCTAAGTGAGCGACTCCTACGTCTAGAATGTAAAGGACGGCCAGTAGTAACATGAGATGACACGCGAAAACTATATGCGTGTTTCGACACCGTGTGGCGCGGTGCGCCGCGCGCGCGATCTATCGGGAAACTGCGCGACGTAATACGTCGCGAAGCGTATTACCTTGAGATGGAGTGCGACGACGGGATCCAGTGGCGGTGGAATGCCATGTACGATGTGTGGGCAAGTCCAGATAGTCCGGACCAGGCTCAAGCGTGAGGTTCGATTTCTGCAAAAAATTTACGACCCCCCTCTATTAGTGGCGGTCCCAGTACGACCCCCTTGCTACATAGGCTTGATCTGAGAACAAATATTTTGCAATGAACATTCACTTTTCCGAACTCCGAAAGAAGCAATCAAAAATTTTCAGGAAAGAAATGGACGAAGAAAGATCGGCGAAACGATGGAAGCAGTTTTTACTAAAAATGGAAGGATAGAAATGGAGATTAAGACGGCGACCGATTTTGAATTAGCACTTGATAAAAAAATAAAAATAAAATTTTGACTAGCATATTTCTTACATATCATACAATACTATACAAAATATCAGCATATTTTACAATTGAAACGCGACCAATTTCGCCGCGTTTCTCTTCGGTAGCAGTGGCAGTGAAAAAAATAGATATTTCTCAGGAACGACTGGACGCATCGCAGTGAAATTTCACACACTATAAATTCGAGTATTTCCTCAACCTTGGTGAGAAAATCAGACTCCAAAATTACGTTCTTCTTGGTGAACAGGGTAGGTTCGATTTAGCTTCGATTTTCGCCTGAAATCGAAGCTACCGTACCCTGTTCACCAAGAAGAACACGATTTCCGGGAACGGTTTTCTGATGGAAGGTAGCACGAATCCTCTAGTTTCACACACCATTCATAGTTTAACAAAACTCCAAAAACTGAGAGAGCTATAACTGTTTTACTGACATCACTGCTGGCTCAGTGCAGCACGTCGCGCGGCGACCGATTTCGCCGCGTTGCTCTTCGGTAGCAGTGGCAGTGAAAAAATTCAATATTTCTCAGGAACGACTGGACTTATCGCTGTGAAACTCTACACACTGTAAATTCGAGCTTTTCCTTAACATTGGTGAAAAAATCGGACTTGAGAATCACGTTCTTCTTGGTGAACAGGGTAGGTTCGATTTAGCTTCGATTTCAGGCGAAAATCGAAGCAAAATCGAACCTACCCTGTTCACCAAGAAGAACACGATTTTCGGGAACGGTTCTCTGATGGAAGGTAGCGCGAATCCTTTAGTTTCAAACACCGTTTACAGTTTGATAGAACTCCAAAAACTGACAGAGCTATAACTATTTAACTGACATCACTGCTTGTTCAGGGCAACACGTCGCGCGGCGACCGATTTCGCCGCGTTGCTCTTCGGTAGCAGTGGCAGTGCAAAAAATATATATTTCTCAGGGACGACTGGACGTATCGCTGTGAAACTCCACTTAACATAAATTCGAGTATTTCCTCAACCTTGGTGAGAAAATCAGACTCCAAAATCACGTTCTTCTTGGTGAACAGTGTAGGTTCGATTTAGCTTCGATTTTCGCCTGAAATCGAAGCAAAATCGAACCTACCCTATTCACCAAGAAGAACGTAATTTTCAAGTCTGATTTTTCTACCAATGTTAGGAGGAAACTCGAATTTATGTTGAGTGGAGTTTCATTGCAATACGTCCAGTCCTTCCTGGAAAAGATTTATTTTTTCCACTGCCACTGCTACCGAAGAATAACGCGGCGAAACAGAGTAGGTTCGATTTTGCTTCGATTTCAGGCGAAAATCAAAGCTAAATCGAACCTACCGTGTTCACCAAGAAGAACGTGGTTTTCAAGTCTGATTTTTCCATCAATGTTAAGAGGGAACTCGAGTTTATAGTGTTTGGAGTTTCATCGTAAAATCAATCAATTTCACGTGAAATCGTTCCTGAAGAATATCCAATTTTTCCACTGCCACTGCTACCGAAGAACAACGCGGCAAAATCGATCGAGTTTATTTGTAAAATATGCTGATATTTTGTGTAGTGTTGTTTGATATGTATGGAATATGTCAGTCAAATCTTTATTAAGTGCTAAAATATTTGTCTGCTCCTCTTAGAGCCCGGAAAAGTAAGAGTTCGGTAGTAAAATTATTGAGAAACAATCAAGGCACTTATATGCCGTTTGAATTCCCTTGTGTGTTGTAATATGTAGGTGTTATCTTTTTGGTTGTTATAAAACCACACGGATGCACACGGTTTCTCTCCTCTTTTGTCCACATCTTCTTCTTACATTTCAAAAAATGAAATGGGTGAGGAACTGATAGTTTTCTTTCCATAAGTGTGTTAATATTAATTAACACTTGTACAAAGGCGAAATTCTTTATATGACTGCACTTGTCAGAAAATAGACAAAAATAAATAAATATTTGAATAGAAATGAATAATAAAATTGGGATAAAATAATGCTGCGCACAACTAGAGTACTGATTTCCTACGCTACTAAGAAACGACCCACCCGATACGACCCCCCACTCGACGCAAGCCAGATACGACCCCCCAGCTTCGATTCTCGAACCTCCAGCTTGACCCTGGTCCGGACTCCTCCTTATGATCAGAATATCGAACATCTCGTCCGCGTCGTGTACGACTCCGAATCAGTTGAAAGCATCGAGACGGGCGACCTCGAATTAAAGCAAATAATTACCTGAAAAGAGGATCTTGTTTGATTTGAGTACGAAAAAGGAAAAAGAACCGAGATGTATGGACCGAGATATATTCAAAATGTGGGAGGTCAAACTAGACACAACATATTAATAGAAGAACGAGAGAGCAAAATAAGAGGTAAGAGAGTTGGATAAAGTGAGGTATATAGACTAAGATTGAACCGACATGTATTCAAACGTGGATCTAACTGGACGCGATATATGAATAGTAAGTGAGTAAGAGGAGAGAGCAAAGATAAGAGATAAGAGAAATGGATAGAATGAAGAATGAGTAGTAGGACGAGATAGAAAAGATAAAAGAGGAAATGAAAAGTGAAAATGAGATTCTATGGACTATATAATGAGTCAGAGTATGGCGTCGATTTGATACGCAGCAATTTGGCTGTGTAAAACATGTTTGATACAGTTCTGGTGGGTTTTGACAGGTTCGGCTCACGACAAACGTGGTTTCCACGTGTTCTGTGTTCAGCGGAAAGAATAAGCGAAATACGGAATGAGGAAACAGAGTTTTTTTGATTCGTTACTTAATCATTATTATTTTTAGAATCTATTGTTATTTTTCTGTGATTCTTCCTCTCTCTTTCCCTCTGCCTTTCTGACGTAAGGATTGTTTATACTTGGTTCGACGCGGTGGTTGGTCCGATTTCTCTACCGTTGGAATTTCCTTTACTTCTGAAGAGGCTTCCCGGATTTCTAAGGGGTACAGATGTAGAAGTGACCGTAAAAGTAACTTACCATTTGGCATGCGAACTTGAGCTGTTCGCACATTATTATCTCGCCCTTTAATCAATTCATGAATCATACCGTAAGGCCATTGGCCTCTTGGTAGTTTATCGTCAGCTACAATTACGATATCGCCAACCTGTGGGATCGATAGTGTTGATTTTGACTGACGTAAACGAGGCTGATGTCGATCTCGTAGCGTGGCTAGATAATCTGTATGCCATATCTCCCAGAAGTGATCTGGGAGATTCGACATGCTTCTAAACCATCTCGATAAGTTGTGTGAAGTATCCAGATGATCGGCAACTGGTGGTAGTTGAACATCAACACCTGGTGATAGAAAATCTACGGGTCTCAACACATGTGCAAATGCTTCTCCTTCTCTGTATGGAGTTATATGACGGGAGTTTAAGGTCGCTTCGATGTCTACCATTATCATTTGTAAATGACTCAAAGGTAGACAATTTCTGCCTCAAGTCTTCTTGTACGCATTTTTGACTAGCGCGATTAGTCGTTCATTGAAGCCACCTTTCCACGGTGAAAGGGGTGTTATGAACTTCCATTCTATCTTATGCTTAACACAATAATTGTCGATCTTTGGCCACGATTGAGCTGAATACAGTATTGATGTTATAGCGCTCTCTGCCGCGTGAAATGTCGTAGAGTTATCACTGTAAACTACTTGTGGTACTCCTCTACGTGCTAGATACCTGCGAAAGGCTAGTATGAATTCTCGAGCAGTGTTGTCTAGAACGATTTCTAGGTGTACTGCGCGCGTACTCATGCATGTAATAAGACATACCCATACTCTATTGGATTGAGTGTCTGCGCATGTAAGCGGTTCGAGATAGTCTACGCCGACATTTTGCAAGGGTCGCGATCTTGTTACACGTTCTGGAGGGAGTGACGGCATGGTAGGATATCTGTACGCGTGTCCGTTAAACTTTTTGCAAGTTACACAACTACGCAAAGTTTTGGCTACACATGTACGTATGGATGGTATAAAATATCGCTTTCGTATGTTTGCTATTGTGTGATACACTTCAGAGTGAATGTGTGTATTGTGAATCTGATAAATTATCAAATAGGTAAGTCCGTGTGATGATATCAGTAGTATGGGAGCATTAAGTAAATAATGCTAATTCGATGTGGGCAACGAATAAGATGATCCGCTGCTCGTTTAGCATTAAAAGAATCAAGATGTAGCTGTTGCAGTTCTTGTTCGCTTTTCTTATAAGGTGCAAGAATGAGCTGAATTTCTGCAGCTTCAAAATCTGAGGTCTGTATATGACTCGATGGCGAGATTTTCGCCGTGCAAGGTAGTTTTTTCCAAAATTTTTGCTCGTTCATTTTGTGCAACATTTTCGAAAACTCTTTTGTGTAAGAATTTGAGAACATAAGCTACGATACGTACCAACTTGAAGTAGTTATTTGTGATGTTGAATGGAACAACTGATGTGAACGTACCGGATTTTGTATGTAGTATGTTTACATATAGGGCCCGCGTGGTACAGTGGTAAGAGGCGCTGCTGCCACCCGCACGGTCGAGCGATCGATCCCGGGCTAACCAAGCCTTCCATCCCTCCGGGGTCAGGTAAATTGGTACCAGACTTGCCTGGGAAGGTAAAGACACTGACCTGGTATAGCGGCTGGCCCCCGCAGGTCATTGTATAGGCCAAATACGCATTCACCAAGCCTCTACGACTTGAATGGAACACGAATGCGGCGGCGCGTCCTCAGGGGACTGATCAACGCCGGCACCTTCACCTTTTTACCTTTATGTTTACATGTTCTGCTCGAACTTCTTCGTTCAAATCTGGTTGAGCTTCAAAGTTGAGATGAGTATTTGGCCAGAGATGTTTCGATGTGTGAAGAAATTGAGGTCCATGCCACCAAAGACTATTTGCTGCTTCCTTCGTCGTTAGACCACGTGTGGCATGGTCTGCTGGATTTTGTTCTGATGCTACGTAGTGAAACTGAACTTGAACGTTACGTTCTTTCATTGTAGAAATGATGTCTTTTTATCGCTGATACTCGGTTTTTCACAAAGTTCTTAAGTGATTTGGAGGTATGAATCCAATGTAATGTGATAAGTGAATCCGAGAACATGTGAACTTTTTCAATGGGTAGGTCTAAATGTTTGATGAGAATTGTGCCAATCGCACACTAGCTAGCATGGAAAGTAGCTCCGCGCGAGGAAGTGTGATAGGTTTGGTTGGATTGACATGGGATTTCGCCATAAGTAAATGAGACGTAGTTTTCGTTTGCGTACGGTGTATCAAGTATGCACAGCAGGCGTATATACGTTTCGATGCGTCTCCAAATACGCAGAGTTCCAGTTTGCCTTTCGTGGGATCGTTTGGTATATCTGTATGAGGTATACAGTAGCGGTCAAAAAGATATGTCACTTTTCATTTTTATACACAAATAGCTCAAATCGGCAAGAATCTGATGCCAGTCCATACTGCTGACGGTTCTATCTTAAAATATGTCAAAACATATCGTTGTTTCAAATTCTGTGTTTTTTAAAAATATTTTATAGTGATTTTCATATGCTATTTCCAACGAAAATATCTCAAAAATCGCTCAATGAAAAATCATTCTAGCTTGATCTTCTCATAGAGCTTGGTTGGTTATTATACTGTGATACAAACATTTGATTCGGATCTCCGATAAATCATAGATTTTTCGAAGCAAACATTTTGGTGGTCAAATACTGGTTAAATTTTAGGACCATGTTTCAAACAAAATTCTATATTTTTCTAACTGCCGGGAGAAATTACACCAAATTTGAGTGTGTGATAGAGAATACTTTTCTCTTTGAAAATCTTCTTATTGTTTTCGAACTTCCTTCTTAGTTTGTGAGAAAATTCCTTTTAAAGTTGAAATTGCGTAAACTGCTATATTCAAAAAAGTTCAAGAGGATCGACTTCAATTTCTCTCAGTTGATAGTGCATTTACAGTACTCTTGATAATGTATGTATGCTGAAATAGATCAAAGTTCTTCAAAAAATATATCGCTTTGACTAACACACGCTGTGCGCGCCCTCACTACCAGTACATTGTGCGGGGGCTGGCAAAGGTGCGCACATTGTGTGTTAGTCAAAACGATATATTTTTTGAAGAACTTTGATTCATTCCAGCATACATACGTTATCAAGAGTACCGTAAACGTACTATTGACTGAGGAAATTTGAAGTCGATTCCTCTTGAACTTTTTTGACGAGCAGTTTACGCAATCTCCACTTTAAAAAACATTTTCTCACAAACTATGAAACCAGGCTGAAAACAAAAACAATCGCCTTGAAGAGGAGATCATTTTCTATAGTACTCTCGAAATTGCTCTAATTTCGTTGCGCAGTTACAAAGATATAAAATTTTGTTTGAAACATGGTCCTAAAAGTTGACCAGTATTTGACCACCAAAATGTTTGCTCCGAAAAATCTATGATTTAGCGGAGATCTGAATCAAACGCTTGTATCACATTATAATAACGAGACTATGCTCTATCAGAAGATCATCTCAGAATGATCCTTCATTCAGCGATTTTTGAGATATTTTCGTTGGAAATAGCATATGAAAATCACTATAAAATAATTTTAAAAAACACAGAATTTGAAACAACGATATGTTTCGACATATTTTAAGATAGAACCGTCAGCAGTATCGACTGGCATCAGATTCTTCTCGATTTGAGCTATTTGTGTATAAAAATGAAAAGTGACATATCTTTTTGACCGCTACTGTATGTGGTATTGGATCTGTGAGGTTTGAAACAAGCTGCGACGAGTTAGAGTGCTATCGAATGGTGTATCCCAGCGTAGTTCCTTATACCAGAGGTCTGGTATGAAAATCTTGATCGGAACCAGAAATGGGGTAAGAAGTCCCAACGGGTCAAATGTAGATGCCAATGCACGTAACGCTGTGCGTTTGCTACTGACTGTCATTTTAATAGCTTTGATTGATATCATAAATGAATCCCTCGAATGATACCAGTGAACACCTAGAATGCTAGCGTTTGAAGGTTCAATGACGCGATCATTGGTAGAAATGAAGTTGTTCACTGTAGTCGAATTGCATAGAAATTCGCGAAGGTTCATGTGCACATTGGTAAAGACATTCTTAGCCAATTGATATTTTTCGATTGCTTCCTCGGCTATGCGTGATCCTAGAATCACGTTATCAACATACGTGTTACGCAGGATTTCGTCACTTAATGAGCCTGGTATTTGACGTAAATAGAGTTGTATAGATGCGGCATGGAGAAAGGGTGATGCATTGATACCAAAGGGAATACGGGTAAAACGATATACACGTAAGTTGAATCTTGATGGCGGTTTTAGGGGATCTTTAAGCCAAAGGAAGCGTGTTGCGTCTCGTTGTGATTTTTGGAAACGGATTTGGTGAAATGCTTTTTCGACGTCTGCTATAAGAAGAAGACGAGGTAGGCCTATGGTATACTCCGGCAACGGGCTCGTCGCAGCGGAGCTGAAAATGCATGGCTCGCCTCTACGTAGCACTGCAGTTGGGATTTTTGTATGCTGCTATGTGCGAGGACTCGGAGCAGTGCTGCCCGACCTGTCGCAGCAGGCGCCGGCTGGTCGCAGCGCACTGCGCTGCGACCGTCGCAGCTAGCTGCGACAGGCGTCGCAACTCGCTGCGACAAAAGCCATAGTACTGCCCTGAGAGGATCTGCACCATCCTTTTTGCTTTTGTGGTAAACTATACGAGTCGCCGCACACAGCAGCATACAAAAATCCCAGCTGCAGTGCTGTATAGAGGCGAGCCATGCATTTTTAGCTCCGCTGCGACGGGCCCGTTGCCGGAGTATACCATAGGCCGTAGTCGTGCGCGTAGGAGGATTCCCACGAGTTCTGGCAACAGTGTTGGTTCTTGATGTATGCAATCGTTTAGGCTGGCAGCACCTTTGCTGTGGGACGAAGCATCAAAAACTACGCGTAACTTGGTAGTCGATAATGACTTTGTATACCGCTTGATGGGGAATATAGTATACGCGGGGATCATCAAACGAATCAATGTCGACTTCTTCCACAAATCCTGGTTTTACGTGGTCTTCAATTACTTTGATGTACTGTGACCACGCTGATGTTGTACTTAAGCGCTGGAATTGATCAAGCAAGCGACAATAGGCAACGCGTTTGTTATCTTCTAAAGGGGGATGTTGATCTTTCCATGGAAAACCCACGTATAAAGAATCATAAATAAAAACTGAATTAGTATGAAAATCTTCTAAAATACGTTTGTTCAGCTTACTATCTTCGTTGGTATCGTGTTCATCTGTAATTCCTAAAATGTCGAGCGCCCATAACCGTTGGACTGCGTTCTCCTCATCTTGTTCATATGCGGAGTACATATCGATGGCGTCTGTGCATTCCTGAATCCGGACTGAAAAACCGAATTACCCGATACGACTGTTCCGAAACGTGTATGGCACAATACCATGCCTGATGGCAAACAAATAGGTGCTTCGGGCGATAAAATGTCCCAGAAGTGGTCTATGCCAATGAGGACATCTGGAAGAACACATTCCTTGCTAAAAAGTGGAGGTTCAAAACCATGACTGCGGATGAAGTCTATATCCTCTGTGGATAAGCGCGATGCTTCCTGCGCAAGAGTGACCACTTCCCTACTTGTAAGTTCGACGGTGAACGTTTTACGAAGTACGTCCATCATTTCTATTCTACCGTACCTGAAACTTTCTACCGTACCTGAAACTTCTGTAGTTTCTTGTCCACCGAAGGCGATAAATGTTCTGGGTTTCTGGTGCACTTCATTGAGACCTAATCTTTTTGTCGCAGACATTGAAATGAAACTCTTCTGTGCACCAGAATCGAGCAACAGTATTAGGCCTTGTTCAGACGACGCGCGTCCAGGCGTCCGACGATTGTTGGGACGATGGCGTAATCGCCCCCGCGTGCGGCGTGCAATTGCACTGCGAACGCAGGCAGACTAGCATTTGACGTCAAAAAATGGTTTATGCGAGTGATGACGGTGGTCGACCACCTTGGTGGTCCGAAACGCAAAAAATAACATCAGATTCGTGATCAGCGTCCCAGAAAACCTCCCTGGGCAAAGTTTCAGCGGAAATGATCTACAAGGCAAAAAATAAAGGTATGGCGCGGCACTTGTTCAAAAGTGCCGCGATAGACATTTGATACAACTGTTGCAAACAAGCAAGGAACGCGAAAAAAGCGAAAAAAAAAAGAACAGCGGCCAACAGGAGAACCGAGACATCTGCAAAAGAGAAAAAAATCGAGTAATTGCGGAAAGGCGCCGTCTGGCACACCTTTGTGCCCGCGGCACACAACGCAATTTAGCTCACGCCTACATTACAGTAGGCGCGATCGGCTCTGAACCGAGCGCGTCCGCGTTACGCGGCGCGACGCGGTCGATTTGCATCTTTTGCACTAGGCCGCGCCGCGCGCCGCATCTGGTCTAAACAAGCCCTAACGTCTTCAAATCGGTTGTTATTGAAATTGAATGATTTCCCTTTCACTAGCATAAGTGCGGCATGTTTCGGATGATGTTCTAACAGGAAATAGTTTCTCTGTTCGTAGCATAATTGAATATGTTCTACTTCTGCTTTTGACCCTGTAGTATGATGCTGAAATGGGTAGGGTGAAGCGCGACGTGTTCTCGACTTATTTTGGCGCTCACGGATAGGTGAGTGAAATGATACGTGAGGAGGTGTGCCTGTTCGAACGCGCGATGAACTACGATAGTTCTGATACCTGTTAGGACCGTTACTTCCAGTAGAAGATGAACGTGATCGTTCACTTTGAGAAGAGTTGAGAGCTCTTCTACGTTCTCAAGAACAGCTTCTCGAGTTGTAACACCAAGAAGGAGAGCGATGTCTAGATCGGTTTCTGCCGCGCATGTTGTCGTTTTGTTCTCGATTATGCCTAGAAGAAGAGCGATGATTAGTGTTTCTTTTTGAGGAAGCGTTAACATAGAAGCTCGTGTTGTGGTCCTGAACAAATTGTGCAAGATGGTTTGCGACAAGAGCGTGACTCGTGATTGCTGGAGAAGCACTTCCAGCACAGATTACTTACCTTTATCAGGTTCCTGCGCACTACTACAGGAACGTCTAGGTTACATTTCGTCAAATGATGATCTGTGGAACTACAAAAGCAGCAATGAGATGACTTAGGTTTAGGTGATTGACTTCGTGACTGGTCGCGTGTAGTAGTGTGAATTGCAAATGGTTCTCCAAGTGTGCCTGAATCCTCGTACTTTTCACGCGAGGAGATGATGTGATCGAGTTTATGCATGACTTGATCTAGATCGAAATCTGTGCCGGTCTGAAACTCTGAATCATGTAGTTTCTCACGGATTTCCGTTGGGAATTTTCTCTTGACTAGATCAAGAATAGGCAGGACAGTACGGAAATCCTCGAATCTACGTAGCCCATGTAATATTCCTGAAATACGGAACCAAGTGTTAGGAAGGCTTGTTCCCGAACTTCGTGCCGCCGGAAGTGCTTCAAGCTGCTTATGAAGGGTAGCTCTCGTCTTATGAGGACGATCGTACCTTCTCTTGAGCGCCCTGACTAAAGCAAAATAATTGGTCTCTTCGGGATCTAAGTCTTGTAACACTAACTGGGCGTCTCCTTTGAGAAGGTTTTGAAGGTAAAAAAAAATTGTGAACTGGATTAATGTTAGGGTCAGCATGAATTGCGAGCTCAAACGTACACCAAAAGCGATGGAATTGTGTAATGTCCCCTGTGAAAGGCTCTAATGTCAGTTTGCTGAACTGAATAGCTGGAGTGAACTGAACCTGAGGAACATGCTGTCCATTGGGTACAGCTAGAACATTAGGTGGGGACGTTACCTGTGGTTGAGTCTCTGCATTAGGCTGTTCACTTGTATTTGATGCAATCGTTATCACTTTGTGTGGTTCCATCGCGGGACGTTCGCTTGTAAATTCCATTGACCTTTCTGAGCGACCACTTTCCAGGAGTGTGATGCTTCGTCGATATGATCTTTTAGAGTGGAAATGAGTATTTCTGCCTCGACTACGGCATCATCAACACGCGATTCATGCATGTAGGACTGATAGGTAGCGTTGTCTGTCTCAGAGTCTACGGAATGTTCGACGCTAGTGATAAGAGCTTGACGACGCTCAAGGATGTTGCGCAAAGCGAGCTGAAGGTCCGCTAGATACGATGCGAGATCTGTAGTCATCACGCCAATAGCTAAAGCCAAGGTCCATGTGAGGACGCCTTTGCTGAGGACCACATGGTGACAATCACACCGCCGGGTCAGTCAGCTGCGAAACTTATCCAACAGGGGTGTCCTGACTCCTTTAGGGAGCTTCTGTCACTCTCCTACCTGCGCAGCGTAGTTCTTGTACTTCGACGTATAACGGCTGTCCCCAGGCCAGCTTTGTGCCACATAAAGGAACCTGGGTAAGAAGTACGACGACAAGGAGAGCGGAAGGCATTGACCCAGTCATAGCGTACGCAATTCATACAGACTGCTCACGGCCTCATCCGCGCTACGAAATTCCTTAACATTGTCTGTAAGCTAGCTGTTGAAGTGTGAGAAAGGTTCGATCACTAAGGCCCGACGAGGGTTTCCCCCCCGTCGAACCCCAGTCCGATGCACCATGTCGCGCCGCCCGGTCCTTTTTAGTACTTCTATTGCGCAGCGTTGTAGAAGGTACGAGCAGCACGCCGTTGTGTTCTTAATCTTAAGGGGTTTTTAACTCACACTGAACTTAATACGGCCTGCCATGCGATTACCATCCTGGATGTAGTAGGCCCTAAAACCCCGTATGCTGCGCTCTACAGACACTGAGTGGTGTCACCTAACCATACACCACTCCCATCTTCACTACGTCCTGATTTTCCACTCTCTGGGCTTCATCCATATTTCTCGAGAACACTTGCCTTAGCCGTCTTCGTGGCTACAGTTTCTACACCAGTGGTATCGTGATGTAGCGATTTGCCTTCTTCTACATCTAATATTGCTACACGACAGAACACCAGATGTGCTTTCGATTTATCTCTCTACGCCTAAACTCTTACAATACGTTCTATTCCTACGTGTAAGTTGCGGTTCCACGTCCTACGAATCTACCTACGCCAGGGGCTGAGTCGAAGCCTTGCCTCTCGATGCCCCTCTTCGCCCAGGACGTGACGTGTGTCAAGCCGTCAAAAGTCGGCTGAGGGCTTATCGAGAATTACATGTCTTCTCCCTGCTCCTATTCTCCCTGTTATTCCTCCTGGCCGGTCGGCCTCGCTTACGTGGCGTCCTATGGTGCTCCGTTGGTTGGTGTTCCTGAGGTCGGTCCGACGACCGCACCTTGCTGGCGTAGACGGCACACTGACTGGAGAACCGAGTTCTCCAGATCGTAGTGAGTCGTCATACGTGGCGTGCCGGAATTCCGATTCCCGTGCGCATGCACGCATTTTCTCGTTTATGCCGGGATTCCGCTTCTCGTGTTCACAGCCACGCCTTCTCTCGTTAAGTCGCGAGAATTCACGACACAGGGGAACTAGTCTGCAGTCGTCGGTCTAATCGCTCTGATATTAAAGCATTGTTGTGCGATATGTGATTTTCGGCTGCAAATAGTGAATCTGTGATTTCTACTCTCCTTGACGAAAACTATGAGCCCGCTCTCTTCACCGAAACGTGGCTTAAGAGTCTAAATGAAATTACTCCTCTACTTGGAGCCGTTCATTCTCTCTACTCGAACGGCGGTGTGACCGAACCCATAAATCGTGTGGAGGATTGCTTCTGCTCTGTAGCATCCACTACTCAGCAGTCCCGGTTTTTCAGGAATCGGTCCCTAGCTCTTATGAAATTATGGTGTGTGATTTATGAATCAGTGATAAAACAATAAGAATGATTTTGGTGTATCGTACCCCACACTGCACCACTGCTTCATCGCTTCTATTATGCAAATTCATTAGTGATTTCAGTGCATCTTCTTTCTCTTGTATTGTGTTTAGTGATTTTTAATCTCGCGGACATATCAGGCTCTCTACTCCCTAACACCCATAACAGTGGATTTTCTCGTCGAACTAATCACTTTCTTGATATGTTTTCGGGGCATTCTTTCCAACAATATTTCCCGAAGCCAACAAGAGATTTTCATGAGGGATCTCTCATTACAAAACATCGAATCCAGATGATTCTCATCTAGATTCGATGCTTTGTAATGAGAGATCCCTCATGAATCATGAAGATGTCTTGGCTTCGATAGGTAACAGCGATCAATCCAGCATTCAATTTGTGCTCGATCATAAGCCCATTAAGCCTGAACCTATTAGGGTAGGTGATTTCAAGAAAGCTGATTACCAGAGGATTTATGACTATTTGCGTGTATGATTGGGTAGGCACCCTAGGTTTAGTCACGAGTGTTGAGGATGCACATGAGTTATTCATTGGTGTTTTGCAACATGTCATTGAACAGTTTGTACCGCTACGAAAATCGTTTTTCGTCATCGTTATATCCCTTAGTATTTATCCAAACTTCTAAAAAGGCGAGATAGACTATGGGATTTAGTTAGTGAAGTGCACCTTGCAGCTCAAATGTACGGGAGAGTCTTCGAGCAAATTCTTAAAAAGCGTCTTTTGAAACATACAGTCTTCTTCTTCTTCTTCTCCTTAGCGTTAGTCCCGCGCGGTCGCAGGGTCCGCTGTTTTCGTTAGTCGTCGCCATTTCTCTCTATCCAGGGCGTCTGTAAATGTCGCTTCGACTTCTTTGAGGTCATTCTTGATGGTCATTATTGATTCCCTCCATCTCTTCTTTGGCGCTCCTCGTGAGCGCTTTCCAGGTGCCTCGATCTCTAGAGCGGCCCTTGTTGGGTGGTCTTCCGGTCTTCTTAGAATGTGACCGCACCACCTAAGTCTCTGCTCCCTCATCTTCAGCTGCACAGGGGCAGTTCCCGTGACCGATCTGACGTCCTCGTTTCTTACCTTGTCCAGCCGCGTCCATCCACATGCCCATCGGAGCATCCTCATTTCCGTCGCGTGTACCTGCTTTTCGTGAGCCTTGGTTTCTGGCTAACACTCTGAACCGTAGAGCAGTCCCGGCCTTATGACGGTCCGGTACAGCTTACCTTTTAGGACCCTTGAGCACCTCCTGTCACAGAGGATGCCAGTGGACTCTCTCCATTTCATCCATGCGGCACTGATCCTTCCTATCACTGCCTGATCCAGACCACCATCACTTGACAGATCACTGCCGAGGTATCGGAAATCGTCTACCATTTCTATCGTCTCATCGTCGCAGTCCACGATCGGCGCTGAACCTTCCTCTGAGCTGATGAACTGCGTCTTTTTCACATTCAGCCTGAGGCCATTATTTGCCAGCGCCTTCTGCCATTCCTGGACTTTTTCCTGCAGCACTTCTCTAGTGTCTGCTACCAGGGCAATGTCGTCTGCATACAGGATGGTCTTGAGGGGGCCCTTTCGTAGGTGGTGGACAGTGCAGTCCAGGGTCAGGAGGAAGAGGAACGGGCTCAGTGCTGATCCTTGGTGCACTCCAACGGTGATGTCCACCTTCCTTGTGAGTCCATGCGTTGTGCGGATGGTCGCTTTAGATCTGCCGTACATGTCCTTTATATCTGGATGAGGTATTCTGGTACCTTCCGCTCTCGCAAGGATGTCCACAGCACTGCGCGAGGTAACCTATCGTATGCCTTCTCAAGGTCCAGGAATGCCAGGTAGCACGGCCTGCACTTTTCCCCGGTACTTCTCCATCACCTGCCTGGCTATGAAGATAGCATCCGTGGTGGATCTTCTAGGCATGAAGCCGAACTGTTCCTGAGCTATCGGCACCAACTCCCTCAGCCTCGCATCCACCAGTCGTTCGTAGATCTTCATGGCGCGGCTGATCAACCTGATTCCTCTGTAGTTCGTGCACTCTGTGGCATCGCCCTTCTGCTTGAAGATCGGCACGATGGTGCTATCTCTCCAGGCTTCAGGCATCTTGCCTTCTGATGCGACTTTGTTCAGGAACTTTGTCAGCCATCCTATCCCGTATGCCCCTAGTGCTTTCCAAGCCTCTACTGGTACCTTATCTGGCCCAACTGCCTTCCCGATCTTCATTTTCTTCATGACCTTTTGCACCTCCTCCTCAGTCCACGGTTGTATTGGACCTTCCGTAGGCTCCACATCTGGTAAGTTTGCTCGGGGGAATTCTTCGTTGAGCAGGTTTTTGAAGTATTCTTCCCAACTGATCTTGACTTCGGGTGGTGTTCTTAGCATTGTCCCTTCGATATTTTTCACCGTCTTTACTACCCTGATATCCAGGCTCGCCCGATGTCGTTCCTTGGCCAGGCGGAAGGCAAATTTTTCTGCCTGTGGCCCTTCCAGTTTTTCGTACAGGGCATCCATTTCAGCGTTTGTCGCCCTGAATACTTCAGCTTTAGCCCGCCTTTTTGTCTCGTTGTACATAGCGAGATGCTCAGGTGACCTCGATTTCTGCCATAACTTGTAGGCCTTCTTCTTCTCCCTTACTATAGCCTGCACCTTCTCATTCCAGAACCAGGCAGCTCTATCGCCTTTCGGTCCTCCCTTAGTTTCGCCCAGGGTTTCCCCTGAGCGAAACTAAGGGAGGACCTTGGCGCTCTGTAGGATCGTTCTTGCCACTTTGTTCCAAGTCCCATCTACTGGGCCACATGGATCCGGGAGACCCACTGATAGCACTCTTCCTTTGAGCTCATTCCGTTCGGGGCCTCGAAGCTTCCACCAGCGGATTTCGGGCTCCGTCCTTACCTTGGTCCTTGGCGGAAGTGTTATGGCTATATCCGCTATTAGCGGCCTATGTTGAGTCGCGACGTCTTCACCTGGGAGTACCTTGACGTCTTTTACTGTTTTGAGGGCTGGTCTTCTCACCAGGATGTAGTCTATTTCTGTCTTTCGCCCTCCACTGCTGTAGGTGACCTTCTGGCTCTCCCTTTTAGCAAAGAATGTGTTGCAGATAGCTAGGTCGTGAGCATTTGCCTGGTCGACAATCCATTCTCCGTCGTCGTTTCTCGTTCCAATTTCGTGTCCACCATGAATCCTTTCCATTCCTCTTCTCTCTTCCCCCACGTTCAAATCTCCCGCTATGGTGAGCATGTCACCTTCAGGGGCAGATCTTATAGCTTCATCCAGTGTCATGTAGAACTCGTCCTTATCACTTTCGGAACATCCAGTTTGTTGTGCATATGCTGATATTATCGTCCAGCATCCTTCCTTCATATCCACCCTCAATGTCATAATCCTGTCGCTGATTCTGTGGACAGCGGATGCTGAGTCTTTGAGAGCCTCAGGGCCCGCTATTCCTACGCCATTTTTCTTGCCATCTTCGCCCTTGTAGAAGAGTTTGACCCCTTCCCCAATCTCCTTGGCCTTCTCTCCCCTCCAGCGCGTTTCCTGCAGGAACAGGACCTGGATGTTCTTTCGCCTCATCAAGTCGGCTAACTCTCTTGTTTTTCCAGTCAGCGTTCCTACATTCAACGTTCCAATTCAAACTAGCCTCTTTAATAGAAGCCATTCATGCCTCGGGCTATTATTATTTTTTAGGTGGTCCAACGGGGGCGTGTCCAAGAGGTGTGAATTACCTTTGGATGCAACTGGTGCTTTGTATACAGAGGCATTTCACGGAGTCCTATATGGCGTTCGAAAGAGAATCAAACGCGCTATCGGATACAATCTTCATTCTATCCTGGAGTTGAGTTTCTAGAAATTTTATTCATAAAAAACTACAAATTAGAAGCGTCGTTTTCGCCCCACAACTTTTTACAACTTTTTCTGCTCAGAAGATTTTCCAAAACCTCAAGCACCGTTCGCTCTACGCGAAGATGTTTTTGAAAATTTCCCACATATTGGTTTTTGTTCGATTTTAAGCAATTAAAGTGAATACGTCCTCGACCACTGATTTCCGCGCGCAAAGTCTGCGCGCCGCGTGCGGCGTTGGCTGCAGGAGCCTCTAACGCCGCGCGTGGCGCACAGCCATCGCGCGCGGAAATCGGTGGCGAACGACGTACACACTTTAATTGGTTGAAAACCATCAAAGCCCAATATGAGGAAACTTTTCGAAAACACCTCCGTGTAGAGCGAGGTTCCTTCTTACGAACGGTTCTTGAGGTTCTGAAAAATCTATTGAGCAGAAAAAATTGTAGGAGGGTTAAAATGACGCCTCTAATTTGCAATTTTTCAAAAATAAAATTCTAGGAACTCAGCATCATGAGAGAATGAAGGCAGTATCTGATAGCGCATTTGATTCTCTTTCAAACGGCGTATAAGAATCTGTGAAAGCTTCTGTATGCAAAGCGCGAGTTGCATCCAAATGTAATTCACTCCTCTTGGACACGTTCCCATTGGACCACTTAAAAAATAGTAAAAGCTAAGAGTAACAAAACTTCAATATATAGTCATGTAGGAAAAACCTCCTTCTTTCAAACAGCACATAAGCGGCTGCAAAAACATTGCTTATTAAAAAAATTATTGTCAATGAGGCCGATTTTCGGAAAGTGCGCATTTTACTTTATTGAAAAATCCACGAATTTCTAGGCCCTAATCGAAACGAAGCTGGCATATGTACACCCTTGTTACTCTTCGTTAAGAATATAAGTTCAAACGCTTCACTCTTTAAGGGGTTACATGCAAAAAAGTGAAAACGAATACCTTTTTGGCCGGCACTGTATAGAGGAGCACAATGTTTCCTCTGATCACCAGCATGTCTTTTTAAAAAGAAAGCCAACTGAGCCGGCGCTTCCTTCGGCTCTAAACGACTGGACCTAGACAATTGAAAGTAAGGTGCAGGTCCATGTTATTTATTTCGATTATGCTAAGGCTCTCGAGGAAGTTCCATATGCTGGTTTATTAAATAAACTGGAGAAGGTTGGGATCCATCCCAGAATAGGCTACTGAGTTGAAAATTTTCTTAATAACCGAACTTATCAAGTCCGTCTAGGTAAAACTTTATCTAAAGTTCATCAGGTCACATCGTGATCCCACAATGGGGGGTTCTCTCCCCACTCCTTTTTCTCTACACTTGGGATCTTTCCTCCATTACTGAGGAGGTAGGAGTTAATCTACAGATGCATGCTGATGACCTCAGAATCTATCGGGCCATCAAAAGATTTTGTTATCATGCAGTCAGTGGTGGACAAGGTGCGCAGCTGGTCGCTGACTCATGCCCTCCCTTGTCTCCAGGCAAGCCTCATGTGCTAAATGCTGGCTTTGGTGACGCTTTTTCTCCTCATTATGAAATAGATGGTATGGTTTTAGAATGTGTGAAAGAGACTTAGGCATTATTATTACTGTCAAATTGTCGTTCACACCTCACTGCAAATATGTTTCAAATAAGGCTCAATTCCAACTCAATGTTCTATTTGTCTTGAAAAGCAGAGTGGTGCGATTATAATACTCGCCTATAAAACGTACCCGTGTAGGAGTCTGGAACGACTATCCTCAATAGGCAATACTGGCACTATTCCAAATTTTGGACTCCAGAGGTCGAAAAAATTTTTTTCGCCGAAACTTAGCAAAGGAGGGTTTTTTGGGGTCCTAAACACGATGGTGCAATCCGTTTTTCGATTGGCCGCTGGATACTGTAGTTACAGGTAGGTCCTGACAGGTAAAGTGGGCGGAGTTAGGATCACCGATTTCGCCGAAACTTAGCATAGGGGGGTTTTTTGGGGTCTTAAACACGATGGTGCAATCCGTTTTTTGATTGGCCGCCGGATGCTGTAGTTACAGGTAGATCCTGACAGGTAAAGTGGGCGGAGTCAGGATCACCGATTCCGCCGAAACTTTGCATAGGGATGTTTTTGGGGATCCTGAACACGATGGTGCAATCCGTTTTTCGATTGGCCGCCGGATACTGTAGTTACAGGTAGGTCCTGACAGGCAAGGTGGGCGGAGTCAGGATCACCGATTTCGCCGAAACGTCCGAGTGTATCACTTCCGAATTGCTATAGATACAATGAACTTCGAAGGATTTATTAGTTCGGCTCGACAGGCACGACATTACTATTCAAGAGTACGATGAGAAAGCGTGAGACAACGTCTTTCTTTCCCATTGTAAACCCCCATGGCGATTAGTAATACAGGAGGCAGACGAAGCTGCTGAAAAAGATGCTTCTGGCAATGATGTTCTCTATGGATATCGGTCTCTAAGGATTACCTTCTCACCTCAAAACAACATCTTAGGGAAGAAATGCAGTCGTGGTTGGGTAGTTTTACAGTCGCCCTAAAATTTCAGGAAAGTTGTTTGAGAAACATGTTAACGGAAAAGTTCTATGCTAACCTCACAAAATTAGCAAGGACACAAAGCTGCAATCTGGTCCCAGAAGTTGAACATTGCCTCATCCCGTCCTCCAAAGCGCTTCTTCCATAGGAACTCGCTAAGATAGTCGACGTACCTCCGGCTGTTAATCCCATATTTCCGTTTTGCTAATGCCTTAAATTTTTGCCAGTGGCACTCAATGTTTTGTGTGTGCGCGCCGGAGTTTAGGTCGACAAAGTTCATCCGATGGTTGACAGTCAGGTGAAGATACCCTTGCGGCAAGGACGATATGCCATTGTAGGCTCGCCATGAATCGCTAATTATTGTAGTACCAGGTCGGATGTACTTCGTTATCAACTTCAGAAGGGTCCTTGCATCTCTTCTACGGACCAGAACCAGAAAGGAGTTGCCACTACCACGTTCGTATCCACCGAATAGCCATTGGTGTTGTCGGGTCCAACGTCCGCGGTTATACTTTCGTTTCGTGACAAGCGTCTCGTCGACCTCCACAGTGATTCAAAAACCGCCCAGAACCGGACAGTTCCTTTGGAAACACTTACAGCAAACGTCACGGAAACGTTCCCAGTACACCACGCTGCCGTGGCTTATTCCTAGCTCGTATTCCTTCGTCGCCACTGAACCGATATCCTGAAGCCAGAAGTAGGACAGGGCGAAAGTTTTCGCCTCCGCCAATGTGGTTCTGTCGAAGAAGGAACCCTCCCTAATTCTGACAGAAGGAATGGTGCCTCCACTTGGTCCATCGCGGCAAGTTCTTCTGAAGCACCTCCATTTGCTTGCCATATGACTGGTCGTCATTGAGCAGTTGCATTTGGGGCAAAAGGGTGTCGCAAGTAGTGCCATGCTCCTCAAACATTCCTGGAAACCAGCTGTGTCCATTTCGAGCTTCTCGAAAACCTCCTTGAGCTTGAAATCGCGGAGCTCCATCTGGCGTCGGTTGTGGTAGAGAGCGTTAAGAGCCATTGTATCCAGCAGTAGTGTCTTTTAGCGAGTACCGACTCTTGCCAATGATCTACTTTCTTCTAGACCCTGGATTTCGCAAGACCTTGAGGCAACCCCCCCCCCCCGACAAAGATCGACCGCAATAGACTGTTTTGACCCACTGTCTTCACATGTCAGGACCTACCTGTAACTACAGTATCCAGCGGCCAATCGAAAAACGGACTGCACCATCGTGTTCAGGACCCCCAAAAACCCCCTATGCAAAGTTTCGGCGAAATCGGTGATTCTGACTCCGTCCACTTTACCTGTCAGGACCTACCTGTAACTACAGTATCCGGCAGCCAATCCAAAAACGGATTGCACTATCGTGTTCAGTACCCCAAAACCCTCCCCCTATGCCAAGTTTTAGCGAAACATTTTTTTCGACCTCTGGAGTCCAAAATTTGGAATAGTGCCGGCATACTAAATGTGAAGCTCTTTTGATGGAACGTGTGCAGAATAGTACCACAAAGAATCTAGCCCTACCTTGCCTTGGTCTTGATTATCGCTCCATTCCAAACGGGGCGGAGCGCAGGAAACTTTTCAACCTCACTAGCCTTGAAGAACGACGGACGTCTAGGGAACTCGCCATGGCTTGTAAAATTCTTCGTGGCACAGTGCAGTTGAACAAGGGCACGTTTTCCCAAATTATAAATTCCGTTACTCGAGGTCGAGGAGTTAAGCTGAAGCTCGTTTTTGCTAGGACGAGGATCAGGTCTGGTTTCTTTTCAAGCGGAGTCGTTCGCATGCTTAATCAGTTTAGACTCAGAGGCTAGACGGGCTTTAGGAACCTTGCCATGGCTTATAAAATTCTTCTTGGCACTGTGCAGTTGAACAAGGGCACGTTTTCTCAAATTATATATTATGTTACTCGAGGTCGATGAGTAAAGCTGAAGCTCGTTTTTGCTAGGACGAGAATCAAGTCTGGTTTCTTTTCAAGCGGAGCAGTTCGCATGCTTAATAAGTTTAGACTCAGAGGCTCGACGGGCTCTAGGGACCTTGCCATGGCTTATAAAATTCTTCTTGGCACTGTGCAGTTTATTATTTATTTATTTATTTGAAAACGCGAAATATTCGCGCAGGACATAACAGTACGTGAAAACGATGTAAAAAGTGATTCGAGGAACGACTAAGAACATCACACACACTGAAAACAACTCAAAAAAATGATGTGAAAAGTGAATCGAAGAACGAATAAGGACATCACACACACACTGAAAATAAATCAAAAAAGAACTACATTCAGTATTCCTTAATTCGCTGGTCGACAAAATTTTTGATTTTACCAAGAGACATCTGAAGAACATTGTCCCTCAGCAAAGCGCGAAAACTTCGAATTGTTCTATTGGAGAAGAAGTGTGATCTGATTTGGCTTCTCACAACTGTATCATTTGGTTCAAGACCACCCCACCTCGTTCTGGGTGAAGAAACCAACGAACAGAATCTCGAATTGTCCAAATTAACTCTGCCTGTCAGTATTTTAAACATCATTACCAGATCAAATTTCATTCTTCTACGTCTTTAAGATGGTAATCCTAGTTTACTGGCTCTAGTAGCACCATTAGGGATCGTGGAATAATCCATTCCATAACACCTTAGGAATAACTTACGGGTGAAGTTATTTTGAATTCTCTCTAGGAAAAGTATATCTTTTTGTTTGCAGGGATTGAAAACAGTAGTTCCGCTCTCAGCGATTGGCCGGATGTATATTTTATACGCGTTTATGAGGACCCTAGGATTCCTTGTTCTAAAAAGTCGGAAAAGATTGTATGTGCGAGTCAAACCCTTATTTACTATCATGCTGTAGTGAGGCCTGAAATCTAGGTCATCGTTAAAGAAATAGCCGAGATTTCTGGCCTCGGAAACTCTCTTCAGGATGACGGACCTAATAGAATACGAAGTAGTCACCGATTTATTTCCAATAACAAGAACGTGGGTTTTCTCAGTGGCGATGGGTAATTCCCAATCGTCGGACCACTTACTTAAGTAATCTATAGCACTTTGTACACTATCCTGATCCTCACGAGACTGTATCGTTTTGTAGATTTTAATATCGTCGGCATACATGCTAATCGATACTCCGAGGCTTTCTATGGATCTAGGGATTTCGTAAGTGTAAATTAAGAACAATATGGGAGATAACACTCCACCCTGTGGTACACCGCTACCAGCTTCAAATGTAGACGATAATGTTCCACCAACCCGCACCTGATATGTTCTGTTGGAAAGAAAATTCCGAATCCAAGAAACAATCCTAGGGTGTATTCCCACTGTTGTTAATTTATACATCAATTTGAAGTGAGATACCTTGTCGAATGCTTTACTGAAATCGAAGAAGACTACATCCACTCTTTTCTTGTTATCTCTGGCTCTAGTCCAATCATCCATTTCTGAGAGAACAGCAGTTTCAACTGATCTGCCCTTCATAAATCCGAATTGGGTTTTAGGGATAACGTTATTATTGCACAAATGAACCATAATATGTTGCTTCAAGATCTTCTCGAAAGATCTTGAAGCAACATATTATGGTTAAAACATATTAGCAACATATTAAAGTTGAAAAAGGGCACGTTTTCCCAAATTATATATTCCGTTACTCGAGGTCGAGGAGTAAAGCTGAAGCTCGTTTTTGCTAGGACGAGAATCAAGTCTGGTTTCTATTCAAGCGGAGCCGTTCGCATGCTTAATAAGTTTAGACTCAGAGGCTCGACGGGCTCTAGCGACCTTGCCATGGCTTATAAAATTCTTCTTGGCACTGTGCAGTTGAAAAAGGGCACGTTTTTCCGAATTATACGTTCCGTTACTCGAGGTCGAGGAGTAAAAAATGAAGCTCGTTTTTGCTAGAACAAGGATCAGGTCTGGTTTCTTTTCAAGAGGAGTCGTTCGCATCGTTGGTATCTAGCGACCCTTGGGGAATTAGCGCCTGCAGTTCTAGCTATGATGTATTGTTACGTTGTGTTGTTGTTTACACTTATGTCATCTCTCAGCTTGATTGCTTCTCCCTTCTGCTCAATCTCCTGCATCTCAGTCCAATACACCTGTTTGTTAGTACGATTCAAATTTGTATGGTGCTTCTTTAATCTCTTCCAATCTATGATCCTTCGCTCAAAATACAAGTGTGTTTTCGTATTGTGTGTACCGTTTTACGGAAGTTTTAGCTACATCACTGTATTGGGTTGTTGGGAAAGTTCTGTGATCAATCGGACATTTTCTTCAAAAACTTTTTATCTTTATTTGAGCACAACTTTAATCTACAGAATAACCACCATTTACATCAACAACCATCTCCCAATAGTTGGGCAAGGTTTTATTGTCTCGTTCACCTGGTGTTGTGTAACTACATGGGCATTAACGCGCCGATGTCATTATAAGGGCGCGCCGCCGCATTCGTGTTCAATTCAGAATCATAAAGGCATGGTGAATGCGTGTTTGGCCTACATGATGACTTGCAGGGGCCAACTGCTATACTAATTCCGTGACTCTACAAGTCTGGTGCCAATTCACGCGCCCCGAAGGGATGAAAGGCTTGGTTAGCCCGTGCTGTGCGTGCTCGACCGTTCGGGTGTCATTGGCGCCTCTTACCACTGCACCACGTAAGCCCTCTCAAGACGAATAAGGTTGGGATATGCAAATGATGTTGGTGAATGGATCTCCAATTCGTTTCGTAGAAACGAAAAAAGGCTAACATTTTATATACTGCGAGTAAATGCGGCTCACGTAGTCAGTCACTCCATTAAAACCACATCCAACGTGACATTTCTTGACAGACTAGTGAAAAAACTACCTAAACTTCACAACGAAGAGTGTTTTAAGTGACACTATGGTTCCCCACTGGAGTTAGGCGAGTACATCACTATTTATAGCTGTACAGAAGGGATCTACGCCGCTATATTCGATCGAACATCGGGCTGCACTAGGAAGATAAAATAATATGCATGCTCCAGCTAGGTGTAGCTATCCTAAATGTTACATTGACGTATGATTGTTCAGTACGACTTTTATTAGTTGTGCAGTAATGTATGTGTGTAATGTATGAATATGTATATGTATTTATTCTGCTTAATTAGATTTTGCAATAACATACAAATCTCTTTTGGTCGATGAGTCTGTCCACCTCGAATTGTGTTCAGCGTTCTGGTGCCGTTGGTTAGGCTGATGTACCGGTCCCGTCTAGAAATGTGCTCAACTTATTGTTAGTGTGGGAAAATGTTTACTACCGTCTTCGACTTTGCGCTTGTTTCTTTCTTTTCATTTCTTTTCGCCTAGCTACTACATATTTCCACATTTATGAAAGACATCTAAACAGAAGCATTAGCGAGTGGACGGTAGTGGTGATTCAGTTTTCAATTCAGCCTTCACCAACACTTCTTCGAGATCGAAGCAGGCGGCAGAAAACTGCACGAATATAAGCACAAGATGCCAATCAACGTAATCAGATAGGTCTGGCTTGTTGGTGGCGCCAAAGTTAATCTAGTCTGCTGGAATGCAAGGTAAACATACTGTGTTCGAAAACCCACTAATGTGCGGAGCCCTGTTTTCTAGATGCAATCACTTGAACGGTCGCTGAGAACGATTCAACAAGAAGGAAGACAGCGATTGAAGCTCAGATCCGAGAATGATAAATTTTTTGTTGGCTCAGACTGTCGTTTCACATCATTGAAAGCCAGACTGTGTACTTGATGGAGAATCCGAAAACCGAGCGCACGTGAATTGATCATGAGAGATCAAACTCTAATATTATAAGGTAAATAATGGCCTGGAAATTAGTTATCCCTACATCACTTCCCAAGCATTTTGGGTGTGTAACTTAATCTTAATTTATATTTCCTCTGCACAAGGCATGTAATTTGTTCAATATGTTCAGGAGGGTGAACAACGTTTTTTGATTATTAGGTTAGCGCGTGCGCTGCAGAAAACGTAAAGGACATTCATTTAATGCTTTCGCTGTGAAGTGAGCATAAATCAGCTGAAGTCGAGTGATAACGAAACGGACGTTTGCCAGTGTTCCGATTCAAGATCATATTTTTCGCCTACGAGTGCACTAATCAAATCGGCAATGATGCCAATCCTTAGAGAAAAATAAGAGGGAAAAGCCCTACGACCCACTGCATCATTTCGATAAAGCTACTAACTGTCACAGTACCTGCAGAATTCATTCCTTCCGAATCGCGTATTTGCAACGTCATGCGTTTCTTTCTTCCTATCTGCCCACAATGGTAGCCAGTTTTTCAAAATCTCAAAGGAATTTCGCAAGGATAGCTGACGTTGTCTTGTCCGAGGCACCGACTACTCTTGGTTTTCGGAATTCAGTAGTGGCGATTACACCATCGAGAACAACAAAAGTCAGGACGCCTGACGAAGTTGTATCTGGACGTACCGAGGAGCGAGGTGGAGAACGAACCACACCAAACCAATCGTGAATTGTGACTTCCTTAGTGTCCCCCAATCCCTTGTGGTTCTTCGATTAAATTCGATCATCCTGCAAGGATAGCTGACGTTGTCACTAGCGGGTTCGTAGACACGTTCTCTTCTGCGACAGGGGACTGTCATGGGCATAAGGAAAGTTGTGCTTCGTGCCAGGGCAATTGCTTGACGAGAACCTTCCGCGCGGCCATGGTGCGGCTTTTCATATCACTCGTAGTGTTGTCGACGGCAGGCTACGACACGTTCTCACACTTTTTTATAAAAAAGGGGAGGTGATTGAGATAGCTAAGTGCACGAGTGACTCGTCCCATGTTTCAACAGAAGTAGGGCCAAACTTTTTAGAAAAAGGAGGAAGGTGTAAGTGAAGTAGATTGGTTGTTCTGCTTTATGTATCAACCTGATAAGTGAGGTTTTAGCGGACGAGGATTGAGCGATATCGAAGAGACGAGCTGGAGAAAGGTAGCCGATCGGCGGATCGAGCTCTGACAAGGAGGGTCGTTGAAGTGATGGTGAGCTCTAGCGATGCAATTTCTATGGGACGTAGGGCTCCTCATCGGATATCCAAAAACATGAAAAAAATTTTCGGAGTCGCATTGTATGGTACTAAAAAAGGCCTGCAAAAACGAGGAAGCGCTACACATCAAAGCGCTCATTTCGCCCTTGAGACCGGTAACTTACCTTAAACGGACGCAAATTCAAAAACTAATGTTAAATTCGTGATCAGCGACCCAAAGAACCCCAAAGACGAAGTGTGGACGAAATCAGTTATTTTGACCCCGGCACCTCACTTGCCCGCCCTTACCATGCTAACGCTCACCAGCCCAAACACAACCAAACTCACCATTAGATACCGTCACTTGTTGCAAATCACGAAACTAGTGTTATATTCGTGACCAGAGCCTCAAATAGTCTCACTAGCAAGGTTTGGACGGAATGGGTGACCACGACATTTCGAGCCTCATGTCAGGGGTTGGTAGTGTTGCCAAAGGTTCAGTCACTGATGGTGGTGGGCGTTAACTACGGTAAGGGTGAGTAAGTGAGGTACCTTGGTCAAAATACCCGATTTCGTCTAAACTTCGTTTATGGGGGTTATTTGGGTCGCTAATCACGAATCTAGCACTAGTTTCTGAATTTGTTTCCGTTTAAGGTAAGTTTCGGTAGGTATTGGTTACCCATATTAATCTTGCCATTTACCAAAATTTGTGCATTTTCCGCTGCTCCAAACATGATTTTCTTCCACCTCCATGACAAAATCGCAAAATGAGCACGATTTGGCTCCTTGTGAGTGCCGGGTAAGCGGCAGTGGTTTTTCCCACAAACGAATCAACCGAGGACGAACAACGTCGAGTATCCGCCTTCGAGGACCTTTACTCCGAACCTTTACTTTACTCTTGTGTGCTGTAAGGTGTTCTCCTTCTGAACGTCAGTAATAGAACCCGGCTCCCTCACCCCGCTTGCTACTTAATTGCCCACTTCCTTTGGTAACCCTGGATTATCAAAAAGGACGATGTCAAAAAGGAATGTCTCCAGTTTTTGGATTCTGAAAGCAAGCAGTGATTCCGGTGCCTGCTCAAACAGTTTGGTTATAAACGTACTTGAACCAACGAATAAAACCTAGCCTACCCTAAAGCCCTACGGCTCGCCGTTTCTTAGAAGACAAAGTCTGAAAGTGGAGTAGCAAAAGCGACAGGACTTTTGGTTCAACATAATACATATATTCCACAACGGCCGATTCTCGCCTTCGTGATAGTCGACTTGGTCGCTCAAGATGGATAATAGTCGTGATACAAAGTTATGAATAGAAGTCGTGTTGGGGCTCGCATATTGAGTGAAACCGTGCCATCAGATCATCTAACGTTAAGTAAGCGAGTATGAGGGAATTGATCGGTGCTGATGTAGGCAATAACTGCGACGCCAGGATGTTCCACAGAAACTTGTTCTACCTAATCTTCCAGTAAAGCGCATTCGAAGGAACACATTTTGTGACGATTCAACCACTCTTAAGGAAGCGATTTGGTACAGCAGCGATAATAAAACAGCATCGTCTAGTTGATATTATGCACATTTTAAAAAATACGAAATTGCTAAACATCTATGCACAAGAAATCATAGAAGAGGTTATCTTCATTTTCCTTCCACATTAACAGCAACTCGGAAAAGAGTTTTTCCTAGAGCACGCCGCTGAGCTCCCTAGAGGGCTCAAACTTCCATTGTCTGTTCTCCCAGTATCCCCCACCAACACAGTACCTTTTGCCACCTAATCTGTGGGATTTTTTGATTATGAAAAAGCCTGATAGTTGTAATCTGGTCAAATGCAATCGTAATCTTGACTTTGGGGAAGATTTCTCTGAGTACGGTCGATTTGAATTTGTTGATACTCTAAACACTTCCAGATATACACGGTGTAAAATATCTTTTTATGTTTTCGGTTGTTATGACTATCGTTACAAATGTCACCCCTCAAAGTATATGCGATCACCTCACACTTTGAAGGGTAACACAAGGTCGGTAACCTAAATTCAGGCACGCTGAAGAAGTGATTGTTAGAAGACGGCTTGAGGGACCTATAACATTAGTTTATGAAAAAACGATGATGTTTATGGTCAATGTGAAGAACGATACTGTTACGTAGGCGTGTCCAGGGCTATCAGCTGTGTGGGTTCATCTATTTCAGCCGAATGGCGATGCGCAGTGGTTGGATATTGGTGGCTTATTAAATGTAAGCGTAGTTATTGGAGTGACCATGGTAGTGATACTTTTCTGCAGCATAGGTAAGTATTTATTTGGTGTCTACTATGAGATAAAGGACTTCCATACCCTGATGAGCGTTGTGTCGTCTTTCAGGTATATAACGCTCTCTCAACAGACATGAAGTGACGAGCAAGAAAACCAAGTAAGTGTGGAAACAAATGTTTCGCTTACTCCTGATTCAGGTCAGACTTCGCACACCGGCTCATAACGACCGCTTGCTCATGATTTTGGGTGCGGTTGTCTGTGGAATCGGCATAATTAAATCATTTCAGTCATTCTTTCCTCTCGCCTTCACATTTGTCACATTGTCTTCAGTTCTTGTGACATCACTGTTTGGGAGAGATATAGATGAACTCTGTGATTTTGTTGGAATGGGACTGTGCCTTCCGCTTATTTTTCCACTTCCTACCGGGAGCGAACAGCGAACGCAGTTCTTCCTCTGAGTATTTATCATTATTATTTCTTTCCTCAAGAAAGTGTAATTCTTGAACCCAAAGGAAACGATTCCTAACGTTTTTCTTCGATCAGTTATGTGGTACTTCTTTCATGACGGTCGCCTCGTCTTCTTTCTCTTTGGTGCTGCTCCCACTTCACTGAGAATACCTGCTTGCCATCTTGTCTCGGTCTAGATCTCCACGTGGGGTGGCATATCGTCCTCGATCGAAGGATCTTGAGCGCCGCCTCCCTGCACGCGACTATCGACCCGTCTTGTGATTATCACAGTTTTCCTCCATCAGCCGACCTGTAACCTTGCCTGACACTCATACCAACATACTTTTCAGCTATTTCTAAGCTAGGCAAGGGTTTCTACCTGAGACGGGTGTTGCTGGGCAAGGGTTTCTGCCTAATTATACCCTGGTATAATATTGCGTGGTAAATGAACGCCGTTCTTCACCTCTTTCTGCATTAGATGACAGTAAGCTACAAAGATCAGCATCCTATTGAGAGAAAATATTTCCTTCCTTACTAAGAAGGTCAGTGAGCGTGCCCCAAAGATTCCGAGCGAGACCTGTATAGTTTTGTAGAGCATCGAGCGGGGATCGCAGCAATATAGTTTATTTTTGCTGAGCGCCAACGGATGGTTCGGAAATGCGAAAAACACCGCCTTTAAGAGGCGCTGAATAGTCCCTGGGGTGAGAGGCCCACTCCAGTGTGCCTCGGTGGTTCAGCGATAGAGTTGAGGTTCCTCATTCAAAGGGTGTTCGGACCCTGTTGGTGTGTTTTTGTTTTGCTTCAATCGCATTGATACCAAATCGTGCTCATTTTGCAATCTTGCCATGGAGTTTGAAGAAAATCATGTTTGGAGCAGCAAACGCCTAGTTTTAGTAAATGGCAACATTAATATGGGTAGTCGATATCCATTGTAACTTACCTTAAATGGACGCAATTTCAGAAACTAATGTTAGATTCGTGATCAGCGCCCCAAATAAGCCCCACACGCGAAGTTTGGACGGAATCAGGTATTTTGACCCAAGGACCTCATTTGCCGCCCAGCCATAGGACAGCAAGCGCTCACCAGTCAGAATTCCAGAAACAAGAGCAAACTTTGCGATCAGCAGTCCAGGTGATACTCTCAGGCAATTTCTGGAACGAAAGTAGTGAATGTTGAAGATTTTCTGGCAGCTAGAGTCTGAATGGTGGCATAATATTACCAGTATTTCATCGGGGACTGAACGTTGGGCAACTCTACCGACACCTGACATGAGGCTCGAGACGTCATGGTCACCCATTTCGCGCAAACTTTGCTAGTGAGATTATTTGAGGCGCTGGTCACGAATCTAACACCTATTTTCGTGATTTGTAACAGGAGAAGATATCGATAGGACAGGATATGGTGGATTTGGTTGTGTATGGGCTGGTGAAGGCTTGCTATAGTAAGGCTGGATGAGGTGCCAAGGTCAAAAAAAACCGATTTCGTCCAAACTTCCTCTGTGGGTGTTATTTGGGGCGCTGATCACGGATCTAACATAAATTTCTAATTTTGCGTCCGCTCAAGGTAAGTTACTTGGATATTGGCTACCCTATTAATGTTGCCACATCCATTTGGCCTCCCACCCCAGGACCTTTCAGCGCCTCTCAAGGGCGTTGGTTTTTTACGATTTCCGGACTACCCATTGGCGCTCAGCAGAAAGAAGCTGTATTGCTGTGATCCCCGCTCGATGATCCACAAAACTATATATGTAGGTCTCGTTCGGAATCTTTGGGACGAACTCATTGACCTCCCTAGTTAGAAGGTTCTTCACATACCAGGGAGGAGAATACAATAACTTTTTGTAAAGTATATAATCAAGTACTCAGCGTTGGCCAGCCTTCTGAAGCCTTCTGTAGATAATCACCTACATGAAACCTATGAATAATTTCAGTTTGATAACCCCTGGCTTTCACAAGTTTCAAAGTCAAATCTCAAGGGAAGTAGTAAGTTTCGTGGAACTGAGGTATACAGACCTCTTTTTCTGACATCAGTTCCCGATTTTCTCCGCAACCGGAGAAAATCGGGAACTGATGTCAGAGTGTTTTCCCGCGATCGACTATTAAAGAATCATAATCCATTGCATAGCGAAGATGTCCTCTCATAAAAACCACAAACTCACAAAAACCGTAACCACAAAAAACTCACAACTACCATAAACATTTGTGACTGTGTGACTTGCGCTTCGACGACGCGGGTTCATGGTTATTGTGAGAGTATTTCTCGTTTTCCACTAAATGTAAAACAGTTCTCCGATGCGTATAAATGCGCAGCCACAAATATGGATGTGACAACGTGAAAGAATGCGTATCTTTTACTGGATTGCGGTCCTTATCACACGTATGTGTTTCATCAAAGTGTTATTTCTATATTAAAACTATATTAAAAACAATAAAGCGCTATATTAAAACTATACTAAAAAGAAAAATAACTGAAGGAGCTATTTCAACCTTTTCGACATCAGATATTTCTGAAAAGGAAACTATGCTATCTATTTAGAAGGAGATTCTAAAGTACGACGAATAGTTGTTGATTTCTTGAGCGAAACCCTTATTATGAGGATGCCGAACAAATAATTTCATTGTAAAATCATTGAAGCAAAACCTGTTGTTCAAAATTGAATTAATTAATGGGGCCTTCCACCTGATAAAGACGGCACAACCAATATCGCTCACTTCACTGTGGTGGCTATGAGTGTTGATCACAAATCTGACATCAATTCCCATTTTTCTGCAAACAAACGCACTATCGTCAACTACAATACCAGACATGTCACAACGATAGAATGGCGCAGAGCCGGCCGTTTTTCTATATTATCTTTAAAATTGGTTTATTCGTAAATATACAGGGTGCGCCAGCTAAATCCGGACAACCGCGGCTCTATTTTTCCAGACAACCTTACTGACACAAAATACAACTCGAATCCAGAATCCTTTTGCATATTAGTAGAGGGGTATAATGAAATGTAGCCTCCCAATGTAGCCTCCGTCAGCAGCAATGATCGCCTCCATCCTTGACCACGAGCGCTCGCACACCCTCTTCAAAAAAACTTGCTCCAAATTTTGCGAATACTGCTTTAATGGCGCTTCGCAGAAATGTGACGTTAGGGTGGCTCGTCTCGTTAACAGCTCTCTCAACAACGCTGAGATTACAGTAGTACATGGGGTTTTTCTGGGACCAGCACTTCTTGGACTAAAGCATGTCCAATTTATCGGACAGCCAGTTTTGGACCAAATGGTTCGTGCGCCGCCTTGTTGGAAGACATATGGCCTTCTTGAAGGTAAAGTCACTATTCACTGTTCTACCACAGTCATTGAACTTTGGCTAACTCCTAACACTGTCGTCAAGTTCCTCAGCGATTGTCCCGGGTCCTCCAAGATCAGCTCCTGAACCCGTTCCACGGCTTCTGTTGTTCTTGAAACACGTTGTCGCGAGTGGATTCTCGTCGCCGGAGTTGCAGAATCCTCCTCGGATGCCTTATATCTCGCCAGAACATCGTAAACGGTCGATTTCGAGTATCCGAGGAATCGAATGATCTCCGCCCCTGTGCGCTCAGCGCGAACGCTTTCGATGATTGCGGTTCTTTAGTTGTACTCCGCACTAGTGGGAAGCATTCAGACAATTATGAGGGTATCACTATAAACTAGAGGATTTTTACTTTCACTGTACCGATCGGGAACTCTGTAGAAGTTACGGTACGGCGGGAGAGTTGAATTGAAATTTGTCCGGATTTAGCTGGCGCACCCTATAAGTGTCTTTGAACTCAGCAGGTAGATTTGACTTTTCATCATATGTAAAGTTTCCATATTTGTGGAACTTGTGAACAAGCGATTATAGTTGACCCCTCGATTTGTGGCCCCTTATCCCTTCGATTCCTCATCTGGTGACTCATTGCTCGACGAGGCCAAGCCTTCAGGGGGGGGGGGGTACCACGCAGGGACCCTCGTTGGGCAGGCGGCGTAAGTGAATTGAGGTAGGCTCTGTCTGGGTCACCACGTGTGGACCGCACAAAAGACACCTTGCAGTGCATAATAGCGCCGCTGCTGCTGTTCCATCGTTGCGGCGCGTCCGATACTGTAGTGTCGGTCACCACTTAAGTTGAATCTTTACTACTCTCTTTACCGATCTCGAATCCGTCCCTGCAATTTGGAGCTAAAGCGAACAACTTATGCCATCCTGACTGCACTGGCTTATACAAACGATATTTAGAAACAGATAACAAATTCATGACCAGCATGCCAAATAATCCCCACAGATTTCAGCCAACATTGCTTCATGAACTTCATTCAGCATACACACCTCCTCCCGTTGGAATTGACTATCATATTCTTGATGCATGATAACCACTCTCCATGATGATAACCCCACGAGTGGCAGTGTCGTGACCTAGATGTATTTGATCACAATCACAGGAGATAAGATATTCTTATGAAAAATGACAGCTTGCTGTGTGTTCTAACAACTCCATCAATTGTGCCCAAACCCTTCATCTGTTACACCCAAAAAGTCAGTATAAAAATGACCTGTGAACAATTTTCAGTCGCTTCGGCCGGGCAAGTGCTCATTAAACCCGAAGAAGAGGAAACATCTACTACTACGCCTACAACAACTACAAGAAAAACTACTACTAGACGTACAACAACTACAAGAAGAACTACTACTAGGCGTACAACAACTACAACACGAACTACTACTACGCCTGTAACAACTACAAGAAGAACTACTACTACTACGCCTACAACAACTACAAGAAGAACTACTACTTCCCCTTCTAACAACTTGCAACAACCTGCTTCGGTGGCTTGCGTACGAAGAGGGGAGTTCAAACCATCGGTAAGTTTTAGTGCTAAAGCAGCGGACTTTTCTCCAATGCGCAGTTGTTTCTGCATGAACAGCGGTAGGTAGCGGGCAGGTTCGCTCAACCAGTATAATTTGAAAAACCCAGGGATGGCACAGCCCGTGTCCTGACCTGCTTCATCTAATTTCGTCAGCTGTGTAGCACTTGTTCTATCACTCTATCACTTCTCATCAAAACGCAGTCCAAGATCTTCACACGACTCGGAAAAGTAGCAGGGTTGTGTTGTTGTCGCCCACTCAAGACATCCCCACTTAGTACGTGAAGCTCATCAGCGACCTCTACAAAGGATTCACGGCCTTGATCACACCGTTCTACAACAACGTTCTCATCAACGTGAGAAGAGGTGTTTGTCGATGCGAAATCATATCGTCAAAGCTCTCGAGAACATCATGCGAACTCTGGAATGGACAACATGGGAGTGAAGATCAACGGCCGGCAGATACACGATCTTCGTTCTGCGGATGATAACGTGCCCCACAGCTGTCTTTTTCAACACGTTGCCTGCTTTTGAGGAAACCCTGTTGTCGCCGCGTGGACTTCTACGTAAACAAACAAATCTTATTTTTACCAAGCACAATCAGGAGCTTGGCCAATCAGTAAAGGAAAAAGTGTGGACGGTGTTGACTAGTCCTCGGAGGAATCCGAGACCAACTAGGAAACGTAGAGGCATGGTAACCGCGAATTTCGCACTGTCATCATTTGTGGTGAGTGTCTTCTCACCTTTCCGGACAAGTCTGGTACCAATCTACCCGTTCAGTAAGAGTTGTAGGGCATACCAGCACGGGTATTCGTGATTAGCATGATAAACAACCAAATTTACAATAAACACTACGTGTCCGCTTCACCTGACCTTCGACAGCGTGGCCAGTGCGATTGTGTCTCTGATCATCGATTATCGACGTAGCTCAGAGCTCCGGTTGAAACATTACCTGCTAACCATCGGGATCATCTCCTCCTTTGCGTCACAATCGACCTGGAATTTTTACATTTGAATGTTTATTTTTTCTTCGCCAGAGCTCAGACCGTATCCGAAAACAGTATTCAGACAACGGGTTATCCGCCATTCTAGAAACTGACCTTATGGCCTCTTTCCTCTGTTCGTACTACGCTTCTTTTCGTATGAGGTGTAGAGCTTTTGCTCCTTTGACCACGTGTTTTGACGGTGAGTCTTCAATTGTTGCCGAAAATGAGGCAAGGTTTGAGCTAACGTAACTACAATTAATTTTTGACTTTTCCAGGGTCTGCAGAAGGTACGTAGATTCGTCGAAACGTCACACGTTGGGTCTGGGTAGGGTAATCGTTATTGAGACCAAAGTCGTCTGGAAAATTTGAACACTAAAAGTGAATTTGTCGCCGAGAGGTAACTCGACGACATAAGATACTATGAGCGTGTACCTACTCCACCTAAAATAACAAGTATTGCATGAGGACATCGTCAGAGGCGGCCTTTTCAAAACATTGCAACTAATATCAGTAGACGTCGGTGCTGTTGTGTATGTGAAAGAATTGGATTGCCTTTAAGGGCACTTGTTAAAATTTCCGACTCCACCGACCGAGGCAAGGTCAAAAATTAATTTGCGCTGTAACTCCGCCTGCGGGATTAGTATGGGGCGCGGATCACAAATCTTATGTCTTTGTGCCAAATTTGAGCAAAGCAGCACCGATACAGTGCGTTTCAAACGTATGTATCCACTCTGTGTTCGGCAGTTTCACACTGCGCGTTCGTTTTTGCGAACCGGCGCTAGACGCACTAGAGTCGTCGTGATCGAGAATATCTGGGTTGCTCTTTCCAATAAAAAGTATACTCTCCATAACTTACGGCACTACTGGAGAGACCTGCGACAATCTCCCATGGTGTTCCCTCGGTGAAACTTTGGAGGCGGCTTCTGCAGCAGCGGAAAGCTGAAGCTCAGCTTTCCATCCTGTCGAATGGACAGTTTGGGGTACCAACGTGTGCTCGAGTCCAGCTTTCACCCTTTTTCTGAACTGCGGTGTATGTGTCTAGATCGGTTGGACTACCACTTTTTTTTATAACATCAAACACTCTATTACACATGCTACAACAAGGCTTCAAATCACGTCATCGCGGATGTTGGTGCTCCAGATATCGGAACGCTGCGGTGTATGTGTCTAGAACGGTTACTGACTGGCTCCAGCGCAACCGCATCAAAGCAATGGACTGACCTGCTTGTTCTCCTGACTGTAACTCTATGGAGAACATATGGGAGATTGTTGTACGGCAGGTCTACGCGGGCAACATGCAGTTCAGTAGCGTTGAAGAGCTGAAGATGGCAGTGCTGACCGCTTGGGACAACATCCGCGATGACGTGATCCGAAGCCTTGTTGTAGGATGTGAAATAGAGTGTACCATGTTATAAGAAAAATGGTTGCCCGATCAACTATTGAATTGAATTAAAATTGTGGTTTCTATGAGTGGATAGATATCTTGAAACAAACAATAATTCAAAAACGGTCTGTTTTTGTTGGATATGATTCTTTCACCGAGAAGAGCAACCCAAGTACTATCGAATATGAGGAATGTAGTGCAACTAAGGCCGGTCCGTAAGAACGAAGACGAAGACGTAATGCGATTTCGTGACAACCGTTGGCCGAGAGCCGTTACTGACTGGATTCCACGGGACGTCAGAAGAACACGAGGTCGCCCACCTTTGCGCTGGTCGGACTTCTTCGTCAAATCCCTGAACGATCAATTCGATGCTCTTCGTGTTACTCGAGCGAGCAGGACCCACTGGTCTACTATGGCACGCGACAGGGACGAATGGAGACGTTACTGGCGCCCGCTCGAGCAAATCGATGATCAACGGGACGACAGGTGATACAGGTGATGATTCTTTTACCGAGAAGAGCAACCCAAGTACTATCGAATATGAGGAATGTAGTGCAACTAAGGCCGATTCGTAAGAACGAACGAGGAGCGTGAAACTGCCGAAGATAATGTGGATACATACTCTTGAAACGCACCGTATAATCGATTCAGGTGATTGGGCCAAATGTTCAGGCCTGCCTCAAAGTTCCTCCGGGTAGGTTATTCCGCATGCTTGTTACGCTTTTCATATCAGTTTTTTTGAATTTGGTCCAATTTCGACAGTATGGATAGAATCGGGTGAGCAATGATGGCGTGGGGCGGGGTCGGCGTGAAGGCGCGTAGCAGTAACTAACAGAATCTGCAGAAATTGATCGAAATCTGAGAAATAAACGTCAGATTCGTAATAATCATCCTAAATAACCTACTCAGACGAAGCTTCAGCCAAATCGGTGATTTTGACTCAACCTCGGCTAGGAGATGTTTTTAATTGGTCCTCAGCCGATGTTCGGGAAACGGAGATCAGATTAGCGATCAGCGCACCAAACATCACTATAGGTGAAGTTTCTAGGAAAAACTTTTGACGTAAGCTCGGTCTATAGGGTCGGAACTTTTAACAAGTGCCGCTGAATTAACAAATCTGGTTGCATATCAAGTTCAGAAGACGATATGGACTACTAACTTTACCATGCAAGTGCCGTCCGTTAAGATCGGTGACACTCTGTCTGTCTCAGGAGTTTTTTACCACAAGGACACAGACAGGTCACAGTGATGTAAAACCCTATCAGCTGCAAAGCTCCTGAAGCGCTGCTTTTAAGGTTCTCCATCAACTTAGTCAACGCTGTCTGCGTACCTAGGAACGAGGAAGATAGCTACGCACAAGGATTCCGTCTCCCGCTGCACGTGGACAGTCGATTTAGAAGTTGGGGCCATTTCATCGCGATAAACGCTTTAACGGTAAGCCTTTAGAAATGGTGGAGGCTAGTATTCGTCCATGAGCATTCATGCCGCCGAAAATTGCCGGAAAAGTCATAAAAAGTTTTTGGACGTTTTACTTGAACACTTGAACTTGGCAAGGCACTGTAGACGATGGTGCTTGTCTGTGACACGACTATAATTGCAGAACAGGACACATCGGTTGGCGACGAAATAGTGTGCCCAGATAGGAGTGACCGAGACCGCGTGGCTTCGCCACGCGGTCGGGCTAGGGGAGGAGTTCCGGGGTGGGTGAGTCATCCTAAGCATTGCAAAACTACTGTCTGCGAAAGGATCCGAACCCTGAACTATCCTACGATAACAGCCATCACTGCCACTTACCCATCTGCACCGCCTGGGAAGCTCTCTCGGATCCCTTATGACGGGCCGCTCCCAGTCCGTTGCCAGTCAGGCAGTTAATGGGGAGTGATTGCACCAATGGCGCCTAACATCACGCGCAGTGGCACCAATCGCGCCTAACATGACGCCAGTGCACAATATGTCCTGCTCTGCAATTATATTCCTCTTTGTCTGTGCTGCCACGCGGGTCTTATAGTGTAGAATGAACTTTACTTCTCACAATGAGAAACGTAACACAAACAACTGATTGATATCATATAGCTATATCGATGAGAATCGATATGTTCCCAGCCGACAGGATGTTGTGTCCACCATAATCGCATCGAGTCTTCTTGGTCGAAGTTGACGAAGTTGACGAAGTTGTTCCTGTTGTTGTCGATGCCGTTTGACTTATTCCGTTCTGGTCGCTTGCTTGCGAGCTTCGAACACATACATTCACACAGTGACTTGGATTTGAAGGATGTTCGTTCCAGTTCTCGATTGCCGTTGAGAAGTTTTTGTACGGCACAATTTAGCATTTGGGTTCTTGTGGAATCATCGATGGATTGTCGTATGTGGAGGACACGTGTGAGGTAATGAGAGTATAGGTCGTCCTTGATAGGTTGACTTGGGAGAGAGATAGGTATGAGGTGGTCGGAGTATATGTTGCTGATGATTGGGAGAATCGTGGAAACATGTGCTGTTTCCATGAGCTCGCGGGGGGAGTAGGAAGGTGGGTTCCGTGGCGGTGGAATTTTGAAATCAGAGGTTTTGCCGTACGATTTATGTAGGCACGTAGAGCTTGATTCACCCGTCGCGATTCCAATGAGTGTTATGGCCTGGATCACAGTAATGAAAGTACTACTGAGGAGCAGATTATTGTTGGTATTGTTTCGTCTTCGCAAGTTATAAGTATGTGTTCTGGGTTTGTTGGCGTCAATGGATTCCTCTGCCTGCTGTTGGAGGTCGTTATGTTCCTCTGCGCAACCATCCAATTCGAGCGGAGGAAGTAGATTGATTGGTCGTCGTGTTTTACGTCTACTAGGTAGCATGAGTTCGACCTCTCGTATGACGTTGTCTTTGCTGGGGTTCAATTTGGTGATTCGACCAGTTTTCAATGTGTTTCTGGGAAGATTGGGGTCTACAAGAAGTACTACTGTGCCCGGTGTGGGAACTTTGGCTGTGTCACTTTTCAGGGCAAGACGACGGGTGTGTTGTTCGCGTAGTGCCGTGAGATATTCTTCACTCCAAATCTTCCAGAATCGTTCTGTGAATCGGCACGAACTGTGTAAAGCCTCTATGGCTTGTGCTCTAGTGTGTAGCTGGAAAGATTCTTCAGGTGGGTAAAGGTCAGGGTCATCTGCGGAGGGGTTGAGTCCATAGGATATGTGATGTTCATCATGTCACGCTGAACGAAATCAATAAGACGTAGAGTTGGTCTGTCTTCCCAACAGTCTTCCTGATACGTCAGTGGGCGTGTATTTAGTATCCCTTCAATTTCTGTTAGCAGTGTTGTGAGCCTACCTAGCGATAGAATTTTCTTTCCGGTGGTTTTGATCAAGGAGTGCTTGATAATTTTGATAAGCCTCTCATAGAACGTTCCCTGCCACGGAGTGTAAGGCGTTATCATTTTCCATACAATTCCGTTGGTTGTCATCGTTGCTGCTACAGTTCTGTTTACTGCACTGGTAGAAGCGGCGTCTCTGAGGATCTGATCCCCGTGAATAAAATATAGTGCGTTGTCGGACGTAATCGTTTCCGGAGCTCCTCTTCGAGCGAAGAAGCGGCGGAGAGGGGTGAGGGACGTTTGGACCGGTTGGCAGTTAGCGGTCCGGCGCCTGACCGGGTGACCTTACCTATGGATACGGAGCAGTGGCTTACCGTATCAGCTCGAGCCACCGCACCCGTCACGTCACCCCGCCGGACGCAGAGAGCTGCGGTAGGCATAGACGCATGGTGACGACGGTGACCCGAGAAACCAAAGTGCTCAACTGAAGGAGCAGGTATGCAACTAGCGCCCACAATAGCCGATTTCAACGGCTTCTAAGATTATTTCAGCGAACTTTTAGGGCATCGAGCCCCATATGTTTTTGGATCAAAATTTCATGCTCTTTCTAATGAGTGTAAGTAGAACATGATCAGAACAACCAATAGAATGCAATTTTCTGACATAAGAAATGAAACTGAGCTCTGTGAATACAAGTTGAAGCAAAGTACGATTAGTGAGTAAACGGTGAAATTACGTTTAAAATACCGCAGATCCATAGAGATACTCCCAAGATTTTTCCGACTATAGAATTCGGAACGAACGCTGTGAATAAAAGTCGACAGGAAGGACAATTCATCAGTATAAGGTAAAGTTTGGCTCAAAATGTCATAAATTCTTAGGAACATTTACAGGAAATTGCTTTCGCTTTTGAAAATTGCATTTGAGCTGGCCATATCTATCAAAAGAAGAAAATCCTAACGGAACTTCGCTTCGACTTGTATTCACTGAGAACGGTTTCATTTTTCATTTCTTAAGTCAGAAAACTGAATTCTGATGCTTGTTAAAATGACGTAGTGAATACGCTCATTAGAAAGAGCATAAAATTCTGATCCAAAAACGTATGGGGTTCAATGCCTTAAAACTTCTCTGAAATAATCTTACAAGCCGTCGAAGTCGGCTGTTGTGAACACTAATTGCAAACGAGCTCCTTGCGCTGATCAATCTGGCTTCTTAGGTCATTACTGGCTCGATGGAGCACTCTGGTTTCTCGGGTCACCGTCGTCACCATGCGTCTATGCCTAGCGCAGCTCTCCGCGTTCGGCGGAGTGACGCGGTGCGGTGGCTCGAGCTGATACGGTAAGCCACGGCTCCGTATCCTTAGGTAAGGTCACCCGGTCAGGCGCCGGACCGTTAACTGCCAACCGGTCCAAACGTCCCCCCCCCCGGCGGAGAGCATCGAGAAGTTGTACTTATCATATTCTGTACTTGTCGTCGTAATTGTGGAATCCATTAGTGGGTACGAACTTCTGCCATTGTGTGAGCTGTTCCCAAGTGGAGTTTGGAATGAGCATCTTGTATGACGAGTGTTGCTAATGTGGTGTTGGTATCAGCAGGATATGCTGTTTGCATTCATCAGATAACTCAAAGTTGCGTAGGCTTCCTCGGCATCTAATGAGTCCATTTGTATCTCTGAATGGTATCAAACGGTCCTTTGTAGGTTCAATGTTTTTCTCCACATGCACCTGTTGATAATTTCGTATGAGCAGTGCAAGAGCATCTCGGCGCTCTCGTACAGTGGGGAACTAGTCGTTGTAACGCTTTTGTAACTGCGGAATGTGTTCTAATATCGAATTCCTCAGATCGGGTTGGACTCTACTGGTGATTCGATTGAGCCATCTTAAGGCGTAGGAAAAGATGGATATTGCGTGGTTCAGGTTGTTCACATACACACATCTTGATTAGAGCTGCCATTTCTCGATCATTGTCCAAATGTTCTATGATCGTAGCACCCAACAAGGATGGTGAGCAGTTCAGCCCAAATAAGACTCGCGTGCCAGTCTTTACGGGCTTGGAGATATCGCGTATCCACAGACAGTGTGTTGCGTCTCTGTCCTGAATCAGTAAGTGGACTTGCAGAAATACCTTCTCCACGTCGCTTATGATTGCGATGTTTCCCGCACGGAAACGAAGGAGCATATCAGTTAACGAAGGTAAAATAACCGCTCCTTGATGAAGTTTATCGTTGAGACATAGCACATTCTTGTAATGAGCAGAACCATCGAGAACTATTCTGAGTTTCGTGGTATCTTTATGGGGCGTTGAACCGCATGATGGGCCAAATAGTGAACGAATTTTCCATCCGGCTTTGCTGTTTCATCGATCACTCCTTTTTCTAGTTGTTCACGGAATGTGTTGTAGTACTGACGAAGCAATTCGGGTTGACTTTTGATTTTGTAGTGAATGTTTTTGAGTCTATTGTAAGCCAGTTCGCGATTGTCTGGTAGATCGCTAGCCTTGTCCTTTCATGCTAGGCGAACATAGTAGCCATCATCATGCGTTTCGACTGTGGCTCGGAATTGCTCCCAGACTTTTTCGTTGGTCGCCTGAACTTCTTTTGCAAGTGGTCCTGCATACTCGTCAGTTCCTGATGATTCCAAGTTCCAGTAGTGATCCATTTGTGTACTATCACCATGGTCCTCAGAGTCGATCATGTTTGAGAAAAACGTATTAAGCTGAACGGAAGTGTTTTCGGATACTGAATTAGTTCTGCCAGCTATGAGATATCCTATCTTTGACTGAATGAGTTGCATTCCGGACGGTAGAATCCCGTGAAATCCGAATCCATTGTCAAATAACTTGAATAGGTCTCCGCAACCGAGCAGTGTAGGGGTCTTTAGTGTGATATACAGTACCATCGCTAATTTTCCGCGAAAACGCGGTTGGCGGCAGAAAAAACTGTCCAAGTGTCGCTTCGCCATAACTCCTTTCAAACCTATCCATTTCAGATATAAAACACATGGTCAGAATCAGAACAGCGCGATCTAGGCGGTGGTCTACAAGACACTTGGGAATTTTAAAAATTTTGAGACCGAGATGAGCGTTCTTTGACCTCTCTGCGACGATGAGTTAATGAGGTCGACCTCGTTATCTCGCCCTAGATAATTACACCGATTACGTGTAATCTGAACTGAATCGTAACAAAACCTTCCAATACTTCCATTAAATCAAATTTGAATATCATATTTGAACAGTGGAGCTGAAGGCGATCATTTCAACACCAAACACTATTAGAAAATGTGTGAAGATGGATTTAACTGCAACAGAAAAATGATGAAAGAGACTTTTCACGATGCGTGAAACCAAGTAATTTGAATGGTGTGATATCAAGGATGGTAGCATATGGTTCTACAACAAGAACTTTTTCGTAGCCTTCATCGAACAGGAACATACTCCACAAATTTCGAAGAGTTTTAAACCCTCGAAAATGCAACACAACACATGTGGACCGGAATAAAATGCAGATTTCGGAAATTCAACAACCCAAAAGTTGATGAAAAGAGTTACGCGAACTGGATCGCAATACAGAAGCAGATTTCTTCCTTCTTGAGGTTTAGGATGTATGCAAAACCCTTGAACGAAACGACTTTAATTTCGAGAAACTTTTCGTGAACTTTCACTAAAAATGAAACGACACGAAGAAAGCTGAAATTTGGTTTCTCGGTACGAAATAATGTCAGAAAAGAGTCTGCTACAAAAAAGATATCCTACATGAGCACATTGACAAGAACGACACGATTGTATTCCAATGCTCTGACCAGTCTTAATTATGAGGCCACGCAGCGCTCACGGAGTCGCCGACCGTTAGGTTGCCAGCCGGTACCATTCTCACCTCAGATAGGTGCTACGTTCTTGCCATCGGGTTCATCTGGGTCGGTTTTTTTTTGCAACAGCCTGTTTTCTGACATTATTCCGTACCTAGAAAGAAAAGATTTCGTTTCGTTCATGCTTTTCGCTTGCATCCTTAACCTAAGAAGGATGAAGACTGTTTCTCTATTGCGATCCAGTTCGCATAACTCTTTTCATCAACTTTTGGGTTGTTGAATTTCCGAAATCTGCATTTTATTCCGGTACACATGTGTTGTATTGCATTTTCGGGGGTTTAAAACTCTTTGGAATTTGTGGAGTATGTTCCTGTTCGGTGGAGGCTACGATGAGTTGTTGTTGTAGTATCTTATGCTACCATCCATGATATCACACCATTCAAATTACTTACGAGGGAAGCTTGTAAGCGATCGGTGACGATTCATAACGAAACCCATATGGGCGTGTAGGGCCTCGTAAGAGGAATGCAACGATGTATTCACAAATTGCTTTCGCCACCTGGCTGATCTGAAAATGGCCGGCAAAGTTTTGCACTGCCGCATGCGTAGGCTCACCGCCAGTGGGAGTAGCGGGGATGAGCTTATCCTTCGGATCGGCGAGGTGGCGTAGTGGATAGTATTGTGGATTCATGATCTAATGGTTGAGGATCGATGCCTCTGCTAGACTTTTCTTTTGCCTCCATGCACTAGATTCCAAATTACGCTCTTTTTGCAATTTTGTCGCAGTTTCGGGATAGAATCGCGTTTGGGACAAGTATGGCCTACAGAGTACGCACGAGGGAGGATATCTACTAACACTTATGTACGTGACCCACACCTACCGTTACCAACCGAAATCGATCCCAAATTCAGAAACTAATGTCAGATTCGTGATCAGCGCCCCGAATAACCCCCGTAGACAAAGTTTGGGCTAAATCGGTGGCTTCGACCAAACCAGCCTTACTAGTGTCAAGTGAGTAGTTGTATGAAGGTCCACTTGCCGAGAATATTCCTCATTCTATCGCTCTACTTTTTCGACTCTGAAGAACAGAGACTCCTTTTCGGACGAGTTTCCTTTCATATTCGTCAAGAAAGATTACTTGGGCAGCTGACAAGCCTATAATTCACAAATCTGACATCGACTTTTCCCATTGTGCCTGACGTGCGCTTGCTAGGGTTCCTACTACAAAGAAGGGTGATTGGGTTGAAATCACCGATTTAGCCCAAGCTTTGTCTACGGGGGTTATTCGGGGTGCTTATCACGAATCTGGCAATAGTTTCTGAATTCAGGATCGATTTGGATTGGGTACGGTAGGTGTGGGTCACGTACATAAGTGCTATAATAATAGATATCCTCCCTAGTGTGTACTCTGGAGGCCATGCTCGTCCCAAACGCGATTCTATCCCGAAACTGCAACAAAATTGCAGAAAGAGAGTAATTTGGAATTTAGCGCATGGATGCAAAGGGAAGCCTAGCAGAGGGATCGATCCTCGAACACCAGATCAAGAGTCCATAATACTATCCACTAGGCCACCTCGTCACTCCGAAGGATGAGCTCATCCCCGCTACTTCTGCTGGCGGTGAGCCTACGAATGCGGCAGCGCAAATCTTTGCCGGCCATTTTCAGATCAGCCAGGTGGCGAAAGCAACTTGTGAATACACCGTTGCATTCTTCGTGCGAAGCCCTACACGACCATATGGGTTTCATTATGAATCGTCACCGATCGCTCACAAGCTTCCCTTGTTAGTTGAATGATCGTGAAAAGTCTCCTTCACCATTTTTCTGTTGCAGTCAAATCCATCTTTACACATTTTCTAATCGCGTTTGGTGTTGAAATGGTGTTCAGCTCCATTCCTCAAATGTGCTGACCAAATTTGATTTAGTTGAAGTGTTGAAAGATTTTGTTGCGATTCAGTTCACCGTTTACGTAACCGGTGTAATTATCTAGAGTGAGATAATGAGGTCGACCCCATTAACTCGTCGTTGCAGAGAGGTCAAAGAACGCTCAACTCATCTTCAAAATTTTTAAAATTTCCAACTGTAATGTGGACCACAGCCTAGATCGTGCTATTCTGATTCTAACCATGTATCTTCTATTTGAAATGGTTAGGTTTGAAAGGAGTTATGGCGAAGCGACACTTGGACAGTTTCATCCGTCGCCGACCGCGTTTTGGCGGAAAATTAGCGACGGTACTGTATATTTAGCGCGTATATATTCAATGTCTTCTTCCTTCATGGGTGTTCGCTTTATGTCGCCTGTGATGAAGTCAATTTTCGCTAGTTCGAAACTGTGTCGAACACCTCGGCGATCCTCAATTTTTACTTGAACTAGCTCCAGTGTCTAACATAAGATATACGTCCTCGAACTTCTGGGTTCTGATGTTGAAAACTCGTGCTTGCCCCACGAGGAGGTTTAGTGAGCGTTCCGGTGTGGTCGGTATCACTGTTTGGCTTAGGATTACGTTGTCGTCGATTTTGCATGTAGGTGGACTCTGATGTGCTACGACTGCTGCGTAGTTCTGGACGGTACCACTTCTTTTTGCAGCATGTGCTACTGGTAGAGTCGCTTGGGTTGCATTTTTGAAATGTGCTGGTGCCAGTTGTTGCAACTGCTGAGATTTGTTGCAGATCGAGGTATGATGACCCTTCACGTTGCATTGTCGACATGCTCCTCGGGTGCAATCATTCGATCGGTGTGTCTCTGATCCGCAGTTGCGACAGAAATCTCGCCGCTTGATTGAATTCAATCGCTGTTCGAGCGTTGAATATTGCATGATCTCGGAGTGTGGTCGAGTGGATGGCAATAGAAGCAGAGATAGGACTTGGTGCATCCAGTTTTCGTACCTTTTTTAGTAGGCCGCATGTTTGGTGTACTTACTGTGAGTTCCTCTGAACTCTCCATGGTTTCCTGCAGGTTTTCAATCTGGGATTCTACGTGAAAGAATTCTTGAAGATCTTTGAGCAATTGATTCGTTGTCCATTTGAATGTTGAAATGGCTTTCTTTTTTAGCATGGCACGTTGAATCTTATCACTGAATTTGGACATTAGTGTGCGCCTCATTTGAAACGTGTCGGTGTTTTCTCCTTCCAATCCCAGCTCAGTGACGATAAGGAAGATTCGCTGAAGCATTTGCATCTGTTCTGGAGTACTATCGGTTGATCTGTTCATCTCCTGCAGTTGCTTCAACAGTTAGCTCACAACTGCCTCCAGATTGTCGTACCTCTGCTTAATTAGTTGAATGGCCACCTCGTAGTTGTCGGCTGTGTCTTGTGCTCCTTTTACTGTGTCTTTGGCTGGTCCTTCTAGAGCTTGTATGAGGTAATTTAGCTTCTCGATCTTGGTGATGTGACGGTTGTGAATCATAGCTTCAAATACACTCCAAAAATGATCTCAGTCCCAAGAATTTCCTTGAAACTGGGGGATCTGGAGAGACGCTAGGTTCGGCCTGGGTTCCGCACGTTGTTTCGAATCAGCTGATGCCTTGTTCGACATCTGCTCTAAAATAGCTGCAATTTCAAGAAGGTGATTTTGTCCTTCCAACTGAGCGTCCTGCGCTAGCTCAATGTTTTTCATCATTCCTTCGTCATCATCAGAAGATCCGTTTAGAGCCTCATGGACATGGAGGCACTAGTGTGAATTTGGCACCCCCTTTTCTCGTTCAAAATAGGCCTGTAGTGGGTGATCGGCTGTGGGAAGAACGGGTCTGGTATTCGTTTGGTGCGGAAATGCTTTCTGTTAGTCCGCGTTTGGCTCGCTCCGACTGATTGGAGTTTCCAGCGACACCTCCTGGAGGTAAGGATAACACTTTCGTTTTCCTTTTTTCCATTTTTTCATTTTTTTAACATTTCAGAGCCTGCGCCTTTCGCCACCGCTCACTATTTTGCCGGCCTTTTGGCAATTACAGCTCAATATGCCGGGCCTATCAAACTAAACGAGTGTCAGATTCGTTCTTCCCATAGCCGATCACCCTCTGTACGGTTATTTTTAACGGAAAAAGTGAGATACAAAATTTACAATAGTGCCGGCATGGAGTCTGCTGGCACAGGGCTGCGGTAGTGCTGCCACTACATACTGCTGCCGCAGTAAAGTGTGAAGAGCCTTCATGCCTACAATGCTTTGCTATGAAGCACTGAAAAAGGTATGGACCTCACGACACCACCTGAATCGTTACATTCGCTGGCGGATCGATGTTGATTTCTATTTTTCGTAAGGTCTATGAAATCGCACCATGAAGAAAGGTCCAGCTGTACAATTCAGGGCGATTCGTGGAATTACAACACTGAGGAAAGAGTGGGAAATCCTTTCAAGGAAGGACAGCAATTCAATTATAAAATCCGGTTTGTTTGCCGACTTCAACTAAATTCGCCGAATACTCTACCATTTTCTAGCAACACAGTGACAATTACTGAAATAACTATGTTAGTTGAAGGACTAATGTATTTATGCATTTATATTTATTTATCCTACTAAATAATGAGCGGGACCCAAGCAGGGTGGCTCGTATGGGTCTTGCCGCGATAGCCTGTTACCGTACACCAAATGCACCCGCGGCGACAAGGGAGCTGATAAAATTGCTTCAAGCCTTTATGCCTATGGTATGCTCGTCGCAGCGTACTGCGCAAAAAGGACGGTGTAGATCCTTTCAGGACAGTACTGAGGGTAAACTCTCCAAGCGGTAAACTATCCAAGTCCCCGACCACAGCAGCATACAAAAAACCCAGCTGCAGTGTTGCATAGAGGGGAGCCATGCGTTTTTATCTCTGCTGCCACGGGCCCGTTGCCGGAGTATACCACAGGCCTTACGCTTGGCGGCCGATAGGCGTATGAAAAGCTGGTATTTATATATTTGGCACGCGTTTACCGTTCCCGCTCGGTTGTCTTGTTCGCTACAGAGCGCGCCTGTTTCACGACTGTTTCACGACAATTGTCATCACTTTTCGACTCGCCACTATATTCGACGCTAACCGACTCCGTTATTCTCCATTGTGTTTCTATCGACAGTATTCAACTACTTCTGTCGACCGATAACAACTTTCGACAACAATAACTACTTATTCTGTGATACTAGAAGCATCTTTCGACTGCCTAGAAGCGTTTTTCGGCTGATTACGAGTTATGCCTCTACAACATTGTTTCGTCAAGCAGTTTGGTAACAGTTCTTGAGATATACTGTGCGTTCGCTGACCTTCTTACTGCTGCTGCGATGTAGTCAAATGTTACTTCGCCCTCTCGCTCCCCATCACTTCCAGTGCAACGTTCAAGAACTGCATTGGTAATCGCCTACTTGTCGTGTGTTACCTTTCACGATGGAGAAGTTTCAATCGCTTGTGATGGAAGCCCTCTCTGCTTGCAAGCGCGATGTGGCTGAGTAGAACAAAAGATGCACGGACCTCACGGAACAGAGCAAACGACTCAGGGAATAAAATCAAATGCTGATTCGTAGTCTTGACGAGTTGTTGGCTAATACGCAGCAGTCAGCTCCTCTTACTCAAAGTTCTTTTTCTTCTGATGTTTCTCAGAATGCTACTCCCCCCATTCTCATTTGCCTGATGTAGAAATTAAGGGATCGATCGCAGTAATTGGTGTTCCAGAGAGCTCTGCAGTAGATCCTACCCAAAGACCCAGCGACGATTACCATTGTGTGTATTAGGTATGGAGTGCTGTCCTACGACGGTGTATAAAATGGGCAGTCCATCAAGTAAGCCTCGTTTGATGAGGTTTGTTATGCCTACCTCTTTGTTTCAACGTGAGCTTATGGAGGAGGAAAGAGACCGGTGGCGAGAGGAACGCTCCGCTGCTAGGTCGAAAACCTCTCGTAGCTATTTAGTTGGTAATAATGCATCTCATAGTGATATTGTTTCTTCAAGTGTGGAAAATATTGGCTCCTCTATTATACACAATGTTTCTCGTAATGCTGACTCTTGTTGCGTTGCCAATATGGACCAAGGGTGTGCGTATAAAAAATTTTCGCGACTCGGATAACGGAATAGCCAAAATCAACCGGATAACGGATAACGGATAGAAAATTTAGAGGCTAAACCCCTTATCAAACTCGACTATGACTTTGTATAACTCGATAAATGTTTATTTCACCCACGAAATTCACGCATTGAAATCCAAATTCATAATATACAGAGTTGACGACTCCTCTGACGAGACCATCACGGCAAAAAATCCATGAACACTGTCTCTGAAATACTTCTTTAAGGTATCTGATATTATGAAGGAACAATAGCAAAGTATTTGGCTTTCTGAAAAGATCCAAGAACGACTGCAATTTCATTGCAAATTACTTTGCTATTGTTTCTTCATAATATCAGATACTTGAAAAAAGTATTTCAGAGACAGTGTTCATGAAATTTTTGGCGTGATGGTCTCCATGGCTCGTCAGAGGAGTTGTCAACTCTGTATATTATGAATTTGGATTTCGATGCGTGAATTTTGTGGGTCAAATAAACATTTATCGAGTTATACAAAGTGATAGTCGAGTTTGATAAGGGGTTTAGCCTCGAAACTCTAGTCTTCTAATTGTCAATAGAGCGCGAAATTGCATTGATTGAGAGGCCTTGATCGATTTTTGTCCGTTATCCGGCCGAAAAAAGCGGATAACGGTGCGGATAACGGATAAGGGTCGGTTCAGAGTGTTGCTGCATGATTCTGCAGCAACAGAGGGGCGGAGCGTCGTTCCGTTCGGGACCACCGCGTTGCTACAGAGTTGCTGCAGTTTTCTGCAGCAACGGCACAGCAGCGGCTTTGTCGGTTTTGACATGTTTGACATGTAATCTCTTCGGAATCGATCGATGGCGTGGCGTCGATGCAGCAGCTGCAGCAGAGAATTCCGGTGGGAATTCTCTGCTGCAGCTGCTGCAGAGTGCTGCATGCAGCTGCAGCACTCTGCAGCACTTTGAACACTCCCCCTTGCTGCAGAGTGCTGCATGCAGCTGCTGCAGCGCTGCATTTCCTATCCTTCATCATTGCTGCAGCTGCATGCAGCAACACTCTGAGCCGGCCTCAAGCCAAAAAACCCCGGAAACCGGATAACGGATAACGGATAACGGATAATCCGCACACCCCGGATATGAACACAAACGCTATCCATTCCCAGGGGAACTATTCTGCAGTCGTCGGTCTAATCGCTCTGATATTAAAGCATTGTTGTGCGATATATGATTTTCGGCTGCAAATAGTGGATCTGTGATTACTCTACTCTCCTTGACGAAAACTATGACCCCGTTCTCTTCACCGAAACGTGGCTTAAGAGTCTGAATGAAATTACTCCTCTACTTGGAGCCGTTCATTCTCTCAACTCGAACGGCGATGTGACCGAACCCATAAAAAGGGTGGAGGATTGCTTCTGCTCTGTAGGATCCACCATTCAGCAGTCCCAGTTTTTCAGGAATCGGTCCCTAGCTCTTATGAAATTATGGTGTGTGATTTATGAATCAGTGATAAAACAATAAGAAAAATTTTGGTGTATCGTACCCCACACTGCATCACTGCTTCATCGCTTCTATTATGCAGAGTCATTAGTGATTTCAGTGCATCTTCTTTCTTTTGCATTGTGCTCAGTGATTTTAATCTCGCGGACATATGAGGCTCTGTACTACCTAGCTCTCATAACAGTGGATTTTCACGTCGAACTAATCACTTTCTTGATATGTTTTCGGGGCATTCTTTCCAACAATATTTCCCGAAGCCAACAAGAGATTTTCATGAGGGATCTCTCATTACAAAACATCGAATCTAGATGATTCTCATCTAGATTCGATGCTTTGTAATGAGAGATCCCTCATGAAGCATGTTGATGTCTTGGCTCCGATAGGTAACAGCGATCAATCCAGCATTCAATTTGTGCTCGATCTTAAGCCCATTAAGCCTGAACCTGTTTTGGTTAGTAATTTTAAGAGAGCTGATTACCAGAGGATTTATGACTATTTGCGTGCTTATGATTGGGTAGGCACCCTAGGTTTAGTCACAAGTGTTGAGGATGCATATGAGTTATTCCCCGGTGTTTTGCAACATGACATTGAACAGTTTGTTCCGCTACGAAGATCGTTTTCCGTCATCGTTATATCCCTTAGTATTTATCCAATTATCTAGAAAGGCGAGGTAGACTATGGGATTTAGTTAGTGAAGTGCACCTTGCAGCTCAAATGTACGGGAGAGTCATCGAGCAAATTCTTAAAAAGCGTTTTTTGAAACACATAGAGGAGCACAAGGTTTCCTCTGATCACCAGCATGACTTTTTAAAAAGAAAGCCAACTGAGGCGGCGCTCCTTTCGGCTCTAAACGACTGGACCTAGACGATCGAAAGTAAGCTGCAGGTCCATGTTATTTATTTCGATTATGTTAAGGCTTTTGATGAAGTTCCATATGCTGGTTTATTAAATAAACTGGAGAAGGTTGGGATCCCAGAATAGGCTACTGAGTTGAAAATTTTCTTAAAAACCGAACTAGTCAAGTCCGTCTAGATGAAACTTTATCTAAAGTTCATCAGGTCACATCGGGATCCCACAATGAGGGGTTCTCTCCCCACTCCTTTTTCTCTTCACTTGGGATCCTTCCTCCATTACTGAGGAGGTAGGAGTTAATCTACAGATGTATGCTGATGACCTCAGAATCTATCGGGCCATCAAAAGATTTTGTTATCATGCAGTCAGTGGTGGACAAGGTGCGCAGCTGGTCGCTGACTCATGCCCTCCCTTTTCTCCAGGCAAGCCTCATGTGCTAAATGCTCGCTTTGGTGACGCTTTTCCTCCTCATTATGAAATAGATGGTATGGTTCCAGAATGTGTGAAACAAGTTAGAGACTTAGGCATTATTATTACACCTCACTGCAAATATGTTTCAAATAAGGCTCAATTCCAACTCTATCATCTATTTGTCTTGAAAAGCAGAGCGGTGCTATTATATGTAATACTCGCCTATAAAACATAAGTTGGGCCCGCGTTGGAGTCTGGGACGCCTATCCTCAATAAGCATACTAAACATGAAGCTCTCTTGATGGAATGTGTTCAGAATAGCACCACAAAGAATCTAGCCCTACCTTGCCTTGGTCTTGATTATCGCTCCATTCCAAACGGGGCGGAGCGCAGGAAACTTTTCAGCCTCACTAGCCTTGAAGAGCGACGGACGTCTAGGGAACTCGCCATGGCTTGTAAAATTCTTCGTGGCACAGTGCAGTTGAACAAGGGCACGTTTTCCCAAATTATAAATTCCGTTACTCGAGGTCGAGGAGTTAAGCTGAAGCTCGTTTTTGCTAGGACGAGGATCAGGTCTGGTTTCTTTTCAAGCGGAGTCGTTCGCATGCTTAATCAGTTTAGACTCAGAGGCTCGACGGGCTCTAGGGACCTTGCCATGGCTTATAAAATTCTTCTTGGCACTGTGCAGTTTATTATTTATTTATTTATTTATTTGAAAACGCGAAATATTCGCGCAGGACATAACAGTACGTGAAAACGATGTAAAAAGTGATTCGAGGAACGACTAAGAACATCACACACACTGAAAACAACTCAAAAAAATGATGTGAAAAGTGAATCGAAGAACGAATAAGGACATCACACACACACACTGAAAACAAATCAAAAAAGAACTACATTTAGTATTCCTTAATTCGCTGGTCGACAAAATTTTTGAATTTACCAAGAGACATCTGAAGAACATTGTCCCTCAGCAAAGCGCGAAAACTTCGAATTGTTCTATTGGAGAAGAAGTGTGATCTGATTTGGCTTCTCACAACTGTATCATTTGGTTTAAGACCACCCCACCTCGTTCTGGGTGAAGAAACCAACGAACAGAATCTCGAATTGTCCAAATTAACTCTGCCTGTCAGTATTTTAAACATCATTACCAGATCAAATTTCATTCTTCTACGTCTTAAAGATGGTAATCCTAGTTTACTGGCTCTAGTAGCACCATTAGGGATCGTGGAATAATCCATTCCATAACACCTTAGGAATAACTTACGGGTGAAGTTATTTTGAATTCTCTCTAGGAAAAGTATATCTTTTTGTTTGCAGGGATTGAAAACAGTAGTTCTGCTCTCAGCGATTGGCCGGATGTATATTTTATACGCGTTTATGAGGACCCTAGGATTCCTTGTTCTAAAAAGTCGGAAAAGATTGTATGTGCGAGTCAAACCCTTATTTACTATCATGCTGTAGTGAGGCCTGAAATCTAGGTCATCGTTAAAGAAATAGCCGAGATTTCTGGCCTCGGAAACTCTCTTCAGGATGACGGACCTAATAGAATACGAAGTAGTCACCGATTTATTTCCAATAACAAGAACGTGGGTTTTCTCAGTGGCGATGGGTAATTCCCAATCGTCGGACCACTTACTTAAGTAATCTATAGCACTTTGTACACTATCTTGATCCTCACGAGACTGTATCGTTTTGTAGATTTTAATATCGTCGGCATACATGCTAATCGATACTCCAAGGCTTTCTATGGATCTAGGGATTTCGTAAGTGTAAATTAAGAACAATATGGGAGATAACACTCCACCCTGTGGTACACCGCTACCAGCTTCAAATGTAGACGATAATGTTCCACCAACCCGCACCTGATATGTTCTGTTGGAAAGAAAATTCCGAATCCAAGAAACAATCCTAGGGTGTATTCCCACTGTTGTTAATTTATACATCAATTTGAAGTGAGATACCTTGTCGAATGCTTTACTGAAATCGAAGAAGACTACATCCACTCTTTTCTTGTTATCTCTGGCTCTAGTCCAATCATCCATTTCTGAGAGAACAGCAGTTTCAACTGATCTGCCCTTCATAAATCCGAATTGGGTTTTAGGGATAACGTTATTATTGCACAAATGAACCATAATATGTTGCTTCAAGATCTTCTCGAAAGATCTTGAAGCAACATATTATGGTTAAAACATATTAGCAACATATTAAAGTTGAAAAAGGGCACGTTTTCCCAAATTATATATTCCGTTACTCGAGGTCGAGGAGTAAAGCTGAAGCTCGTTTTTGCTAGGACGAGAATCAAGTCTGGTTTCTATTCAAGCGGAGCCGTTCGCATGCTTAATAAGTTTAGACTCAGAGGCTCGACGGGCTCTAGCGACCTTGCCATGGCTTATAAAATTCTTCTTGGCACTGTGCAGTTGAAAAAGGGCACGTTTTTCCAAATTATACGTTCCGTTACTCGAGGTCGAGGAGTAAAAAATGAAGCTCGTTTTTGCTAGAACAAGGATCAGGTCTGGTTTCTTTTCAAGAGGAGTCGTTCGCATCGTTGGTATCTAGCGACCCTTGGGGAATTAGCGCCTGCAGTTCTAGCTATGATGTATTGTTACGTTGTGTTGTTGTTTACACTTATGTCATCTCTCAGCTTGATTGCTTCTCCCTTCTGCTCAATCTCCTGCATCTCAGTCCAATACACCTGTTTGTTAGTACGATTCAAATTTGTATGGTGCTTCTTTAATCTCTTTCAATCTATGATCCTTCGCTCAAAATACAAGTGTGTTTTCGTATTGTGTGTACCGTTTTACGGAAGTTTTAGCTACATCACTGTATTGGGTTGTTGGGAAAGTTCTGTGATCAATCGGACATTTTCTTCAAAAACTTTTTATCTTTATTTGAGCACAACTTTAATCTACAGAATAACCACCATTTACATCAACAACCATCTCCCAATAGTTGGGCAAGGTTTTATTGTCTCGTTCACCTGGTGTTGTGTAACTACATGGGCATTAACGCGCCGATGTCATTATAAGGGCGCGCCGCCGCATTCGTGTTCAATTCAGAATCATAAAGGCATGGTGAATGCGTGTTTGGCCTACATGATGACTTGCAGGGGCCAACTGCTATACTAATTCCGTGACTCTACAAGTCTGGTGCCAATTCACGCGCCCCGAAGGGATGAAAGGCTTGGTTAGCCCGTGCTGTGCGTGCTCGACCGTTCGGGTGTCATTGGCGCCTCTTACCACTGCACCACGTAAGCCCTCTCAAGACGAATAAGGTTGGGATATGCAAATGATGTTGGTGAATGGATCTCCAATTCGTTTCGTAGAAACGAAAAAAGGCTAACATTTTATATACTGCGAGTAAATGCGGCTCACGTAGTCAGTCACTCCATTAAAACCACATCCAACGTGACATTTCTTGACAGACTAGTGAAAAAACTACCTAAACTTCACAACGAAGAGTGTTTTAAGTGACACTATGGTTCCCCACTGGAGTTAGGCGAGTACATCACTATTTATAGCTGTACAGAAGGGATCTACGCCGCTATATTCGATCGAACATCGGGCTGCACTAGGAAGATAAAATAATATGCATGCTCCAGCTAGGTGTAGCTATCCTAAATGTTACATTGACGTATGATTGTTCAGTACGACTTTTATTAGTTGTGCAGTAATGTATGTGTGTAATGTATGAATATGTATATGTATTTATTCTGCTTAATTAGATTTTGCAATAACATACAAATCTCTTTTGGTCGATGAGTCTGTCCACCTCGAATTGTGTTCAGCGTTCTGGTGCCGTTGGTTAGGCTGATGTACCGGTCCCGTCTAGAAATGTGCTCAACTTATTGTTAGTGTGGGAAAATGTTTACTACCGTCTTCGACTTAACTCTGCGCTTGTTTCTTTCTTTTCATCTCTTTTCCCCTAGCTACTATATATTTCCAAATTTTTGAAAGACGGCTCAACAGAAGCAGTAGCGTAACATGGTGGACGGTAGTGATGATTCAATTTTCTATTTAGGGTTCGCCCAAAGGCCTTCGTGATCGAAGCAGATGGCAGAAAACTGCACAGATATAAGCATAAAATGCCATTCAACGTAATCAGACAGGTCTGGCTTGTTGGTGACGCCAAAGTTAACCAAGTCTGCTGGAATGCAAGGTAAACATAATGTCAAGAACCCACTAATGTGCGGAGCCCTGTTTTTTAGATGCAATCACTTAAACGGTCGCTGAGAACGATTCAACAAGAAGGAAGACAGCAACTGAAGCTCAGATCCGAGAACGATAAATTTTTTGTTGGCTCAGACTGTCGTTTCACATCATTGAAAGCCAGACTGTGTACTTGATGGAGAATCCGAAAACCGAGCGCACGTGAATTGATCATGAGAGATCAAACTCTAATATTATAAGGTAAATAATGGCCTGGAAATTAGTTATCCCTACATCACTTCCCAAGCATTTTGGGTGTGTAACTTAACCTTAATTTATATTTCCTCTGCACAAGGCATGTAATTTGTTCAATATGTTCAGGAGGGTGAACAACGTTTTTTGATTATTAGGTTAGCGCGTGAGCTGCAAAAAAACGTAAAGGACATTCATTTAATGCTTTCGCTGTGAAGTGGGCATAAATCAGCAGGCTTTCTGCGACAGAGGGTATAATTGTGGTAATTTTCTCGATAAACGCAGTGAAACAACGTTGAACACTCTGTGAAAGTAACAAGCCGTCGCCAGTTCCACCAGTAAAATATCACTTACGGTGTTCTCGTACTCATTCCGCATAAATTCATTTGGACCGGATATGGAACAGAGACAACCTGAGCAGCCCTCAGGAGCCACTCTGCTTTTCTCTATACTAAAATTGAAAATTGTACTATTTTAGCAGTGGAAGCCCGAAGGGATGAGAGTTTGATATCAACCTCACCTGTGAGATTTCAAATTTTATGTGAAGGTATAATCTTTTCCTACTGTTTTGAAGGCTCAATGAGTGCAAAACGTTATTGCCTCAATTTAGTGCAGTTATTGTCCCTCACTTAAAAAGCAAATGCATACACCTTTCGTTATCGTGAGAAGATTTCGATACCTACAAATATCTGCTCTCCTGAGGGTTACAGATACGATGCTTTCGCTTCAATACCAAGATTTTTATGACCAAGAATAGAAAGAAATGTAAGATTTATTTGTGACAAACAAATTGTACTGTTATAGAAAGCAATAAGTGATAATACGATTGTGGTAGGAATTGCATAATACTCTACAGCCTCAAGGACTATGTGTCCCATGGAAGTTGAACTGACGGGTGAGCGCTGATGATGAGCAGTATGGCCAACAAGGTCCTACTCGGCCACCAACGCAGCCCACTTCCGTTTGCTGATCTGAAAACAGTTTCAAGACTGAAATAAACATGCACAGGAAAAAACGATATTTTTCATCAAGAAAAAATCGTAACTTTTTTTTGTATTGCAATATTTTATCAACTGCGGCCTCCTAGTGGGACTAACTTGATCAAGTCCGAAAAACCCATATAGGTCCTCCTTGCGAAGCGGGCGCTTGTGGATTCGTTGGCTTTCCAATTGTCTCTGTCTGTTTATTGAGAATGTGGATCAGTGCAGTCTGGGTAAACTGGATAGTTGAACATCTCTGAGCCCTTATCAGATTCAGGAGGCAAGGATGCATGCAAAATAAGTTTACCCTATTATGTTTCGTTTTCGTCTGCAGTTTTAAGTGCGATTCCAATGGAACTGCACTTATCGTGGGAGTTTATACCAGCCAAATTCTTCTAAAGAAGAAGTAGTATTATTCCCAAGGATGGTTTTATCCAAACTGGTGCCATCACTGGCAGCATAAATGATTATGTGAGCGAGCAAAGCCAAAGATTTTTGAGATTATCTTAGCACTAACGTTTCAACATCCTTTACAAACTCTGAGGGACTGTGTATTCAAGAAAGGTAGTGAGTTTATTCAAAGTGAGCTTCCCAATCCAAGAGCGGGCTGAATGTCCTTGGATAGATTCTCATTTCCTCCCTCGTAGTCCTTGTACCATAATAAGTCGAGTGATAAGGAATCGGACGTTTGCCAGTGTTCCCATTCAAGATCATATTTTTCGCCAACGAGTGCGCCAATCAAATCGGCCAAGATGCCAATCCTTAGAGAAAAGAAAGGGGAAAAACGGTACGATTCACTGCATCACTTCGATAAAGCTACTAACTGTCACAGTGCCTGTAAAATTCATTCCGTCCGAATCGCGTATTTGCAACGTCATGCAAGGTTGCTTTCTTCCTATCTACCCACAATGGTAACCAATTTTTTGAAAATTCAAAGGATTTTTGGCAAGAATAGCTGACGTTGTCTTGTCCGAGGCACCGACTACTCTTGGTTTTTGGAATTCAGTAGTGGCGATTACACCATCGAGAACAACAAAAGTCAGAACGCCCGAAGCAGTTGAAGCAGCAGTTCGCCCCTCAAAGTGTATGCGATCACCTCACACTTTGATGTTTATAGTCAATGTGAAAAATGATCTAATTGAGTAAGTGAGAAGGTGGAAATACTAAACTGTTACGTATGCGTGTCTTGGGCTATCAGCTGTGTGGATTCCTCTATTTCAGCTGAACGCCGATGCGTAGTGGTTGGACATTGGTGGCTTATTAAATATAAGCGTAGTTATTGGGCTGACCATGGTAGTGATACTATTCCGCGGCATACGTAAGTATTTATTTGGTGTCTACTTTGAGATAAAGGACTTCCATACGCTGATAAGCGTTATGTCGTCTTTCAGGTATGTTCCGGTCTCTCTACAGACATGAAGAGACGAGCAAGAAAACCATGCAACTGCGGAAACAAATGCTTCGCCTACTCCAAATTCAGATCAGACTTCGCTCATCGGCTCACAACGACCGCTCTCATATGATTTTGAGTGCGGTTGTCTATGGAATCTGCATAATCAAATCATTTCAGTCATTCTTTCCTCTCGCCTTCACATTCGTCACATTGTCTTCAGTTCTTGTGATGTCACTGTTTGGGAGAGATATAGATGAGCTCTGTGATTTTGTTGGAATGGGACTGTGCCTTCCGCTTATTTTTCCACTTCCTACCGGGAGCGCAGTTCTTCTTCTGAGTATTTATCATTATAATTATTTCTTTACTCGAGAAAGTATAACTCTTAAACCCAAAAGAAACGATTCCTAACGTTTTTCTTCGATCAGTTATGTGGTACTTCTTTCATGATGGTCGCCTCGTCTTCTTTCTCTTTGGTGCTGCTCCCACTTCACTGAGATTACCTTCTTGCCATCTTGTCTCGGTCTAGAGCTCCACGTGGGGTGGTCATATCGTCCTCGATCGAAGGATCTTGAGCGCCGCCTCCCTGCATGCGACTATCGACCCGTCTTGTGATTATGACAGTTGAGTTGAGGTTTCTCATTCAAAGGGTGTTCGGACCCAGTTGGTTTGTTTTTGTTTTGCTTCAATCGCTTTGATACCATATCGTGCTCATTTTGCGATTTTGCCGTGGAGTTTGAAGAAAATGATGTTTGGAGCAGCTTAAAACGCCTAGTTTTAGTAAATGGCAACATTAATATGGGTAGTCGATATCCATTGTAACTTACCTTAAACGGACGCAATTTCAGAAACTAATGTTAGATTCGTGATCAGCGCCCCAAATAAGCCCCACACACGAAGTTTGGACGGAATCAGGTATTTTGACCCAAGGACCTCATTTGCCGCCCAGCCATAGGACAGCAAGCTCTCACCAGTCAGAATTCCAGAAACAAGAGCAAACTTTGCGATCAGCAGTCCAGGTGAGACTCTCAGGCAATTTCTGGAACGAAAGTAGTGAATGTTGAAGATTTTCTGGCAGCTAGAGTCTGAATGGTGGCATAATATTACCAGTATTTCATCGGGGACTGAACGTTGGGCAACTCTACCGACACCCGACATGAGGCTCGAGACGTCATGGTCACCCATTTCGCGCAAACTTTGCTAGTGAGATTATTTGAGGCGCTGGTCACGAATCTAACACCTATTTTCGTGATTTGTAACAGGAGAAGATATCGATAGGACAGGATATGGTGGATTTGGTTGTGTATGGTGTAATAACTCAACTCCTCTGGGTTTTTCCTTAATAGGATTTTAGTGCAGCGGACCCAGAGAGTTGGTTACTATGAAGTTCTCGACTCTCTTTCTGTTGTACAATTGCGGATAGAACAGAGTATGAAGAGCAATATTTATTATAATGAAAAAAAACGAATGGTCGACGACCAACCGGAGCCTGGTGGCCGCCGGTTGGACCGTTCGCAGATGCGATCGGCTCGCTACCCTCTCTCTCCCCGGAAGGGCGGTATTTATATGGATGATCTTATCGTGGTCCTTGTCCTTATTATCGTTATATGTTTGCGTGCCCAATTGACCTCGGGGCCGCGCAAATAGCACGATATCCCACATATGTGCGATACCCAATTAACCTCGGGCCGCGCGAAAATAATAAGATATCCCATCTCTCCCAACTCCTATCATCCCGTTTCACGATTATTTACCATCTACTACATACGACGTATACGACGTTTACACTTTACATCCACCCGCTCAGGAAAGTCCCGGTCCCCGGGACAAAACGAAATGGGCGGAGAGGAGAGTGTGACGAAGAGAGAGAGTAGCCGCGGAGTGTGTTGTAGTGACCGTTTGTAGTTGTTGTAGTTGAAGACGAATAGATTGTGTTGATATGCTGGAAATATGACATGAGGGTGGTAGGTGAAAGGTAAAACTTGGTGGATGAGAAAAAACAAGTAAATGTTTTTGAGCATTGTGAGTGGTAATGGTGTTGTTTGAAAAATAAAAATGCTTTATGAAATAATTGTGAAAAAAAATTCGTATTTGAAGTTGCCAGAAAAAACACATGTTCCGTAGTGAAGGATTGCGGAATGTTTTGACAGTATCAAAGGAAGGAAGTAACCGTAGCGCAACAAAATTATGGTGTGTGTGTGCCTAGTGTGATGTGTAATTCTATTTGTTCATTTCAAAAAGACGTTTGGATTGCATCAAGAGCGATGTTCAATTCGGAATAGGTACGACTGAAATCACCGCTTCATCCGTATGTATGAAAACTAAAAAAAATTTTGGAAGACATTTCCATTCTTCTACATGCATACTTCAATTGATTACTGTAGTGTGGAAACATGATGGTATAGTAATGAAGAGTAGTTGTGCTTTCCTTTTATAGTACACACTGAGGATTAGGCTATTGAGAGAACACGAAACATTGCGCTTGCTTGACAATCAATTGTCCGTGTCCTCGGTGGCCGATCAGCGGGAGTTCTTATGATGTCTTGTCTCCCCCTGGTGTTGGGATCCTAGAACAATCTAAGGGGTCGACATTGGTGTTGTTAGTTTAACAACAACTGATCGATGTAGAGCCGCCTCGCGTCCAATTGGTGTAAAACAAGAGAGTATTGTATTTCCCGTTGCCAGTACGATTGTGTGATATGAAGTCCAGACACAACTCTTTCATTGGTAATAAAAGCGACATACATCGCGGTTTCCATTCAAAAGTAAAAAATTGTGGTGGAGTATGTAGATGGGGAAATTTCTTCTAAACCTTAAAATTGACTTAATCGGGCGAAACGGCGAAGATAGCAGTCATGGTACCAAGAGTGGAGCGATTGCTCTCATTTACAATCATCGCGTTTAATATATGTCTCCAATCGTCTTTTCTCGTGTTATCACCTGTTCTATTCGTAATGGGTGACCCGTACGAGTTGTCTGCGGTGCGTACGTTGATGTGCAGGTAACTACTTTTAAATGTGGCGTCTATGCGTGGGTGTGTCTCATTGTTGCGAAAGTGCTATTTTTTTTCAATTTACATCTATTGTGGGGCGTGTATGTGATGTTTTGTGTTGATTTAGCGCTAATGTCTACTTCCTTTGTTTTAGTACTAACAGCTTTCATTTTCCGTCGATCGATCCTTCTGTACGGAACGATGTAATAAGAAAGGCATATGTTATAATTTCCGCGGAAGAAATATTTGCTATTGTGATGACATGCGCATTGGGGAAACTTGCGGAGCTGAGTTAAATGAAATCCCTAATGCGCAAGCATCTATGCAGTAGATGAAATGATTATTATTGGTAAGACGTTAAAACATATATTATTCTGACTGATACAACTTTACTCTATTCATGTGTATAGTACGTTCCTGTCGCCCGTCTAAAACAGTGATATTTGGGCGATCGATGTCTACAATAACAAAAGGGCCCTCAAAACGGTTTGCTAACTTGTTTCCCACGTTTTGTCTTATCAGAATTTGTTGTCCTACTTGTAGTTTTGAAGGAGTTGCGCGATTTCTTAGATCATAATGGTGCTTTTGTGCTAGCTGCGCTGTTTCTAGGTTAGCTTGAATGGTTTTCCAAATAGAACGAAGTATAGGAGTTAGTTGATTTGCGTAATCTGTTTCCGATGCAAACCTGCGAACAGGTAGTTCGAGGGAGTTTCGGAAAACGTTGAATGGTTCGAAACCATGGATTACACTGTGCGGTGAATGTTTAGTGGTTGAATTTTCCGCGCAGTTGTAGGCATGGATGGCTAGGAAGAGGACATTGTCCCATTCATCTTTACGTGTAGCCAGAGCCATTGCTACTAACTCTTGGATGGTGCGATTCGCTCGTTCCACTTGGCCATTACTTTCGTGATGGTATGGGGAGCTGGTTTTGTGAGATATTTTGAGATTACTCAAAGTGGAACGAAACGTGTCGCTCATATAGTTCGTGCCTTGGTCCGTGACTAGAAGTGCTGGTGGGCCGAAGCGCGAAACTACGCGATTAAGAAATGTGCTTATTGTGGTTGTTGCTTTTTGGTCTGGGATGGGCTCGGCGATGACAAATTTAGAAAAAGCGTCCACAAAAACTATAATGAATTTGTTACCAGAAAGTGTTAGTGGTAGAGGGCCAATGACATCCGAATGGACTCTTTCCCATGGCCGTGAAGGCAAAGGAAAATTGCCAAGCGGCTCATTGATCCTGTAGGTGACGGGGTCCTTACGTTTTTGGCATTGTGGACATTTGCTTACTATTGACGTTACGTCCTGGGACATTTTGTTCCAGACGGCAATTTGAGAAACGGCGGTAAGTGTTTTTCTGATACCTAAATGTGCCATGCCGAGTTGTGAAGAATGTAGGTGTTTAATTAGTAGAGATTTAAGCTTCGAATTATCAGGAAGAACCAGGACAGGGTCTTGATTATTTTTTGGGGGAACGAAGTAAAGGATATTATTGTTAATAAAATAGTTTAGGAATGCGGGGTTGTTGGGATTATTATTAATGCTCGCCATTATGAACGATGTTTTGGGACACTGTTGCTGTTCTTCGCGCACTTTATCCAGAGTGAATAGACGAGGTGTTATAGCATTGATGAGGAGTTTTGTGCAATTAACCGGAGGATTTCGCGATAACGCGTCACAGACCATGTTCTTATTACCAGGGCGGTAGGTAATGCTGATATCAAATTCCTGTATGGCAATTTGATATTTTGCCAACCTCCCGGTGAGGTCTTTCCTATGAAGGAGAGCCTTTAGAGGTGCATGGTCTGTAACGACAACCGTTTGCGCGCCATCAATGTAAGGTCTAAATTTTTGCACTGCAAAAACTAGCCCTAGTGCTTCTAGTTCGATAGCAGGATATTTTGCTTCGTGGGTGTTAAGTGCTCTACTAGCGTACGCTATCACGTGCATTTTCCCGTTTTGTTCTTGTTTAAGAACGCCAGCAATGCCTAAAGCAGAGCTGTCGGTTTCTATAGTGAACGGTTGTCCCAGTTTGGGTGCCACGAGAATAGGTGCAGAAGTTAATGCGTTTTGTAGCGTTTTCATTGCCTCCGCACATTCATTTGTCCATATAAACGGCGTATCTTTTTTGGTTAACGCGAAAAGAGGGGCTGCTATTTTAGCAAAGCCGTGGACGAATCTGCGAAAGAATGAACACATTCCAATGAACGCTTTAACTTCTGTTATGTTAGATGGGGTGGGGTAGTTATCTATGGCTTTGGTTTTATCTGGGTTGGGTCGGATACCGTCTTTGTTAAGGACGAATCCGAGAAAGTTTATTTCTTCGCGTGCGAACTCACATTTTGACGCTTTGAGTTTCATGCCGATGTCCTCTATTTTACCCAGCACTTCATCGATGTCGACAAGATGCTGTTCCGGAGTTTCCGAGGTAATGATGAGGTCATCAATGTATATGAAAACTTGTGCGCGAATGTGTTTCTTGAAATTGTCCATCACGCGTTGAAATGTGGCTGGAGCTCCTTTCAGTCCCATGGGCATTCGAAGGTATTCGAACGCACCAAGGAAACAAGCGAACGCTGTACGTTCGCAGTGAGCGGGCTCCAGGGGTATTTGATGAAACCCTTGTTGGAAGTCCAGTGAAGTATAAATGCATTGGTTCGCGCAAAGGTCCAGAATATCCTGTATGTTCGGAAGGATTGATTGCTGGGGTTTCGTGATATTATTGAGTCCACGGAAATCGATTGTGAGCGCCAACTGCTGGTGTCTTTCTTCTTCACAAGGACTATAGGCGCGCAGAATGGTGAAGATGATTCTCTGATGATCTCATCCTCAAGCATTTGCGTTATTTGCCTTTCGATTTCGTTGCGCTTTTCCAAAGGAACCCTATATACTCTACGAGCTGGTATAGTGTGGTTAGGAATGAGGTCGATGCGGTGCCGTATATGACCGTTGTAATGACCCAAGTGGGAGTCCGGTCCTACAAACGCATTAGAGTGAGAGCGGATGATTGATTTCAATTGAGTAAGCTGAGGTGACGAAAGTGCTGAGTGCGTAAAATTGATGTCTTTAGTCACGTCATACTGGATTGGGTGCGAACGGCGAAATTTGGGTAGATGGTCTTCCCAGTTGGCTTCAGGTGGAACGTATGGTGTCGGATCTGGTTGTACAGTGGATATTTGGGCCATACTGTCGTGCAGAGGGTAGGCGTCAGCAATGTACATGTTCTGATAGAGTTGGACTGGTGCATAGGAAGGGTTAGTTATAAGTATGAAACAGCGTCCATTGTATTTCGGTGAGACTAAGGATCGCGCCACTATATAGAGAGATTCTGAGGGTCTTTTGTTATCTTCCACTAGGAATGAGAGTGCATTTGTTGGAGAGTAGTTCTGGATGCATGCTTCTACGTAGTTTTTCGTGCGTTTTTCTAAACGAGTGGTTTTAGAGATGCGAATTTTGTGAAAACTGGGCATTGAGATGTGATTAATGTTAATGGTTGGGTGAGTTTCCGTTCCTATTGTGACAGTATTGTTGTACATGTCCAAAGAAACTTTCAATCCATTTTGGTTGAGACTACGGATGAAGTCTGTTCCCAATAACAGAGGTGCAGGACAATCACTATCCTGTGATACGTGCAGATGATGTGTTAATGGGTATTGTCCAAGTTGTAGAGGTAGTGTGATGGTGCCTATCAATTTGACCGTACTGCCATTTGCTGCTTGTGCATTAGTTCCTAAGTTGCTGGAATGAGGTGCTAGATGTCGAAATTGGTTCGCTGTGGAAGCCTTCATGTAAGAAATCGACGCTCCGCTGTCCAATAACGCCGTGACCGGTGTGTGGTCGATGAATACGTTAATATATGGTAGTGAGTGCAGTGTTTTTTCTTTTGTTTGAAGAGCGAAGATCCGTGGTATGAAAAGAGTCTCTTCGATTATTCCAGCTTCTGCGTCTGATAGAATGGCGTTAATACGATGTTTCCTTCCTTGAACAGCTTGTGCAGCGTAACTGGATGTGAGATTGAGAAGTGTGTGTGCTGCTGCATCGGTTGTTCTACGCATGCAATAGGCCTTGATGGAGCAGTAAATAATTACTACTATTATAGCTGCTATTAGAATAGGTGCGAGTGTCCAAAGGGCAAGTGATACAAAAGACCATGTGATACGTTCTACACCTTTGGTTAGGTTGTCAGTGGTGCTCTGGTATATAGATTGTGCTGTTTTCGTCATGGAGCTGCCAATGTTTTTTATGTTAGTGAACGTGGTTTCTATGATACCCCGCTTATACAATTTGTTGACTAACTGAAAGTTTTGCTGTTGGATTGCTTGCAACTGGAAGCGCGTAGAGTGAGCGTAATTTTGCGTGGTTTGGAAGTAGAGAAAAGGTGCTTCAAACAGGAATGGTTTAGCATTCTTTGTGTGGAGCATGCTAGGAGGAAGAAGACTTTGAGTGAATTTGGAAGTGCGGAAGTGAGGGTAGGGACACATGATTTCGGGAGAATAACCAACAAGATCATCGGATCCTGGTACTGCGAACCACACCTTATTGTTGATCAAGACAGGCGTGAGTTCGTAGCACGTGTTATTAACCCTATGATCATGATAAATTGTGGTGATGATTGGTTTTTTTGCATTTTGTTACCAGAAGGGTGTTATTGTGAAGAACTGCCGTGACATCGGTTCTGTTGAGAAATAACCGTGCTGCCCAGGTGGGATCTATGGTGCTTAACATGAGTAATTTAGTGATCTCCAGGTATTGTCGTATACATACGTTATTAAATGTGTTAGTCAAAGTGAAGTTTTCGACTTAGTGCTATGTTGTGTTACATACTTGGAAAACTGATGAGAAGGTAGGTGGACTGATTGTTTGGGCGCTGTTGTCGGTTTTGGAGAGGAGGTGGCAGTAGCATTGTCATGCAGTGAAGATTCCAAGAAAAATGGAGGTGCAGGACCCTTGTTAACGTCATGTGGTTTCCTAAGTGCGATAGATCCAAATTCTTTGTTAAGGTAAGCGTCGAAAATATCGGGTAATCCTACTTGAAGATCTCGTTGAAGCACGTTTTCTGCGTAGTTGAGTGGTCTTGTTTCCATGATTGACGAAAGGTGATTCAGTTGACGTGTGCGATATTCTGCGTATCTAATGCTACGAAGTGCTGAAGTCCACTGATTTTCCTCGTCGTACAGACGGCTGCGATTGAAAATTCGGTTGGTGACATTCCATTGTTGTATCGCATGTAAAATCCGAGGGTCAGTGATCGGATGTGTGGCGAATGTTGGTGCCACACTGGCGCCGAATATTTGTACGATGAGACTGGGTTCTTCTGGTATGAGTTCGAATCCAGATGTTCTGTTGTCAGCGAGAGTTAGATGTCGCATCTCTTTACGCTGTTGCATAGATGCTTGTTGAATGATGAAATCTTGTAGCATTAAATGATTGGGAATGTCCGGGAAGGACAGTATATGATTAGAAGTAGAGAGGTATCCTTGTTTGATGGAACAAAATTGAAGTGCATCATACGCCTTCAGTTGATCCGTATCGAACTGGAACGCCAGTTCGTGCTCTGGAATTAAGACATATCGCAGTGTAGCTATTGCTTCAAATGTGCCCACAATTTCCATTCGACAAGACGGAAGAGTGGTGGCGGTCTTCCATATTACTACTGCATCGTCAAGAGAACACGCTCCTTCAGACAATGTACAGTTGTCTAAGTTGCCCAAAGGACTAATGAGCGTGTCTTCACTGACGATTGCGATAATATCTTTCTCGATGGAATAGGTGCTTCGCGCATAAATAGTAGTTCCAAATAACGGCACGTGTCGATGTTCTTCGTCAATTTCCTTTGTAGTCAGTAGTCCGGGTACCGTTTCCGTTAAGGTGTGGCCATTGATGGTTTTGTGAGTTATTGCATCCCTACAGTCCGTTGTGGAGACGCTCAGTCGTTGTCGGCCGACGACATGGTATGACGTCCGAATGTAGAGGAAGTTTGACACTTCTACATTTACCAAGTCGCGATAGCATTTGTAGGCTTCGATTTCGAGTAAGTCGTTCCGTTCTGCATAGAGAGTGACTTTTGTGTCAATAATGGACTCATCCGGCGACACCGTGCATTGAATCGGTGGGGGAAGTGTTAGGATGTTAGCGTATGGATTGGTTCCGCATATTTGGTAATCTGCGCTTGTTAGAGGAAAACTAAAGGCGCACATTAGTGCAAAAACACAGAAAATATTTGGGTTGCCCCTGAATGATGGGAATCTGTTGTTATTTTGTCGTCCTCGCATATTTGGAGGCTGGGGGTAACGCCGATTGTGCTGGTTATAGTGATTTTGTGGTTGAGGTGCATATTGGTTGTTGTTGCGGTTATTCCTGGGCCAAAAGTTTGGAAAATATCCCCGAATTGGTCTTGAAAAGAAGGGCGGTGCGCTGAATTGCTGTGGTGAGCGGCGAAATGGGTTCGGGAAAGAGAATTGTGGTCTTCTCCACCCCGAATTTTGAGGTCGCGGGTTATGGTTAACATAAGGCTTGCGATTATTTGGTTGTGCGCGCAGATGATTCACCTTCGCTTCGAGTTTGGACATTTTGTTGTCCAATGCCAGCGAGTTAAGGCTTGCGAGCAACTCGCCGTCTTCGAGTCGCTCTTGTTGCTGAAGCCGTTCTTCTTTCTCCGCGTAAGCCATGATAACGTCAAAGTTATCTGACTCAGGGAGCCTGCGAATGGCTCTCCGAAGTTCTGGCCGTAGACCCTTTATAAAAAAGTCTATTGCCAGGCGGTCGGGAATGGATGGATCTTCCCCTTGGAAGGCCATCTTGGTTTTAGCTTTCACCTTTTTCGCAAAGTCCGCAATAGGTTCCTTCCCTTGCCGCAAGTTGTGCAGCTCATCACGAGCATTACTCATTGCTGCTTGGGTTTTGAACTTTTTCGCGAGCGCCGTTACCATTGTCCTCCAGTTAACCTTTTCGGCTGCTGTCAGACTTTGATACTTCTGTTTAGCCCCGCTGGTGAGATATAAAGGAAAGAGGGTCATCGCGTGCGAGAGCGGAATGTGCAGGCTGTTGATTATCTCGTCGTATTCCTCGAGAAATTCGACGAACGTTTTTTCGTCGTTTCCCGAGAATTTTTCGACGCGATGATCCAACAGCTTACACGCGGCGTAGAGTGTATCCGGTCGAGGTGCAGTTTCCATGACGAAAGTCGATCTGTGATCGTTGTCGGATTCGCTGTCGAATTCGCTCTGTAGATCTACTTCGTTGTCGCTGTAGACCTCGGTGTTATTCAAATCTACGTTGACGAAAGCTGCAGGGTCCGGAATTCCTCTTTTCCGCTTGGGCGCCTTGGGTGCTGGTTTCTTGCTCTGTTTCGGTGCTGATTTGGAGGATGCGGCTGCTCGCTTACTACGCTTAGTCGGAGGCGAAGGTATACTCTGGAGTCTTTCTGAACGGAGTCCTGTTCTTTTAACAGGAGCTACGCCCACAGACTCAGAGGGTGAGTGCTTGGAAGAAATGATGAAGTTGTTTAGTTAACTAGCAGTAGATAGGTGCAAGTTGAATTCCGTAACTATGACTCTTATTGTCTTTTTTTCCTTTTAGTTAATAAACTGTGAGTACGGGTTGTGCTTCTTTTTGTTTTGTCGGAAAGAAGAATGAGTCTTCTTTCCTTTTTTTAAGTAAGTAAAAAAAAATGCAATTGCAATGAAAATGTAAATAAAATAAAATTTAAAATGTCACGTCTCCTCAGTTGTTGGAATTTGGTTGTTGATTTGTACTGGTCCTTGTTGCGCTTTGAAGCTTGAAGATGGTACTAGTGTACCTCTAAAGTTGCTTAATTTCTAGATTTGGTTAGTTCACGAAGTTCCCCTTGTTGGGCGTTGTAAGCGGTTGATAGAGAAGACATGATAGAGGACGATTATGAGATTCTTCTACTTCCACGACTATTTTCTGGGTCATCGCCTTTTCAGAGCTTACGGTGCGCTTATTTTACGACCACATTGTATTTTTATGTTTACCGCGAGTGTGGCGTAGCCTGGCCAGGACTAATTAGTTAACTGCTCCAAAATCGGGCAAAGGGATTTTTCTCCCTGTCACACTTGAATGTTTATTATTAGTCTCGCGGAATAAGGTGGGAGCAGCGTGTGACATAGCGCATTCCTCTTCTTAAAGAGTAAGAGGATCGAAAGTTGAGAAAAAAAAACTAAATTTTGGCGGCGGTTGCAAAACGGGGCTTTGTGGAAGTAGAGATTCGACGCGTCAAAAATAGATTGAATGAAGATTTGAAAGTATCTAGAAAACAAGGACCTATAACGAAAAGATGTACGTCGGATTTTTCGCTACAGTTGCTTCACCAAGAAACAGTAGAAAAAAAAAGGAAGGAATCTTATAGGTCCCTATGACGTTTTTAAATATAAAATTTTGTGCCATTTTTGTTCGTAGGAGATGGGAGGGCACGAAAGATTCCAACATAGAGTGAGACCGTGAAAGAATGTTGGCAAAGGTGATAAGAGGAGTGTTGAATATAGAAAGAGAGGGAGAAAAAAATATTAGCGAGTCGGGACCTCCATGTAATAACTCAACTCCTCTGGGTTTTTCCTTAATAGGATTTTAGTGCAGCGGACCCAGAGAGTTGGTTACTATGAAGTTCTCGACTCTCTTTCTGTTGTACAATTGCGGATAGAACAGAGTATGAAGAGCAATATTTATTATAATGAAAAAAACGAATGGTCGACGACCAACCGGAGCCTGGTGGCCGCCGGTTGGACCGTTCGCAGATGCGATCGGCTCGCTACCCTCTCTCTCCCCGGAAGGGCGGTATTTATATGGATGATCTTATCGTGGTCCTTGTCCTTATTATCGTTATATGTTTGCGTGCCCAATTGACCTCGGGGCCGCGCAAATAGCACGATATCCCACATATGTGCGATACCCAATTGACCTCGGGCCGCGCGAAAATAATAAGATATCCCATCTCTCCCAACTCCTATCATCCCGTTTCACGATTATTTACCATCTACTACATACGACGTATACGACGTTTACACTTTACAATGGGCTGGTGAGGGCTTGCTATAGTAAGGCTGGATGAGGTGCCAAGGTCAAAAAAACCGATTTCGTCCAAACTTCCTCTTTGGGTGTTATTTGGGGCGCTGATCACGGATCTAACATTAATTTCTAATTTTGCGTCCGCTCAAGGTAAGTTACTTGGATATTGGCTACCCTATTAATGTTGCCACATCCATTTGGCCTCCCACCCCAGGACCTTTCAGCGCCTCTCAAGGGCGTTGGTTTTTTACGATTTCCGGACTACCCATTGGCGCTCAGCAGAAAGAAACTGTATTGCTGTGATCCCCGCTCGATGATCCACAAAACTATATATGTAGGTCTCGTTCGTAATCTTTGGGACGAACTCATTGACCTCCCTAGTTAGAAAGGTTCTTCACATACCAGGGAGGAGAATACAATAACTTTTTGTAAAGTATATAATCAAGTACTCAGCGTTGGCCAGCCTTCTGAAGCCTTCTGTAGATAATCACCTACATGAAACCTATGAATAACTTCAGTTTGATAACCCTTATCTTTCACAAGTTTCAAAGTCAAATCTCAAGGGAAGTAGTAAGCTTCGTGGAACTGAGGTATACAGACCTCTTTTTCTGACATCAGTTCCCGATTTTCTCCGCAACCGGAGAAAATCGGGAACTGATGTCGGAGTGTTTTCCCGCGATCGACTATTAAAGAATCATAATCCATTGCATAGCGAAGATGTCCTCTCATAAAAACCATAAACTCACAAAAACCGTAACCACAAACTCACAACTACCATAAACAATTGTGTCTGTGTGACTTGCGCTTCGACGACGCGGGTTCATGGTTATTGTGAGAGTATTTCTCGTTTTCCACTAAATGTAAAACAGTTCTCCGATGCGTATAAATGCGCAGCCACAAATATGGATGTGACAACGTGAAAGAATGCGTATCTTTTACTGGATTGCGGTCCTTATCACACGTATGTGTTTCATCAAAGTGTTATTTCTATATTAAAACTATACTAAAAACAATAAAGCGCTATATTAAAACTCTACTAAAAAGAAAAATAACTGAAAGAGCTATTTCAACCTTTTCGACATCAGATATTTCTGAAAAGGAAACTATGCTATCTATTTAGAAGGAGATTCTAAAGTACGACGAATAGTTGTTGATTTCTTGAGCGAAACCCTTATTATGAGGATGCCGAACAAATAATTTCATTGTAAAATCATTGAAGCAAAACCTGTTGTTCAAAATTGAATTAATTAATGGGGCCTTCCACCTGATAAAGACGGCACAACCAATATCGCTCACTTCACTGTGGTGGCTATGAGTGTTGATCACAAATCTGACATCAATTCCCATTTTTCTGCAAACAAACACACTATCGTCAACTACAATACCAGACATGTCACAACGATAGAATGGCGCAGAGCCGGCCGTTTTTCTATATTATCTTTAAAATTGGTTTATTCGTGAATATACAGGGTGCGCCAGCTAAATCCGGACAACCGCGGCTCTATTTTTCCAGACAACCTTACTGACACAAAATACAACTCGAATCCAGAATCCTTTTGCATATTAGTAGAGGGGTATAATGAAATGTAGCCTCCCAATGTAGCCTCCGTCAGCAGCAATGATCGCCTCCATCCTTGACCACGAGCGCTCGCACACCCTCTTCAAAAAAACTTGCTCCAAATTTTGCGAATACTGCTTTAATGGCGCTTCGCAGAAATGTGACGTTAGGGTGGCTCGTCTCGTTAACAGCTCTCTCAACAACGCTGAGATTACAGTAGTACATGGGGTTTTTCTGGGACCAGCACTTCTTGGACTAAAGCATGTCCAATTTATCGGACAGCCAGTTTTGGACCAAATGGTTCGTGCGCCGCCTTGTTGGAAGACATATGGCCTTCTTGAAGGTAAAGTCACTATTCACTGTTCTACCACAGTCATTGAACTTTGGCTAACTCCTAACACTGTCGTCAAGTTCCTCAGCGATTGTCCCGGGTCCTCCAAGATCAGCTCCTGAACCCGTTCCACGGCTTCTGTTGTTCTTGAAACACGTTGTCGCGAGTGGATTCTCGTCGCCGGAGTTGCAGAATCCTCCTCGGATGCCTTATATCTCGCCAGAACATCGTAAACGGTCGATTTCGAGTATCCGAGGAATCGAATGATCTCCGCCCCTGTGCGCTCAGCGCGAACGCTTTCGATGATTGCGGTTCTTTAGTTGTACTCCGCACTAGTGGGAAGCATTCAGACAATTATGAGGGTATCACTATAAACTAGAGGATTTTTACTTTCACTGTACCGATCGGGAACTCTGAAGAAGTTACGGTACGGCGGGAGAGTTGAATTGAAATTTGTCCGGATTTAGCTGGCGCACCCTATAAGTGTCTTTGAACTCAGCAGGTAGATTTGACTTTTCATCATATGTAAAGTTTCCATATTTGTGGAACTTGTGAACAAGCGATTATAGTTGACCCCTCGATTTTCGGCCCCTTATCACTTCGATTCCTCATCTGGTGACTCATTGCTCGACGAGGCCAAGCCTTCAGGGGGGGGGGTACCACGCAGGGACCCTCGTTGGGCAGGCGGCGTAAGTGAATTGAGGTAGGCTCTGTCTGGGTCACCACGTGTGGACCGCACAAAAGACACCTTGCAGTGCATAATAGCGCCGCTGCTGCTGTTCCATCGTTGCGGCGCGTCCGATACTGTAGTGTCGGTCACCACTTAAGTTGAATCTTTACTACTCTCTTTACCGATCTCGAATCCGTCCCTGCAATTTGGAGCTAAAGCGAACAACTTATGCCATCCTGACTGCACTGGCTTATACAAACGATATTTAGAAACAGATAACAAATTCATGACCAGCATGCCAAATAATCCCCACAGATTTCAGCCAACATTGCTTCATGAACTTCATTCAGCATACACACCTCCTCCCGTTGGAATTGACTATCATATTCTTGATGCATGATAACGACTCTCCATGATGATAACCCCACGAGTGGCAGTGTCGTGACCTAGATGTATTTGATCACAATCACAGGAGATAAGATATTCTTATGAAAAATGACAGCTTGCGGTGTGTTCTAACAACTCCATCAATTGTGCCCAAACCCTTCATCTGTTACACCCAAAAAGTCAGTATAAAAATGACCTGTGAACAATTTTCAGTCGCTTCGGCCGGGCAAGTGCTCATAAAACCCGAAGAAGAGGAAACATCTACTACTACGCCTACAACAACTACAAGAAAAACTACTACTAGACGTACAACAACTACAAGAAGAACTACTACTAGGCGTACAACAACTACAACACGAACTACTACTACGCCTGCAACAACTACAAGAAGAACTACTACTACGCCTACAACAACTACAAGAAGAACTACTACTTCCCCTTCTAACAACTTGCAACAACCTGCTTCGGTGGCTTGCGTACGAAGAGGGGAGTTCAAACCATCGGTAAGTTTTAGTGCTAAAGCAGCGGACTTTTCTCCAATGCGCAGTTGTTTCTGCATGAACAGCGGTAGGTAGCGGGCAGGTTCGCTCAACCAGTATAATTTGAAAAACCCAGGGATGGCACAGCGCGTGTCCTGACCTGCTTCATCTAATTTCGTCAGCTGTGTAGCACTTGTTCTATCACTCTATCACTTCTCATCAAAACGCAGTCCAAGATCTTCACACGACTCGGAAAGGTAGCAGGGTTGTGTTGTTGTCGCCCACTCAAGACATCCCCACTTAGTACGTGAAGCTCATCAGCACCTCTACAAAGGATTCACGGCCTTGATCACACCGTTCTACAACAACGTTCTCATCAACGTGAGAAGAGGTGTTTGTCGATGCGAAATCATATCGTCGAAGCTGTTCAGGCGAACCCTAGAATGGAGCAACATGGGAGTGAAGATCAACGGCCGGCGGTTACACGATCATCGTTCTGCGGATGATAACGTACTCCACAGCTGTTTTTTCAACACGTTGCCTGCTTTAGAGGAAAACACTGCTGCCACCGCATCTACCTTTACGTAAACAGACCAATCTCATTTTTACTCAGCGCGGTCAGGAGCTTCGCCAATCAGTGAAGGAGAAAGTGTGGACTGTGTTGACCAGTCCTCGGAGGAATCCGAGACCAACTACGAAACGTAAAGGTATGGTAACTGCGAATTTGACAATGAGGTGAGTGTCTTCACCTTCCCGATTAATTTTTTTTATTCCACAGCGTTTTTATCCCGATCAGTTACGGGGTACGTCTTTCATGATAGTCGCTCCATCTTCTTTTTCCTTGGTGCTGCTCCCGCATTTGTTGAGGTGCCACACTGCCATCTTGTCTCAGTCTTGAGCTCCTTGTGGGATGGCCATATCGTCCTCGATCGCAGGTTCTTGAGCGCCGCTTCCTTGCATGCGACCATCGATCCGTCTTGTGATCGTGACAGTTTTCCTCCATCAGCCGACCTGTCACACGGGCCTGACGCTGGTACCGACACCCTTTTCAGCTACTTCTAAGCTAGGCAAGGGTTTCTGCCAGGGACGGGATTGAACCCTGATCATCGAGAACTTGAGGCTAAGCTCTTAACCTCTCGGCCATCCCGTCCCTACCTTCCCGGTTAAATCTGGTACCAATTTGCCCGTTCAATAGTAGTTATAGGGTAGACCAGCATGGGTGTTCGCGGTTAGCATAATAAACAACCAATTTTGAAATAAACACTACGTTTCCGCCTCACCTGACCTTCGACTACCTGGCCAGTGCGATTGTGTCTCTCATCTCCGACTGTCGAAGTAGCACGGAGCTCCGGTTGGAACATTACTCGCTAACCATCGTGCACCTCTCCTCCTTTGGGTCCCTATCTCCTTCACGCGTAGCTCGCCGACGCGCAAATCGCCTGCGGTGGCTATCTCGGTGGACCTGTACAAGGCGAACTCGCCAGATGGTCCGCAGGTGCTATCACCTTGCGCGCTCCCTGACAATGAGTTGCCAATTGAGCTTTCAAGAAGTTCTAGTGCCTGAATGAAATTTTTTACATTCAAGTTTTTATTTTTTCTTCCCCAGAGCTCAGTTTCTATCTGAAAACAGTATTCGGGCAATGGGTTATCCGTCATTCTATATACTTACTGACCTTGTAGCCAGTCACTGTGTTGCTTCTACTCTTTCCCCTGTTTGTACTACGCTTCTTTCCATATGAGGTGCAGAGCATTTGCGCCCTTGACTCTGCGTTTTGACGGTGAGTCGTCAATTGTGGCTGAAATTCAGGTAATATTTGATCTAACGTAACTGCAGAACATTTTTGACTTTTCAAAGGTCTGAAGAAGGTACGTAGATTTGTCGAAACGTCACACGTTGAGTCTGGGTAGGGTGATCGTTATTGAGACCAATGTCGTCTAGGAAATTTGAGCACTTATAGTGAATTTGTATTTGAATTTGAGGAGCAAAAGTCGTAAACTGTGAGCTGACAAATCCTCCAATCTGGCTTGAATACGATGAGCGTGTACCTACTCCACCTAAGAATAACAAGTAATGCATGCGGACATCGTCCGAGGCGACCTTTTCCAAAACGTTTCAACTAATATCAGTATACGTTGGTGCTGTTGTGTATGTGAAAGAATTGGATTGCCTGGAAGGGAACTTGTTAAAAGTTCCGACTCCACCGACCGAGTCTGGGTCAAAAATTGATTTGCCCTGCAAGTCCGCCTGCGGGGTTAGTTTGGGGCGCGGTCACAATTTGATGTCTTTGTGCCGAATTTTAGCAGAGGACCACCTGCCCAGTGAGTTTCAAAAGTACGCATCCACATTATGCTCAGCAGTTTCATGCTGCGCGTTCGTTTTTGCGAAGCGACGTTAGACGCATTAGATTCGCCGTGGTCGAAAACATCGGTGCTGCTCTTCCCAGTAAAAAGTATCATCTCCATGGCTTCTGGGCACCACTGGATAGATCTGCGACAATCTTCCATGGTGTTCTCTGGGCGAAACTTTGGAAGCGGCTCGTCAACGGTATGGGCAGCTTCTGCAGCAGCAGAGAGCTGAAGCTCAGCTTCCCATTCTATCGGATGGACAGTGTTGAGTACCAACGTTCGTTGGAGTCCAGCTTTCATCCTTCTTTTGTGGTAGGAGAAGGCAGACACATGTCCTGCAGCAAGATAACGCTGCGGTGTATGTGTTAGATCGACTACTGATTGGCTCCAGCGCTATCGCATCCAAGCAATAGACTGGCCAGCTTGTTCTTCTGACTGCAACTCTATGGAGAACATATGAGAGAGGTCTACTCAGGCAACAAGCAGTTCAGTTGCAGTGACGAACTGAAGAGGGCAGTGCTGACCGCTTAGGACAACATCTGCGATGACGTGATCCGAAGCCTTGTTGTAGGATGTGAATAGAGTATTCCATGTTACAAGAAAAATGGTTGCCCGATCGACTATTACGTTGAATTGACCCATTGACGACCGCGCGCTCCCTGCGTGTCTGGCGCGGGCGACCGCGCGCACCTGCAGTGATGAGAGTGCCTCAGTGGGATTAATTATTTTCAAAATAATCATAAGAATAATTTTTCTGTGTATATTGTATATTTTTACAATGCAAGTCATACATGATTATACAGGACCACGCGGTGCACAAGGTGTATTCCACCGGCGTGACCCACGGCCCACCGCGGACCAAAGGGTGTGTTCCACCGGCGGGACACACGGTCGTCAATGGGTTAGAATTGTGTTTTCTATGAGTGGATAGATATCTTGAAACAAACAATAATTCAAAAACGGTCTGTTTTTGTTGGAGATGATTCTCCTTACTGGGAAGAGCAATCCAGGTATTATCGACCATGTGGAATCTAATGCAACTAACGCCGGCTCACAAAAGCGAACGCGAAGCGCGAAACAGCCTAACGTAAGGTAAGTACATACTTTTGAAATGCACTGTATATTGATTCAGGTGATTAGGTCGAATGTTCACGTTTGCCTCAAACTTCTTCTGGGTAGGTTATTCTGCATGCTGATTACGCCTATGATTTTTTGAATTTCGTCAGAATCTGCAGAAATTGATTGAAATCTGAGAAATAAACGTCACACTCGTGATAATAGTACTAAATAACCTTCCCGGACGAAGCTTTACCCCAATCGGTGATTTTGACTCAACCTCGGCTAGGAGATGTTTACTAGGTGATCTTCGGTGGAAGTTCGCGAAACGGACATCAGATTCGTGATCAGCGCACCAAATACCCCTACAGGATGAGTGACGAGGAAAAACGTCTTCTGATGTAAGCTTGGTCTGTAGAGTCGAAACTTTCAACAAGTGCCGCTGAATTAACAAATCTGGTTACATATCAAGCTCAGGCGAGGAAATGGACTACCAACTACACCATGCAAGTGCCGCCCGTCAAGATCGGTGACACTCTGACTGTCTCAGGAGTTTTTTACCTCAACGACATAGACAAGTCAGAGTGATGTAAAAACATATCAGCTGCAAAGCTCTTGAAGTGCTACTTTTAAGGTTCTCCATCAACTTAGCTAACGGTGTCTGCGTACCTAGGAACGACGAAGAGAGCTTCGCACAAGGATTTCGTATCCCTCTGCACGTGGACAGTCGATTTAAAAGTTGGGGCCATTCGATCGCGATGAACGCTTTAGTGGTAAGCCTTTAGAAATGATGGAGGTTAGTATTCGTCCGTGAGTATTCAAGCTGCCGAAAATTGCTGGAAAAATCACATACAAGTAAGACTAGTGACAGGAGACACAGCTCATCGTGAACTTTCAAAAGTTTTTGGACGTTTTACTTGAACACTTGAACTTGAATTCGGAAACAGAAGATCTGCTTTGATGCGCCTACAGTATAAGCACACAGCGAAAATAATATCGCACTTTTTATTCTACATCATGACGTCACATCTGTGTGAGCACTATCTCACCACCCATTCGGCGTAAGTAGGATTTCGCGCGCAACATAGAGGAAGTTCAGCGTGAAAACTATCAGAACGTAATGAAAATGGAAGCGGTGAATGCATGGGTGGTATCGCTAGTTACACAAAGGTCAGGAGGGCTTGAGGGGTATTGAGCGGACCTAGGTGGAATCAGAAGGTTACAATGCACTATCATGCCTGACTATGTTCAGCGGTTTAGAAGCACAGCGCAGTAATAACGTGTAATCTTGAACGAACTGCACCGAAAGGAAAACCGCGATAGTCAACTCCAACAGCCTTGACGACTTTGTTATTTCTATCTCTAACAATGTGCAGCGGCAAACGATCCATCCACGTAGAGACCCGACTGAGAACAATATGATGTGTAGCCGCCCTTCTGAGTTAGTAAACATTAGGATATCAAGGACGAAATGGGCTTGACCTAAAACTGGCTGGACCGTACAGCCAGTACTTACTACCAGGAAGTCGCGTCTCACCTCGTCAATTGGAAACAGGATTAGATCTGATTTGATGCGCGTACAATACAAGCGCACTAATGATAATAATATCGAACTTATTATCGTACATTATGACGTCGCATTTATGTAAGAACTATGTCACCACCCAGACGGCGTAAGAAGGATTCCGCGCGCAACATAGAGGAAGTTCAGCGTGAAAACTATTAGAACATGGGTGGTATCGTTAGTTACACAAAGTTTTGCGACCTGAAGACTCAGTAAGGCTCGACGCAAAACACATTTAACATGGTTAGTAGCACGTCAGGCCGTAGTAAGCGTAGTTCCAGTTGACTGCTCCCGAAATACTGAACATTAAGAGTCCCTTCAGACTCTACTGTGGGAGTAGACCAAAGTGCAGAAGGGAGATGAGCGTATTTCCACGACAGCTAAGCCCCTTTGCGGCCGTCCACTGAGCTGATGTAGGGGAAAAGCCATTTAGTACAAAGCTCACGAGTTGGTTCCTGCCCATAAATTTGAAAACAGATGTCTGATTCGTGACCAGCGTCTCCCACAATCTTAACATTCGGAATTAAGCGAAAAATAATTTGGCCATGGTCACATCAGTAGTCATGGAGGCACTAGTGTAAATTTTGTACCTCACTTTTTTTGATACATATAGGCCTATAGGGGGTAATCGGCTATGGGAAGAACGAACCTGATACTCGTTTAGTGCAGAAATGCTTAATAAACCCACGATGTTGAGCCGTAATCGTGAAGAGCTTATGCGAATCGGAGAGTTTCCAGTGGCATCTTGTGTGGGCACAGACAACACCACCATTTTACTTCTTCTTCTTCATTCAGAAAACTTGCAACGGATAAAGACAACGACAACAGTTATATAAAATTAAGCGGTACATGTGCAATTGATCGGCTTAGGCTTAGGTCCTCCAATAAGCCTAAGCCCCGCCTTGGAAATCAGTTATCGAGTTGCCATCATTAAAAGTCTACCGTGTAGGGTTTGATAGCTTATGCACTCGTCCATTCAGATCTCCCCTTTCCAACGTCTATTGCATGCAGCAGTGGCGGCGAAATAGTATGTGAAAAGAATCAGAGCCTGTGCCTTTCGCCGCCGCTCACTATTTCGCAGGCTTTTGGCGATTACAGCTCAACATAGCGGGCTTATTAGGCAATTCTGCACAAAACGAGAATCAGTTTCGTTCTCACCATAGCCGATTACCCTCTATACACCGTCTCCAGAAACGATAGGGACCCCCCTAATTTCTAGTTTCAACGAATCGCTGGATATTGTTTGGTTCCAAATCCATGCTAGCAAATTCAGCACGGCAAAAAAAAACATAGGACTAAGCAATTTGAGCTTTTGATTTGAACGGTGAAGGTTTTGAGGACGATTTTTGCAATCAGCGCGACGGAATCGCTGCCCAGAAAGGATAGGGACAACGTGAAAAAATAGCTTTATAAACCAGAGCCTCATTGGGCCGCTGAAATTAGTAATTGGTGGACCTCTCACTATTCAGTGCCACGTAAATAATTGGAATTGACATTAAGACGACGGAGTTTTGAAGAATTGGAGAAGTCGTCGTAGAGCGATGGATCGCTCTCCTGAGCTCTTTAATGCAGGAGTACATATTGTTGATCGCCTTAATTTTCTAATAAAGGTGCTCATAGAGGTCTTCCGTCAGAATAAGCTCAAAAGAATTCGGTGGGCATTCAAGAATGTCGACGAAACGATTCCTTAAAAAGCATTGGGCCAGCTTGATCTTATGAAGCGGGCCATGTTCTGTTGGAAGGACAAGCTGTGCTTCACGCTATCCTCCAGTAACGGCAACTGTTAAGTTGCCAGTACCTGTTGTTATTCAAATCAATTCTTATTTGCTGAACTAAATCCAATCAAGGCTTTTTATTCGGAGTGAAAATGCCACTCACACTAAGACTGCACCGCACCTTAAGCCCCTCCTTGGTAAAAACTAGTTCTTCTCAACTAGGCCGGGTTGTGGTACTGTGTGCCATCTGGATAGCTTCATGCAAGTCGCTTCGCAAAAAAAATCAATTTAATTTTAGAATACTTACCTTAGGAACCAGATGAACGTCTATCGTGCTTTATTCTAAGAACGGATTTTGTTTCTCCAGAGAAATTCAAAACGGTTCTTCTTGTGCGCTGCTGCTAAATTTGAGCTGAACTTAAAATTTATGTATGGAATGTTTCCGTTACGTTTCATGCAATAACAGATAAATTTCTGGAGATCTTTCATGGGAGGCTCTTGCATACTTGCTCTAGTTAGGCTGTACATCAGATAATATTTGGCCGACGTTTGTTTGTTTTCGACCAGAACGAAGCTTACCACCTCCGAGAAACTTTTTCGTTTCATAATTTATCATAAAACGCCGATAAATATTCTTGAGGTTTTCAGCTTTTCCGCAGGCGAAATTCTGCGACACTAGGCCTTATTTCTTTGAGAGGCCCTATTTGGCTTTGTTATTTTGCTTGAGAAGTTGCCCCATGGTAAATTCTAATGCTGAACATTTTGATGAGAGGAAAATTGTTCAAAAAAGTAGTTTTCACCAATTTGTCTTTTCAACAGGAATGTTCTTTGTAGGTGTCCCTATCTTTTCTGGACAGTGGTTTCGTCGCACTGACTGCAAAAATCGCCCGCACAACTTTCACTGTTGAAATCAGAAGCTCAAATCTCTCAGACCTATGTTTTTGCCATGCTGATTCTGCTAGTAAAGATTTGAAATCAAAGCGAATCCTTAAAATAAGAAATTGGGGGTGCCCCTATCTTTTCTGGACGCAGTGTAGGCCTATTTTTGACGAAAGAAGTGAGGTAAAGGATTTACACTCGCGCCGACAGGGATTTTGCTGCAGTAGTGCTGCCGCTACTTTACTACTGCCACAGTAAAGTGTGAAGAGCCTTTAAGATGTGTTTCTCATGCCTACTACAACGCTGCACTATAAAGCACTGAAAACGTATGAACGTCACGACATCATCTGAGTCGTTGCATTTGCTGTCGGATCGATGTTGATTTCTATTTTTCCTAAGATCTATGAAATCGCACCGTAAAGGAAGGTCCAGCTGTGCAATTCAGGACGACAATTGGAGTTTGAGCAATGAGGAAGTGGAAAATCCCTTCAAGGAAGGACAGCAATTCAATTATAAAATCCGGTTTGTTTGCCTATTTCAACTGAATTCTACGAATACTCTAGCATTTTCTAGTAACGCAGTGACTGAAATGACCATGCTAGCTCCGTGTCCTTTATTCACCATTATTCATCTTAATCTACTCTGACTTCTACTCCGATCTCTTTGATAGCCACGCCCATCTTTCCGAATACCCAATCTCGAACGATGGACATGTCATCCCTTCGGTCCTCCCTTCCGAGATTCGTCATGCGATTTCATCGATGAAGAATCGTACAGCTCCCGGTCCCGACAGGATCCGACCCGAACACCTGAAGAACCTACCGCTAGTCCTCATCAACACCCTGCCCAGGCTCTTCACACGTTACCTGTCGGACTGCAAAGTAATAGCAACATGGAAAACTAGCAAGACTGTGTTGCTGTATAAGAAGGGGGATCCGTACGACACTGGCAACTATCGCGCTATCTGCCTGCTGTCTGTAGTCTACAAGTTATTCACAATCGTCATTCTCAATAGGATCGACCGAACGATAGACGAAGGACAGCTTTGCTAGCAAGCCGGGTTTCGAAGAGGGTTCAGCACAATCGATCATATCCACACCGTGATCAGGCTCACTGAGGTGTCCTGAGAGTACAAGACGCCGTTGTGCCTCACATTCATCGATCTCAAGAAGGCCTTCGACTCTGTCGAAACGGAAGCGGTGATTGAGGCTCTGTGCAAACAAGGCGTCTGCACTCAGTACGTGAAAATCCTCAGTGAGCTCTACAAGGGATTCACGACCGTCAGCACACCATTCTACAACGTTCGTATCAACGTGGAGAGGGGTGTACGCCAAGGTGATACCATATCACCGAAGCTGTTCAAAGCCTCTCTCGAGAAAATCATGCGGACACCAGAATGGGACGACATGGGAGTGAAGATTGACGGCCGGCAGTTGCACCATCTTCGTTTTGCGGATGATATCGTACTCATAACACCATCTATCATCGAGGCAGAACGCATGCTGGCCGACTTCGATCATGCGTGTGGGAAGATCGGCGCAGGGTTGAGCGTGGGGTGCGATGATCGCAGGGGGGGTCGTACCGCCGTCATGGTTGAGGGGGGGGTCGTACGTGTGAGGGGGGTCGTACATTTTGTGATGGGCTAGAAATTACGAGCAGGTGCATTAAGGAAATGTGCGGAATCATACTGTTATCAGTTAGCATGTTTCAGATTCAGACGGACGCATATGGCCTCGCAAAGTTTTTACATCGTTTTAGCAAAATTTTTAGAAGTAGCCTAGTCATTCTGTTTTCGGTTTACGAGTGCTCAAATAATTGCTTTCTGCTTTCAGATGATCACATTGCGACAGCATGTGCGGCTGGACCGGTGCCGAGCGAAACAGGAATCTTTTCCAGAGAACAATGAGTAGTAGTAGTAGAAGCTAGTTCACGTAGCTGTGAATAAAGAAGTTTGCCTGACTTGCTGTTTTCGAGATTTGAAATAAATAAATTCAAAACCGTTTTGTAGCATTGAAGAAGAACAGTGCTTGATGAGTGTTGTTTCTTTTTTCGAGAGCTAGAAAAGTATGTGTAACAGTTATTTTTTTATTTTTTATTTTTTACTTTTATTTTTATTATTTATTTTATTTATTTATTTGTTTTTATTTTGTTATTTTTTGCTTATATTCATGTAATTTTTTTTTACATTTTAGAGTCGAAAAATTACCGAAAACAATGAGGTTAAAATGAACCATCGACCATAGCCAGCACTGAGTAAAAAGATCGCACCCCCCTGCGCGCCTAGGAGATTTGCTCTTACTGAAGTTTTATATTTTTTCTAGATAGCATTTTTTCTCTAATTTATAACGCGATCATGGCACTTTTTCAATTTTGATTTTGAACGGAGATATGAATTTTTGAATGACCACCTTCATTCCTGAGATGACCAGTAGGAGTTGCGACTTTCTGAGTGTTTTCAATCAAAAAATCGTATCTTTGTTCAAACTCAAAACTGGAAAAGTGCCATGACCAATTATAAAACTACATGAAATTCTCTATGAAACAAAAATAGAAATTCTCCCAAACACGAAATCTCCTAGGCGCGCAGGGGGGTGCGATCTTTCTGCGATTTTAAGCCAAAATCGCAGAAAGATCGCACCCCCCTGCGCGCCTAGGGGATTTCGTGTTTGGAAGAATTTCTATTTTTGTTTCATAGAGAATTTCATGTAGTTTTATAATTGGTCATGGCACTTTTCCAGTTTCGAGTTTGAACAAAGATATGATTTTTTGATTGAAAACACTCAGAAAGTCGCAACTCCTACTGGTCATCTCAGAAATGAAGGTGATCATTCAAAAATTCATATCTCCGTTCAAAATCAAAATTGAAAGAGTGCCATGACCGCGTTGAAAATTAGAGGAAAAATGCTATCTAGAAAAAATATAAAGCTCCAGTAAGAGCAAATCTCCTAGGCGCGCAGGGGGGTGCGATCTTTTTACTCAGTGTTGGCTATGGTCGATGGTTCATTTTAACCTCATTGTTTTCGGTAATTTTTCGACTCTAAAATGTAAAAAAAAATTACATGAATATAAGCAAAAAATAACAAAATAAAAACAAATAAATAAATAAAATAAATAATAAAAATAAAAGTAAAAAATAAAAAATAAAAAAATAACTGTTACACATACTTTTCTAGCTCTCGAAAAAAGAAACAACACTCATCAAGCACTGTTCTTCTTCAATGCTACAAAACGGTTTTGAATTTATTTATTTCAAATCTCGAAAACAGCAAGTCAGGCAAACTTCTTTATTCACAGCTACGTGAACTAGCTTCTACTACTACTACTCATTGTTCTCTGGAAAAGATTCCTGTTTCGCTCGGCACCGGTCCAGCCGCACATGCTGTCGCAATGTGATCATCTGAAAGCAGAAAGCAATTATTTGAGCACTCGTAAACCGAAAACAGAATGACTAGGCTACTTCTAAAAATTTTGCTAAAATTTTTAGAAATTTTTTATACTCGAATGATCAATAAATTTTCATTTTTAGAAATTTTTTATACTCGAATGATCAATAAATTTTTATTTTTCGATTTTTTGCATCTTTATGCTGTATACATCTGTAAACGCCCTTCTGTAGATGTCCTCGTGCTCCACTCACCTGTTATATTCGCCTGCAGCAGTTTTTGAAGGGTGGGGGGGGGGGGGGTCGTAACTGCTCCTCTCCAGAAGGGGGGGGGGTCGTAATTTTTGAGCACAGATCGCACCCCATGCTCAACCCTGGATCGGCGTGCAACTGAACTTGACGAAGACGATGTTCATGAGGAACGGATACGTTTCTGATACCCCATTCTCGCTCAACGGAACGAATATCACTGAATGCTCCAGCTATGTGTACTTGGGTCGGGAAGTCAACATGGCCAACGACTTGAGTCCAGAGCTAGGCAGGAGGAAACGAGCGGCTTAGGGCGCATTCAAGAGTGTTGAAGAAGTAGTGAGGAAGACGAAGAACGCCCGACTCCGCGCCCATCTCTTCGTCTCTACGGTCCTTCCTGCGTTGACGTACGCTTCAGAATCCTGGGCGTTACGCAAGCAGGATGAACATGCCATCTGCGTCGCGCAACGAAGTATAGAAAGAAGGATGCTTGGAGCGACTCGCTTCATCCAAGCGAGAGACGGCATACGGAGCTCCGAGCTACGTCGACAGTCGCAGATCAGAGACGCAGTCGCATGGGCCAAGTTGTCGAAAATCAGGTGGGGTGGACACGTAATGCGATTTCGCGACGACCGTTAGGGGAGAGCCGTTACTGACTGGATTCCACGGGACGTCAGAAGAACACCAGCTCGCCCACCTTTGCGCTGGTCGGACTTCTTCGTCAAATCCCTGAACGATCGATTCGATGCTCTTCGTGTTCCTCAAGCGAGCAGGACCTACTGGTCTACCATGGCACGCGACAGGGACGAATGGAGACGCTACTGGCGCCCGCTCGAGCAAATTGATGATCAACGGGACGACAGGTGATACAGGTGATTCATCTTAAGCGTCGACTTTGCTTAAGATGAATAAAGGTAAAAGGCAAAGGTACTGGCGTTTATCAGTCGCATAAGGACGCATTCGTGTTCAATTCAGAATCGTAGAGGTATCGTGAATGCGTGTTTTGCCTATACGATGACTTACAGGGGCTAGCCGGTAAACCAAGTCCGAGCCTCTACCTTCCCAGACAAGTCTGGTACCAATTCACCCGACCCCAAAAGGATGGAAAGCTTGGTTAGCCTGTCCTGGTGTCGGTGGCGCCTCTTACTACTCACGTGGGCCTTCCTAAGATGAATAAGGTTGGGCTATGCAACTCATATTGGTGATTGGATCCCCACTTCTTTTCGAGTGACCACGTGGAAACGAAGAAAAAGCTTAAATTTTATATAATGCGAGTATATGCGGCTCATGAAGTCACTTCATTAAAACCACATCCAACGGGACAATTCTTGAGAAACTAGTGAAAACAAATCTACCTAAACTTTGCAGCGAAGAGTTTTTTTTAACTGACCCTATGGTTTTCCCACTGGAGTTAGGCGAATACGCCACTATTTATAGTTTATATTTATATCTCTGCTGCGACGGGCCCGTTGCCGGAGTGTACCACAGGCCTTACGCCTGAAATGTATGAATATGTATATGTATTTGTTCTGCTTAGGTAATTAGATTTTGCAATAACGTACAAATCTCTCTTGGTCGATGAGTCGTTTCACCTCGAATTGTGTTCAGCGTTCTGGTGCCATTGGTTTGGCTGATGTACCGGTCCCGTCTAGAAATGTGCTCAACTTATTGTTAGTGTGGGAAAGTGTTTACTACCGTCTTCGACTTAACTCTGCGCTTGTTTCTTTCTTTTCATTTCTTTTCGCCTAGCTACTACATATTTCCAAATTTTTGAAAGACGGCTTAACAGAAGCAGTAGCGTAACGTAGTGGACGGTAGTGATGGTTCAATTTTCTATTCAGGATTCGCCCAAACGCCTTCGTGATTGAAGCAAATGGCAGAAAACTGCACAGATATAAGCATAAAATGCCATTCAACGTAATCAGACAGATCTGGCTTACCGGAGGCGCCAAAGTTTCCCAAGTCTGCTGGAATGAAAGGTGAACATAATGTGTTCAAAAACCCACTAATGTGCGGAGCCCTGTTTTCTAGATGCAATCACTTGAACGGTCGCTGAGAACGATTCAGCAAGAAGGAAGGCAGCGATTGAAGCTCAGAACCGAGAATGATAAATTTTTTGTTGGCTTAGACTGTCGTTTCACATCATAGAAAGCCAGACTGTGTACTTGATGGAGAATCCGCAAACCGAGCGCACGTGAATTGATCATGAGAGATCAATCTCTAATATTATAAGGCAAATAATAGCCTGGAAATTAGTTATCCCTACATCACTTTCCAAGCATTTTGGGTGTGTAACTTAATCTTAATTTATATTTCTTATGCCCAAGGCATGTAATTTGTTCAATATGTTCAGGAGGGTGAACAACGTTTTTTTGATTATTAGGTTAGCGCGTGAGCTGCAAAAAACGTAAAGGACATTCATTTAATGCTTTCGCTGTGAAGTGGGCATAAATCAGCAGGCTTTCCTCAACAGAGGGTGTAATTTGGTGATTTTATCGACAAACGCAGTGAAAGAACGTTGAACACTCTGTGAAAGTAACAATCCGGCATCAGTTTTACCATTAAAGTATCATTTACGGTGTATTCCTACTCATTCCGCATAAATTCATTTGGACCGAATATGTACCAGAGGAAGAGGTTCGACCTCCACAACCTAAGGAGCACTCACGATACACTTCTGCACGTTTCTGTACCAAAATTTAAAATTGTACTATATCAGCAGCGGAGACTAAAAGGGATGAGAGTTTTATATAAACCTTACCTGTGACTTAAGAAAGATGCTAGTAGATACGCAACGTACATCGGTAGCACAGTGGTGAGTGCAGTCTGCCGGAAACAGAAAGACGCGGGTTCAATTCCCGTCCGACGTCTGTGTTTTGCGAATAACCTAGCATCCTCAAATATATATGTCATCCAACTAGTTCTCGTGTATAAACCGCTAAACAAAAAGCGGCAGTTAACAGACTAGTTTCGTCTTACCTGTGAGATTTCAAATTTTATGTGAAGGTTGAATCTCTTCCTGATGTTTTGAAGGCTCAATGAGTCCAAAACGCTATTGCTTCAATTTATTGCGGTTATTGCTGCTCACTTTGAGAAAGCAAGTGCATACACCTTTCGTTATCCAAAGAAGGACTTCAATATCTACAAAAATATGATCTCCAAAGGGTTACAGATACGACGCTTTCGCTTCAATACCAAGATTTTTATAACCAAGAGTAGATAGAGTAGAATTGTAAGATTTATTTGTTACAAACAAATTGTACAGTTATAGAAAGCAATAAGTGATGATACGATTGTGGTGGGAATTGCATAATACTCTTCGACCTCATGGATCATGTGTCTCATGGAAGTAGAATTCGCGGGTGAGCGCTGTTGATAAGCAGTGTGGCCAACAAGGTCCTACCCGGCCACCAAAGCGGCCCAGTTCCGTTTGCTGATCTGAAAACAGTCTCAACACTCACGTATTAAACACACACACGAAAAAACGATATTTTTCATCAAGAAAATAATCGCCACATTTATTTTTATATTCCAATATTTTATCGATTGCGGCCTCGTAGTGGAACTAGCTCTATTGAGTCCAAAAAACCCATATAGGTTCTTCTTCTGCAAGGGCCGCTTGAGGATTCGTTGGCTTTCCAATTGTCTCTGTCTGTTTTTGAGAATGTGGATTAGTGCAGTCCGGGGAAACTGGATAGTTGATCATCTCCGAGCTCTTACCAGATTCAGGAGGCAAGGATGCCATGCAAAATAAGGTTACCCTATTAAGTTTCGTCTGCAGTTTTAAGTGCGATTCCAGTGGAACTGCACTTATCGCGGGAGTCTATACAAGCCAAGTTCTTCCAAAGAAGAAGTAGTATTAATTCCAAGGATGGTTTCATCCAAACTGGTACCATCACTGGCAGCATAAATGATTATGTGAGCAAGCAAATCAAAGATTTGAGATTATCTTAGCCCTAGCGTTTCAACACCCTTTATAAACTCAGAGGGACTGTGTATTCAAGAAAGGTAGTGCCTTTACTCAAAGTGAGCTTCCCAATCCAAGAGCGGGTTGACTGTCCTTGGATAGTTTCTCATTTCCTCCCTCATAGTCCTTGTACCATAATAAGTCGAGTGATAAGAAATCGGACGTTTGCAAGTGTTCCGATTCAAGACCATATTTTTCGCCAACGAGTGCACCAATCAAAACGACAAGGATACCAGTCCTTAGAGAAAAGAAAGCGGGAAGAGCCCTACAATTCACAGCATTACTTGGATAAAGCTACAGTACCGGACATATCCTTTGGTCAGATGCCGGAAGAGCCGCTTAGGAGCGTTCCAAAGCGGCTTTTTCCAATAACTTTGTTGAGACTCAATTATTTAAAAAAATATACATATATTTGAGCTCAGCAGCTCATGCGCTATCGTTTGGTGTATAATTTATCAACATCTGAAAATTTTTTGAAATACTGATTTTTTTCTGTCATCATTCGTGAAATAGCATATATTGCTATGTTCAGGGCAGAATATCTGCCCAATTTTTCGTAGAAATGCGCGGTTTTTGCTTTCGTGCTACGCAATTGCTGTTAAAAAGTGCAAACTGATGAGAAAACCCTCTTCAAACGTTCCTGTTTTTCTGAAAATCGAAGCTGAAAAATGAATTTTTTAGTTTTCAAAATTTTACAATAGTGGTTAAAAAGCTCCAAGTTCATCCTTGAATGGTGCGTCAGGTATCAAACTAACGGAAATGATGCGCTGAGTACAAATCTGTCAAAAATTTTCATCCATCGATTGCACCGTATACATCGATTTCCGCACCGTTGACAGGTCAGCCAGGGTTGCCGGACAACTCGTTTACCAAAAATTCCGTTACGCGCGAACTAAGAGACGCAGAGAAAAAGACGGATGAGGCTGTCTCTTGCGGAGCGGCCAGAGCGCGGTTGCGATCAGAGCGCGTCGACCTTCCATTGCTGTCCCGTCTCGCTGCTGTGGATAAAGAGGATTGTTATTAATATAGCATAAGAAGTGCATTTGTCTTAAGCGCAAAAGAAAGGTAACCAACAGGTTTTGTACAAGTCTTCTAGATTTGTATTATGATTTTCCTGCTTGTTTTTTAAATTTTTTTTGTTTTTAGCAGTTTTTTTATTGGCTAGGTTATCAATAAAGGTAAATAATTCAATTGTTTGACGAAGAGTTTTTTGATTATAACATTAATATTTGTTATAATTAATCAAATGACTGTGAGTTACTCCATTTTATTTAATTATTTCATTACAGAGGAAGTTCTCGGGTTATTGGTTTTGTTTTTAAGTGTGGGTATATTACGGTCATGAAAACATTTCATTAAGGTGGGTTTTGCTCCTTTCATTTTTGAATTTTTGTTGTTTTAAAAAATGTACTCGGATTTAATTTAATATGATTATTGACTTTTCAAAAATTACCTTTCCCATCTATTACGATTCTGTTGATTGAGTTCTATGTGTTTATTATTTTTATTTTTAATATGTTAGTGTGTTTAGTCTGAATGTTGTTGTTGAAATCTTATAAAAGTTTGTTAATTTTATTATCAACTGAGTCGTTTAATTGACTTATATTGGGTTTTTTTTAAGAAAACCAAGGCATTCGTAGAATCCACTTGTAGCAAACGGTGCTTCGCCCTGTTCTCCCTTCCTTGTAGCCTTCAATAATGAAATGATGTCGCTTTTCACCCCTTCGACCTCTTTATTAGCACTGTAACGGTGTCACTCGACGAGGGAACAGTGGCACACTAGAACGGTAAGTTGATTAGTGCAGAGTGTAAGTGCACTGGGGCTGGGGAGTGCTGCAGACACCAAATACATCAACGAGACCACAATGACTGGCAAGAGGGTGCGAGACGTTGTGCAAAAAACCGCGCGCCGTGCTGGCTCGCTGCCAGATGAACGTGAAAAATAGCCGCAAACCTATGAATTCATGAAAACTAATCCGGTTGAAATCTACATCTTTCGATAGCACTAATTAGGTGCAAAAATTACAGTTCAAAAGAGCATCAACGAGAGGAGAAAATCGCTGTCAAACGTTTCAGCGAAAAATTTGGCTCGGGGCCAACAGCTCATAAAAGATTATGGAAGCTGTTTTAGCCTGCCATGTCGTATGTTTCTTAAAGTGGACTAGGTCTTCTATAGTTACGTTAAATGCGCTAGTATGACCTCGTTCACCCTCTGAGCTACAGCCCGTTAAAAGTTGGAGGAAATTACGTGTGTTGTGGAAGTGCATATATTACTATGTTCAGGCTAGAATATATCTGCCAAAATATCTGCTAAATTTTCCATTCGGAGACGCGGCTTTTTCTTTCATACTAGTAGCTAGTGACATTTAATGTGAAAAGTGAAACAAACCCTTCTGTACTCATCGCATTTCCCTGAAAAGCGAAGTTAAAAAATGAAATTTTGCCTTTTACGGTGGCCGATAGCGTTCCGATTCGCCGTTCGCGCAGCCATCGGTTGCTGTATGCACTGCGTTGAGAAAGTGCGCTGTCATGCACAAGTCTCCCAAACGAAGCGGACTCTCCAAACGGAATACGACCGGAGCTACGGTAGACATAGGTTCCGACAAGAGTGGCGGGACTAGGAGATCGATATCAGCTGTGGGCGGTCCATGAACAACATTTCTTGAAGGTTTTTTGGCAGATTCCAATACGTTGCATCACTTCCATTTGTTTGATACCCAACACACCACTCTGGAAGAAATTTTGATGCGTTTCGACTACTTTCGCAAAATGCGAAATTTAATTTTTTAACTTCGCTTTTCAGGGAAATGCGATTAGTACAGAAGGGTTTGTTTTACTTTTCACATTAAATGTCACTAGCTACGTAGTATGAAAGAAAAGCCGCGTCTCCATTTGGAAAATTTAGCAGATATTCTGGCCTGAACATAGTAATATATGCACTTCCACAAAACCCACGTAATTTCCCCCAACTTTTAACGGGCTGTAGCTCAAAGAGTGAACGAGGTCATACTAGCGCATTTAAGGTACAGATGTATCTATAGAAGACCTAGTCCACTTTAAGAAACACAGAAACATTTTTACATTGTAATGTACTTAGTTAGTGCTATCGAAAGATGTAGATTTCGACCGTATTAGTTTTCATGAATACGAGGGTTTGCGGCTATTTTTCAGCGATGACGTCACGAGGAGGCGGGACGGGGGGCGGGGCGTCGGCGAATGCACTCTCTGGCTGACCTGTCAGCGGTGAGGAAATCGATGTATACGGTGCAATCGATGGATGAAAATTTTTGACAGATTTGTACTCAGCGAATCATTTCCGTTAATTTGATACCTAACGCACCATCCAACGATGAATTTGAAGCTTTTTAACCACTTTTGTAAAATTTTGAAAACTAAAAATTTCATTTTTCAGCTTCGATTTTCAGAAAAACGGGAGTATTTGAAGAGGGTTTTCTTATCAATTCGCACTTTTCAACAGCTAGTGCGTAGTATGAAAGCAAAAACCGCGTATTTCTGCGAAAAATTGGGCAGATATTCTGCCCTGAACATAGCAATATATGCTATTTCACGAATGGTGACAGAAAAAAATCAGTATTTCAAAAAAAATTTCAGGTGTTGATAATTTATGCATCAAACGATAGCGCATGAGCTGCTGAGCTCAAATATATGTATATTTTTTTTAACAATTGAGTCTCAACAAAGTTATTGGAAAAAGCCGCTTTGGAACGCACCTAAGCGGCTCTTCCGGCATCTTACCAAAGGATATGTCCGGTACTGTACTAACTGTCACAGTACGTGCAAAATTCATCCCGTTCGAATCGCGTATTTGCAACGTCGTGCGTTTCTTTCTTCCTATCTGCCCACAATGGTAACCAATTTTTTGAAAATTCAAATGAATTTTTCAAGGGTAACTGAGGTTGTCGTGTCCAAGGTAGCGCCTACTCTTGATTTTTGAAATTCAGTAATGGCGACTACACCATCGAAAACAACAAAAAGTCAAGCCGAAGCAGTTGGATCTGGACGTACTGAGGAGCGAGGTGCTGAACGAACCACACCAAACAAATCGTGAATCGTGGCACCTTAGTGTCGCTCAATCACCTGTGGTTCTTGGATTCAATTCGATCGGCAAGGTCAGAAAACTCGATCGATGGATATCCCCGGCTGGCCTTAATGTCCGATTACTTATGACTCTACAGAATAATTCATTTCCAGCGTGAGCCAACCGAGCATAGTTTGCGTACACATTCGCAGTTACTCAGATCTTGCACCAGAAAATGAATGAACCAGACGAATGTTCGAGTCCAAAAATCAGTACCTTATGTGGTCTCTTGAGACTGGGTTTGGAACGGATCTTGACGAGTATGTAAACGAAAAGCCAAATGAGAACGGTGCCAGCTGAAGTGCAACGAGCACGGTTTTTCAAACTTCGCTGCCATTTACAGAGGAGAACACTTACTAAGAAAGAAATGCAGCGTATGATGGGTGAAGTGGTAGGAGCACAACGAAAGCTGAAATGATACTATTCATGTATTGCAATTCGATCGGAAAACCTCTCTTATGTGTTAAGTAATAGGGGATTATCGTTCATAAAATACATTTCATATATGTTAATAAATGTACTTTCGCGACGCTTTTTTACTGTGTACATGCTCAAAAATTTATGAAACGACAAAAATAAAGGTGATTCCCTTTTGTCCCTGGCACTTACCATTGTGCGATTTCCAGAATCCTGCATCTTGAGTAGAGATAGTCGTGGAGTGACCTGCAAAGGAACTAACGAACTACTGAATGTTACCAATGAGATCATTCTTCACCTTGACTATAAACATCATCGGTTTTTCATAAACTGATGTTATCGTTCCCTCGACCAGTCTCCTACCAATCACTTCTTCGGTGTGCCTGAGTTTGAGTTACAGATTTACTGAGATGATCGCACATTTTAGGGGGTGACATTCGTAACGATGGTCATAACCACGGAAAACATGAAGAGATATTCTACACCCTGCAATGACTTATGTCTAGAAGCGTTGAGAGCATCACCAAATCAAAATCGAGGCTACTCAAAAAATTTTGATAATTGCCACTGCAGTTGGCCAGATTGTGGCTATCAGGCATCTTTATGATCAATATTTTTCGCAGATTAGATGCCAAAACGTTGTTGGGTATATGGTGGGGGGGGGAGCAGAAAACAGAAGTTTGAGCCCTAGAGCGAGCTCAAAAATGTGCTCAAGGGCAGTCACTTTTCCGAGTTGCTGACAGCGTGGGAGGAAATTGAAGAAACCTTCTTTTATGACTTCTGATGCAGGTTGTTAAGTAGTTCCCTATTGCGCAAAATGTACACAACATCAACGTAGCGATGTTGTTTTGTTATTGCGGCTGTACTCAATCGCTTCCTCAAGAGTGGTAGAATTGTTAAAAATGTGTGCTTCTGAACACTATTTACTGGATGTTCACGTAGAATGGGTTTCTGTGGAAAAACTTGACCTCGCAGTTATTTTCTTGATTAGCATCAATCAAATCCCTCATAAACGCTCACTTATTGCTAGATTCTCAGATGGCACGGTTTTACTGAATATGGGGGCCACAACACGACCTCTATTCATACCTCTGTATCGCGACTATCATCCAGCTTGGTGGACGAAATCGACTAACGAAGGCGAGAATCGGCCGTTCTAGAATATATTATGTTGATCCTATAGTCCTGTCACTTTTGCTACTCCAAATCCAGCCCTTGTATTCTAAGAAACGGCGAGTCGTACGGCTTGTAGGTAAGGTAGGTTTTATTCCCTGGTTCAAGTACAATTATTATCAAACTGTCTGAGCCGGCACCGGAATTCTTGCTCTTACTACAGTGCATTTCATGAATATACGCCACCCCTATTTTGGCGGTTCCCACTTTAGCGAAAGAGGCGTAGTTTTTCCTTAAGGCCATTTTCATCAGCATCGAAAATAACCATGGAAAACACTTTTTTTGGATTGTATGAGCTGCTGTGGTATTTTCTATATCGATTTTTGAATATCCGCAGGTTTTTGCGACCAACGCGACGCCTCAGATTCCTGCATCGGTTATTGAATTTGTTGATTATTCCTTCTAGTTTCCTCACCGCTGCTATCAAGCGGTTCCGCATTCTTGAGCGCGAGCTCTAAAGAGTTTGTAGGCCGATTTTCACGCACTTGCGGCACACCTGATCTCCGTGATGGTGGGTTACTGATGTCTGGTCACATACCCATTTCAAACGAATATGCTCTAATGATTCTCCACTGGTCTGCAATCCAGCCTACGAGGGACCTCCTCTAAGATCTTAACAACGTGGACTTTAGAGGACAATTAATTCGAGCGCCATAGATGGATTTTCGCGCAGTCCTGCTAAATCTAGCATTCTACCGTCCAGCGCTCGCTCAGAATAGGCATAATGTGATCTGCTAGCCCTTGCTAGTAATTCTCACCATCCAGCCGTCTGTTAGTGAAGGTCACCCCGAACGCTATCATAGCACAAAAGGCGCCCCAAACCAAAAGTTAAGGTCCACCGAATTTCCTTCTCTTGAAAAAAAGACGGTTGTTCTCTGTTGATATGAAAATGACTCTACTGCGTGCCCAATACTTTTAGAATGGCCTTCTTTAGTCAAATCAAGCCATCTGGAACGAGCCTGACACATTTTTGAAATCTCTCTGGGCTTAATTGTGCAAAGCGATAAAATGCCACCTTTTGCCCGTCGGTATTTGAGTTTCATTCATAAAAATGAAGTCGAACCAGCTCATGTGCCCTAGTTAGGTAAGAAGCCTACATAATTTCAATAAATTGCTAAACGATAGACGTTCGTCTCTTTGGTACAGCACTCCCCATCTAAACGAACAAGCGGATGGAAGCTTCAAAACTTCGGGGATCTGATGCAAACATGCGGCACTTTTGGGTGCAACTCTGTAAATTTTCCTCTTTCTCTAATTGGATACCTGTCGCAAACGACTACTAGACTTCTTCCTGACGTAGCCTTCGGGTTTCCGAACATAGCTATTTTCTTGCGTTCGTTTCTCCACTATTTCATCTCTGAGGTCGACAGGGTTCTACAGGTTTTGAGAGATCATCGTCGCCCTTGACATCAAATACTTGTATTGTTCCGCAGTCGCTTTGAAGCTTTATTGGAAGTAATAAAGTAAACGGACCCAATTCGTAGAAAATTTCGGCGTTCTTCTAGCGCTTATAAAAAATCAAGGAAAAGCTTAATCAGGAATTTTCGTGTTAAATCGGTTAAAGCATTTCAACATCTTCAATGGGGTATAAAACCTATAATGCCATGCAAGTCCAGTTCGTGGAGAACTATCTGGTCGAAATAGCACTGCATAAAGCGACAGGATTTTGGTTCAATTTAATAGCATGATCTTAACGCGTTCGGCGAACACATTAGACTATCTGGAAGGGGGTCTTTTCCAGGAAGCCGCTTGCAGTCTCGCGGCAGCCATTCCATCGCTCTTCTTGTCCAAAGGTTGTCTCCCAGTATATGACCGCGCCATCGATGCTTGGCTTCCGACATGAATTCCAAAGAACCTTGCAGACGAGGCATCTGCCTTAGATGTGAACTGCGAAGTCCACCTCGCAGTCGGAATAGCCGGATGAACTTGAGAAGACACATCCCCAATGCTCAGTTTGTAAATTTCAAGGACCTCGCGGAATTGGATCATGTCTCAGCCGCATACAGAGGACATTTTGGCGAAGTCAGACAGAACACTCGAAAAGTATAATCACGTCTGCTCAAATATTGACTAATTCAAAGTTTTCTAACTTTAAACATCGTCGAACCTCCCGTAGGTTTCCCTTCTTAATTCTCTGCAGTTCTTTTTTTTGTTTTCCGTTGATGCTATAATAGACAGGTGAATAGCTTTGCTCGTTTCACGTTACTTTCTTTGCTTTCTTTGGACTGTTGTAGTGTTGTTCCCGTTCAAGTCAAAGCCGTCTTTTTCTGCTTTTTGTTCAATAATGCTACTCATGAATAATTTACTTCTGTAGCTAATCAGCAAAGTAAATATTTATTAGTTATGTTTCCTAGAACATTTTGCAAAATAATTTTGGCTTTAAAATCACCAGGGGAGCTTTCGAGCAGTGTGTCGCCTGCATCGCTTCATCTCATTTCCATTTGCTTCTCAAAATTCCTTGCATTCCAAACTACGACAAGATATCCTCGTGCGTGCACCACCAATTCAGCACCCTTTTGTCCTAGTGATCGACATTTGCCTGACTATCGTAACGCAGGCAATAGAAGAGAGTCAACTACTTTCCTTGTTGCTAAGATACGTTGAACACGATAAACGACTGCTTTTTCTCCAACAGGGAGTAAGAACTGGCAAGCACTGAAGACAAAGATTCGGAACTTTAGTGAGTTACCGGAACCTGTGAAAGCCATGCCAGATCATGAATTGAAAGACTTTCATTCACTCTGATGGCACATCCATTGCTTCATTCATCGTCTCTTCCATTGGAGAATCGAATGAAAATAAACGAGAACTAGGGGCCGTTGTTGATGGGGTAGCGTGGCGATGTCTTCCTCGGATACGCGGCGCCCCTGGACACTCGGATGAGACACATGTTGGAGTTGTCGGCATGGGCGGCGTGTGAAATGATAAAGTGGGCTCCAGATGTGTCATCTGAAATGAAACCGTTAACGATGTTTCATTCATTCACCTATTTAGGCATATTATTGGTCACAACAAAAACAATAGAACCGCAAATTTGTACTGAACAATAAACGCGAAATAAAACACATTGCAAAGATGAGGTAAAAAGGAAAAATAAAAGAGAGTAGCGTTGTATCCATCGTATATTCACGTGGAGAGTGGTCAGATGTAGGTAAATGTAGTTCACCAGTGAGCGACCTTAGAGCTACAAGTCGATACCGCATTATTTAAACCCGCTTAGGGGACGACACAGGTTAGTAAGATAACTCCAATCAGATGGCTGCGCCAGTTCCGTGAAACTGCTGCAGTTGGAGGAGAAAAGGATGCTTGGGCCACCATCAGGTATGATCGAGTGGACTACGTTCGGTGGCTGCGCTGCAGAATACCATTCCTACGAGGAGAAGCTATTAATGAAGCTACAACTCAATGCAAAACCTTTTTCCCATCCGTAGTTTTACTAATATCAGCACAGAATCATTTCCAAGGCCACGTAGCACCAGTGTAGTGCCGAATTTCACAACAGCAACATCTCTGTACAGCCATTTTAGGAGACTTGCTCGAGAATTTAAGACGCCACTTCTGAAGTGCCATTTATGGTGTTACGGAAAAACAGGCCGCTGAGAAATCTCACCTCCACTACACAGAAATATATAGAAATATATATAAATACATATGTTGATTTTTTGGACCGCTCCATAGTTCATTAACACATTAAACTAAGTAAATTGAACATATAGAGGTCTTCTCTTCTTATTCTTTCCTTCTTTTTTGCAATATGCATCCGCAACCTAATGGGGAATATCACCATGCACAAAAAAATCCATGTAACTCACGAGAGAACTAACCTGAACTGCGGAGTCTTCACATTGCTTAGTTAGTGCCAAATTAGTGTGATGATATGCCGCAGCAGGCATACCGGCCTTGGACAAAAACTCTCCCAGCTGATGATGCAAACGACCCATCGAATGGAAAGGTACCATCGAGTTCTAAACATATCCACTTGAGTTATTCAGATGAAGCGGCCAACAGTAAAGGAAATACCTCGGTGAGTTTCTTCAACACTTCAGTTCCTTTTTGGTAATTGTGACTACTGTCATACTGACCAATAAGTAACCATACAGCATCAAGTAGATAGGGATGAGCGAACACCACATCCTCCAATATTGACTGCGCTTCCTTGAAATATACTTATTTTTGAATCAACAAGCCATTTAGAACTAAACTACTCAAACGATTAGCAATAAAACAGAAGTATTTGAACGAGTGTAGGAAACTTTTAAGAATTGAACTCAACACCTCTTTTCCACTTGCTGTTGTTAGCAAAACCTGTGCCTTCAACACTCGAGCTCGAGGGCAATGGGGTAAGTTCTGCATGCAAATAGCAACCGCTGCTCGTGCTTCTCGGAACCTACAAGAAAATAGGTGAGACTGAGACCGGTAGAATTCGATTCTCAAAAAATTGCATGAAAAAGGCGAAATTGGAGGTATTGGTCGGCTTTGTTCAGCTCCCTGTGGATAAACACGCGTCTTACGTATCCATGGTGTGCCAGAATTTCCAATCAATTCAAATATCCCGCCACACTGTGGACTCTTCAGAGGTCCCGATTGGTATAGTGTAAGTAAAAATCTCCTAGTTTGTAGTGATGCCGTATAACTGTCTAAATGGTTACCCCTTGGGGGGGGGGGGTGCAACATAAGAGTCGCACTCGTCGAAAGCGTCCGCGCTGGACGCACAACGGCGGAAATCATTAGATTCTTTGGATACTAGAGATCGACGGTCTACGATGTTGTGGCGGCATACAAGGCTTCCGAAGAAGGTTCTTCAACTCCGGCGAGAAGAACCCATTCGCGAGAGCGTGTTTCAAGGACCGCAGAAGTAATGGAACAGACTAAGGAGCTGATCTTGGGAGTCCCGAGACGATCGCTGAGAAAGATGGCGACAGTGTTGGGAGAAAACGAAAGTTCAATGAGTGAAGTAGAATCGTGGATAGTGGCTGTATCTTCACGAAGGCCATATGTCTTCCAACAAGCACCAGCTCACACGAGCCATTCGGTACAAAACTGACAGTCCGATAGCTCGGAATGTTTTGGCCCGAGGTGTTATGGCCCCCGAATAGCCCGTAGTTGAGCCCCATGGATTACTACGTTTGGAGCGTTATTGAGAGGGTTGCTAACAAGGCGAGGCACCCTGATGTCACATCTCTGCGAACCGCCAATGAGGCAGCATTTGCAAATTCGGACCGAATTTTTTTTTTTTGAAGAAGGCTTGCGAGCGCTTCAGTTCAAGGATGGAGGTGATTATTGCTGCTGACGAAGGCTACAGTGAGTAATTGTGATCTTAATACTCCCCTCCACTAATATGTGTAAAAAGATTCTGGATTTGAATTGTATTTTGCGTCTGCAAAATTGTTTGAGAAATAGAGTCGCGCTTGTCCAGATTCCAGGTTCGCGCACTCTGTAGAATCGAAGACTTAGCGAGGACCGATCGATCGACCGTTGTGATGAAAAAATGTAACCTTTCATAACCTTTTACAATTTGTGATGTAACCTTTTACAATTTTAACACTCTGGCAGCCGATGGAACCCAAATAGCAATAATTAATAGAAATACTAACTTTTCTCGTTGTAAGTACGTTATTATCTGCAGTTCGTACAAGTCGATATTTTTGAGATCGCGTTTTATGGCAGCACTGAGGTGTCGCATTGCATCGTCGAATTTCTCTGAACAGATAACAAAATTGCGGCTGACATTTGGAAGGGCTTAATCAAAGAAAACGTTAACACATGTCAATCGGTAAGAGTTGTATACTCAAGAGAACTCACCTAGATCAAGAAGAACAAGTGCCTTTAGCATCATAGATTCAGATTTTGGTCGATCGCCAAGTGTGGTCTTGCTGCAGGCCTTGTGGGCGAAGTACAACGCCGTTTTGAGTTTTCCTAGGAATCGACGGACATTAACGTTATTTAGCCCTGGTACCTATACCTCGTACTAAGATTTAATTTGTTACATTTCCACAGCGATATTTCCATCGAACCCAAACGAACGAAGCATATGATAGATCGTTATGGCAGCGAGAAATTGTATAGCGAGCCCTGTTTCAGAGCGACAAAGAAGAAGAATTCCCTTCGAATATCCAGGAACATAAATCCACGAGGTACACACGCGAACATAGTACTTCCAAACTGAGATAAAACGCCAAACTCTGTAGATGTATCTGCTGCCTTCAAATCCTTCTTACCCAAATGCCTCTTACTTCCCATGGCCCTTGAAGCTCTCCAAGTCAAAGTAAGGAGTGCCATCTCAAAATATATGGTACAATTTCTTCCAAAAGTTCTCACTAGCCTGCTGAAAAAAGGACCCGGGTTTCTGGGCCCTGCCTTATGAATTTAACCGATTGTTTCTACTTCCAAAAAGACGGCACACACATGCGCCATACCAGCAACCTACCGAGGCTTTTGGGAACTTCCAATACATGGCGGTCAGCGGGGTAAAAATGCCGCGGAATTTACCTTAAATCTAATCCAAGCGCATTAGATGAATCGCGGTTGATAAGCTCTCCGTGTTAAATTTTAGGGTTACCTGCGCGGTTGCCGATAATGAATGTTTAGTAATGCCTATTCTAAGCTTCACTAATCCATCGATGATTGCTAGACTATCTTAATGCAAAAAGGGATGCATCAGTGGTTTTTAAACTCTCAACACCACTTTTCCTAGAAACGAAAAAATACAAAAGAAAAGGAAGTTTCTTTTAAAAACAACCAATACCTTGACAGCGAGCACAATGACCAAAGGCTATCCAGGCTTCCGCAGAGTGTTCGTCAGAGTTCATGAGCTGTGTTGCCAAAGTTTCCAGCTCTTTGACCATTGGAGGACTATTCTGAAAAAAAAAGAACTTCAGCACGAAGTCATTGATAATATGTCTTAAGAAGATACCTGAGCGTACAATAGCGCCAATGTATCCATCGCATAGTGCTGCTCACTATCCAGTGAATGAGCCTTTGCCAATTCTGAGCGAGCTTCATGGCGCATGCCCAGGCTATTGTACACTAATCCCATTTCAGTCAATATCCTGAGAAATACGGTAAAAATAGGAGAATAACTAACGAAGAACAACAACTAGTCGCCTACTTCGGATTGTTCGTGCCCAGAAGAGACATGATTTTTAGGGCTTGTTCGCATTGACCGGCACCGAGTAACCGCTGAGCTTCAAGCCAAGTGGTCAGATTCGCAGCTCCTGATCCATCTATGCCTTCTCCAATCGCCTCAATATCAATGCTGTTTGCTAACGATGCGCCAGTTCGGAGCACTGTAGCCAAACATCCAAAAGCACTATTACAGTTTGTAAACACGTCTCTAAAATGAGCCTCTTTCACATGCGACTGACAATACAGCTACACACACCTTTTCATGTATCATTGATATGCGATTGAGGTATTATTGTTGAGCCTATTTCATATCATTTTGTCCCACGCTTTTGGGACACTGGGTTCTCTTTAGTTCCTCGATTTCGACTATCGGCATTCTGTTTAGTTCCTCAGTTTCAGCTTTTGACAATGTATGTATGGTATTGTTTTCCCTAGTCGTTTTGTTAGCACTTTAATTGATGACACTCTTCGTAAGGGAAACGGGTAGTGCGCACCTTGGTGCATCAGAAAACAACTAGAATTCTAATAGTTAGCGGAAAACCTGCACAAACACCGCAGTTTCTTGGACTTTGCCACGAAAAGGATTCACTTCCAGGTCAAAAAATGTCAAGACGAGCTGTACGATCGAAACTTATCGCTCCTTGCTCTAACATTTTCGTAGATTGCGAGATGCAAATCATATAGGTGAAATGAAGAAAACGAGAAGATAAATAAATTAGCCCAAGAAACATAACAAATCAGAAGGAAGACTCACTGGAGATACAATGTGGACATGTTGACGCCCTTGTGATCCTTACCGGCAAGTAACTTGGCCATTGCATACCTCACTTTAGGAATGCATTGATTTCCAGGAATTTTGGCCAGAACCGCTTAAATAAAGAGAAAATGATTTGGAAAAATACCGAAATGGGTCAAAATGGCGAAAGAGGAAGGACGCTATTGTTATCCGGAGAATCATATACACAAGCAGAAGTTTTGTTCAGGTTCGTAGAATGGTTTAGCAACTCACTGCTATTACTACAAACGTATAAACGTTGCAGCAGTAACATACTATTTTTATCAGAGGAACTGTATCCTCGTTAGAAACCATAAGTAGAAAAGACTGCGGTAATAATACTAGCACAACGCTGCTTTCACAGGGGGAAGTCTTGTGTAGCTAGCTTTTCAACCATATGGAATCAAAACAGTGAACATCCTCAAAGCAGTTGTCTAGCCGTGTTGGTTTATGATCTCCCCACTCTTTTAGCAGTGAGAAGTACTGAGGGGTAAGCAAACTACCAGACTCAATGGTATAAATATTTAAGGATTCCTGTTGTCGTCCCGATCTCTCAACTATTTATACTAGCATACGCCAAACCTACACTCACTCTGTGTGTCACCACGTTGTAAAGGCTTACCACAGCTTCAAATGTCAGAAGAATGCATATCCTATCGGAATCAATTACACAACAATAGCGGATCAATGCGAATGAGACCAGCAAAGAGAAAGAAAAGAAGAAAAGAAGGTAATAAAAGGTCACAATACTGTATCGCTCACCAAGCGCTTCTTCATATTTCTTTTCTTTCACCAGGCATTTGTGGTAGCGAAATCGGACTTCGGTGTCCGAGAAGTGCTGAAACACAAATCAGTGATATAATAAAATTAAGTGAACCATCTCTTGTACCTTGTTGTGAATAGAGCGCGAAACTTCTGGATACAGTTGTAGGGCTTTGAAGTAACTCTGAAAAAAGTTATTACCACAAACTGAAAAAAGCAGAAGGAGTGATATTTACATTCCTGTTTCACGCTTTACGTTACGCGATTCTCGACATTAAAGAAATCTCAGTTATAAAACAGTAACAAGGTATCCCCACCACTTTTCAGTAAGAAATGCGTTTCACCTTCTTAACCAACGGAATAAATAGATTTTGCAGCTACAGGCTGACAGACACTTACCAGTAGACTCAGCGAAAACTTTTCCAACTCAAAATACGCGTCAGCGACATAGACCGCCATGAGAGCCTCATTCTTCGGGCTCATACTGAAAATAGAGAGCATTTCTTTTTACCGCAACAATAATAATAAGTCCAATACCAAATGAAGCAGATTCAAAGCAACGATAGGACGCGCAAAGGTGCCGGCTTACCCGTCCCAACTGGGAACCATTTCGTGCAGAAAAACGAGATCTTCATAGAGTTCTTGCTCATAGAGCGACTGTATGTGGTCGAATAGTCGCATTTAACCTGAAAAAGACGTACGAAAACCCTCGATAACGCACAGTCATAATCCTGACCTGCAGTTCCACCTTCAATAAACGAAATCGAGAAAATGCTGTAATAGCGGTGCTAGGATCCTCGCCAAAATCGCGGCTCAGACAGGATTCGAACGCGCGTCTCGAGCTTATTAGGGGTACTGCTCAGATTAGTAATTCGAAAATAAAATCGATTCCGAATCTAATAAAAAGCGATAGCAACTAAACTGAGCGGCCACAAAACGGCAAAAATATGATAAATCTCAATAGTTCAAATATACCATGAAAAAACTAACAGAATCTCGCCTTCATTCTCAGTTATTACACAAAATTAGGTAATGAGCAATAAGTTTTTGGTAAATGAAAACAAACCAAAATACAACATTCTATACAGGAAGAGCCTAATAGCTTACAATTTTCATACCTTTCTGTTTCGTCTAAACATTAACTGCATTGAAGGGTTCTATAGCAATCGTAAAGGCACAACCCAACGTTTCACCCTTTGTCACAAACATTGACAACTCTGCCGAATTTATTGAAAACTCTGAATGCATGCGCTTATTTGTACTTATATTTGCATTCGTATTTATATTTACATACTCTACACCGTGAAATGCAACACGGTCTATTTGACAAACAAAACAAAAGAACCGGAAACAATACAGCGATATGGGCTCCAGACCATGGAAAAACTGCTAGTGACCTTCTTAGCGAAGGAAGAAAAATGAGGGTACCGTCAAAAATAGATACAGGAGGAAGGAAGAAATTTAAAAAAATAAGAAATTTTACTTACATAATGACAAAAGTAGGAAAAAGGATTTGTTGGTATACACGGTGTGAAATTTGAACAATTCGGTCATCGAATCATTGAAAATATTAAGAAAACTTGTTAAAGAGCAAAATAGCATATGTGAAACGAAAAAGTCACAAGGAAGGCGCTCACATTAGGCGTCATTAAGTGCGCGTGGTACGCAACTGCACAGCAGGTGCCGTAATCGACGCCGAAATGTGCTTGAACGCGGCGTCCGTGTGTAACATCCACACAATCGGTAGAGGGATGGGTCATTACTGGTTCATAGTTTATGTACTGTCGTTTTATACCATTTTCTCGTCAGTAAGGACGTTTTTCAAGTGTCGTCGGACGTATTTGAAGCAAGATGTGCGTATATGCACATTTTGTATTCATGCCTTCTATAAGTTGCATAGAGTTGATTTGAATAACGTCCAATCTCGTTCGAGAAGCACTCGACTTGATTTGAAAAGCATCATTATCTAAGTGAAAGTGGTATATCGCTTTGTGCTTTGTCGAAAAAAAGTGGAACAAAAGGAAGGAGAGAATTATTCAATCGAGACACGATGGTACAACACATGATTTATGTACAACACATTTAATCTATTTACAACTATGTACACTATGTACCCTTTTTCAGTATTTACACTATTTACAACACGCTGTACACTATTTACAACTATTTACACTGGCACGATAATAGCACGTCTTGCTTTTACGGTTGCAAAATAGGTAATTGAAGAATAGTTTTGAAATATTCACTCCACTGACTATTTACAACACGCTTTGATGTCTTCAATTACCTACCTCGCTGTAGCGAAACGTGCCATCATCGTGTGGACAAGAGGATCCCACTTCCGCGCAAGCTTCGTGTGCCCACATTCCACAGGAGGAGCACTTCACCCATTCGTCAATGTCGTCTTCCGTGCGTGGCGTTCTTCGGTAGCAGATAGTGCAGATAATGCAAGACTGCAAGTCATCCTCGTCGCACGTGTACAAGTCGTTCGGGCTTAAGTGCCGTCGTTTCCTAGGCTTCGTGGCGGAACGCTGCAAGGAAGTAGTTAGAAGGATATGCAAACTGGCGAGAAATTTGAAACGTACGTTTTTCAGCCTGATGGGCGTATGATTTGGAAGGCGACCTACTACCGGCAACTGCAGTCGACGAGCTAGCCTTTCCTGTCGTTGTACCTTGGACTTTTCCTTCAATGTGCCTGATCGATAGTATAAGTCCTTCACTTCTGCCACAAAACTTAGTACGTTCTGCGTTGCTTCGTCGGTGGGCGCCTTGGATAACGATAGGATGTTCGACTTCAGCCCTGCCATGTACTGAAAAAAGGAGTTATGTTACAAAAACATTTGTAGTTGGTAAAAACATAGCATTGGTACCGTCTCGAGTTCGTTGAAAGCATTTTTCATCACATCGACGTTGCTGGGTCCAAATTCCTCTGCAACAAGGTAATTATCATCTTGTTGGTCCGCAAGGCTTACCTCTATCTCTTCAGCTATTGACACATCTTCGTCCACTTGCAGTTCGTCGCGAAACAGTCCTGCGGATCCAAGAAGTAGAGCTGCGTGGATGTGTGCGCATGACACTCCGGACATTGAGTCATGTACGCAATCGCATGAAAATGCGTAGGCGCAAGCACTGCATTTCTTGCAGTGGTTGTTGTTCTGAAAAGTTCGTAATAGATACTGTGAAAAGTCGTAAGGGCGAAAAAATTTCTAACCTTCTCATCACAGATGCAGATAGACTGCTTAATGTGATGGGTTCCACTAGCGTCAGTGATACACCACCTTCCTTCTCCCAACACTTGCACTGCTTCCGGCTTTGCCCAATATAACTTCACTGCAATCTCATGGGCACGATGGTGTTGTAGCAGTCTGCTGCGCCCCGCATTCAGTCCTCTTGCCATCTGAAAAGTTCGTATAAAGTTTGTGCGGAAAAGCTCAGTTGAACCAAAAGGCACAAATAGATCACCTTAATACTCCTATCCTCTTCCATGATCTCCGGTGTGCTGACGAGCAAATCCACCAGGGCGTCCAGTCTGATGCTACCTTTGCCGGTTTTGACGTACTCGTGTTTTAGCCTCTTGTGCCACCGTTCGATGAGCATAGTTGTATTGACACAAGAGGTTCTTCTTGCGAAGCCAGCGAGCTGGTTGACACGAGTACTCCTGAATTGGTTTTGAGGAATGTTTTTCTTGTGAATAAGCGCAATGATTTCTCACCAGTAGCTCTCGAAGTACTGAACCATTTCCTCTTCGCCTTGCTGGTGGAGTTTGGTGATCAGCGCACCATACCTCGCTGCGAACTCCTTCGAACTGGACATTTTACCCAATTCCCTTACTGTCGCTACGATGCCATCCATGTCGGACTTCTAAAATAAATTGGGATTATAATGAACAATACATTAGACCGTCATTAGATTTTTACCTGCTTCAGTTTCTGGACACAGTTCGCCTTCACCGACTGAAGAACATGGAACAAGCACAACAGTTTTCGCGCCCTAGACTCTGGGAAGACTTCGCGAAATCCATTGAAGAACGCGCTCGCGTCATCCGTCATGAAATACTTCGGATTAAAAGAGGGGGCAACTTGCTTCACTGCTTCAAAGAGCTCCGCGGTCTCTTGCCCTCTTACCCTGAATCGGATAGGTTTCATGTCATGTATTTCAGAATATCTGTTGCTCAATTATGATTGCTCCTGTTGGATAAGAGGAAGGCGGCAGGGAGACCGCGATCCCATTCGTCCGCAACAACAATAGTTGTGAGCCGAAGAGCGTACGGCGATAGGTTGAAGGTGTCATCTAAGCAAACCGCTGGACGACTATACTTCGTCAACCAGGTTTGCTGAAGCGGCGTTATGATCACTGAAATTGAACTCACTTTGGATTGAAAAATAAAAGAAATGCTACGCAACGGTACCCATAAGAAATCCATCTGCCGTGTCGTTTAGTGGTGGAATGTACTTCCGGAATCCGTCCTCCGGGTTATTTTCCGTTACTTGCATTTCCACCGACATCAAGTCATTCTTGTCCTTTCTCGAAACATCCAGCTTCCGTCTAATCGCTATCAATCTGAAGAGTGACATTGATTTCGTTTTTTAAGAGGAGGAAAACCAGAATAAAGCAGACTATGTAATCACCTAATGTCAGATGTGGAAATATAGAGGATTATGTGTTCCGTTCTCGCGGTACATCTTCCTCACTTTCTCCACAATTTGCCGTGCTCCGAAGCCATCATTCAAGAGCGATGCCACGTAGTCCGTTGATTTCTTGTCCAGTGAGAGCTTTGCTGGCTCAAGATCATGTCCAAAATGCGTCTTGCAAAAGCGAACGAAAACGGCACTACCAGTTTCTTTAACCTGTTAATAAACAGTGTTAGTGGTTATTTGTCATAGTATTGTGTGATGAAGTCTTACCTGGATGTGAGCAGTGCAGTAGGGTACCGCTTTCTTCGTTACTGCTTTGTTGTATGACGACCTGGACGTAGAACGACTGCATTTCATATACGTTATTACACCCGAGGGAAGTTTCGCGACGTGGCTGACGAAGAATCGCGCAACCGCTCTTTCTTCAAGATCGTGTTTCCATTCCTTAAACGAATCTGTGAGGTGAACCTTACACATAAACCGAGCTTCTCTTGACTTTCCCGTACCTCAAAATCCTTGATGTTGCTGAATGTCTTCGTCTCCATCACGTAGTCTTCGGGAGACTCAGCATGATACTGACTCACGTGTTGTACGAAAGCCACGTGGTCCTGCAGGATTATGTTCTAGAGAACTATCAAGAATGTCATAAAACTATACTTCACAAACCTTCACCCCGGCTTCGCACTGCGGACACAACATCGAAGTACGACTACCGTGGCTTTCTCCATGGTTCTGCTGCTTCTGGTGCATGGCAAGTCCTCGCGCAGATTGAAATAACAATCCACACTCACATTGAAGAAGTTCACCGCGGTCTTTGGAAGAAAGCGCTTTTAAATTGCGTTTCTCTGCCTTCATCTCTTCCACTCGATCTTTCGTCCAGGAGTGGACGTTCAGAAGATGACGGTAAATACTCCTCCCTAGTGAAAATCCACATTCCGGGCACGTGTCGTTAACGTAGCTGGAGCGATGATCCATTGGTGCTAAAATATGTAGTTTCTACGATTGCAAGGTGTTAACAGCACTGTTGCGGCAAAATTGTTGGTTTGAAATGCAGAAAAGTGATGAAACACACAATTCCTTCCCATCTCAGCCGCTATTTATATATTTCACCTATCCACTTATACACTACTTGAGGGGTCACATTTCCCCTGTGGCGTGTCACAATGATTATGAGAATAGCGACGAGGTGGTGTGAACTGCCCAAAAAAACAGTCTTTTCATTTCACACAATCGTCAATACTCCTCTGGGTCGCCATCACACAGGAGTGTGAAAAGGGTGGAGGTCATTGAAAGCATCATCATCGTTATCAGGCAAACTTTCCTTTGTTTTCCTGGAAGTCTACAAACAGTACTGCTAGAGTCAATAGGAATAGGTTAATAAGACAGGAAATCTACCGACAAAAAAATCATTAACCCGTAAATATTTCCTAGGTAAGTGTGAAATGTGAGCTCGTGGAATGCGAAGATACGTCATTGGTTCTGAATCGCCTTCAGTTCATCGTCGACCCTTCCTGTTAAGCCGCGGACTATTTTAGCTTTGCTTTTTTTTTGCACGCTTCTGTAGGATTTGTCGGCGTTTGGTTGTACTCTGCTGAATTTTGCACTGCACCATTAAATTTTAGCGTAAACCAGATCGGCAAGTCGACAGTGGTGTACTGCACAGAATTTGAGGAATCTTTGTTGCGTATATCGTCACTGACTGTGATGGATCACCCGGCAAGTGAGATAAATGCTTTTGTCCATATCATCTAGCTGCATTGTTCCACATATACATGTATTATAAAACAATTACTTCATAATACACAAAGCACGACTCATATAAAACACACATGCAGAGCTTTCCTTCTCCAATTGCGGACATTCCCCTTGAATTTCGGTTGTTTCGCATTGTTTTCCGATTTCCTGCAACGATTTACGGTCATCGTCTCCAATTAACGGTAAGGAGGCAAGTGCTGTAAGATATAGTACATCGTCGGCAATATCGTGTAATTACGGAGCGCGCACATATTCGACGCCTAACGTGAGTGCCTTCCTTGTGATCGAATCGTGCTAGTAATAGCATAACGAAAAATAAGTGTGAAACGAAAAACTCACAAGGAAGGCGCTCACATTAGGCGTCATTAAGTGCGCGTGGTACGCAACTGCACAGCAGGTGCCGTAATCGACGCCGAAATGTGCTTGAACGCGGCGTCCGTGTGTAACATCCACACAATCGGTAGAGGGATGGGTCATTACTGGTTTATAGTTTATGTACTGTCGTTTTATACCATTTTCTCGTCAACAAGGACGTTTTTCAAGTGTGGTCGGACGTTTTTGAAACAAGATGTGCGTATATGCACATGTTGTATTCATGCCTTCTATAAGTTGCATAGAGTTGATTTGAATAACGTCCAATCTCGTTCGAGAAGCACTCGACTTGATTTGAAAAGCATCATTATCAAAGTGAAAGTGGTATATCGCTTTGTGCTGCGTCGAAAAAAGTGAAACAAAAGGAAGGAGAGAATTATTCAATCAAGACACGGTGGTACAACACACGATTTATGTACAACACATTTAATCTATTTACAACTACTTACACTATGTACCCTTTCTCAGTATTTACACTATATACAACACGTTATACACTATTTACAACTATTTACACTGGCACGATAATAGCACGTCTTGCTTTTACGGTTGCAAAATAGGTAATTGAAGAATAATTTTGAAATTTTCACTCCACTGACTATTTACAACACGCTTTGATGTCTTCAATTACCTACCTCGCTGTAGCGAAACGTGCCATCATCGTGTGGACAAGAAGATCCCACTTCCGCGCAAGCTTCGTGTGCCCACATTCCACAGGAGGAGCACTTCACCCAGTCGTCGATGTCGTCTTCCGTGCATGGCATTCTTCGGTAGCAGATAGTGCGTGTCACAATGATTATGAGAATAGCGACAAGGTGGTGTGAACTGCCCAAAAAAGTCTCTTCATTTCACACAATCGTGAATACTCCTTTGGGTTGCAATCATACAGGAGTGTGAAAGGGGTGGAGGTCATTGAAAGCATCATCATCGCTACCAAGCAAACTTTGCTTTGTTTTCGTGGAAGCCTACATACAGTACTGCTAGAGTCAATAGGAATAGGTCAATAGGACAGGAAATCTACCGACAAAAAAATCATTAAACCATAAATATTTCCTAGGCAGGTGTGAAATGTGAACTCGTGGAATGCGAAGATACGTCCTTGGTTCTGAATCGCCTTCAGTTCACCGTCGACCCTTCCTGTTAAGCCGCGGACTATTTTAGCATTGCTTTTTTTTGCACGCTTCTGCAGGATTTGTCGGCGTTTGGTTGTAGTCTGCTGAATTTTGCAGTGCACCATTAAATGTTAGCGTAAACCAGATCGGCAAGTCGACAGCGGTGTACTTCACCGAATTTGAGGATTCTTTGTTGCGTACATCGTCACTGACTGTGATGGATCAACCGGAAAGTGAGATAAATGCTTTTGTCCATATCATCTAGCTGCATTGCTCCACATACACATGTATTATAAACCAACTAATTCGTAATATACAAAGCACGGCTCATATAAAACACACATGCATAGCTTTCCTTCTCCAATTGCAGACATTCACCTTGAATTTCGGCTGTTTCGCATTGTTTTCCGATTTACGGTTATCGTCTAGAATTAACGGTAAGGAGGCAAGTGCCGTAAGATATAGTGCATCGTCGGCAATATCGTGTAATTACGGAGCACGCGCATATTCGACGCCTAATGTGAGCGCCTTCCTTGTGATCGAATCGTGCTAGTAAAAATAAGCAGAAAATGAAGAGCACGATAGTTCAAAGTAGGGACAAAAAGGGATAAAAAATGCAACAAATAACTTTCGAATGCGAACATTTCCAATGGAAACTATTCGTCAGGACTCGTGGTTAAGGCCCCTGCATACCGATGCTATCTATTTGGACAGACAATTCCGTTGGCGTATATTAAGGAGTGTTGTGTACCCAAACACATCCACGCCATGGTACCGTAATCCATAAATGATAGAAGTGCTCGTGACGACGCCCACGTATGTTGCTGAGTGCCACGGCATTTATTTGCGATTTCGTTCAATACATCAGATTGCGATTGGAACTTAGTCTGCTATTCGCCAGGTAAAATGGCATAGGCGGAACCACTCCTATTCTGTTCTGGGTGAAAGATGAGTACCTCAGCGCATCCTTATCCCTTGTGGGCACTCTGTTGGCCATGCTCCTCCCAAACGCGATTCTATCCCGCAACTGCGACGAACTTGCAAAAGGAGCCTAATTCGGGATCAAGCGCATGAAGGCAGAAGGAAAGCCCAACAAACGGATCGATTTCCTGACCGCCAGGTTGTGAGCCCTAGTCAGATCCTCGGTTTTCCCATTAGGCATGCGTTTCACACGTTCCGATAACTAACATTTATCTGCATGATAATCGACAATGATGAGAATACAGAGATCAGGGAGTAACTGGAGAAGGTCTTCGACCCTAGTGGAATGGCGGGCCAGAGGTGACGGCGGCAGGTTGGTGGCGTCGGAGAGAAGGTAGATCTGTCGTCCGGGACGAGCGGCTGCAGTCCACCAGAAGTCCTCGAGGCGTCCGTCTCGCGACCTTAAATACTGTAGTATAGATGAGTCATCGAAGTGACGGTCCGAGCCTATCGGAGCACAATAATCATCAAAGAGAGATCATCGTATCTTACAGCATCTTACATGGTAGACGTGGCCACTACGCCGCCTCCCCTTGGCTTGGATGCTGAGTGGGCAGCGATAATTGCGCCAACTACCGTCTTGCCGGTGCCAAACGCGGCTTGGATGCCGACGACGGGGAAGCGATCATCGCTAAGGCGGATAGCCTCCATCTGTTCCGGGCGGAGGGTGATTTGAGAACCACCTACTGAAAAGGTGGTACTGTATTGTAAGAGGCCATCAGAAGTACAGCCGCGGCGAGATTGGGCGTAGACCATGTCCAGTACTTGCACTCCGCGTGAGTCCCCGCTGAAGTCGGCGGACTCGAACAGCTGCGACGAGGCGATAATCTCGTATACTGGATCAGCGCCGCTCGGGACACGGCCGAGCTTGACGAAGATGTCCACCGTCGCGGAGTTGTCTGAAATGATACCGAGGCGAGTAATCGAAGCCATCGTACCTCTATGGTCATAAGCCGGGGCGATGGTGCGCACATGAAGGGCACGTTCTTCAAAAGAAAAATGCGCCCGCTGAATAGACGCGCGGCAAAGCGTTTCGGCGCCGACGATCCACAGGTACACGGGGCGCTGACTCGTCCATCCGCACTCTGACGTCATATTAGGGATCGTGAAATCGAAGCGAACGGGGAAGGCCTGCAAACTCGGCACTGTAGCCGTCAAGTTGTGAGTGCGTTTGTCGTCGTTCAGGGTGTTGAGGGCGGCGAGTGCAGAGCACGCTACGTTGAACAGCTGAGCCATCCTCCTACGCGCTACGGCTGGGTTTCGTGGGTAGTTCCGGAAGCGCCCCTGTCTATCCTGAATCCAGGCCTGATCGTCGTCCGGCAGCTTGGAGACGCGGAGCGGGAGGAGACCCTCTTCCGGGTGAAAGGGTAGGAAGCGCCTCACTAGGCCGCACAAGAACGCCTGCGCTGCGCGCGATGCAGGGGGTTCTGAAAAGCGCATAGCGGTGGACACATTCGTGCGGGACAACGCCTGCACAACCTGGTCGTGCTCGGCTTCTTCTAGCGGAAAGTCGCAGACGTTAGGGGAGACTAGCACTGCGTCGGGTGCGCTCTCGAAAGCAATCCGCAGGTTGGCGACTCCATACCCTCTGTTGGTTAGGGCCAGAACTATCCCCAGTATGGGAGAAGGCGCGGAGGGGGGAGTCACAAAAGCGAACTCGCGCACGCGAAAAAAGTACGGCACCGTGGTGTCGAGAGCGGTAGCTCTGCGTCGGCGGGCCCGACTTAGCGTGTCGCAGGGCGATTTACGTGCCAGCGGTGTAGGTTCGGCGGAATAGACCCAAACTAAGTCCTTAACAGAAAGCATATCACGATTAAATCCGCGAGTATTGGAAACAATATTCGTTGCAAACTGATCAAGCACAATGAATTGCAACTCACTTCTGTCAGGACCTGGAATGAAAAAATCCTTTGTTTCCAAAATTACACCTTGTCCATGACCGCAGTTGACCACCTGATATAACACCGGGAAGGTTGCACGTGGAGTCGGGTAAATGGTAGACGGCATGGAACCGGGAGGCGTCAGAGGTAAAGAATTCTCAATGAACTCATAGGTACCTGATAAGAGTTGGTCGATGACGTCGCTGGTAGCAGATCGGAAAGCTACAGCATGGTCCAAGCGCATCAGTTCATACACTGGTAGTGGAGAGCGCAGGCTTGGCGACTCTACGAACGTGCGCGGGAACAAACTACGTACGAACTTAGCTGAAAGATACCCACCGCCTCCGAGGTGCTTATAGATGTCCGTCGGCAAATGGCTGGTCACGAAGGCCGGATTTACTGTAAGCCTGCTGCCACGTGCCGAGACGTAAGCGGCCCAAGGATGCTCATTGATCAGGTGATGAGTGTGATCGTCGGGCGTTGTATCAGGCAGAGGACGAGGGGTCTTCAACGTCAGTACTGGTAAGGCCTGCCTGAAAGGGGCAGCGGCCGGAGCCGGGGGTGGCACCTCAGGTGCTTCAGGCTCCTGTTCCCGGGAAGGAGTGCGCTCTGGCTGTCTAATGACGGCAAAGCGACGGTCGGGCTGGTTTGCAGCCTCTTCCACCTGATCGGCGGTAGCCTCGTCCTGCGGCGGACAGTTTTCGGCGATTGTCATCGTCGAAGATGATGCGGCGTCGCGATCGGTCTCGGGAGACGAAAGGGCGAGCGCGCCGAGCTTAACAGAGTCGGGGAGCCCGGAGTAGGACATGTCGTGTCCGACGGAATCAGACTCGGCAGAGGAAGACTCTGGCCCCTGCGAGGGAATCACGTCTGAGGTATCCTCAGGTGCTGATAGGGAAACATGTGAACTGTATTGTGCGCGGGTATCAACCAGAGAAGTAGTCTGAGAATTATTACCTTCTACCACGTCCGTAGCGGCGGCGGAGTTGTTACGGTCGTCGTCGCGTCTGCGTCGCGTGCGAGCCCGCTTGGGAGACATGGGTAGGCAGGATGATTACGATCTGGAATATAAAGATGACTGTGAGGGAAAGCATGGAAGCAAAACACACAAAGCGACGGGAAACGCGACGCATGATGTATTGTAACAATTGCGATGAAAACACGGTATGAAGGAGAGGATTATAGCAGAAGTGGAGAAAGGAAGTGAGAGCAGGAAGATACGCCCAATGATGCCATTAGAGCCGAGCTGCTGAGTCCTTACACAGAGTGTTTCCGGTGCCTGAAACGAGTATTATAGGGGTGTGAAGGAGTGTCTGCAACTTCAGTATTTGTAACATCTGGGACGGCTGTAACTGCATGATTGTACCCAACAACCTTTGATTGAGGGGCTTCAATTGATTGAAGGTGCTCCTCCTCTGCGACGGGGAGCCATGGTGAGGTGAATACGGGGCCTGACAGAGTGAAACATTGCATACCTGGTTCATGAGGACTGTACGAGGCGGCGACTGTGGGGACGAAATGCTCACAATAGTAAGATGGGGATGATTTACCTTTATTACGCGAAATTGTCCCAACCATGGGTAGCATAATTTTGGCGAAACTCCTGGTGTGGGCGTAAAATCTTTCAATAAAACTCTGTCACCGACCTTAATTGCAAGAGGTGGCAAACCTGACTTATCGTACTGCGCCTTGTATGCCGCACTTTGTCGTGTGTTGTGTTGCGACGCCAAAGACCAGGCTGAGTGTAGCGCTGAAAGTAGCGATTCCTTGTAAACGGCAGCGTCATCGTCTGAGAAGAAATGTGGTACTGTTTTGTCCTTGATTATCAAATCAACACTGAAAATAGGATCGCGGCCGAACATTAAGAAAAAAGGTGTATCATCAGTACTCGTGTGCACAGAAGTGTTGTAGCAGAACACACATGAGGGTAAGAAACGGTCCCAGTCGAGATGGTTCTTGCTAATGTAAGGTCGGAGCATCATCTGAAACGTAGCAAACATGCGCTCACATGCGCCGTTACCTTCGTAGTGGTAGGGAGTACAGAAGTAACGCTCGATCCGAAGAAGTTTGCCAAGCTCGGTCATCAAGTCGCCTTTGAGGTATGAAGCGTTGTCCGAAATGAGCTCGGTCATAGCTCCATACTGCAGAATACAATTGTTCATGATGACATGCGCCACTGTGTCTGCACGGCAGTCCGGTAAAGGGGCTGCGACCACAAATTTGGCGAAATGGTCAATTAAGCATAGGATGTATTTGTTAGAAGCCTCAGTAACACTATACGGACCGCTCAAATCGAGATATACCTTGTGGAATATGGCGTTGGCGTGCACTGGTATCATCTTCTCGCGAGTGGCGCCGTGGCTTCGTTTACGTTGGCATGCTTCGCAGGAACGAACGTATCTGAAAATGTCTTGTTTCATTGTAGGTCAATAGAACTTACGTTTAATCTTGGCAAAGGTTTTCTTCCAACCAAAATGTCCGCCTGCGCTGGAGCTAGAATGGAAGGCGATGCATACTGGCTCGCGCAGCTTGTCTGGTAGGAATAGCGCCGGATGCAGGTTTGATGGATTCGTGAGAGCAGAAGATTGGTAGTATAGGCAACCATTATTTCTAATGATGCAGTTAGGCGCTAGTTCCAGAGTGGCGGATTTTTGTTCTTCAGTAAAGTCGTCCGGAAGGGAGTCGGTTTCGAGGAACTGCATTAGCCCACGGCAGAAGGAGTCCTGTTTCTGCTCAATTAGTATGTCGTACGGTCGGATCCGCACAGGAGGCGCGGCAGGGTCTAGTGCTAAACAGACGGGGAATTCGACGATATCTTCTGTCTCGGCGGAGCCATCTACGAATTGCGACTGAGTATTTTCTAGTCTGCTTAAACAGTCTGCCACGACACTGGATGGACCTTTGAGGTACTCTATCGAGATGTTGTAACTCTGTAATTCTACGGCCCATCGCGCCAGATTGTCGTGGGTCTTCCCATGGCGCAGGAGAAACGTCAAAGGTTCGTGGTCGGAAAATATTCTGGTTAAATTACCATAAATAGTGGTGCGGAAGAACCGTAACGCACTTATCATGGCAAATAGTTCAATATGTGTAGGGCTCCATTTACGTTGGGAAGGGGACAAGGTTTTACTGAAGTAGCCCACTGCGGCGAGCGACTTCTCGTCGCCCTGCTGCTGAAGCAACGCGGCGCCAACGGCGATTTTACTACCGTCAGTGTGCAAGATGAAGTCTTGATCGCGTGGAAAAGCCAAGCAGGGGCGGGATATCAGCGCCTCTTTAGGGCCAGGAAAGCCGCTTCTTGCGTTGGGGTCCATTGGAATGTAGCTTTGCCCTTACATAAATCATAGAGAGGGGTAGCTATAGCTGCAAATCCCTTAATGAATTTACGAAAAAAGTTGGCCATTCCAATGAACCCTTTAACTTCCTTGATGGTTTTAGGTCTAGGTAAAGATTTGATGGCCTCGATGTTACGCGTGGCGGGTTTGTAGCTATCTCCGGATATTTCATGGCCTAAAAAGGTGATGTGGGATTGCGCGATGTCGGTCAATTTCTTACCGGAAGCCTTGATGTTAAACATGCGGAAGCGCTCAAATACTTTGCGAAGGGAGAGCAGGTGGGAATCGAAATCTTTGTCGAAAACGATAATGTCGTCTAGGTAAGCTAGACAGTTGTCCTCTAACCCTTGTAGGATACGAGCCATGGCGCGGGAGAAATAGGCGCCAGCGTAGGCCGAAAGGTAAATACACGAATTGGTATATTCCTCTATGGGTAGCCCAGCCGCATTCGGCCTGAGCGTCCGGAGCCAGACGTAGCTGCATGTACCCTGAGGCGAGGTCTAGGGAGGTATAAAAACGGTTGCCGGCCACTTTTTGTAAAATGTCCTCGATCCTGGGAAGGGGAAAGTGATCTGGTATGGTGATATCATTAAGTGGTCTGAAGTCCAAGCATACCCTAAGCGAACCGTCTTTTTTCTTAACAAGGACAGTGTTGTGGACCCACGGCGTGTCGCTCTCTACTATTCTACCTGCCTGCAAAAGCTTATTGATATGATCATCCAATTCTTTCTGAAATCGTGTTGGAATTCTAGTGGGTCGGTACTTCATTGGTGGGGTTTCGGTCGTGGTACGAATATGAATGGGCGACAGCTCATATGATCCGAGGTCGTATGAGGACTGGGAGATACGGTCCTGGTATTCCTCGAAAAGTTCTCTAAGTCGTTGTCCCTGTTCCGCAGTGACTTCTGCATGAGATAGATCTATGAAAAAATTCGACTGTATTGTGGGGGGACGATCAGTCCCTAGGTCTTGTACTGTCGATAGGACGGGGGTGCTAAAAACAAGGTTCATCGTCAGAAAGTGTGCCGGAGGCTTCGTGTAAAAGCGTGGCCTCCGATAAGCGTTGATTTCGGTAAATAACTCGCGCAGCTGAGGACGGGTTGGAGACGAGAAGACGCGCCTTGTCGTTGAAGAAAACAGCTGGAGCCACAAAAATATTGTCCTCGTCCAGAACACTAGCGCTGGCTATTAGGGGAGGATTGCTAGGCGGGACTTGAGCGACGTAACAAGGAACCAACGTTTCCGTACCCGGTGGGAGGACGATGGTTTGAGCTGAGCGAACAACAAGCTCCTTTGGCGGGTGTGGGTCTGAAGGAACCGAATAAGATAAAATACGGATGGTTTCCGAACCCATGCTCGACCGACCAAGAGGGTAACTTGTATAGGATGTCATTACCCAATATGATATTGTATGTGTGTGCTTGGCTTGGAATGCACTGAGTCTCTGTGAAATGGATGGGGTGGTCGAGTGTCTCGTCGCCGATGCGAATGGAGACAACGGAGCAGCCTACCAGGCGGATGGGAATACCTGCCATCCCGATTGCAGATGGTATTGCGCTTGGCTGCAGTTCGAATACGCCCAGGAGGGACAGAAGGGCCTGACTCGCGACCGTTATGCCGGCTCCCGTGTCGATTAGGGCAAGCATGTGAATGTTGTTAACACGGACCGGGATTTGGGCCGTAAAGAAGGGTTGAAGGTCGGAGAAAACCAGAACGGGGACTGGTACTGTAGTTACCTTGGGTGGCCAGACGCCCTCGGTATCGATTTCGATTTGAGAAATGCCGAACTTTTGGGGAAAGATATTAGAGACTGGCACTGGAACAAGGCGAACGGATGGGTTTTCCACTGTAGAAGGGGAATGAGCACTGCTAGATTGATTTCTTACTGTATTGAGTAGGGATAGCAATCCCGGGTATGCTGCACGACAATATAACGCACAAAAGGACTTGAAAGCGGAAAATGAAACGAATAGACAACAAATGAAAACCCAAAATTCAGAAGGCGAAAGGAAACGGAATAGTGAGGCGACAGCAGAAGAACTGACCTGTTCAAACGGTGAGGTGGATCGGTCCTGTGGAGTCTGAATATGCGCCACATGTTCCATCAGCTTGCCGTGATCTCGCGCTGCCCACAACTCATGTAACTGCTCATCGGGAGCGACTTCACTGAAATTAGTTAGGATTAGATTGTGAAAGATAGTGAGTCGAGGAGCTAGTGATAACGAGGCGAACTGTGAGAAAGTAGAAATAAATGCGACATTTTGAAGAGAAACAGGAGAAACTTTACCGTCAAGTGGAGAAAAGCGAAGAAGCGTGGAGTTGCCCAAGAGATAAAATGAAGGGACGTCGTTACAGTCGACTGACGCGGCTTTACTAGAAATCTCACCAGTGGCAGGATGGAGGAACGCGTACTAACGGGAACCACTAGGTAGCGGTAAAAGGACGCGAGGAGCATCAAAGCATGAGCCGTTGAAAGGAAGAAGCTGAATGGTGTTCATCGGTATTGCGACGCATCGCCTAACCTGGACGAATCCGTTACCCAAGTGCGTCGCTACCAGATCCTGACGTGCTAACAAACTGCGCATAACCATTGTTGGGTCGCTGCGTAAGGATGCGTGAAGAGAGGTGGCTAGAATATTGGTGCGGTCGCATAGAGCTTGGATTGCATGGTGAAACAAGTGAACGACAGCTGATTGAACAGAGCCTTCAACTGCGAGAAGTTGCGCAGAGAGTTGATTTGTGGTGACTATACCGGTGTCCGCCCTGGGCAAGCGGCGCAAAAATGCAACGGCATACCCTTGGTCAGTGATCAATAACTGCTTCTGACAATCCGAAACGAGGGAAGTATTACTTGTCCAAGAAAGGGCGAATTCTTTTGTGTCGCTGATCCATACATTGCCCATAACTGAGCCACGCATTTTGGAAATATAAACAAAGCGACAAGTTTCTTCGAGGTCAGGCGTCCAATAGACTACCGATCCGTCCGCCAGAGTACAGATTCCATCGGAATAGTGGCACATGGAGAGATCACCTACCGATGAGTCTGGATGATCGTCACCATAGCGAGCGTACACCTTGGTAGGCGTCAAATAACAATTGGAGACAGAAAGATGATTTGTTGTGCAACAACCAAAGGGTGCTGACGGGAAGTCGAACTCCAAGAGATTGCGAGTGCGCCAGATACCGTTGTCTACCGTCAGGGAGCCATGTTCGCACTTCTTATGCTGGACCATAAGGGCACATTGTTCCCTGGACACTGCCATGTGGGATTCCACATGTTCATCACGTCTAGCCCCAAAGAAATTAACGGAAAACGTAACTGAATGACGGATTATGGTGCAATAGTGAGCGGGAGTAGAATAACGCTTAGTATTCGGACGGAAAACCTGAAGAGTAAGACTACTTGGAATTGTAGTGGTGTTCGGCACCAGCCGAGAGCAATTATATGATTGAGGAATAAAGAACATATGCGTTGGACGGTCAGTCGGACATAGCCAGGCGTCAGCGTGGGCTGATACACCTGAGAAGCAAATTATAGCGAGTGAGCACAAGAAAAGAGTACGAACGTCAGGAATAGAAGCGGATGAGGAAGGCTTGCGTTGTCCAAAAGTTGTCTGCGAAAGCTCCTCGTTGCGGGCCATAAAGGCCGCAACTCGGGCTTCCGATTGTTGCAACTGAGCTTTGGTTTGGTCTACGGCAAGAGATAATTCAACGATACGTTGCTGAGCGGATTCGAGATCAACGTTGTGAGTGGGCGGTAGGAGTACACGACATGAGACGAGGATCATTTGGACGCGAAGTAATACGACTGTCGGTAGGAAATGAACTGGATTGAAAACGCGAACCTTGCATCCGTCCATCGCGTGGCGTCCGATAAGTTGGCCAGGGGCACTGGCGACGGTAATGACCGACTCCTCCACAGTTAAAGCAGATGTCCTGGTTGGGACGTCGGTATCCGGCACCAGTGCGTGCGTTCTGAAATGAACGAGAACGGCCCACAGATGACGAACGAGAATTAGAGCGAAAATCTTGCCTGTTATCATCCGTTCGAAAAGTCACCCTCCTCGGAGGAGGCGTACCTGCTAGAGCTTGCACTTCAGCAACGGGTCTTGTCGGGTGCATCAACCGTTCCGCGGAGGCCTCGGCGATAAGCTGTTCTACTGTCTGCGCCTTCTCTACGGCCTGTTCGAACGTCAACGGGTTGTCCAGCTTCACGAAGTAGCGAATGTCGCCGCGAAGGCGAGCCACAAAGTCGTCGCGTGCCCGTTCCTTCTGGGAGTTGACGTCTTGACCGGCAGTTGCTGCGCGCACTAAATTAAGTATTTTATTAGCGAATGCGGAACAAGACTCACCGATCTCCTGCTCGCAAGAAGACAGCTTCTGTAGGGCCACGTATCGTTGCTGAGGGCTTTCGAAGTACGCACGAAGGAAAGCGGTCAGCTCGGAGAAATTGTTCCGTTTCTCAGCTGGAAGCTCCTCGATTTTCTCTCGAGCCACTCCTTCTAAATGACCAATGAGGAAGTTTGCCTTGTATTCTTCCGTTGGGTTGGAGGTCCTCATTCGTAACACGTCCTCCAAGCGTCGAAGCCAGATAGAAAATTGCTGCCCATCATCCGCAGACCCAGAGAACGATCGCACGCCAGGTAGAGAACCATCCGCTCCCAGTGTCGCAACCATTGGGGTGGATTCCAATCGATCGCCGACAGCTGAAAATGAATCGTTCAAACGACGAGACAAGGCGAGGGTACTTTCATTGATAGAACTGGCAAGAGACGACGTTTGCGACCGGGCGTCGTTCCAAACTTGAGAAATTGCCGCGGAAGTGGCGTCTCTTAACACCTTGGCTTCTCGGCCGTGTACTACGGCGTTGTCGTCCAATGTGGATAGAGATCCACTTAGCGGAGCAATCAAGGAGTCAATGTTGACACTGTATTGTTGGGAGACATCAGTCTCAGAAACGTCAGAGTTGGAAGATAAAGAAGCTGGAGTCGACTGGGCGCCTCCACGAGTAACCGGCATGGTTAGATGGTCAAGGGGCGGAGCGGAGCGCTTATATACGGACCGTTGTTATCGATAGGGTACTCATGGGGTGCGATCTTCCCAGGCCGCCATATGCCCGCAAAGTGTAAGAATTTTCCCGACCGCGCGACGCCTTTGTGCTGATGTTCCCTCGGGTGTCATCAATCAGATAATAGGCTGGCGTTCGCACTTGTTTTGAGAGCGGTCAACGCACGAGGGCACTTTATCTGATTGCTCAAGTGCCGGGAAACTATGCGAAGAACAAGCGGTGACGGCTTTTTCCTCAACAGATTCAAACAGACAAAGCTGAGAGTACTGTACGGTCGACATTTGAAACCAAGACGAGACGAACCATGAACAAACAAAACGGAGTCTGACATGGGAAACCACGAAAAGGCAACGAGTACATGCTCCGGTTACGGTATCTAGGTGAGACACTGAATTGTGACGAGGAAACAACGAAATTTGTCCTCTGAAGAGTTAAGTTACGCAATGAAAAAAAAATTTGGAAAGAAGGAAAGCAGTTGGAGAAAGGTAAACCTAAACGCTGCGGTTACTGTACGCGACCCAAGTTTAAATGCTGAAATCTGATAGTCGGTGACGCTAATGCTGGTGGAGAGATTATCTGCGGCGTAACGATCAAAGTGGGATCACTCCAGTCACTCTAGATATCGATTATGCAACTGGAGATCCAAATGTCATCCGCGCCATCGACCTCCTGAAATCCTGTAAACACCCGTATTTGAATGAGTACTACAGTAAGAATGTTGCGACGGCTCGAACTACTTGAATAAACTCGGATTTCATGCGAAAACTAGGCTGCAAACGGTAGCCGAAAACGTTAAACTGTATTGGTTTCGGCCATCAGGCCCCCCGGGGAACATCTTACTCGTGCGTTTGACGCTAAACTTCGAAGTTGACCCTCAGCTCCCCTCGAGCTGGCATCGGCTCTTTCCTAGCCGGCATTGGCTCCACCTGGCCGGCATCGGCCTCTCCTAGGCCGGCATCAGCTCTTCTTGAGCTGGCATCAGCTGGAACTCAAGCCAAACTCACACTTGTACGACCGGTGCACGTAAAATGGTACCAAAACAGCAACCGGAGACTGTGTGCTATAATAGCTCATTTCAGATGAGATTGACATGTATAAAGCTGAAGAACGTGAAAAACCGAATGCTATGTATAGCACAAAGTCTCGGCCTCAGTAGTCACCACTGATCTAATATAGGGTACAGAAAAAAATAACGAACGAAAGACCTACCCTTGAGCAGAAAATTTTATTCCGCGCGACCTAACAACAGAGCTAGCTCGTCGACTAGCTGAAGCTCACTGTATTGGTCGCGCTCATCAGAGCGAAATAAGAAGAGAAAATAATTCTAATCGACTCACCTCCAACATCGCCGTCTCACTCGCTGCTACCAGTCAGATCCTCGGTTTTCCCATTAGGCATGCGTTTCACACGTTCCGATAACTAACATTTATCTGCATGATAATCGACAATGATGAGAATACAGAGATCAGGGAGTAACTGGAGATGGTCTTCGACCCTAGTGGAATGGCGGGCCAGAGGTGATGGCGGGAGGTTGGTGGCGTCGGAGAGAAGGTAGATCTGTCGTCCGGGACGAGCGGCTGCAGTCCGCCAGAAGTCCTCGAGGCGTCCGTCTCGCGACCTTAAATACTGTAGTATAGATGAGTCATCGAAGTGACGGTCCGAGCCTATCGGAGCCGCACATACACAATAATCATCAAAGAGAGATCATCGTATCTTACAGCATCTTACAGCCCTACATACTACTGACTGAGCCACCAGGATACTATCTGTGGTCGTTAACACCTAGATCTATGTTGCGGAGGTGTCGCGTAGAAAACTGGCCTGTACACTTTGAAAGTGTTCTTCAGGGTCGTTTTGGCTGTGAAAAAAGTCGTAAGGTCATCATTATTAACTCTTATTTTCCATCGAATCTGTTCTCCAAAACTGAATTCTTTGTCCGGTATTATGGTAGAAGGATAAAAGTAAAATGGTAGACCAGTAAAGCTAGTGAAGCCTCTTACTGCTCCATCCGGTGTGCTGTTCTTTCCTTACTATAGAAGTACTCATAGAAATACTGAATAGAGACTCATGATTTTGCTTATTCCTCTGGCACTATTCAACTTAAGGGACTCCAGTTCTCGATTTTTTTCAGTCGTCGAAATTCGCTGAAACTTTGCGCAGGGGTGTAGTTGAGGGCGCTGATCACGAATCTGCTGTCCGTTTTTCACGTGGGTGGTCCCGGACCACCCAAATCGCTACTTGGTGGTCCAATCAGGATCATCGATTTCGCGGAACTTCCCCTATGGAGGTTATTTGGGTTCCTGAACACGATGGTGAAGACCGTTTTTCACCTGGTCGTCTCGGACCATCCATATCGACTACTTGGGTAATCCAGCCAGGATCACCGATTTCGCTGAAACCTTGACTATTGGGGCTCTCTGGTGTCCTGAATACGATGGTGAAGTCCGTTTTCGAAATGGCGGCCGAATACGGTAGTTATAGGTGGGTACCTTCCAACCTTACCTAGTGAGGCTCACCTATAACTACCTTATTCGCCCGTTATTTGGAAAACGGACTTCACCGTCGTGTTCGGGACACCAGCGAATAAGGTAGTTATAGGTGAGCCTCACCAGGTGAGGTCGGTAGGTACCCACCTATAACTACCGTAGTGTTCAGGACACTACGGTAGTTATAGGTGGGTACCTACCGACCTTACCTGGTGAGGCTCACCTATACCTACCTTATTCGCCCGTTATTTGGAAAACGGACTTCACCGTCGTGTTCAGGACACCAGAGAACCCCCATTGACAAAGTTTCAGCGAAATCGGTGATCCCGACTGGACCACCCGTGTAGCGAGTTGTGTGGTCCGAGGCCACCCACGTGAGAAACGGACAGACAGTATTCGTGATCAGCGCCCTCAACTACCCCCTGCGCAAAGTTTCAGCGAATTTCGACGACTGAAAAAAATCGAGAACTGGAGTCCGTTAAGTTGAATAGTGCCATTCCTCTTTACCTATTTAATCCCACCATAGTGAACCCTACGTTCAATTCCCTCCCTATTTTCCGCCACCGCACATTCCTTGTGGGTTCAAATCTAGAACGTGAGCTGCAGAAGCCGACAGAACCAATATGAACACCCTTTTTGTGTGGTATGAAGCGTCGTCACGAGCACTTCTATCATTTATGGACTAAGGTACCATGACGTGGATGAGTGTGGTACACAACACACCATAATATACGCCAACGGAATTGCCTGTCCAAATAGATAGGATCCTGCATACCGGCGACGAGCAGTTTGCGCGTCGAATTCCCCGTTATAAGTGCACTTGAGCAAAACACGCGACGACGAGCATTCTCGTCCAAGCAGTGCCGTGTGCTCTACAGTCAGCACACTGCATTGCACGACGGCACCGCGTTGGACGAGAATGCACGTCGTCGCGTCGTCGAGTCTGCAGGGGCCTTTAAAGGGGTGGGCATACTACACTCGACAAATTCGCGGCGAATTTGGCGCTGAGCGGCAAGTGGTAGGGCGGAGTTTAATTTCGCCGCTGGCTCCTCCCCGAGGCCGGCGGCAATGCCGAATGGTCGGGACCAATCGACATTGCCGCGGTGCCACGTCATCACCGGCGGCTGCCGGCGCCTAATTCGCGGCAAATTTGTCGCGTGAAGTATGCCCTACCCGCGGCGGTGCCGCCATCTTCGCGGCAGCGCTCTGCTCGTCTGCGCTCTCTCTCAGCACTGCGCCAAATTCGCCGCGAATTTGTCGCGTGTAGTATGCCCACCCCTTAACCAGCCACCTGCTCCATGCCTATTGATGATTGCGGGCAACTCGTCCGCCCGCAGAGCTGATCACTTTCAAGCTCCTGCAGACTCGACGACGCGACGACGAGCATTCTCGTCTAACGCGGTGCCGTCGTGCAATGCAGTGTGTTGACTGTAGAGTACACGGCACCGCTTGGACGAGAATGCTCGTCGTCGCGTGTTCTGCTCAAGTGCACTTATAACGGGGAATTCGACGCGCAAACTGCTCGTCGTCGAGTCTGCAGGGGCCTTTCGACCCCAAAACCACAGTCAGATCCTAGGTATTCGTGTTAGGAATGCGTCGCACACGATCCAGTAACTATCGTTTATCTGCATAATAACTAACAGTGGTGGAAATATAGAGATCAGTGAATAACAGGCGAAGGTCTTCGACCCTGATGGAACGGTGGGAGGATTGAAGCGTCAGAGGGTAGGTACAGGGTGCGGCAAAAGTCCTTCAACACAGATACTTGACCGTCTAAACGGCAGATCCTTTCCTTTTTCTTTCTTCGAGTCTTCTATAAGAGCATCAATGCTCACGTGGGATGTTGCGCAGGCTGTGCTCTTCAATATGGACCAGATTGAATAATCCATCGGATTAGGGTCCGAGCTATTTGGTGGCCACTTTTTTTGCTGAGATGAAATCAGGAAAATTGTCGACACACCACTTCTGTACGACTTCGGCACAATGAGCACGTGCAGATTCCTGATGATAGGTCCGAATGATGTTCACGAAGTGCTCAGAAGCCCATGAAAGCATTTCCTTCTTCAAAACGTCCTCCAAGACTTGTGGCTGTCGATTTTCCCCGACGCGTCGGTGAACCTGCGTGCCGCCGTAGACGCGTTCCTCAAGAGAATTAGGGCCTGTATTCGTGCGAAAGGAGGTCATTTCGAAACTTGGATGTTTTTGTGTGTGTGTGGTCAACGGCAATAAATGTTATAAATTTCATCTCATTTGCCTGAGATCTGCCGTTTAAACGGTCAAGTATCTGCGTTGAAGGACTTTTGCCGCACCCTGTAGATCCATCGACCGGGACGGGAGGCTGCGGCTTGCCACAAGTCCCTGTGGTGTCCGTCTCGCGACCTAAATGAGTCATCGGACTGACGGCCCGACCCTATTGGAGCCGAACATAAGCAATGATCAGCGTGTCTTACACCTCCTCCCTACTCAAAATACGTCTGTCTTCAAACGTAAAGCAGGGAAATGTGAAATGACAAAAGGTAGAATCTTGCCGTGAAGTGAAAGTAAATTAAGGATAACGATCAGGTAATTCTCGAACGCCAACGGTGTCGTCGATACGACGACCCCCACGACGTCCTCTTCCCGCCCGGGTCAAGGTGTGCCTCCCCACTTAATCATACTCGTTCATCACTACAAATAACCAGTGACTCTCTATTGTGCTCTGCCTTCAGCCTTATCTGGTTCTGAGTTCCACTAAACCACCAATCACACAGTGTTAATACCGGGCAGATTACGTCCTGCGGTCTCAACGTCCACGCGCGGGTTGTCCAACTTGACAAAATAGCGAATATCGTCGCGCGAAGGCGAGCCACAAATTCCTCGAGCACCCGTTCCTTCTGGGTGTTTGTATCATGTCCGGCGGTTTCTGCGCGTATTAAATTAGGTATCCTATTAGCGAATGCTGAACAAGACTCAGCGATCTCCTGTTTGCAAGGAGACAACTTCTGTCGGACCACGAAGCGTTGCTCAGGGCTCTCGAAGTATGAACGAAGGAAAGCGGTTAGCTCGGAGAAATAGTCCCGTTTTTCTGCGGGAAGCCCTTCGATTTTTTTCTCGAGCCACTCCTTCTAAATGACCAATTAGAAAATTTACCTTGTATTCTTCCGTCCGGTTAGAGGTCTTCATTCGTTACACGTCCTCCAAGCGTCGAAGCCAGATGGAAAATTGCTGCCCATTGTCCACGGACCCTGAGAACGGTCGCACACTAGGTAGCGAACCATCCGCTCCCAATGTCGCAACCATTGGGAAAGACTGTAATCGCTCACCAACGACAGAATAGAAATCTTTCAAACGACGAGAAAGAGCGAGATTACCTCCGTTAATTGTACTGGCCAGAAAAGTTGTCTGTGTTCGGGCGCGGTTGCAAGCTTGAGAAATCCCCGCTGAAGTGACGTCCCTTAGCACCTTGGCGTCTCGGCCGTGTACTACGGCGTTGTCGTCACTGTGGACAGAGATCCACTTGGCGGAGCGACTAAAGAGTCAAGATTGATACTGTATGGTTGAGAGACATCAGTCCCAGAGAAATCAGAATTAGAAGACATCGGTGGTTCAGTGGAAGGATGCTCGCCTGCCACGTAGGCGGCCCGGGTTCGATTCCAGGCCGATGCACCATGTTTTGATTGAGCCGGTTGCATTAACACATTTATTGTTGTAATTCCATTCCTCTATCGCAACATAGTCACAACAGTACACGGCGAACGTGCGAACAAAAACAATTTTACAACATCCTACTCCTTTTAGGCACCCCCGCTGAGTCCAGTTAGGGGACCCCTTTTATACTGATCGCACCGCCCTTTTGAGGTTGGATCCGCAGTATCGTGACGTAATCGTCACGACAACAGAGAAGCTGAGAAGAGAAGTTACTCGTGGTGTCGACTGGGCGCCTCCACGAGTAACTGGCATAGTTAAAGGGGCGGTGTGGAGCGCTTTGGTAAAGGGGCGGAGTGGAGCGCTTATATACGGACCTTTGTTATCGAGAGGGTACTCATGAGGTGCGATCTTACCAAACCGCCACATGTCCGCAAAGAGTAAAAGTTTTCCCGACCGCGCAACGCCTTTGTGCTCATGTTCCCTCGACCTTTATCAACCAGATTATGAGTTAGCGTTCGCGCTTGTTCTGAGAGCCGCGCGGTCAACGCACGAGGGAACTTTATCTGACTGCCTGAGTGCCAGAAAACTATGCGGAGAACGAGCGGTGACGGCTTTTTCAGCAGAATCAAACAGACAAAGCAGAGGAAACTGTATCGCCGACATTTCAAACCAAGACGAGACAAACCATTAAAAAACAAAGCGGAGTCTTTCATGGGAAATCATGAAGAGGCAACGAGGACAGGCTCCGATTATGGCATCTAGATGAGACACTGAATTGTGACAAGGAAACAACGGAATTTCTCTTCTGAATAGTTAAGTTACGCAATGAAGGAACCTTTGGAAAGAAAATGAGCAGTTTGAGAAAGGTAAACCTATAGTGCCGCGGTTATTGTATGCAACCTACGTGTGAATGCTGAAGTCTGATAGCCGATGACGCTAGCGCTGGTGAAGAGATCATCTGCAGTGTAGCGATTAGAATGGGATCACTATGGTCATTCTAGGCATCAATTACGCAAACTAGATATCAATACGTCACAGTGCCATCGACCTCTCCAAATAGTGTAATGACCTGTATTTGTGTTAGTATTACGTTAAGAATGCCGCGACTGCGCGACTGGACAAACTTGGATTTCTTACCAAAGCCTGGCTGTAAACGGCAGCTGAAAACATGAAACTGTATTGATTTTTTAAACGGGACCCCGGGGAAACGTCCTACCTGCGCGTTTGACGCTAAATTTCGATGTTGACCTTCAGCTCCCCTCGAGCTGGCATCCGATCTTTCCTAGCCGGCATTGGCACCACTTTGCCGGCATCGCCCTCTCCTAGGCTGTCATCAGCTCCTCCTGTGCTGGCATTAGCTGGAACACAGAACAAACTCACAATTACGGGACAGGTGCACGTAGAATGGTACCAAAGCAGGAAACGGAGACTTGGTGCTGTAATAGTTAATCGAAGTTGAGACTGACCTTAACAAAACTGTAGAATATGCGGAAAACAAGGTGTACTATGTACAGCACAAAGCATCGATGTCATAAGCCACTACTGGTTTAGTATAGGGTACAAGAGTGCAAAAGAAATGTAAAAAATAACGGATGAGAAACCTACCCTTGAGCAGAAATTTAATTCCGCGCGACCTAACAACGGAGCTAGCTCGTCGACTAGCTGAAGCTCAACTGTATTGGTCGCGCGCATCAGAGCGAAAAGGGAAAATAATGATTTGAATTGACTTACCTCCAACATTGCCGTCTCACTCGATGGTAGCAGTCAGATCCTAGGTTTTCGTAATAGGAATGCGTCTCAAACGATCCAGTAAATTACGTTTATCTATGCAATAAGTGACAGTGGTGAGAGTATGGAGATCAGTAAATAACAGGCGAGGATCTTCGACCCTGGTAGAACGGCGGGAGGTTGGAAGCATTGTCCGGAACGGGAGGCCGCGGTTGCCGGAAGTCTGTGATGTCCGTCTCGCGACCTTAAATACTGTGGTGTAGATGAGTCATCGGACTGACTGCCCGAGCCTATCGGAGCCGAACATAAGCAAAGACCAGCAAAGAGAGCAGCGTATCTTAACCACCCAAATTATCGGCATTGATAACCAGGGTGATCCTCATCCTCGATTGCGCTGCAACTTTGCCTTGCGTTGTTATTTTGCGCGCTGACCCTCAATATGATGTTGTTTTCCAAATGTCGGCTGAGGAACACACATACTGATCACGAATCTGGCATCCGTTTGCGGCATTTCGATCACAGCGCGTAGCGCTCTTAAGGCCTGTTTACAGTCTTGCTGCCGGCAGCAGCAGCAGAAGTGGAGGATAGGGGGTTTAACGCAGTTGCAGCGTCCGGCAGCAGACCGACAGCAGGGGGGTGTTTCAAGTATCGACAGCAGCAGCAGGGGTCCCATCGCGAATAATACCGTACGATTGGCGCGCCATTTTGAGTGGGGCGCAGGCAGCCATATTCATTCGCCGGCAGCCATATTCATTCGGTCCCACCACGACAACTTCCTCAGCAGAATTTTGGGCCCACGCCCCGCCCCCATTTTGCTGCTGCTGCTGGCAGCACGACTGTAAACAAGCCTTTATACAACAAACAGCCATCACCGCCCGTGACTTATTGCCAGTGCTCGTTCCATCGCTAATTGATGACTGCGAACAACTCGTCCGCTCGCTACAGATAAGGAATTATCAATGAGGGAAGCAACGTAAAAAGATGGGATCAAAGCAGATTGAACGATCGTTTGAAGAGTTATAGTAAAGTTCGCATACTCCTAGGCAACGATTTCTGATCCGGGAGCATTGCACTCCTCGCGCGTTCGATAGTGGACGATCATTGAAAACTGTTACCAAACCATCGTGGAATAGAGTTGGTTTTTTAAACTGCGATCTTGTCAGATGTTCGCCATCGGCCTCATCCATGTCTCTCCAGCCTAGTAAAAATAAGTTTAGTGCGATTTTATACGATGGAACACGTGGCACCATCTTCGCTATCCTTTTTGTGTTTGAATAGTGTGTATTTTGAGATGGAAAGGTTATAGATTTCAGCATTCCAGTAAGCGGTTCCTCTTTCCTAGCACTTACGTTTTACATGATGAGAGTAGCAGCATCTTTTTTCTGGATTTCTCTGGTAGCCCCTGTTGAAATCAGTGACCATTCTACCATCAATTTTGCTTTGGACTTATATGCGACCTCAGAAGATGTAACATTTTGCGTCCCGAAGCCAGTGCATATCAAAGTGAGGATTGTCGCGCCCGTCGCCGAGATGACATCGTGGTGGGACCACGACGCGCAGGAAATTTCAATGACGCGGGAAGATGTGTCGGCCGCTCATTAATCTGCCTTCACCGCCGCCACGTCGTCGTCACCTTGCTACTCTGCCACTCCTCATCGCACCCCTTTTTTCACGTTCAAGAGTCGATTTCAATAGGTTTTGTTCGTCTCGACATTTTGCAGTGTTTGCTGTAACTAGTTGCCTTCATCTTCTATCTCATCATCGATCATTGGCACTTCTTCACTGAATTTAGACTGTATTTCTATGAAATGTTTCGTTCGTGCTTGGATGTTTGGATTTCGTGTTTGAGTATTTGGGTTTGAAGTAATGAAGAGTTTAATTACCCAAGTTTGAACTCTATCGACGAGGAAGTTGTTAGTCGTCGTTTGGTTCGGTATCGTGCTACGAAGTGTTCTGGGGAACATCTCGTATCGGGTATATCATGAGAAGACCCGCGTTGCATAAGAAAAGGTGAGCAGCCCAAAAGGTTGTCGATCGAATACATAGGCAATCGTCTTCGGGAGCTTCACGAGCTCTTTAGCTACTTTTCTGTGGTGTGTAGGATTTTCTGCGACGTTCTGTGAATCGATTTACGAGCCGACTCTTAAAGATTGGACAAGAAACCGAGTTCCGACTTGGACGTTTACGTTTCTTCATGACAATAATGAGCGGAACTTCATCTCATACGTGAAGAGAAACTATTTAGGTACGGGTAACAAGAAGGCTCACTATTATTTGTTAGATAATTGTATCCAGTGATACGTTTGCGGGGCGAATTGAAGAATGGGCTGGTCTCAGACGTCAGGGGCTCGCCTTAAACACGACTATGATAGCAGAGAGATGAGAGCACAATCGACCTAAAACTGAGAAGCTAAATAGATGTACCAGCAGGCGACTGCATTTCCTCATAGAAATGCTGATTAGAGCCACTGAAGAATTGTCGACTACAACGTAAGTGCAGGTAACCGCCTGCCTACAGTCGAATACAGTTGAATGATGTGGTGCAAAAGTAGCATGGCTATCCAGGATAGACGACGATATTTGAAGGCGTATCATGTTCGAGAATCTAATGCTTCACACAGGACAGCATTAGGATTTTGCAAGCCCGATGACAGTAGAATGGTCAGCACACATGTTTGGGAAATAAGTTCAAATGGGAAAAATCACACGTCACGTTTAGGCAGCGGTACAATTGTGATGCAGAGGTAACTCTGTACTGTTTACCTTGTAATGACGTTATAGCGTAACTCTTTTTCGGGTCAGAAAAACCTTCACTGCCTGAAATGGTCAGCATGCCCGTTTTAATATTCTTGTAGCTGTATCACTGCTGCTAAAGCGGAATTAATACGCGACCTGCCCGCTGACCTCGACGCGCCCGCCATTGTCTCCAGCAAATTTTCAAAGCCGGTGTGCCTGTGCCAATGCTCAGAGCAACACGTAGATGCGAAGGTGGGGCCAGAGGTTGGTCTAAATAACCCGCTTACTCGAAGTTGATCTGGAACGCCGACTCTTATCAAGCACTCTACGACTTGAAAGTCAGTGACGCCACTCCACTCGCCCGAGCCCTGCGAGGTTTCGTCAGGAAGATGGAGTCTCTCTCAAACGTCGCCACGGCCACCAGCGGGAGGCTAGATCGCCTAGAAGCCGCCTTCAACGATCGAGTGCACCGCATTGCGGCGGCTATTGGTGCGCTTCTAGAGCGGTCGAAGCATAGGCCAACTACATGCTCTGTGGTGACGAGGCTCAGGCAGACGGTCACAGCGCTGCTGGGTGTAGTAACTGCAAAGATCCTATCGCGAAAGCTGTGCAGGCCGCCAAGGTAGGTCTCTGTACCCGCTCCCTGAAGCTCGAGCACCAAGACGACTGTGGGGTAACTTGCCAAAGCTGCAGGTTGCCCCACAATCAGCTGCTGTTACCCAGGGGGAAAGGTGCATAGTCCGTATCAGGCAAAAAGAAGAAAGTTCTGGTCAGTTCCACACTCTTTCATTTTACCCTATTCTCATGAGCAATTTAGTATTAATAACACTCTAATTTTATATTTTACGACGCCGGCGGAATATCGTCGTCTACGACGATGCCCTTTCTACTCACGCCATCCACCTCCACCCCACGCCAACCATCTCCACACCACGCCTCCACTCGAAGGAGATAAATACCCGCTCATGTGCAATATGCAACATATTCGATCACTGAATAAACAGTTCCAACCGCCCTTGTGTCGTATGCAAGAACGGCTTAAGGGGGCACACGGCGACCGAGCGGCATCGCAGATGTCGCTACGCGACACTGGTACTCGCCAACTATATGCAGCAGCTATCGGAAGGTAGTATTACATTAAAAAAATATGTATGTGGAACCTGCTCGTGTCGAAAATGGGTATGATAATATAATATCTTTCAGTACGGTAGGAAGAAAGAGGGGTAGAAAATTTACACCAATGCCGAAATATTTAGGGCTGCAGCTGAGATTTGTTGAAAAATTCGAAGTACCTCTTGGAGCCCCTTTAGACTCTACTGCGGTTGTAAACCAATGTAGATCAGTTTAAAGGGGAGTGCCCACAATCGCTGCTCGCTTTTGCGGCCATCCACTGGACTGTCGTGGATAAAAAAACTATTTATTGCATAGTTGGCGATAGGGGTGGTTTTCGCAAAGAAATTAGAAATCGGATGCTGCGCTACTGCGCAACTGCCGCGCGCGCCACCGGTTCCTATGTTTCGTCATTGCTGCTGTAGCAACGCAGTAAAGTCTAAAGGGGCCCTCAAGGGCTCGGCATACTTTCTGGTGCGCGGCGGCAGCAGCGGCAGTTGATGGGAGGAGCAACGCGCAACATCAACTGCCGCTGCCGCCGCCGGGTGCCCGCCGCCGCTACCGCCATCCCTGCCGCCGGCACGACCTCGAGCCGGAGGTCACGGGCTGAAATACGAACTGCCAAGAAGCTCGCCGAGATCTTTTATAGCCCGAGGCAACATATAGGTTTTTTTAGAAGAGCATGCGGAGCTGCAGTGGTATTAACTGTTCGGTAACCGAACACTTTACACTATTCAACTTTCGTCTAGGTGCTCTTGTCAGGCGAGTTTTCTAGAGAAACCACTCTAGTGGCAAAGTCGAGCACTAAATTATTTAATTTATAGGGTATCAATTTATGCAACAGAGTACTTACGCAACACGGTAAAAAAAAACAAACAATGAACGACAAAAAGTCCAGAAAAGAGAAGAAGAAGAGAAAACAACTGATTATGAATTGAAGTCCTCTGTTAGCGTGCTCTTGGTGAATTGACCGTAGGCGCACCTATTGCATCGGGCTGGGTGAGAGACGTTTGGACCGGTTGGCAGTTAGCGGTCTAGCGCCTGACCGGGTGACCTTACCTACGGATACGGCCGTGGCTTACCGTATCAGCTCGAGCCACCGCACCCGCCGCGAAACCCCACTGGACGCGGCGAGCTGCGCCAGGCATAGTCGCAGGGGACGACGGTGACACGAGAAACCAGAGTGCTGCACTGAGCCACTAATGACCTGTGAAACCAAATTGGTCAGCCAAAGGAGCACGTTGCAATTAGTCTTCACAATAGCCGATTTCGACGGCTTCGGAGACTACTTCAGAGAACTTTTAAGGCATTGAACCCCACACGTTTCTGGATCAGAATTTTATGCTTCTAAGTGTAAGTAGAATGTGATGAGAACAAACATTAAAATGTAATTTCCTGACTTAAGAAATGAAACTGAGCTCTGTGAATACAAGTCGAAACAAAGTTCTGTTAAGAATTTATTCTCTGGTTAGTTTTGGCTAGCTCAAATGCCAAAGCAATTTCCTGTAAGTGCCCCGAAGAATTTATGACATTTTGAGCCAAATTTTACCTTATACTGATTAATTGTACTTCATGCCGACTTTTATCACTGCGCTCATTTTTATCTCTAGAGTATGAAAAATCTCGGGAGTATCTCTGTGGGTTTTTGGTATTTTAAATGTAATATTACCTTATACTCACTAACTGTACTTAGTTTCAACTTGTATTCACAATGGTCATTTTCACTTCTCAAGTCAGGAAGTTGTATTCTGTTTCGTTCTACTTACACTCATTAGAAAGAGCATAAAATTCTGATCCATAAACGTATGGGATTCAATGCCTTAACAGTTCTCTGGAGCAGTCTCCGAAATCGTCGAAATTCATTCATTCATTCATTTATTACATGATAACACACGTATTTCATGTGAAAGAATTAAGACAAACACCAACCATCAATAAGCATTCAGTAACAGCAAGAAGAAAATGTCATTGAGAGCTAAAACAAAGAAGAGCGCAATAGAGCAACTATCCATCAACTAGAAGCTGGTTAACTAGTTTCTTGAACTGTGCGAGTTTAGTGGGTATGGTGATATGTTTGGATATCCTATTGTGTTCCGATGTGGCTCTGTTACAAAAGAAATGCAATCTAAGATTTGATTCCGCCGTGGGCACGACAATTTTCACGCTACCTCCTCGCGTAACTGACCCTCGGAATGAAAACAATTTACTCTTGTTTAGGTGTGCCAACCCACAAAGGGTTTTATAAATCAGAACGAGATCATTACGCTTCCTTCTGAATTCCAAAGTATGGAAACCTAGAGACTTATTTCGGACCCTACTATTTGGAACAAGATTATTATTAAAACCGCACTCTCTGCACTCTCAACATTAACTTTCGTGTGAATTCATTTTGAACTTTTTCTAAAGCTTTAACAAGACATCCCTTGTAAGGCGAGTAGATTGCTGTACCGTATTCTAATATGGGCCTGATATACGTTTTATATGCTTTCATTAATACGGACGGATTCTTCGTTTTCACAGTTCTGGCAAGATTAATGATTTTCCTGGAAGCCTTTTTTGTAATCTAATAGATATGCTCATCAAAACTCAAGGTCTGATTAATAATGAAACCCAAATCCCGAGTTTGCACAGCAAACTCCAAAGGAACTCCGTTCAATAAGTAGTTATAGCATCCACACAAATTTCCTGGTATTGCTAGGACTTTACATTTTCCTACTGGCAACGGCAGCTCCCACTCGACTGACCAATTGTATATAGCATCAATGGCACGCTGAAGCATTTCCCTGTCTTTCTCATTCCCAATAACTTTGTATATTTTAACGTCGTCCGCAAATACCTTACATTCAACGCCAAATTTGGTCACCAGAGAGCTAATTTCATAGGTATAAATATTAAAAAGAATAGGAGACATTACTCCGCCCTGGGGTACTCCACTATGTAGTAGACGTACGAGGCCCAGAGAAACAATCACTTATGCGCACCCGAAACGTCCTTTCAGTGAGGAACACTGCGAGCCATTTCAGAAGCACTCCATGGATACCCACCATTTTCAGTTTCACCAGAAGTTTGTTATGTGACACTTTATCAAAAGCTTTCATGAAATCGAAATATACTACGTGAACTACTTTCCCTTCTTCGCGTGCAGAAGTCCAGTCATTCAGTGCCTCTAAAAGTTGAGTTTCCGTGGACTTTCCTTTTAGAGAACCATGTCGGTATTTACTAATTATATTAAATTTTTCTAGGTAAGCCACAATCCTCTTCTTAATAACTTTTTCGGCTGCACGAGCAAAAATAAATGTTATGCTTATCGATCTATAGTTACTTGGGGCGGAGTAAGGGGGACATTTTCGGAGTGGCGTGATGTATGAATGTTTCCCTTTATCAGGAATTTCAGATATCATAAATGAGAGGTTCATAAGGTATTTGAGCGGACTGATAATCACATCTGAAACACGCTTGATAAACCTAAAAGGAATCTCATCAGGCGTGCGCGAGAAAGACGGCGGCTATTTGCGAATGATTTTACTCAATTCGTTTTCAAGAAACCAAGGAATGTCAGACATAAGAGGGTATCTTGAATCGGTACCCACTTGCTCAGCCGAAATATTGCCATCTGCATGAACAGATTTCAAATAGTCAGCCAGCACTTCAGCCTTGGTCTGGTCAGAGTAAGCCATGGAACCGTTGTCATCTCTAGGCGTGCAGACAGCTTCATAAGGTTTGAATCTAGCAGACATCATTTTATAGAAAGCTGACTGCTTGCTTCAGTTTATGACTTTCTTTTCAATGCTCAGGTTAAACTTGTTGAGCTTTTTATTAAGGCGGTCCCTTAACACTTCATAGTTAGATAAAATCGGCTATTGTGAACACTAACTGCAACCGAGCTCCTTCAACTGACCAATCTAGTTTCTCGGGTCATTACTGGCTCAGTGGAGCACTTTGGCTTCTCGGGTCACCGTCGTCACCATGTGTCTACACCTGGCGCAGCTTGCCGCGTCCAGTGGGGTTTCGCGGCAGGTACGGTGGCTCGAACTGATACGGTAAGCCGTGGCTCCGTATCCGTAGGTAGGGTCACCAGGTCAGGCGCCGAACCGCCAACTGGAAACTGGTCCAAACGTCCCCCCCATCGGGCCCACGTCCCGGACCGCGTGGCCGGCGGCGCCGCTACAAAAATAAAAAAAAAACATTCCTTCCCGACGAGGTCGCAGGCGACGGAGCTGGATCGTTACTCCCTATCTTTCATTATTGCCGCTGCAGCCGTAGCTCGCCGCACTAAAAAGTGTGTCGGGCGCCTAAGGCAATAGGCCCGATCTTGCACATTCAGATTTTCCGTATGCAAGAAAGACTGAAGGGGTGCGCGGCGACTGAGCGGCGTCGCAGGTGTCGCTACGCGACACCGGTGCTCGCCAACTATATCCAACTTCCGTCGCGAGGCTGGACCCTTTTTCTCCTACCAGATTTTTTTGTGATGCGCTTGTTATCATTCGCCCAAAGGTGCCATGTGAGTTGGGTGGGGTGCAGCCAATCAGCAAATTTTCTTTTTTTTCAAATTGGTGATTGAGTATGGAGAATTGGAGAATTCAAATTCAAGAACAACCTGACCTCTGCTGAGAGTTCTAGTACGTGCAGTAAGTAAAACTGCTCCGCTATCTGTACTCTACCCCAAACCACATAGTACTGTGACAAATACCTTTTCACGTTACATACTCATCTGGTAGCAGTAGTTGACGGTTCGGTAGTATTAGGTTGTAAAGCTTCCGATTAATTATTTTTGTCGCATAGTGGAATTTCTGCTGAAGCTTCTGCACTTATTTGTTGTCGACATTTCAGTGAAGGAGCTCAAATTCTTCTAAGCTACTTGCCGCCCATTCGATTTCGTTAGAATTCCTTTAAATGATGAAGCCTAAACCATAGGGCCCCAAATGCATCAGTTCAATGAGCTTCAAATAGAGCGTTCTGCTGCAGTGTCGAAGCCCGAAATTTCGCAGTATAATGGAGTAAGGTGTCCTATGTATTACTCCAGAATAGGGGTGAAAAAAGTATGGCCGAAAGGTTGCCCACAATATGAAATCTACGCAGCTCAACGCTGGGGTAAGAAATTTCGAAGTCTCGAAAGGAACATCAGCGGACAAAATAACTTGGCTGTAGAAGACAAAAAGTAAATGAGGTAGGTTACCTATCGTCGGAGAGCCCAGGGCCTGGTACTGGTAAATAAGGAAAATCAACACCAAGTCTGAATAGCACGTAAGGAAAGATATTATTCGTAGATTGTGAAGTTCTTCTAAATTTATTGAGAAGGAGCTCCCACCTGAAGGTGCATCAGTATGAAACTGTTCTTTAAGCAGTTGAATTGTATGGCTTGCAAACCAAAGGGTAAACAAGGCTGAGTACGTTACCACCCAACAGCGGCAAGGACGTATTCAGAAAAGTCACACGGAAAAACCTACACTATGTCATTTGCTTCCGTCGTTTCGAATCCCACGGAAGAAAAAAATTTCAACAAGTAAAGTTATTTCAAAATGTGGCTCTTAAAGTTTTTCGTGAATAAACCGGCAGGCTTTCAACGCTTTTGGGATAAAATAATTCCTAGCGGAAGGCAACACATAGTAGTCCAACAATCCTTCATATTTACACCTCGACTGTTTTTTTCAAAGAACAAATATTAAAAAATCAAGATGTGGCAAATATCCAAATGGATGATCTACAACATAACAGTTAGACGGGCAGTATTCCATGAGCTGCACTCCAGAAATGTGCCTTGGCGGGAGAAATGTTTTATATTCAAATTGGATCTAATTTCGCCCATAGAGATACCAATCACGATTCAGGCCTCCGCTTTTCGAATATCGACCGGGGCCCATCCGTGTCGTCGAATAGAATCATCAGGTGTCGAAATTTCGGATGTGGCTCGAATCTCGTCTAGATCCATATTTTTGTATAGAGGATTCTTGAAGCTCTGGTTTAGAATATGTCGCTAATTGGATGTGCAGGTACACGCTTCCTCAACCGAGCCTACATCACGAACAGATCTTACCCTATAATACGTCTGCAGGCATGTTCAATTCAGATTTTCCAATCTTCGCAGGGAATGATGACTTTGATAGGCGATGTACAGACAGACGGATGCCTTGTGTAACTCGCTCCACCCGGGCGGGAGATGGTATTCCCAGGAGAGACGGACACGTAGTACGATTCGTGGCGACGGTTGGACGAGAGCCTTCAGTGACAGGATTCCACCGGGCGTCAGAAGAACACCAGGTCGCCCACCGTTCCGCTGCTCGGGCTCCTTCAAATCCCTGAACGAACGATTCGAAGCTCTTCGCGTTCGTCGAGCGCGCGGAAACGCTGATTTACCTTGGCACGCGACAGGGACGGATGAAGATGTTACTGGCGCACACCCGAGCAAATCGATGATCAACGGATGAAACGGGTGGTGCTTTAACCTTTACGAAAATTTAGTAGCATGGGTTTAACGCGAAACAAAAGTCACGCTCCAAAGGTGAATTTTGGCTTATCGTTTTGATATGCGATGGTCAAAATGTGTTAGCCGTATTCGAGCCCACTGCAAAGACACATGTGCTTGATACGAAATTTATCGAGGACTGAGGTGCCTGACCGTGCTAGGTGTTCCCTTGGCTCTGTCCATGTTGCAGGAGTCGAGGGATTCTAGCTCATGACAGTACAGGTAGCAGTTGTTTCAGCTGAAGTTGTGGCATGTGACGTAGCCGATACTTAGACATTTTTATAATTTAGTTATACCATCACACAATCAAATGTATTATGAGATAGGACCGTAGCAGAAAGATTGAGAACATTATGCGAAGTGAGTGCCCGTCTCCGACATTCTTCTACGTAACTGCAGGCACATCTGTTGAGATCCCATTGGGTTTAGTTGAGAGTCGATCCTGAAATCGGGTAGAAATTTGAATCATTTAGAAGGCTGTGCTGGAGAACAGAAACGATATTGGTTGCTCGTAAGAAGCTTGTATCGCCCTTATGGGCGTTTACGCACAAAAGGGAGCTGCAGATGTAGGTCCGTTCATACTCGGCAGCATAGCTACGCAGCTGAGGTCAGGTAGTAGACAGACGCGCAGAGATTCACAAAAATCCCGATATTTTCCAAAGCTAAATGAGCTCCTAGCAACAATCCCGAGCCGATGTGGGTCCGATCGCAATTGTAGAGTAAGGAGAAGAGAAGATCCCCAGTCATGATCTCCAGTCTCGAGGGATTCGGGGTTTCAACCGTCGGAGTTGCACTGTCGAGTATGAATGTGTCTCAAGGCGTGGGTTTCAGGGCCTTAGGTCTGGAGCCAGTCAACACTACAGCTATTTGGAAGTTACCACGGCATCCCTAACTCATTGGAGGTATAACTAAAAGCGGGAAAGGAACTCT